>CM045760.1:99832196-101036649 GCA_025200525.1 Camellia lanceoleosa
TTAATCGAATAAATGTTAGATATTATAAATTATGTGTATGAGAGAGTGAAGATTGTTCAAGACCAAGAGTCTTCTTTACTTGTTGGCCATAAAGAGGGTTAATCCCTTTTATTTCATGCTTTTTGTTCTATTTTCTTCAATGAAAGCCTGAGGGCATTTGTAATTGTTTGTATTGGATATTCCATCATTATATACATTTTGAGAGAGAATATCATTTGTTTATTTATTTTATCTTGCTTCCGCATTTATTGTTATAGAAATAGATTTTAATAAAGGATTTAGTAATGGATTCGGATAATAAAAATTTGGGATGTTACAAATTCCATGTGTTGTCTTGCGAATATATAAAGTTGAGTCATGCGAACTAGATGAAAAACCAAATTGAGCAATGGTTGTACTAAGCTTGAAAGACCAAGCTCAAGGAACTTGCTTAAGATTATAAAAAGCTCAACGAATCCGACAAACCTTGTCTGGAAGGTGCTCATAACCAGGAGGAGGCTACATGTAAACTTCTTCAGTCATATCACCATTAAGGAAGGCATTTATAACATTCATCTGAGACAATGGCCATTGGCAGAATGTAGTCACAACAAGTAAACTCCAAATAGAAGTAAGGCACACAATTGAAGCAAATGTCTCCACATAATCTATTTCATACTATTGAGTAAAGCCCTTAGATACAAGACGGGCTTTATAGTGCTCAACTGTACAATCAAAACTAGTCTTGATCTTAATACCCATTTATACCCACTGGGAGGAAGAGCTACCAAGTCCCAAGTATGAGTTTTATCATGTTAGTAAACTCCGGAGATGGTAGAGGTACTGAATTAACCTATATGGATAGTCATTTTCCCTCGCCTCACTGCGGCCCTAATGAAGAATTGAGGTGGGGACGGGTTCCCCTGCCCCATTTTAGCCAACCGCACCCCACCCTGATTATATTTATTAAATATATTTATATGTATATGATGTATATAATTTATTTTTTTCATTGTAATAAAATTAAATACTAAAATATTATACTTAATATTAAATTTTACTCTCTCTTTTTTATCTTATATCTTATCATTCTCAAAAAAAAAAAAAAAGAACCATATAAAAATGATGATTTTTTGTTTCCTTCTCAATTAGTTTAAAATTTTTTGAATTTTTTTTCAGAAAACATAATCTGGAAATGAAACCAAACAAAGTAAGGTTTCCGAACAATTGATTTGAGTGAATTTGAAGGGGGTGATGGAAGAACAATTGATACTGAAAGTAAACAGCATACTTACAGATGATAGGGAGATTAAATTTCCTTTCGATGTAGTGGAGGATCTCAAATCCATTAGTATTTGACTGATGAACATCTGTTATGATGAGGTTTAGGCTTTCTTTTTTCTCCCAGATGGCATTTAAAGCAACGGTTATCCTTTCAAACTTCAAAATTGAGAGACAAAGAAAAATATTTAGATTTAATCAAGACGAAGAACTTTATTGAGAATCATAACCATGGCATCCAAACGCTTCCTACTCGATCAAACCAAATATAACCTTGACATCAAACTATAGTCTTATCACGCCATGGCAATACAGATGTTAAGAGACAACTCTACAAACAACAATGAAAAATCTTACAATTTATACAAATAGTATCTGTAGACACCCCATTTTTGACCGTCCTTAAGACTTGGACGTCATCGTTTGAACACTCGATGATTATCCATGTTCGTGTTCGTCTTGAGTTCTCGGAGGTTTCGGCCGCGCGTCTTGCCTCAAGACCTCTCGACTTGTTTGTTTTATGTTTGGTTTTGCACCAAACACTTGTTGTTTTGTTTCTAATGGTGGGAAATAGCTTGTTGGCCATCCCCACACCTCACCGGCCATGGCTTGAGGCCACCGGCCCTGTTTTATTGCCATCGGCCATTAGTGATGGCCGACCGGCACTGTTTTTGGTCGACCGGCCATTTGTTTTGGTCGATCGGCCACTTTTTCTGGTCGGGACCCCTTGTTTTAGCTTCTTGAGGAAGCTTGAACCTTTTGAGCCCTTGGTTTAGCTTCTCCAAGAAGATTGAACCTTTTGAACCCTTGGTTCAGCTTCTTGAGGAAGCTTGAACCTTTTGAACCCTTGGTTTAGCTTCTCCAAGAAGCTTAAACCTTTTGCACCCTTGGTTTAGCTTCTCCAAGAAGCTTGAACCCTTTGCTCTAGCTTCTCCAAGAAGCTTGAACCTTTCTTAGCTTCTTGGAGAAGCTTGGCCCTTTTGCTCCAAGCTTCTTAGAGAAGCTTGGACCTTTGGGTTAGCTTCCTTGATAAGCTTGACCCCCTTGACCCTTTTTATGTTAGCTTCTCTTAGAAGCTTGGCACCTTGCCTTGGCCTATATAAGGAGAGCCTCTCCTTCCATTTCAAGGGTTGAAAAAAATCTGATATATATCATATAGATATCACTCCCTCTCTATATCTCCCTCTCTCTCTACATTTGTGTAGATTAGAGGGTGCAAAAGGGTCTAGTTCTTGGCCATTTGAACTACACCTCCTAGCACAACACCTCCATCATCCATCCAAGCACCTTGGAGCTGATTTTCAGAGGTTGAGGGTTGCATTTTTGGGTCTAAAGGCTGCTGGTCCTTGCTGGTCTTCAAAGGTAACTTCTTACCCTCTTTATTCCCCGTTTTTGCACACACTTTTAGCTTGTCTTTCATGCTGTTTTGGGTTTTGTCATAAACTGAAAAATGTCTTATTTTGAGCTCCTCTTAAAGTTTGTTTAAGACCACTTTTGTGTTTGGGGTCGTTTACCCCCTCTTAGGCCTTGTTTGGCCCCTATTTTGTGCTATTTTTGGTGAGCTCCAGGACCACTTTGTTTGGACCTCCTTACCACTGAAATCTTGAGGGATTTCAGTGGTGAGGATGGTGGTTTGAAGTCCTAAGAAGGAGAGGGCCATCCCCTCTCCTTGTTGTCTTCAATATGTGCCATTTTTGCCTCATGTGTGAACACCATTTTTAGGATCATGTTGGCCATGTATTAAGTTGTATTTGTGCTTATTATGCCATGATATAGCACTGTTTTTGATTGGTTTAGACACACCATGCTTAGCTTGCATACATGTCTTGGAATGCCATGATTTGCCTTAACATGTACCTAGTATTTAGACTACCATGCTCATGTGTTTTGGCCTCGCTTTGTGAAGCTTTTATACTTGTTTTAGTATGTTAAGGGACTATTTTTGGTCATTTGAGTCATCCATGCTTTGCTTTGTATAGCTACCATGCAAACTCTCTTATATGCTTTGAGCATTGACCCCTCTAGCATGCCATCCTTGCATCATTTCAGTGGTTTGGAACCACTTGTCATGTTATTTCAATCCTTGTGGCATGCCTATATGCTTGCATTTGATACCCCTTTAATGCGTTAAGAGGTTGTTGTCTTATGTTCCTTATTTGGGCCCTTGTGCAGGCTTCCATACTTAAGCCATTTAGATGCCATCTAGGTGGGTTTTGAGGCTCATTTTAGCATGTCACATCTCTGTTTTCAGTCACTGTGGACGCGCCCCGCGTGAGGGCCTAACCCCACAGTTCGGACTCGATTTGTGTCACGGTTCTTAATCTTGAACCAAATAGTCCAAATCCGGCAAATCGTTTTGAGAAAATAGATTTTTAGAAAAGAAATGCCAAACATGGACTGCTTTGCCAGATTACAGAGTCGCCACCTAAATATTTTTAAATGGGAAATTTAGGAAACCCTGACTCGGTCAAATACATGTAAAATCATCACCAAAGTGGTCTTGGCTCGGGAGCTTGGGTATGATCAGGGAAGGTCAGCTATGAGCACCCCCTCTCGCCCGATCCGAAGATCGGCCTCTACTAACCGTGATATCCGTTTTTGAAAACGTTATGTGTTCTTATTCCAGTTAATTAGCTAGAATTACTATGTGATGCGCACAACACAAAAGTATAGACTAGATTACCTAATTTGGAACGAAACATTGCATATCCGTTTTTTGGAAAACGCTTTGGAATTTGCTACTCGCAAGTAGGCTAAAAACACGGATTTCAACGAGTTGCTCCAACTCAAACAATCCAACCTTCACCCACAGGCATTCAGGCAGTTTATAACACATAAGCATTTAGCCATATGGTAAGCATGCTGTCATGTTAACATTCACACTCATGCGAGATGCTAAAGCATAAAATACTTACAAAGTACTCCGTGCCAAAACAAGAACATGTTAATAATCATGCGTGACCCTAGTTCATGTTAAGTGGCTAATGCATCGCATACAAAATGTCACTAGAGTAGGCGCGACTAATCTAGGAATGGCATGTAAAATGCAACTAACAAGTACTCAACTTGGAATTGAAATGCAAGTGCAGTTAGCATGATGTACCGAGCCCGGTGCATGCAATACTGATGAATGAATGCAAACATGAGAAGCATAAGTATGCTAATTGAAATATGCCCTAAATCTAACCATTGTAAGCGGTTAAATAAAAGGGAAGAAAGACGTGAGGTTAGAAGATATACACACACTCACGCACATTTATTACAAATTTGCCCTCGCTTGGAGGGACCGAAAGAATAATACAGATTAACTAACTCGCAAGCTAACCAATATTATAAACCACCTAATTAATTAACACATTAATTAATCTAATTAAGCAGTAAACAGCCTCAGGATGAAGATCCAATGCAGTGCGCGCTTGGTTTTGCTCAGAAATCCGCCACCATGCTCAAGTTGCCTCTGTTTTCCCCGCTCTGCTTCTCTGATGACTGCCAAAGTCTCAGCGTTGCTTCTCTGAGTGCTGTGGAACACCATCGGCTGAGGGGATTGGCCACCGGCCATGGATACTGGTCACCGGCCACAAAGTTGCTCTATCGGCCAAAAATGATGGCCGGTCGGCACTGAAGATGGTCGGCCGGCCAAATCTTCCTGCAAAAACTGGTTTGACAGCAGCAGAGGGCAGAACTTGGCATGGCAATGCATTTCAAGCAATGTATACACCAATCACACCCTTTATCATATTTATGACTCAAAGGGACATGATCCTCCATTCTCGGACCACCAATCGCGCATTTCCATGCATGATGGCCCAAAAAATCAAGTGTGCATTTTGATATAGAATGCAATGCACATAATCAAACAAATTGAACTCAACCTCTATCACAAGCAATTCAAGAGGCCAAGTATACATGCTAATGCAATGCAACTCTAAGCATGTTGGCTAGTATGCAACATAGACAATGCAAGCAAGCAATGCATGTTAGGCATACAACCTAGGTAAAGAAAGCATGTAAGGCATGAAGCAACGCAACTTACAAGTATGCAAGGCACAATGTAGGTGTTTAAGCATGCAAACAAGCATGTGACTTCATTCAATCATGCGATTTCAATCGCGCAACAACTCACTAATATGCTACAACATACAAGGAGAGCATGTAACAAACAAAGGGATGGACTTAAACTAAATTAGGCGACTCTCAAACAAGCCTAAAATAGTGGCCAATGCTATGGAAGTGAGGTCCAACACACACACACACACACATGCACATGTTAATAGGCCAACACTTAAGGACATAAAAGCAACTTTTAAGCATACTTAAAAGAGACTAAACATGGACAATTAGCATGCACATTAAGCTCTGAAATCATGTTAAATATGATGCCAAATCAATTAAACAGGATAAGCCAAGACATGCAACCAAGATCCAAAACCCAAGGTAAGCTAAGGGAGGCATTAAATTGCCCTTAACAAAACTAAACATGGCATGAATTAAATGATCAAAAACAGAGTTTTAACATATTAAAACAAAGCCAACAACACATCTAGATGGCATCTAAATGGCTCAAATCCAAAAGCATGCATAGTTGCCAAAACATGGAGCGTACAACACAAGCTTTCAACGCATCAAAGAGACATCAAAGGCAAGCATACAAGCATGTCATGGGGACTGAAATGATGCCATAAGTGGTGCCAAACCACTAAAATAAATCAAACAATGCATACTCAACACTTCACATACTTAAAGCCTATAAGCTAACAATGAAAAGGAGCTATGCAATACATGTTATGGTTGACCAAAACAACCAAAACAGACCTTAAACATGGCAAAAAAAAATACAAAAGCTTCACAAAGCTAGGCCAAAAGCATGCTTGAACAAGGGTTAAAACCTAGATGCATGTTAAGGCTACAATATGGCATTACAAGACATGTATGCTAAACAAGCAAGGTGTGTCCAAACCAACTAAAAACAGAGGCATATTATGACATAATAAACATGAAAATCAGCTAAGGCATGGCCAACACACACTTAGACTAGATGTTCCCTCAAGAGGCAAAAAAGGCCCTTTTCAAGGACAACAAGGAGAGGGGGTGGCCCTCTCCTTCCTAGGACCTCAAGGCACCATCCTCATCACTGAAATCCCACAAGATTTCAGTGGTGAGGAGGCCCAAACACAATGGTCCCGGAGCTCAACCAAAATGGCACAAAATGGAGCCTTTCAAGGCTTAAGAGGGGCCAAACAACCCCAAAGCTTAAAGAAACCTTAACCAACTATTTAGAGCACTAAAAATCAGAACTTTTATATGTTATACACAAAGCTCAAAAATAGATGCAAGGTAGGCAAAAATGCAATGCAAAAATGGGGAATAAAGGGACAAGTTTCTTACCCTTGTAGACCCTCTTCACCAATGGTGGACCAGCTGGTTCTTCAAGCTCAAACCAGCTCCAAAACTCCAAACACAACCCTCAAGGGCCTCAACTCCAAGAAAAGGTGTGATGGTGGGTGTTTGTGTGCAAAACTAAGGCAAAAACACTCACAACACAAAGAGAAAGAGAGATATAGAGATGGAGGACATATGAACCCTAACCCTAAAACTCAAAACCCTCTGAAAATTCTGTCTAAATTGTCTAACCTCTAAAAGAGGGAGAGAAGACCCCCTCTTATAGACAACTTAGTCTTGTAAAGCTTCCAAAGGAAGCGAACAAGAGGGCAATCCCTCCATACACGTGTATGGAGGGAGTGAAAGTGCATGCCAGCTGCAGAAAAATATCTTCAAAAGCAGATGCACAGTAGTCAGCCGGCCAAAAATGCAATTGACCAAAAAAAGATAGTCGACCAGCCATCTATAGTGCCGACCGGCCATCTATAGTGCCGGCCGGCCAAACATTTGGCCGGTGGCAACAAAACATAGCCGGTGGCCTCAAGCCAGGGCCAGTGATGGGTGGGGATGGTCTACAAGCCCTACCCTACTCCTCAAAGGCAAAACATAAGTGTGTGGTGCAAAACCAGACACAAAACAGTCGAGTCGAGAGGTCCTGAGGCGAGGCGCGCTGCCACGGCCTCTGGGAACTCAAGACGAACACAAACATGGATGATCACCGAGTGTTCAAGCGATGACGTCCAAGTCTTGAGGACGGTCAAAAATGGGGTGTCTATAGTCACTTAATTCATGCCATGTGTGGTTGCACTAAGTGTAGTTCAATGCTTCTTGGTGAGCCTTAGGCTTTAGACCATTTGTTGTATGCTATGCTTGTCTTGTTTGCTTGGTTTGGCACCATCATTAACATGATTTTCAGAGCTTACATTCCATGCCATATGCCCATGTTGTTCCTCTTTTAAGTGTGCTTAAAAGTTGTCTCTATGTGCCTAAGTGTTGGACCTTGCATGCGTGCCTATTTGTATGTGTTTTGGTCTCCATTCTTGAGCATGTTGGCCACTGTTTTGGACCTAGTAAAGAGCTGTCCAAGTTAGTGTAAAACCATCTTCACATGTTGTTGCTCGCGTGCCTTGTATATGGTTGCATGCTTGCGTCATTTCATCATGTTGTTACATGTTTGTATGTTGTCCATGTTCATGTTTGCATGCTTGCCCTCATGTTCGTATTTTATGCTTAGTTCCATGCCTAGGTTGCATTGCATCTTGCATGCATGCCTTGTCTCTTGACCAAGTGATAGAGATTGGGCTTTATGTGTTTGTTTGTGTGCATTACATTTGAAATCAAAATGCACAACTTGGCTTCTTGGGCCATCACGCATCGAAATGCTCGATTGGTGATCCGAGAATCAAGGACCATACCCCTTTGAGTCATAAACATGATAAGGGGTGTGGTTGTGCACACATTTGCTTGGAATATATTGCCATGCCATGTTTTGCCCTCTGCTGCTGTCAAAATAGGTTTCTGCAGGAAGAATTGGTCGGCCGGCCATCTCTATTGTCGACCGCCCAAACATATTTGGCCGAGAGCTCAATTAATGGTCGATGACCATCCTACCATGGCCGGTGATGTTTCCCCCTGGCCGGTGGTGTTCCCCAGTGCCCATAGAGTGTTTCTTGGGATTTGTGCAAATCTCAGAGGAGCAGAGCAGGGTAAACAGAGGCAGCTTGTGCATGGCGACGGATTTCCGAGCAAACCCCAGCACGCATGCATTGGACCCTCTTCTGAGGCCTTTTACTGCTTTCTTAGCTTAGTTAATTTGCTTAACTAGTTAAGTGGTCTGTAATAGTTAATTAGCTTGTATGTTAATTGATTTGTATTATTCTTTTGGTCCCTCCGAGCGAGGGCGAATTTGTAATAAGTGTGGGTGAGTGTGTGCATGTCTTCGAACCCCACGTCTTTCTTCCATTTTATTTACTAGCTCTCGATGGTTAGTTTAGGGCATGTTTCAATTAGCATACTCATGATAGCATGTTTGCATCCATTCATTCGTTTGCATGCACCGGGCTCGGCGCATCATACTAACTGCATTGTATTTCAATTCCAAGTTGAATATGTGTTAGCTGTAGCATCATCATATGCCATCTTAGAATAGCCGAGCTTATTGTAGTTGCATCTTGTATGTGACGCCCCAAAATTTGGGGACATCATAATTAAAATTTAAAACTTAAAATCAATTTTCTTAATTAAGAATCTTCATCAATGTTGCCACCAAATTTACCATCATCCATTAATTAACAACACCAAAACTAAAAATTCTTAAATTACAACTCCAGTCAAACTTAAAACTTTGTCTTAGTACACAAATAAAAAAAAATTAGAGAAAAACTAGAAAACTCAAAAAAATGGTTCATGGAACTTTGGTACGCTTCAAGCTAATCAGGACTGAATGTTGCCTTCCAACACCTCGATGTTTCCTTCGGCTTCTTCGGTACCTGGCATGAAACGCCAGGGCAACGAGGATGCCAATGAGCGACGAGCTCAATAAGGTATTATAACCCGAAATACCCACCCCAATAATAATACCCACAATGAATAATGCGTAATAACAGAATAACAGGTAGCATTTAATAAGCATAATAGGAATACCATCAGTTGAAATAATAACAATAGATAATAAAAAAAATAAAAATTACAAACAGAAGCAATATTTTATCATGAGGAAAATGCCCACTTTTTCTATTTAAGTTCTCATAGATTTAGTTTATCAAATAAGTTTAAGTAACTCCCCGTGGAGCACTTTTTCCACTCAACCGCTAAGCAATGGCCACGGGCAATTCTGACTCCCCCTTGGTCAAATATTCAAATGTTACTTACAGTAACTACCAATGATGCCCACGCACCAAGGTTACATACCCGAGTCGTGACATCACGGTCTGCCCCAAGGGAACGGTCTATGTTGTGATGCTCGCACCACCAACCTTATATCGCCTCTACACCGAATAAGAGCCGAAATACCTTCCCGTGCCATGTTAGGGTTCGCAACTCACTTGCGCAAAATTCTAAACTGGGCTCACCCCATCACTTTTAAAAGTAATGTATCATTGGTTAAATTATGTGTCTCTTTACTTGTTGAGATATTCACAATAATTTAAAATTTAATTACCAATGAAGTTATACCAACTCATTAAAATCTAAATATAAAATATTACACATGTCACGCAATAATAAACAATTGTACAACATTTAAATAAACAATTTATTTAAATCATGGTATGAAGTAATAATTTAGATACAAAAAAAAAAAGAAGAAATAAATCATAATTACACACATGTATAGACTTTTAATCTATAAAATTAGACTAGCATAATATTAAATAAACCACAATACACCCATACATGGATTACTAATTTACAATATTTGATGAATTAGACCAACACAATAACTGATTTTCATCCAATTAATATAATTGAAGTGATGGTCTTGAATCTGTTCAGAAATTATCAAGTTATACCTTAGGTAATAAAAATTATAAATAAATTATTTATACAGTTCTAAAATTCGTGAAAATGTACAGAATATCCAATAAATATGTTTAGGTCATTTTTCAGAAAGAATTTCCCAAAAATAAGTTATAAATAAACAATTGAAGAGATAGTTTTTGATTCCTCCTTAATCTGTCAAAATTTTCAGAATGTATATCTTGCAAATACAATTATAAATAAATTACTTATACAACTCTAAAATTCATATAAATCTACAAAATAATCAATAAATATGTTATTGTCATTTTTCAGAAATCATTTTCCAAAAATAAATTATAAATAATTCTTAAAAATGCCAAGAGTGTTTATGACACAGATTTGTCACATTTTCTTAAATTAATTCCATACTTAAATTTATAAATCAATTCTATGATCTAAAAATTTATTATGAAACTAGACTTCTCAAATTTCATTTTTTGCTTAGAAATTACCAGATGTGGTTTAAAATAAATTTTTTAATGATTTTTCAAACACATAATAAAATCTGTCTATAGCTCCAGATTTGGTTAAAAATCTGTATAAATTCGTACAAAACTCAATAATTGTTGAAAAATTTTGTGGATGAACTAGACATCATTATCAACAACTTTGTAGAAGAAATCATCTTCAAATTTTGAGTATAAAATTGTCTAAAAATTCGTACAACTTCCTGGCAGGTTTAAAGGGCCAAAAACATCTTCAATAATCTTTACTTGTTCTTCTTATACCCAAATATGAAATTAATTCTTCAAATCTCCTAAAATTCCATTGATGCATGTAAAGATGAAGCCCAAATTCATGAGGAAAACACAAATTAAGCTTAAAATAATTAATTTCTAGTTTATTTTCTATGATCATCCACATGCATGCAAGGATGAATTTCAATTTGTGAAGAATAATAGAAATCAAACTCTAACTACTTAATTTCTAAATATATTTCCATGATCTTAACACACAATTCAAAATTTCTTCATCTTCTTGCTAATTCCTATTAATTACGTGATTTTGAGTCTAATTCTATCCTTAATTTCAAGTGTGATACAAGGATAATCAAAGTTAACATCCTTACCTTCAATCTTTAATTTGATCATTTCTTGATAATCTTCCATGATTTCCTTTCTTCAATTTCCAGCAAATTCAAAAGAATTGAACACACACACACTCTCTCTCTCTCTCTCTCAGCCGTACGGTTCTCCAGCAGAGCACCTAATTAAGCCTTCACTCCAATGTTTCAACACACAAACACACACACAAGCACCCTCTCATGTTGACACATAATGCACACTTGCACTTCTCTTCACCAACACAGCACACGTGAACTCTCTTTGAATGTCCAAGTCAGCACTCACATGCATACACACATCCACTAATTAGCACTCTTAGTTCTACATTTTCCAAAAATTTAATTTTTGTTTAGAATTAATTTAATTAAGCATCACTTAATCTTAATAAATTTTAATTAGCATATCATTAAATTAATTATGACTAATCATAAATCTCACATAATTCAATCAGTCTAATTTGACTTCCATTAGAGCCTAATTAAATATATTTAAATTTGTCAATCTAAATCAGATTTTTAGTCAGACTCCCATAAGGCTTCAAATATTAAATTAAATTTATTATCATTATTAATTTTGATTTCCCAAATCATTTAGGTCTTCAATTTATGATCAGACTCAAATTTCCATCAATAAATTACATATTCAAATTGGACACATCATAATTAAATTTAATTTATAATAACCACAGTTCCCAATCATCATGACTTAATCAACTCCAATTAGGACCTAATTAATCGAATCTTAATTTTACTAAACTGAATCGAATATTTAATTACACTTTTATAGGATCCAATACTTGAAATTAAACTGATTTAACTTACCAATTTCACCTCCTTAGGCTATTTGGACGTTCAATTTCTAATTCTAAAATAAATCCTCAATAAAATAATTTATAAATAACAAATATTAAACACCCACAAAATTATTATTTATTTCCTTGTTAGTGATTGAATTGGGTTAATTTAAAACTAACTTTTACACTAATACATTTTTGAGATAGACTCTAGATAAAATTAATTTATTTATTTATTTATTTTCTTTTAAGAATAATAGAATGTGGGTTTTCACATTGTATGTGTTGCATTAGCCATTTTAACATGAACTAGGATCATGCATATGATTACTAACTAGTTTCTATTTTGGCTTGGAGTACTCGGTAAGTGTTTATGCTTTAGCATCCTTGCATGTGTGTGAGTGACTGCCATGATAGCATGCTTGTCATGAGGCTAACTGCTTATGTGATATAACTGCCTGAATGCCTGTGGGTGAAGGTTGGGTTATTTGAATTGGAACAATTCATCGATTGTGAGTTTTTAAGCCCACTTGAGAGTGACAAATCATCATGTTTCCTAAGCCCACTCGAGGGTGGTAAAATCCGCATTTTAGCATAATTGCGAGGAGCAAACCGTTTTCAAAACAAGCATGAAATGTTTTGTTCCAATTCAGGCGACCCAGTCTATATTTGTTTGCTGTGCGCATCACATAGTAAATCTAGGCTAATAACCGGAATAAGAACGCATAATGTTTTCAAAATTAGATATCATGGTTAGTAGAGGCCGATCTTTGATCGGGCGAGCGGGGGTGCTCACGAAGTGACCTTCCCCAATTGTACCCAAGTTCCCGAGCCGAGGCAACTTTGGTGATGACGGACACGTGGTCTTAGGCACGAGTCAGGGTTTCCTAAATTCTCCAAAATAAAATATTTAGGTGGCGACTCTGTATTTGGCAAAGCAGTCCATGTTTGGTACTTCTTTCTAAAAAATCAGTTTTCCAAAACGATTTGCCGGATTTGGACTCTTTGATGATTCATCGGTCTTGCATTGCACTCTGCGAGATTAGATACAGAACCGTGACATTGAGTCCTGAACTATAGTGAGTCCAAATGAACAGAACGGGGGGATTTCCCCCCAGGACGTTCGGGGACGTCTACAGTATCATATAAGGAATGAAATCTTCTTCTCTCTTTTTTTCATGTGTAATTCCTATTTAATACCTTCATATTGACCGCAGTGTTAAAGCATCTCGGCCATGATATTATGATATATAGGATCATCATGCACAACTAATATGCAGATTTCTTTAGTTTCCATATATTGACTGGTAATTTGAAATGAAGTAACTCTCCTTGTGTCCATGTTTGATACTACAGAGTATATATGTAAAGAAGATGTCTTAATTTGGAGGAAAGAAGGCAAAAAGAAAGTCTTTTAAAGATCAGAGAGAAAGAGAGATGCATATAAATGATTTACTTGGACACGTGTGATTTTTCCTCAACCGGATTTTTAAGGTTGGCTAGGAGGTAAGTAGAATATTTTCTAAAAAACGATTTACCTAATATTTTTCATGGAATCTTAATTTTGTTTTTATATAGCCTGATCTTAACTATGATACATAAAATACAATAAATAAATAAATAAAGGTGTTGCAAATGTGTTGTTAACCCTGAAGAATTAAAGGTGATTATTGTAGACAATGGTGAAAGAAAAATGTGAATCGCTAATTATGAGTTTTTCACTTTTTCTTTTATTTTTTTCGTTTTTTCTTATTTAATTATTTATTTTTATTTTTATGATAAGCTTGAGTCAGTTTGAACCACATCACTAAAGTTTCTATGAAAAACTACGGTTAACATAAAAATGTTTTACATTTCTCCTTTAGATAAATTATTAACAATCTTAAATTCACTGTGGAATCACATTATTTTCTTTTTGGAGTATAAAGAAGAAGAAAATCTTAATATTTAATAGGAGATATACTTTGATTTCACCACAAGATTTTCCTCCTTGGATTTAAAAAAGGGAGAAAAAATTATGATGTAAATGCGAGCTAGGGAGTGGTGTTATGAAATAAGAAGGGTACGCGCTTGTCATGTATACTATATTATCTTATTCTCATTGTTCAAGTTACAAAATGAACTTGTCTTTCGCCCTGCCCCACACCCGCCCTGCCACCGTCGCCCCCCAATTTGCCTCGCCCCCAATATGATACGAGGTGGGGATTACTACTCAAACCCGACCCTTGACCATCCCTATCAGCAGACAAGACTGAAATATCAAGAGCACTTGAAGAATCACTAGGAGGCAGGACACCGAAACAACTCAATAGAAAAATATGTGAAATAATGGACAGGAGGTAAAATTTGGACAAGAAAGAAAACATTTTATGTTCCCAAAAACCACATGACGGGAAATACGAAGATGCTTGGCAATAGGATCCCAACACTGATATACTTCGTGTTTAATGCCATAACCTAAGAAACAACATAGACAAGCGCAAGGTTGGAGTTTTGTATGTTCATGAGGTTGAAGAAGGAAAAAACAAGCACAACAAAAAACATGAATGTCACTTTAAGATGGTGGAACACCATATAATAGTTCATAGGGCGATTGATTTTCAATAACCTAAGAAAGGAACATGATTTATGGTGTAAATGGCGGTGAAAGCAACATCACCCCAGAAATGTTAGGGCAACAAGAGAAAATAAGAAGGGCCCTACTTGTATCATGTTCACACACACGCCAGATATTGACATTGGCATGCCTTTGCTGACGTCATATGAGCTATTTGGACCTATTTTTTGGTTAGTTCAAACTGGTTTCTAGTATTTATTTTTACTGTTCTAAATCCATTGGTGACCTTCATTTCTACAAATTTTGTTATTTTCTGTCTCTTATTGTTATGGAACATATCAATCATTCCCAACCTGTAACGCCCCAAAATAATTAGACATTTATCACCCTTATAATATCTTCAATCCTGTGAAAACTTCTATTATGATTTACTTATGAGATATACTTACATCAGAGTTCCTTAATTATTACAAGGTTTAACTACAAATATTGAACTTACAGCAGGAAACCGAAGCATGCGATACAAGAGGATACTACGTAAAGTAATACAAGTCAATGCCTTAAAGGCTACAAATTTCCAAGGCCTTGCCTGGATTACAGCAAAAGAGTTACAACTTAATACAAATAAGCCTTTGGCTTTAAAATAAAAACAAAACAATAACAATACGAGCATTGCGCTCCATAATCCTCCCAAGCCATTGCCTTGACATAGGTTCCCAAAACATCTTTCCAGTAATCCATTTCAAAAATGACAAGATGGTAAATACAATGAATAAATCTCCAAGGCTAGTATTCATAATAGTGATTATACAAGTCACTATGCCATTTTCCCGGGATTATCCAGATGGAACGGCACCTATCGTGCGGGTTTTAGGTCTTACACCATGGACACACAGACTAAATTAATTATGCTTTAACACGCTCTTTTAGCTTTACCATTTTATTTACCCTTTCCAATAGCACCAAACATGCATTTTCAAAACAATAATACGTTTTCAAAAATACCGAACCTCAGTTACAAAACCATGCTATGCACAATGAGATGGATGTTTTGTAACAAGTCATTTGCCTAATCCACATACCGTTTCTAATACACGACAATGCTATCCTCCACCGATAGCCAAAATAAATATCTCTAAACATATATTGAAAGGTACAATAATAATACAATGGACATGATTTCAAATCTGAAATCCCCTAATTTTTTTTTACAAAATCTCAATGATTCCCAATAATCAACATTCACACTCTTTACGAGTCTTGTGGATCTCAATAGAAATATTCAATTTCCAAAAACATTCCAAAACCATTTTCCAACCAAACCCATTATTTCGAAAAGAGTAACGTCACCCAATACTTTCTAATAATATAAGGAAAACATTTTTCAATCAAACCCCTTTTCCACTAAAAATCCCATAACACTCCCAAATTCCATTTTCTTTTCAAAACAACAACCATTTGATGACCCACTTCAATGAATAACCCAAAACTATAACCTTTTCTCAAACTTATGCATTTTTATATATAAATATATAATCCAAAACCTAACCTTTCGAAAATCCATAACTAAAAGAAGAGCATATAACAAAGTTAAATAACATGCATATCATTAATAAAACCCTTACCTCAAAGCAATAAGAGAAGAAGACCCAAGCCCAAAATCCAACAACGATGAAAACCCAAAATTTCCAGATTAAAACAAAGCTCTCAACCTCCTTTACAATAAAGTCTATGGTACTAGGGATGAGAAATGTATGGAAGTAGAAAAAAACCAAGGTTTTATTCATTTGGAGTTCGAAAATGGCAGAACCGGAGAGAGAAGAGATGAGATTGAAATAGATATTTTTAGATAGAGCACCAACTTATATAGAAAACAAGTCATGGGCACGATTACCCAATTCGCGGTTGCGGTCAACCCTACCACGGACACGATTGCACAGGCCACAACCTGCACCACGGCCCTCCCTCGCAGGCCACACATCCTTTCTCCATACTTCTAACTTGAGGATGATTTTTGCTAGTGGCCTGGTCACAGCCCATCGCGGGCGCAATCATTCAGGCACCCACATCGCAGGGGCGGTCTCAGTGGTCGCGGGCGCGACCACTCCAACCTAGAACCCCTGGGCTATTACCCAACAGTTAAACTGAGGCACACCCATTCTCTACACCTACCAGATCAGATCAAAACACCAAACAACCATGTAAATAAACCGACAACTTAAAAGAAAAGGGTTTTTCCGACCTAGGCCACTACAATGTAATTCTTGATGGCACCAACTATGTTCTTTGGGCTCAAGCTATGTCTGGCTTTCTCAAAAGAATGAAGTTATAGCGTGTTGTTACCAGAGATGTTACCAAACTTACCAAGAGAGACACTAAAACTTAACTGAAATTCGCTAAGCGACTTGAGGATTGAGATAATAAGAATTATCAGATCACCACTTGGTGTCGCAATACTTCTGTTATATCTATTCATCTTTAGTTTGGTCAGTTTTAGACAGATGATAATTATGCTCTAATCAATGTAATTTGGGATTTCTTGAAGGAATGATATTAAACCACTGGCCTATCTAATCGATATTAGTTTGCTATCTTTATTAACTACGCTAGTCACTATGTCAATCCATTAATGATTTCTTGCCCTTTTATGTATGCTTTGTGGGAAGCTATCCCTATCTAAACAAGTATGGATTGATATGCAAAGTTGTTCACCCGTTATCGAAATCAACAATGCTTGATTCAGTTTGTCATGGCTCTTACCAGTGATTTTGAGCTTGTTAATGCTTTATTTTTTCGCTGCAGTCCATTCCTGACCTTGGAGCAATCTATTTCTCAACTTTTATCTGGAGAGACACGTTTAACAACCAAAGTTAGACAAAACAACAGTCAAACCAAATCTGCAAAGTTAACCAACAGAAATGAGATTTAGAGTAAGAGCTAGA
Source organism: Camellia lanceoleosa (assembly GCA_025200525.1). Classification (NCBI taxonomy): domain Eukaryota; kingdom Viridiplantae; phylum Streptophyta; class Magnoliopsida; order Ericales; family Theaceae; genus Camellia; species Camellia lanceoleosa. Next base: position 99,849,711 of record CM045760.1, read on the forward strand.
ATATGATTAATATAAGTGAAAGTCATAATGGAGGCAGAAACATGACTAATGTGATTAACACAAATACGAGAACTATTAACAGTATGAATAGTAGGTAAACTCTGAAGAGAATAACTCTTGGTAAAGGCAGTTGAATCAGAGGTCATGTGATTACAACATGCATAATCAAAAAATCAAGAGGTATTACCTAATGTAATAGATAAAGTAGTAGAAAAAAGAGGTACCGAGCAGAGCTTGTTTAAACATAGCTTCATCATCATAGAGAGAGAATGTTGGAGTAGAAGGATCAATGGTGGATGAAGAACTCTTAAACTAACAATAGTAGAGTGAGATGCACGCTTGAACTGATTTCTTAGGTTAAAGGAGCCCCCCTATGTAATGGCATCAGAATGATGTCAGCAAATAGAGTCATGCGTAGAGGCGCTTGAAAGCACGTGTTGATCTTTTGGTCGTGCATGGAGGCGCGTGAGAGGGCCTATGAGGTTGTGGTTGGTGGATGTAGGTTTGACATGGAGAAATGAAGGTATATATGTGGTTCCTTTTGTGTTTGATAAACCTGAAGAGGCTTAACAAAAGTGAGGGCCAACAACGACAAGGTTTAATATGAGAAGAAGAAGATGGAGGATTCAAAAAACCTTGCTATGATATCATGTTAATATAAATTTATGAAGAAAAAGAAAACACAAATTATATATTTGATGAACATTAATCATAATCATAAATACAAAGTTATTTATAGGACGTAGGAATAAGAATCCTACACTAGATATGACACACATATATTCACACTTTGTGTCATACCTCGGATTTACAAGATCCGAAAACCAATGATTATTCTCAAATAATAAATAAAAGATAACAATAAATATAATCATATGCCCTTTCTCGTATCAATATATATATATATATTAAAAAATGTCATTCAGTACATGAGGTTTGTTCATTACATACATCATATATTTAACATTTACATGGAGTGAATATACAATATGTAAATTAAAATTAAATTATTTAATTACAAAAGAAATGCCCTTAGGCTTACATCAATAAAAAGGGATTAACCCTTACAAAATAACTGTTTTCGGCCCACAAAAGACAAGGCCCTAGGCCAACCAATTAAAATAGCTCTCTTAGCTCATGTACGTACTCCATGCCACCTCAAGGTCGGGGCAAGTCATCAACACTTGAAAACATTAGCCATGTAGGGTAAACATACAGTCCAATAGAGAAATCTTTCTATCTATCAATATGTATCCAATCTTTCTATCTATCAATATGTATCCAATCAAGCATATAGCCATGATGCTATGCATATATATAATGTCCAAAACGATTCTTAATCCATGAAAATTTTTGCCAATTCTCATGATTTAACCAAACATTTTAAAAGATATTTCGTTTCACAATTTAATTTATTACAATCCAGTGAATCCTCTTAAGATACATGTATTTGTTAATGGTTATCGCTAAGCACCACCTAAACTTCCATTTTATTGGTTACTAATCGGAAGAAAATTGGTACCTACACCACACGGATTTCTAGTTTTTCACCTTGGACTCTCTCACGAAGTTATTCTCATTCTTATCTATATATTTCCCGGATTCATCATAACTATTTAAATTAAATAACGATTTACAATTCTCAATGTAACACATGCAATTCCTCAATTTATCCCAAAATGTGCTCAACAACACCTCCGTTCATGAACAAGTTTTCAATTCATGAATTCAATAATTCATTACGCAACAAATGAGTTTCAATTCATCCTATGATGATAATTTATACAAAAAAATTCATCCTCCACTTTCAATTCATTATAGAACAAATGAGTTTCAATTCATCCATAATGATAATTTCTACAAAAAAGTCATTCTCCACCAATGGCCAACATTCAATTTCTACAATATGTAATAATTTTCATGCAATTTACTTCAATTTCAAGGTATTCATTAATTTATGTAATTTCACAAATTAGGATTTCAAGAAAATTGGGGGTTTTTTTTTCAAACTAAAGCACCGTTATACAATTGAATAATAAAAAAATAGATTTGATAAAAAAAAAACATTATAAAGAAAAACCCAATCAATCCTCAACCTAGCTCTCTATCATGCTCTTTTCCAAAATCTCTATCGACACCTCAATGTAGTATACAAAATTATCTCATATACACATATAAACTCACTAGTAATTTGCGTGTGCAATTCAAAAAAGCAAAAATAAAACAAACTTGTTATTATATATTGTGTGTTAGTTAAGTAGTAATAGTCTTCTTCATTAGACCATAGGTACAAGGTTCGAGTCTCACTCCTCCTATCTATGTAATATTTTCTTTTTCTTTTTTTAAATAGAGAAATGAGAGACACGTGGCATAAGAAGAAACAAACAAAGGCTTGGATACCAACTTTAGCCTTTACTTAATATAATATAATAGTATAGATATTACACAAATAGAAGAAAACCCCACCTCAAATAGAGAAGATAAGAAAAAAGAAAATCCAAATGTTTGCGAAACGAAAATCAGTTCCGATGAAAGTGAAGCCCTTACCGCGCTCTATAATGTTAAAGCTTGATTTTTATTTTTATCTTTTTTATCAACTCTTGCTCCAAGACACCTAATCTATGTGATTAGTGAAAGAATTTGGTAGAGAGAAAGAAAAGAGAGAGACAAAAGAGAGTAGAATAAGAAGAGAGATAAAGAAAAGATGAATAATGAGTTGGTTAAACTGGCGATCAATCGCCTTTAAAGAGTGATCGATTGCTTTCAAATTTCAAAAGTCAGTGATCAATCCCCTATTGAGCTTTTGTTAAAATTTTTAGAAAATGGACCAATGAAGTGATCATTAGGTGATCGATAGCTAGCTATAGGAAAACTCATGAGATGCAATAGAAGTGTGATGATCGATCACCCCACAATGTGATCGATCACCCTGCGCAAAAATTCCCAATTTCTATTCTCTAGCTCAACACAACCACGACAAATCCCAAATTCTCAATGTTAAGTGTGAAACATTATACTACAACATCAACAACATGTGATAATAATGCAAACGAATAAATCTATTCATACCACATGATGGTTTATGCATAAACATCAAATGCATACAAGTAATAGGGTTGAATGGAGACTAGAAGTGTTACACTTCAATTGGCATTCAGGCCAAAGTAGTGGAGAATAATATAATTGTCATGGTGGAAGGCATGGTCTATTGCCAGAGTTACGAACACTACAGGACATGGTCACTATCTGTGCTAAACCCATCCTTGCAGCTAAAGGCAGATAGCTAAAGGCAACGTTATCTACAAAGATCATAGATAAATTTAGTATTATCTATAAATAATTAAAAAAAAAAACCCTACTCTGATATGTTCATACAATTGTAGAATGTGTTGGAAAAAATGGTTTTATGGTGACTTTAATGTGAAATTAAAGTAGGTCTTAACCACTGGTTAAGGTGGGATCAAATAGGTTTAGATTCTTTGTAACAAGATCTTTACATCACAAAAAGAATGAGAATTGAATGAGAATTGAATGAGAAATTGTCTCATAAAGTTGGCCTCATGAATGAGGTATTGGGAATGGTGTATAACCAGCTATCTCACGTTGATTGTAGAGGAAAGCATTGATAGGTAATTAAATCCCAAGTTTGTGATAAGGGCATGAGTCCTTTCGGGCATCCAAATTTTCTGAAGAAAGGGAGTTATAGATACTTCAAGGATGACCTTGGGCCAAAACTATGGTCAAAGTTTGTGAGGGCCCTAACCTTTGTAAAATCTATTAAGTCCTTGACTTTTGAATTCTTTTAAAAAAAATATCCTCAAATCCTTATTTGTCTTCAATCTTAGTTATAGAGTCGAACATGCGCGCCAACTGAAAACTCGAAAATCTTGATTAAACCCGTAGCTCAGGAATCATATCCAAAACCCTAATAATAATTAAATTAATTTTCTAATTATCTTTTACACACAAAAATCCTAGGTTTCCAGTTCTTCGTATGATTCACCGTTTAATCCGAAATAAAGAAACTTTAACTGAATTGAAATTTCAAATCCTAATTAAATTCAATACTACACTTAATTAAATGTTTAAATTCATAAACTAAGATTTTAGCCCTCATATTTTTCTTGAATCATATTTTGACCCCAAACTAGTACCATTATATACATATATGTACCTTTAATCATATTCAATTCTTTTTGTACACAAAATCTAAAATAAATATATTCATTTGCACACAAAATAAAAATTAAAAATTCCCTCAAATCCACCTCACTTGCCCAGCCACCCTAGGGAAAAGAAATGTATACAACTTTTTCAAACATAATCCTTGAATTCATGGAAAAGTTTGCTAGTACCCCCAAAACATGGAACTTTGTTTCCACCTCAAGTTCCATCCTAACTAAAGCCTAACTAGATCATGATTAATTGCATAATTAAGGCCTCTAATCATGCACTATTCCATTAAGTTGAAAGTAAATCCAAAATATCCAATCCATTTCCAACTGATGGGCGATTTGGACCTTTTGCACCAATTTTAGTATAAATAAAACCTCTCCCTTAACATTTTGCACACAAGAATACATATACACAAACACCCTATTCAGCTGAGAGGAAGAGAGGGCAAGAGAGTGAGCTTGGTGGAAGAAAGGAGAGAAAGAGAAGGTTTTGTTAGTAATTCAACCAAGCCTCAAGTAAGTCACATCACCATCCCTCATTCTATTTCCTTTTTCAAATACATGTTATTAGAGATTTAAAATCATATTTTTAGATGTGTTGTAATGGTGTTCGGGTGTTCAAAGTTGATGAATTGGGCTTTGATCCTCCTTCTACTTATATTTCCTCTTAATAGATGCAAAACCACATTTTTCTTTCATTATTTCCAAAGGCACGCCATCTCTCTAAAAATATGAGTTATTGATACATTATTTAGTATATTTTCATCACAATAGAAGTGAAAAATTTCCCTTCTCACCAATCTTCTTATTTTGAGTATTGTGCATAAAAAACCTGTTTTACAGCCAAATTTTGAAAATTTTTAGAAAAATGTAGGAAAATCTACTGGACCTCAGTTTTATTTCAAAATGTTCCTTAAAGAGTTATCTTTCAATGAAAACTGGTTTCGTTGAGAGGTTTGAAAGCAAATCCGATTTTCGTAACGGTCGATGAATCTAGACATGACTGGAGTGTTTCTTAAATAATTAAAAATCTAGAAAAGCTATTCCATTTCCGAAAAATGTTCTGAAAACTAGATAAAATTCTCTATGAACCATAGGAAGGCTAGGCTTAGTAAGAATCTGAAATGGTCCTTTTGATTTTAATCTTTAAATGGTACTGAATCTGAAAATTTAGTTTTGCATTGGTATTCTAAGCTCTCGTCTTCATGAATATGCTTATTAGTATATATGATCATGTCATGGTATCATATTGTATGTGTTATGGTTATGTTTCTTATCTTCTTCATTTGATGATGCTCATGAGGATTTATTATTTTGTTAAGTTATTCTAACTTTAATTTAAGACATCTAACTCAACGGAAACCTTAATTAGGGTGATATTGGATTTTCAATCACTTGAATAATGAAGAGATGATAATGTGTTATGTATGGATTGATGGGATGCGCTCTCTAATTAAAGGTTAAGTCTTACGCAAGCAGTTATTGCGTAAACCCTAGAATGGAACGGACGTATTTGGACTCTTTGCGATGGTTTGATTTGGTGAGATAAGGTTGGGTCTAGATGGGACATTCAAGAGGATAAAACTTTTTTTGGAAGGATAAGGTTAGATTCAGGATGATAAAACTTTTTTCTTTTCACAGTCTCTTTTGAGGTCCACCGATGGTGCTGCACAGTATGTAACCGTTGCGGGCATTCGTGGTAAGGTCTGCAAAGCAGAAAAAGGGGGAGTTCCGAATAGTCCGGTGTCTAATTCTTGCAGTTAGGAGGATGAAATCTCTTTGGGGGATTTGTAGATTACTAACATCTAACCTTGTAATCCTTTAATATTAAATGATTATTATGTTTCATTACTTGCTTGTTATAATTGTGATGGTGTATTGGATTGGGAAAAATGGACGGGATGTGTGTGCGTTTACTGGGCATTCAAAACTCATGGTGTTTCATGCCAAGTATTGAAGACGATTAGACCAGTCAAAGGCAAAGTTGAAGTATTTGAAGACGTATGGCTATCCTAGGAGAGTTATAAACTAGTTTTGTAAACACGTTTTGAGATTGTAAGTGATTAATCGTTTGTTTTATTTAAGACATGATTTTGTAATTATTATATATATCATTTGTAACCTATCCTTATACTCCGTCAACTTATGTAGTCCTTGTGTTAAGACTTTGTCAAGATCTGTCAAAAATGTAGCTTTGCTACCTAAGGTGTTGGACTTAGAAGGGAGGCTATATTGACTCCTCCAACCTTCTTGGGATCTTGCTTGGTTATTAGCCAAAGGACTCATTAGTGACGTTTCTACTCTTGTAATCTTAGATAAACCTTGTATTTATTTGTTAATATATTCTCAAATGTTCCCGATTTTTGAGGCGTCACAAAGTTGGTTATGCAAAAATTGCCACATGCGCGCGCGCTCGCCTGTGCTAGGTCCGAGTCCGTGGTCCATAGGTCATGGGTCTACCTATTCTTTTTTGGACTAAGTTTATTTGGTGGCTGCAGATATACACACGTGTATATAGAGTGTGTAACTTACACACTTATTTCCTACCAGTTTTCTTGCATTAGTTCTTAGTTTTTCAAAATTGAAGTTTGCATTTACTGCTAGAAGACCTTTCTCCTCTCTTTCTCCATTGTGTATAAAAGGAAACCATCTTCTTTGATTTTGAACACAAAATTTCTTTGCTCTCATATTATGGTCAGTTTGCCCATTATATTCTTCCTATGTGAGAGAGTGCTGCCATTGTTAGTTCGCCAGAGCTAGCCAGAAGATGCTTTTGACTTAGTGAGTTCTAACTAAAAAAAAATATAGTTGTTTGAGAGATTTTGGTGCATGCCAGACTTTCCTTATTGTTTTTTACCATTTGAATTTTTTGAGTGGTTGGCTCCTCCATGGAGAAAATCTTCACAAATCAGCACAGATCAATAAAATTCAATAAATAAGGAAATGAATAGGAAAGGAATTGGAAGAGATTTGAAATCAAGCGACCCACCACATGGAAAGAAATTTGAAATGATGTGTAGCATTTTGTCTATTAATTTTTTTTATTATATAAATAAATAAGATATTTAAAAAATGCACACGAAATTCAATTATTTTTAAACCGATGCAATCTGTATCAAAATGCCAAATTTTGTTTTCATATTTTGTGTCAAATGATTGTAAAAAATGTATATTAAAAAAGGGCAATTCTTAAGTGTGCAAGTGCATACCATATGCACTTGCGTAAGTTCTCACAAATATACGTAAGTTACCTCACAAAATTACGCAGGTTCTTACAAACATGTGTAAGTTAACCCTTAAAAAATTCAGAAATCACAATTTACATATATTTGTGAGAACTTACGCGATATTGTGAAGTAACTTATATATATTTGTGAGATCTTACTCAAATGCATATGGTAGGCACCTTGCACACCCCAACTTCCTATTTAAAAAATCATAATTTATCTCACAATATTTTAGAAATCATCAAAATCAAACCATAGGATTAACAATCTCCCCTTTTTTGATGATGGCAATACATATATGGATTTGACACAAAATTGAAATAAAAAAGCAATTTCACTTTATAAAATTATTTGACAATTAAAGTAAGAGCGCAATTCAAATTCATATTTTTTTCTCCCCCTTTGACATCATCAAAATAAAAAGTTATTGCGGGTTAGAAATAAAAAAATATTTAGGATAATTTGAAAAGAACAATTTTTTTTTTAAATGCATATAATCATAATATAATTTTAAGAAAACTCTCCCTGAGATGGTGCTTCCTTGTTTGTCTCAATCTGAAATTTCTGCTCCTAAATTTGTGCTACAATCTCAATATTATTATCAAAAAAAAAAGAAAACAAAGATGTGAGAAACAAAATAATTAGAATATAACTATTAGAATAACTCCCTCTCATATTTTCTTATCTTCATGTCTCTTACTCTTAAGTTGATGCTTTCTCCTTTCTATTATGACTGAAAAAATTATCCAATCAAAATACAAGTCATTTACAATCATGAAAAATACAATTTATAAGATGTAATCGTATCAAGCCATGCATTTGCCAAAAGAGTACACAAACAAATTTTCAGATTTTTCAAAATATAGCAAATATTATAATATATATGTGATACTTAAATGAGTATTCTAATATTTGATTATTTAGTCTTAACTCAGTGATGCTTTATTTTCTTCAATCAAATATAGTTATAATAAGCATCTTTATTATATCAATTCACGTGGCTTAAGGATATCATGTAAGCATGGTATGACAAACATATATGTATGGTAATGATGTATTCATATATGCATGACAATCTTATATTAGTCAAAAAAAATCTTTAAGGAACATACAAATCTTGATAAAGGGTGAATAATTATAAATATAACTACTAATGCAAAAGTATCATCAAAATCAAAATATTTTATTTGATCACTAATTTGTATCTGACCATGTATTTTGAACATTCATTGTCCAAGTACCATTTTTTTTTCTACCAATTTCACCTTGAATTACACCTTACAAAAGAAATCAAGTATTCGATTTTGATACCCATATCTTTTTGGGTCCATGACTGTTAGTTTTAAGATTACTTGATTTTGGAACTTAGATCTTTTTGGGTCCATGATTGTTAGTTTCAAGATTACTTGATTTTGGAGCTCATCTCATATTTATTCCTAGTAAATACCTTTTGTAAGGACATGACGAAAATGAGTGCACTTTTCTAAAATAATAATGACGGGTAATGTGTGAGCTACAAAAAAAGCAAGCTTTAACAAAGAAACTCAAATATCGGCTTTGTCGAAAACACATATTTGATTTTCAGATAATTGATTTAAATTTTCTTTTCCTTATGTGAATTTAAAAATTATTTTATTTAAATCTTTTTAAGATTACTTGATTTTGGAACTTAGATCTTTTTGAGTCCGTGATTGTTAGTTTCAAGATTACTTGATTTTAGAGCTCATCTCATATTTATTCCTAGTAAATACCTTTTGTAAGGACATGACGAAAATGAGTGCATTTTTCTAAAATAATAATGACGGGTAATGTGTGAGCTACAAGAAAAGCAAGCTTTAACAAAGAAACTCAAGCATCGGCTTTGTCGAAAACACATATTTGATTTTCAGATAATTGATTTAAATTTTCTTTTCCTTATGTGAATTTAAAAATTATTTTATTTAAATCTTCTATATTTTCTTTTAAATTATCGACGTATCATCTCTCCATAGTTGGCCGGATTGCCACAAGCATGAGACAGAAAAGCGTCAGATCATGCAACTTAGATCACCATTGCCACCTTCAGCTGTTGCTTCTTTTGCTTCTCTTTTTCCCCTCTCTCTTCCCATTCTCTACAAAACCAGATTTGGTTCGTTCTCCAATCTACGTAAGGTGAGAAACAGAATAAGATGATGAGAAGGAAGACGACATTAGAAGGGAAAGAATGAGCAAAAAGGGGGAGGAGCATGGGAATGAAGGGGTTGGGCGGAGAAGCGTCAATGAGAAGGGAAAGGGGAAGGGGAAGGGGCTGTGGTTGCTTTGCTATTGTTTTTTACTAGCCTATTACCCGTGCTATGCACGGGATAATTATAGATATTTATATTTATTTTAAAAAAAATTTAATATATAAATTATGCTTTTAAGATTTTTTATAAAAATAATTTAACAATCTTATCACTAACTATAGTGTATGGGAGAAGTTGAAAAGGGTACTGCAGTAATTATACACGGATTGTATCTATAATTATTTGTATGAGGGAATTTTGAATGCTGATCAGGGATTGTATCAATAAATGCAGGCATGTGGAAAGACATGTGAATTGAAAAAAGTTAATAAATGCTGATCAGGGAATTTTGACCAAATCAATAAATGCTGAGTTTTTTTTTTTAATAAAAAATTTCAAAAATTCAGATTGGGATATTGAAACTCTCACAGGCCTTGGGAGTTAAAAACCTCCTCTTGCTTAATATATAGTATAGATATAGATATAGATAATATAATATAGATAGATAGATGTGTTGAAATTTTCAAAGAATTTTATTTATGCTAGCCTTTAATGCATTAAAGTTTAATTATGATGGGGTTTTGACCAAATCTCCCAAAAGGCATGGGGATTGAGATAAATTAATAAATGCTGAAGTTTTTTTTTTTAAATCAAAAAATTAGAAAATTATGATTGAAATATTGGAGCTCCCACAAGCCTTGGGGGTTAAAATTTATGCTAGCATTTAATGCATTAAAGTTTAATTATGAGGGGGTTTTGACCAAATCATGTGTTGAAATTTTCAAGGAATTTTATTTATGCTAGCCTTTAATGCATTAAAGTTTAATTATGAGGGGGTTTTGACCAAATCTCCCAAAAGGCATGGGGATTGAGAGAAATTAATAAATACTGAGGTTTTTTTTTTTAAATCAAAAAATTAGAAAATTATGATTGAAATATTGGAGTTCCCACAAGCCTTGGGGGTTAAAATTTATGCTAGCATTTAATGCATTAAAGTTTAATTATGAGGGGGTTTTGACCAAACCATGTGTTGAAATTTTCAAGAAATTTTATTTATGCTAGCCTTTAATGCATTAAAGTTTAATTATGAGGGGGTTTTGACCAAATCTTCCAAAAGGCATGGGGATTGAGAGAAATTAATAAATGTTGAGGTTTTTTTTTTTAAAAATCAAAAAATTAGAAAATTATGATTGAAATATTGGAGCTCCCACAAGCTTTGGGGGTTAAAATTTATGCTAGCATTTAATGCATTAAAGTTTAATTATGAGGGGGTTTTGACCAAATCTCCCAAAAGGCGTGGGGATTGAGAGAAATTAATACATGCTGAAGTTTTTTTTTTTTAAATCAAAAAATTAAAAAATTAGGATTGAAATATTGGAGCTCCCACAAGTCTTAGGGGTTAAAACCCCTTTTTACTTAATATATAGTAAGTATAAATAGATAGATGTTATTTTGGGTGGCTTTAACCAAAATAGCATTGTTTTATACAACTACAAGAAAACTCTAAATAAGATAACTATAGATGATTTGGACGCAACAGAGGCATTTGATTTGAACAGGCCGTATCACATGGGCCATATAGCAACGACTCTACAAGCTGTTGTTTTATGAATAACGACTACATGCATATATTTAAGATAAATTACAAATATAACTTGTGAGATTTTTCTTAAAATATGAATTGTCTCATGTGATGTGATTTGAAAAATTACAAATATCTCTTTATCAAATTTTTTATTTAACATAATTAATTGAAAGAATAAAATCCTTAATTGTTCTCCTATACAATAATAAAATTATCAAAATTATTAATTGAAATAAATATTTAATATTATTAAATATTATTAATTAACTTGATGATTTATTAATAAAAGGGATCATTTGTTATAAAATTAAAAATTTAAAGGTGCAAGATATAATTTCCAAGAATATAAGAACAATTCATATTTTAAGAAAACTTGATGATTTATTTGTAATAGGGATGTAATTAGTTCGGTACGGTCAATATTTAAATAAAAAATTTCATTGAATCGATAATGTTGGTTTTATTATTTTGAGTATCCTTTTAGCTTCCTTTTCTTGTTAAAATGACAAAAAAAATTTAGCACTTTCAAAACCTTCTCATAATTATAAAGTACTATATGAAGAACAAAAGTTGTTATTTGAATATTTTATTTGATTGTTATACCATCTCTTTCTTCTCTTTCTTTTACATCACTCTCCCTCTCTTCGCCAACTCGACGGGTGTTCATCATCTCTACCATCTTCATTGTTTACTAGCATTGCTCATCCTCATCGTCAGCCAACAACTACCATTTTTACCATCAAACCACCACCATCTCAGATTTGATACCTACGAACTCATATTTAAAATCAATAACTTCAAATTTGAGATTTAAAAAAAAAAAAAACCTTAGATTTGACAAAAAAATGAGAAATTGAGATTTTGTAATGAAAAAACAAGAGTTTTTTTGTTTGTTTGTTCATAAATATAAAATTAAAATTTGATTTTGGTTCGTTCATTTAGTATGTATTCTGTTTTTTATAACAATAAAATTTTATTTTGGTTAATAATATGTTGATCTGTTTAACGACAATAAAAATTTAATTTAAATCATAGTAAATTTTATTTTGATTTAATGTAAAATTTTACTTTTTTATTACAAACTAAAATTTTACTTTAAATCAGAGTAAAATTTATTATGATTCAAAATAAAATTTTACTTTGAAACAAGTTGCGAGGATGGCTTTATAAAAGAGTACTGTGTCATAAACCAGAGTAAAATCTTACTATTAAAAAAATAGAGCATCATGAGAAGAAGAAAGAGAGTTAGCGAGACAGAATTCGAAAATAGAGGATTATAAGAAAGAAGAAAAAGAAGAAGAAAAAGAGAGAGAGCATAAATGGTGAACGACACATACACACACAAACATAGAGAAAGCATGGACCATCATAACCAGAGAGAGAGAGAGAGAGAGAGAGTGAAGGATCTTAGATTTGAGATTTGCGAACTATCGTGAACCGGCAATGACAATTATGAATGATCTCAATACTGAGATTATGCATGCGACAAGTGACGGTGGCAATAAAGACCGTAGAAAAAGAATTCCACGGTGAGTGACAATGGCGCCAGTGTAGAGCAGCGGTGACACCAGTGTAGAGCGTTGATGGAAAGCAACAGTTATAAGAACGAGATAGAAAAAAGAGATATATATATATATATATATGAGGATATTACAGTAAAAAAAATAAATTTCAAAATATTAATGTTTTGTTTAGTTAAGAATTTAAGAAGAGATTTGGAAAAAAAATATATATATAAAACTAAATAAAAAAATATATTTTAATAATAATTTATCTATTTTTTTATTTATCTTTTAATTTTTTTTTTTTGAAATCTTCTTACTAAAACAGCCTAAGATATTTTAAAACAATTCATAATACTGTTGGACAAGTGACTTTTTTTAGTTAAAAAGTTAAAAAATTACTAAAAAAAATCAAAAAATTAATAATTTATATTAAAAGTCAAAAAATTTATTTTCTTTTTACTTATTATACATATTTTCATAAAAAATTTAAAAATATCACAAACATACTAATTTTTTCACATTATATTTTAACCAAAAAAATCAAAAATTTACTTAAAAAAAAAAAAAAACCTTACAAATTAGACAGTGCAGTGTACCATGCGTGCTCTGCCTGCTCCAATCTCCAGGGCATTTCCCTAAATAAGCCAAAATAATAAAGGAATTCCCAAACTAAGCCTAGTTTTGAAAGAATTCCCAAAATAAGCTAACTCGCGGTTCACAATCGCGAGTTCAACACTTTTCCACCCCTTTCGCGTGAAAGCTGGTAAATGTTAAACTCGCTGTTACGAAAAGCGAGTTTGATTAAGAACTCGCGATTACAAAACGCGAGTTTAATTAGTTTTTTTTTTTCTTTTGAACTCGCTTTTACAAACCACAATTTCATCAAAAAAAAATTTCCTCTAAACTCGCTGTTTATAACCACGAATTTATCAAAAATCATTTTTCTTCTGAACTCGTGGTTTGTAACCACGATTTCAACACCGCCACACAAACAATCTCACTTTGACTCACTCCCACTTTGACTCTAACACCATACACAAACACACACCAAACACAAACAAACACAGTCACACTCAATATATATATATATAAATTTTATTTCATAAAATTGAAATCAATATTAAATATATATAATAATTTATAATAACAAATAATAATCAACTATATAAAATGATTACTTTTATTTTAATTCTTAATTTTTTTTATTTTATTGTTTAGAGATAAAATTTATTTTTTTATTTTAGGGTTTAAGGTTTAATTCTTAATTTTTTTTTTTTATTTTAGGGTTTAGGATTTATAAAAAAAAAATAAATTTAATTGGAACAAAATGTTTAAAAAAATCTTAAAACATAAACTAAAAAATATTGTTGTTCAAGGCTAAAATATTTATATTTATATTTATTATTTATGACAATGGGATCACACATATTATAATTGAAAAAAATTAATTAAAAAAATATTTGAAAAAAATTTAATTGGAAAAAACGTGGTTTGTAAAAATTATTGATTTTTTTTTTTGGAAAAATCGTTGGTTTATAATTTATGTTTTTCTAAAAATAAACAGAAACCAGTTTATAAAATTTTTATAAACATAAATGTTACCAAACGCTACCTTAGTGTTTAGGGATAATTTTTTTTTAAAATTTTAGGGTTTAGGGTTTAATTCTTAAAATTTATTTATTTTTATTTTAGGGTTTAGTATTTAGGGTTTAGAATTTATAGTTTAATTCTTAAAATTTATTTTATTTTTTTATAAATCCTAAACCCTAAAATAAAAAAAATAAATTTTAAGAATTAAACCTTAAACCCTTAAATAAAAAAATAAATTTTATCCCTAAACAGTAAAATAAAAAAAAATTAAGATAGTAAATTCTAAACCTAAATTTTTGTAGGGGAAAAAATTAAGATAGTTTACTATCTTAATTTTTTCCCCTAAATTTACTATCTTAATTTTTTTTTATTTTATTGTTTAGGGATAAAATTTATTTTTTTTATTTTTGGAATTTAGGGTTTAATTCTTAAAATTTATTTATTTTTATTTTAGGGTTTAGGATTAAGGGTTTATAATTTATAGTTTAGGGATAAAATTATTTTTTTTTATAAATCTTAAACCCTAAAATAAAAAAAAATAAATTTTAAGAATTAAACCTTAAACCCTAAAATAAAAAAAATAAATTTTATCTCTAAACAGTAAAATAAAAAAAATTAAGAATTAAAATAAAAAGTAATCATTTTATATAGTTGATTATTATTTGTTATTATAAATTATAATATATATTTAATATTAATTTCAATTTTATAAAATAAAAAATATATATATTGAGTGTGACTGTGTTTGTTTGTGTTTGGTGTGTGTTTGTGTATGGTGTCAGAGTCAAAGTGGGAGTGAGTCAAAGTGAGATTGTTTGTGTGGCGGTGTTGAAATCGTGGTTACAAACCATGAGTTCAGAAGAAAAATGATTTTTGATAAATTCGTGATTATAAACAGCGAGTTTAGAGGAAATTTTTTTTTGATGAAATCGTGGTTTGTAAAAGCGAGTTCAAAAGAAAAAAAACTAATTAAACTCGCGTTTCGTAACTGTAAATTCTTAATCAAACTCGCTTTACGTAACAACGAGTTTAATATTTACCAACTTTTTACACAAGAGGGGTGAAAAAGTGTTGAACTCACCATTGTGAACCGCGAGTAAATTTATTTTGAAAATTCTTTTAAATCTAGGCTTAGTTTGAGAGATGCCCCCAATCTCCAGCATCGCTTCCGTATTAAAAACCTAAAAACCCTAAACCCTAATTTGATCCCCTCCGCCTGCGACGCTGCTACTAGCTCTCTCTATCTCTCTCTCATAGCAGGTAGTTGAAGATATGTTGCGAAGGAACGTAAGGCTGAGGAGAGAGTACCTGTACAGGAAGAGTTTGGAAGGCAAAGAGCGTTTGCTCTACGAGAAGAAGCGAAAGATCAAAGAAGCCCTTGATGGTACTCTACGGCTACTCTACTCATTCCATTCACACACACACACACTCTCTTTTCTTGTTCTAATTAATTACTAAATTAATTAATTGAATCCAAAATTTCTCTTGTTTGTTTTTATACAGAGGGAAAACCAATCCCTACTGAGCTCAGAAACGAAGAGGCCGCGCTTCGCCAAGAAATCGACCTCGAGGACCAAAACACTGCCAGTATGCTTCTTCTCCCTTTCTCTCAGACTCTCTCATCTCATATATATACATATATTATGCCAATATGTGTATGCTGCTCGGATTGGAATTAAATAGATTTTTATTTTTAATTTGTTGTTAAGCTGCCAAGAGGGTAAATGATAACCTCCCAAATCAAGTAAAACATCCACCCCCCCCCCCCCCCCCCCCCCAAAAAAAAAAAAAAAAAAAAACTAATAGTTAATTTGGTAAAAAATGAACAAACAAAAAGTACTCATCATTTTAGTATCTCTTCCCTTTTTTGATGCGAAAATAACTTCTATAAATTTAAAAATATTTTTTGTTGTTTATTTTGGTTGAAATAGTTTCTTTTTTTAAAAATAAAAAATAATTTCTGAATAGTCAATTAAACAAATTGTTTTTTTAGATTGGGAAAGACATAAAGTTATAATGATATTTTGTTCATAAGAAAGAAATGAAATATTTGTAGTATACTGTAGATCTTAATTGATGTGATAAAAATTTTATTCATTTCAAGTGATTAGGACAACCACTACCAACTCCAATTTTATCCATGCCTGCACAGTGACCATTAAAATTAAAGAGCCTAATAATATGAAAGATTTCTAAAGTTGAAAAAAACAGAGATTTTAGCTGCTAAAAATATAACGAAGATAATTAGTTAATTGGTAAATCAAATAGCTGTCCTTCAAATTTTCGACATGCAGGCTTTGATGTTTGTGTATATGTGAATTGACTACATTGATCATGTTTGTGTATTTGTACTTTAGTTTCTATGGATGTGGAAGGATGTGGGCT
The DNA here is from genome assembly GCA_025200525.1 of Camellia lanceoleosa. Classification (NCBI taxonomy): domain Eukaryota; kingdom Viridiplantae; phylum Streptophyta; class Magnoliopsida; order Ericales; family Theaceae; genus Camellia; species Camellia lanceoleosa. The sequence continues at coordinate 99,866,442 of CM045760.1, forward strand.
TATGTAAAATAGGCTAACTTTTTTAGAGGTTTATGTTGGAGAAGGGCCTAAGATCCTTTGATTAGATTGAAGTTAGTAAAGGTTAATTAGTTTGTAACTGTTTAAATTGGACAAACATGATTAGAATGTCTCCCTTGTGTTCTATCTATATATAATTGTTTTCATTTGTAAATGTGTGAAGAGAATAAGTACGTGAAGGATGAACTGAAGTTGCAATTTGAAGGAATCAAAAATTTCAATGTTTAAGACAGAAAGTTATCAAGCTTGTTTTTGCTGCATTGATCTGCTTTGCCCATTTAATGATGAATGGAAGTTTGACTAATCTTCATACAAAGTAAGCAACTAAGCGTGTAAAGCCACAAACACCTTCTCTTTTTGGTTGTGTGTGAGTATAGGGTCATCATAAACTATGGTGCAGTGTTTGAAGTGTGTATTTAAGAATATAGGTGAGTGTCAATGTCTGGACTATCTGTTTACTGAGAGCTTCACATTGCAGTGTAAGCCTCAGATCACTTTTAAGCTGCACAGCTTTTACTAGGGATTATTTTTTGGAAACTCATCTTTGGGTGAAATGGAAGGTTTAAATCTCCAAAAATAAGGTTCTATTAAATGTTTTTAGAGGTTAGTCTATGATGGAATTAGTGCAGAACTCAACATTACCTTCTAGACTTCCAGTGAAAATCACATAAAGCCAATTTGAAGTTGCTCAAATGCCAAAAGTTGGTAGCAGACTGATAGGATGAGATTTAAAATGATATTTGGACTCCGTTGGTGTTGTTGTATTACTTCTTTTAATACATAATGATGAAATAAAATCATATGAACAATGTGTGCATACTGGAGACAAATGGACATACCCTCCACTTCCTTGGTTCATTGATTTTTTTACTTTGGTAAGAGTCTATTTACATGTGCTTACCATAAGGCCATATGTTATGGATTTTGATGTCGGTTTTTGTGTCAAAATCGATTTGGAGTTTGATTTACTATAGCTATTGGCCATGTGCAGTTAGTGATTTTGCTATTGATTTGGATTTTTTTTTTCTTTTCTTTTTGTACACATGAAAGTTAAGTAAATCTGGTTTCTTTGCTTAAATCTAGTTCCAAGGACACATATCGATGATGAGTATGCTAATGCATCAGAAAAAGATCCTAAAATTTTGTTAACCACCTCCCGCAATCCAAGTGCTCCTCTTACACAGTTTGTAAAGGTTGGTTCAGTCTAATTTGCCCAATATTTTGTTTGTCCAGTCTACACATTTTGTTGTCTTTTTATGCACGTGCAGTTTAGTTACTCTTGAACACCAAATTGTTATCAAACAAAACTTTTTGCAGGAATTGAAGATTGTATTTCCTAATGCACAGAGGATGAATCGTGGTGGTCAGGTCAGCTTATCGTTGATTTCATTTTATTTTTAATCTTCCTATATAATTTAGGGTGTGATTGCTCATAGTACCATAAGCCCAAATAAATTCTTAACATTTTTTTTGGTGGTATTTTTTAAAATTTATTTGTCTATACTTGGTTTCAATAAAGTTTATTTATTTATTATTTTTTTAATGTTTTTGACTTACGCCTGCTCAATTGATAAAGTTATTTGGCCTTACATCCCCCCCTGAATATTTAAGTGCAATGTAAATTACAAAATTTTGATTTATCACTATTGTTTTTGAAAATGATATTTGTAGTATAAGAGTGCTAACATAGCCTCTAGTGAAAGAACTAATTCTGCATATAGAGTTATGTAGATTAATTGGTTAAGAAGTGATGTATGAACATAAACCAAGTCCAATATGGGATCACCTTGCACCACCCGGTTTGCATATTTGACCACTACTTGTAAGGATCCTCATAGTTATTTCTTGGTGATTATATAATAGATTTTTTTTTTCCCCATTTGTTGTGCTTACTTAGCCTGGCTTTTCATTTATTTATGTATTAATCTACTCTTTCTTTATTTATTTGATTATAACCTATGTACCAAATCTGAATGATTGTGTGGAGGTTCCACCGAAAAACGCTCCCCTAGAAGGAGATTGTTGTGCAAGATGCCACGGATAATAGGGCAAAAAATGATATTCCTGTTGCTAGAACAAATATGTCTAATGCTTTAATGTGCTTCACTTGTGGCTCTCCATGCTTGAAGGTGAAGATAAGATTGAAAATTCTATCACTTCTCTAGTTAAGAATAAGAAAAGGCTAAAGAGAAAATTCAAAACTTGAAGTTGGCCCGGGAGAGAGGAGGTATCAACATTGCTTAACTACCTTATCCTTGAGCTGTGGAGGATGTTTTATTTTGGTCTAGTGTCACGGTTTGACTCTTTTAGCTATATAGCAGAATAATTTTTTGCTCGTGAGGTGCTTCAACTCCACCTAGTCCAAGCCTGCCTAACTCTTTCAAACATCTGAGTGTTGAATCTTTCACTTGTCTTGACATATGTAGGTCCAAACTTATCTAGCAAGAACAATTCCTTTGAAAGAAATCTCGCACTTCAAATGCCATTTGAAGACATGCTTGTCCCAAGTTGCATGTCTATATGGCTAATGGGTTGCTTCATTGCACCGAGCTCACCTACAAGCAAGGCATGCTTGTCCCACCAAAGGATCAAATGTCATCAAGGCACCTTGTGCCATTAGTGCTAGTTAGAAGTGTTGCCCACAACTAGGCTACTTGAGGTTGCCTAACCATGTGCTAGCACAGGCCCCCAACCTTTGAGACAAGCTTCCATTGCGTTTAAGGTCTTTGTTGTGCACTTCTTGAATAGTCATGGGGCCCTCCTTTACCCCACACTATACTGAGAGTTGCTTGTGCGACCACAACATACTCATTCATGCTTGTATGCTCTTATACACCAAGGGGCATTGCACACCCAAAGCGTTGCACTTGCGTGTTGCATGAGCAAGGCAACTATGGTTTGTAGCCTCCACCGATAACATTACACCCTCCCAAAAGCTAAGCACGGGGTGCCTGGCATTACGATAGAGCTACATGCCTGTAACCCCCCCAAATGATTGACATATGATAACTCTTAATCCTACTCAATTCAATAATCATTATTCTCCAATCATCATTATACAGGTCAAATCTCTATGTTTGTATTCCATGACATATAAAAGATTTACAAAAGGGATCCACATGCAGTTACATATTCAATCTCCTCTAAGGTATGAATCTATAACATGTGAGACAGATAATATAAATGAACAATTACAAAATAAGCCCCTTGGGCCACAAGTTCCAAGGTTTGAGCTCAGTTACAAGTAAATAGTTTACAAACCCATACGTAAGCCCTTGGCTTGGCAAAAATACAACAACTAAACGAAAGAGTCTTGCGCTCTCAAAACATCCACTTTCCTTCACGGAGGCGAAATCACCACATTCTTTTCTACACAAATCCACTAGACGTGAGTATAAAGCCCGGTAGGAAAATCTTAATAAAGTATATATGTTTTAAGCAGTCTAATAATATAGATGCAATGATATGTCATTCTCCAAAACCATGGGTTTTAGTCTTTAAAAATCTCATGCCATGCTCTTTTCAAAAACATAACATCTCACCGAAATCGAAAATACCAATATGGGGCGGTAAATATGACTTAGTTAATCCCTAGATTGGTGTCTGCAAATAGCCATATCAAGTACTGTCAAGGCCACTTTATTACCTCTTAACCGGAAGGAAATTTGGAACCTACTGCACGGGTTTCTGGATTTCACCAAGAACCTCAAGCCAACTTAACAGATATTAATTACACCCCTATCTAGACTTACAACGTATTTATCTCAAAAGATTTCAAGTTCAAAGGTTGTCTCAAAACCATAACTCGATTTTTCTAAAATCATAGCTTTAATAAAACATTATTCAAAAGCTATGCAAGGGATGAAAATGGAGTGCAAATTTAATAAATTCTCAATAAGCAATCCCCAAAATTAACAACATTTTCTCAATGTTAACACAATGTTCAACATTTCTTAAAATCATTGCAATTACCGATATTTCTCAAATATCATCTAACAATGTATATTTGACATATGACAATATTCCATATTCATAATCAATGTCAAATTTCATAATTTAAACATATTTCCATCATGCTATTCTTGGCAATCTTTCAATAACAATTTCATCCATCTAATGGATGCCTTAACTATATATATAGCATATGAAAGTTCATCATCTCTTTCCAATAAAATCCCAACATGTAAGAGTTTTCACAAAAATAAACTTTTCCCCAATTCCCACAATCTAGGGTTTTTTTTCCAAAAACAACTTCTCTCATTTTCAAGAGGTACTTCCCTTAATGGATTTCCAAGAGTCTTATAAGTTCACAAAGCAAGTTAATTTGTGTAAAAAAAAAGAAAAAATCATGAGAGAAGCCCCTTTTTCAACATTTCAAAAGTTACAATACAAATCCAAACTTCCAACACAATGATCTCATCAATAGTAAGTCAAGACATGCTAAAATCATATATATAACTTAAAGATTCCCTACCTCAAGTTTGGATAAGAAGGATGAGAAAAGCCCTAAGATTTCGTCGGTGTCGAAAGTTGATCTCCTCTACCACACAAGTTGTAGCGCTGGATGAACTCTCCAAAAAGTTCCAAAGCACTAGGGTCAAAATCCTAATGGGTTTGGAAAAATCAAGGAATAAATGAGGTTTGGTGAGAGTGAATGAAGAGAGAAGTGTGTTTTAGAGAGAGAGAAGGAAGTGAAAAGAATGAGATAGATTTAGACCAAGGGGGAGGAAAAGAGAAATTTTTAGACATAAAACACTCCCGCACATGCGTGCCTTTTGCAGCATGTGCGACGCGCTCTCCTCGCTTGTGTGGCCCCCATGGCTGCACATGCGGTTTCCAACACAAGCCAAACCAAACTTTGAGGCAAAATCTGTGCAACACAACTATTTCTGCATGTGCAACACCTTCCTGCACGTGCCCTCCGCACCTGCCTTTAAAGCAGAAGCAAACCTTCGAGAATAAACCTTCACTGCACGTGCAACACCTCCTCCGCATGTGTGGCTCATACCCTCGCATGTGCAGTTTTGTTTATCGTTCCTAATTCGTAAGTTTTGTCATGATTTCTTCAACCACAGGTTCGACTCTGCACCCAAAACAAGAAAAACTCAACTCTGTGAACAAATTAGAATATCAACACGAGGAAGTTTCGAGAGTGGTGAATTCACACAGTCGATGAGGCCTCAAATTGAAATCAAAAACCCGAAATTATGAAATTAAACGAAATTAAAGGAAGAATAAAATGGGTGACATACCTGGACATCACAATGACATTCAAAGATTTCCACGAGTAGTATCATTGCCATCGAATTGCTAGCCTTTGGCCATAGGACCCCCATGAGCATGGCTGAACCCAAGCACATGTCCGTTAGTTGGCACACGAGGCTTTGTTGGTGCCTCAATAACCCATTCAGTCTAAGGACACCCCTAAGATGATATAATGTTGGGCATAGTGGGTGTGTGTACCAAACCTCGCGCCTGGGAGGAATGTACAGTGTCAACACTCATGGCCCTTGATGACACCGTCCTCGAGGTTCCCAAACCCACACGGAGACCTTAGACACTTCTCATGGATGCCAAAGGTTTGCCCCCAGGTTCCCTCGGGGTTGCCTATTTCAAGCCCACTTTGTGCAGGGAGGTAGGTAGTAGTAGCACACCATACCCGCTTACAATAGCATTTTGAGCCATTTATTGATTGACATGAGGAAACATCGACCATGTTTGAGGAGTCATAATGATTTTTTGAGTCTCATAATTATTGAAAATTCCTAATCTTTAAAAGTGGGAAACTACACATCCTCACGAGTTCTTAGTGAAAAATCTCATGCCAAAACTTCTTCATTTGAGCCCTTGAATCATATGTCAAAGATTCGCCAAACCTTGCCCCACCAGGCTGCCTGACGTGCACTGGCATGCATGCTTGGGCAGGTGAGCACGTGGGGGCATTGGGCGTGTTGTGTGACATGCACACCTCTAATTGGAGCCATCCTCCAGGCTACGTTGGGGTGTCAAACCACTGACTTGGAATTTTGATACCACACTTGTGGGTACTTCCAAGGCTTTGATTGAGCATTCCAAAGGTTACCACATATGCAACAGGTCCACAATGTTGGCCTTGAATTATTGAACATGTTGTAGTTTTAAGTATTCAAAACTCAAACAAAAGGTTTGAAGGATAGCTTGCAATTATAAAAAAAATTTCATTAAAAAAATGTAAAATTCTAGTTGGTATTCGAGATGAAAAAAACAAAAAGTACTTTGCAGTAAGAAAGAAAGATAATGGGTATGTTTGGTTTGTGTTTGAGAGATGTGTTTTAGAGATAAAAAGTACGAAAACATGTTTGGTTTGGTTTTTTTCAAAAGATGTTTTGGAAAATGATTTTGAGAGAGAGTTTTGGAAAAAGTGATTGATTTGATATGTGTGAGAGAGAGATTTGTTTGGAAAATTTGTTTGGTTTACAAGTTTTGGGAAATTTTTTTGGGAAAATTTGTTTGGTTTGATTACTTTTGAAAACTTATTTGTAGAGAAAATTTCCCAAATTTTTTTCAGAAAATCAAACCAAATGAACCCAATAAGTTTCTTAATAATGTTTGTTTTATTTTCTTCTCTCTATGTCTCCTCTTTTCATTTATAGTTTCTCATATTTTTAATAAATTTAATATTTATCTTTATTCTCAAATAAAGTTTTTTTTTTTTTTTTTTGGGACAAAAAGAGTCAAAGAAAAATGAGCTTGTTAAATATTTTTTATAGTTGTTGAACCAAATCGTTGTTTTGCCATGTTTCTGTCCTAATTTTGGGTGGTTTAATGGCACTGCCCCCTGATAGTAAGCACAGAAAGACAAACTTTGTCAATTTTCAAATCTCAATCAAAGTGATTCAAAATGTTCTAAATACTGATCTTGAATCTTTAGGCAAACTTGGTTACAGGGTAATTGTGACGTGGCAAAACATGCTAAAATCAACTATCACTAGACAAATTAATATTATAGGTGTAGGTAAGTGGTGTTAGAGGTGGTCGGTGGTTGACCTTTGGGAAGATGGTGTAGGAAGGCCAAGGCAGGCTTAGAGATAGAGAGGTTGGCAGTGAAGGACCTTGAACACTTGTGTATGATGATGTTAGTGTCTTAGTGTAGGTGTGTCTTTCTACCGTATACATGATATGTTATATAAGCCCTGGAGCATTGGAGCCCAACAACATAGTGGACAGGTGGCTGGCTTTTCCCAACTCCACTGGAGGCTGATATCAACCCTACTGCCATCTGTGGTTCAGGCTCAAGTTTGACTCGAGTAACTCTCAACAATAGAGTTTGATCAAGATCATCCAAAATAAGGAGATAATATTATCCATCAATAATAAAATACATATTCAATGGAATCAAGTACAATAATGACAATCTCCGGGTCTACTACTAACTCAAACCATATAGCCAAGGGTCGATAATCCTTTCCTTTGAGCAAAGTTATGATGGTATTGTTACTCAAATAGCAGCTCAGTGATGACACTGGCAGATTTGGGGGCCATTTATCATTCCCAATGGTAGGGACATTTTCACACAATGCCCAAAAGTGTGGCTTACATTCTCACACAAAGGCCAAGGGTAGGGCATGCTCTGCCACATAGAGCCCAGGCTTAGGGCACTAGCAAGGATATCAAAGCATGAATCTCAGATCACATTTAAGAAATGTTCTTGTTCGAATTATTATGGCCTTGTTTGGTTTGTATTTGAGAAACATGTTTTGAAATAAAAAGTACGAAAATTTGTTTGGTTTGGTTTTTTTTCAAAAGATGTTTTGAAAAATTATTTTGAGAGAGTTTTGGAAAAAGTGATTGACTTGATGTGTATGAGAGAGAGATTTGTTTGGAAAATTTGTAAACCAAACAAGTTTTGGAAATTTTTTTTGGGAAAATTTGTTTGGTTTGATTACTTTTGAAAACTTATTTGTAGAGAATTTTTCCCAAATTTTTTTGAGAAACACAAACCAAACAAGGCCTATAATTTTTGACTCAAAAGTCAATTTCATGCATAAAAACAATTCATAGTCGATAAGGACCTAAGTTACATACTCCTATATTAGTTTAGTTTCAGTTTATATATATATATATAAGAATTGCTCTGCTATAGAAGGCTCGCTTTTTCTTCCCCTGTTTTGCTCCTTAGATTTATAGATATTCCGAAGGAATGGTAAATGTCCAATGGCCATTAGCTTGGTACAAAGGGTGTTGTGTGTGAATTTACTAAAATGTGTGAAGTGCCTAGAGCAAGTGCAAGCTTGATAAATAATTACCATTTATATTTTTACAATTTGACAACTTTACCTATAATACCTGTTGTAATTTCTGTATATCTGTGGGGTTGATTTTGGTTTACCATTGCTTTGACTTTTTGTTACATTTGTATTGTATTTTATTGGGAAATTTGAAAATCAGTGTATGTTTTCAAAATAGTGGTAAACTTTACCAACTTTAATTATTAGAGGTATAAACTTTTCTATGAATTTGTAAATATTTTGTGAAATGACCACTGCTTTGCAATTTTTCCTATACATGGTATATAAGGTAAAACATACATTTTAATATAAAAGAGATGATAACATTATTTTTTTCCCATTCATACGATTAACGAATTTATGATAAAAATGGAGTCAAGTGTTATATGAATTAAAAACTTTAGGGAACCCAGTGTGAGTATATCAAACTTATGGGATTCATTGTATTTCCTTCAAATTTCAAGGAGGTTCGTGTTATTTACCCAAAAATGAATGTTATTGTCAAAAATTAACATCAAGGCCAATTTGGAACTCTCCAAAGGCTAGATAAACATTGTGTTATATTTTAAAATTACTAAGTTTTGTGCCAAATTCGGTACAAGATTTAGCTATAACAAAAAATTTGACAATATTTTTGTTTTTGCATCTCATGATGAAGCCCATAAGTAGCATTTCTATTTGATATTTTGTGTGAAAAATAGAAGCAATTACAATTGTACCATTACACCAATATTGTTAAAGTATTGCATTTGTCAAAATAGTTGGATTTTATATAATGAGTATGTAATAAATAAAAAAATGACACTTATCATATCACATTATTGTAGGTCAAACTAAAAATTTAGGGCAAATTACAAAAAAAAAAAAAAAAACCCAGGATTTGAGCCATTTAATAAAATAAATTTTGAGTTTTTAATTTGTCAATATAAACCTTAAACTTTGGATTTATTTTTTCAATCAAAATTATTTGTCTATTTTTGTTAAGTAAAATTGATGGACTAATGGATATTTTAGTCATTAAACTCATGAAAAAGCTTATTTTAGACATTTTATATATACGTACATTGAGTTTAATGAGTAAAATACTCTTCTTCTTTTTTATTTTTATTGGTTTTACTCAATGAAAATAGGCAAATGGCTTAGATTAAAAACAAATCAAAGATTAGGGTTTAAATTTAAAAAATTAAAAACTCAAAATTTATTTTGTTAGAAGCCTCAAACTCTAGGATTTTTTTTATAATTACCCCAAAAATTTATTGTTAAAAATATCAATTATTTTTCAATCATAATTATTTATTGCGATGTATACCTTAAAAAGCCCATGCCTTGCACGGGTGTTTCTTACTAGTAATTCCATATACTCAGGTTAAGCACACCACACCTGAATCGAGACCTCACAAAGTGGGTGTAGTACTTGCAGAACCTATCAGAAGCCACCCCATGACACATGATAACTTAAAACTTATTAGTGCTCACTCAATTCATGAAAATATATGTTTGAGCTTATACCCCACTTAAAACTATGTTCCATACCAATTCCCAATGAGTAGAGCACGGTTTAATCCACTTAAAATGCATGTTACTAAATAATGAAATGAATATTCAAACTGGGTAATTTAAGAAATACTGGGCAACATATTTGGACTTTATAGTACAACTAAAATGCAGCAAAGCTGTGAACATTTCTTCCAGCGGTGAAAAGGTTAAAGTTCTTCATCAATACAACATTTAAACAATATTGAGTCATCCAAGATTTAGGGGGACTTACGTATAGGTCCTAATAGGTGGACTTAATGTCTAATAGGTAATGTGATAATTAACGGCAGTTTTCATTAAACACTATTTAAAAACGTCACTAATTGTTAATTTTCAGAGACAATTTGAAAAATTTGTCACAAAAAAATATCACTAATTATAAGTTTTAGTGACAGTTTAAAAAATCATAAAAAAAGGTCATTAATTTTCAGCTTTTAGGGACAATTTGAAAAATTTGTTACAGAAAAACGTCACTAATTGTAAGTTTTAGCGGCAATTTATAAAAATCGTAACAAAAAAAGTTACTAATTGTAAATTTTTAGCGACATGCAAAAAATCATCACAAAAAATTATTTTTAGCGACGATTTTATTAGGACTTTTCAATAGGACTTAGTGGAATTAAGTCCATCTATTAGGACCTATTAGTAGTTTACCCCAAGATATTTATTCTTGAACTAAAGTTATAATTTTAGTACCTAAGAACATCAATTTTCAGGATATATAACATAATTCCAGCACATAATCATAACCCTAAAGATGTTATGTTACAATAATTTCCAGCACCTAGACTCAATATTTCAGCTACCATGTAGGATTTTCAATCGGTAAAAATCAGTATTTCAACTTCTAATCATGAGTTCTAGTATCTGAATTATAATTCAGCAACTAGTCAATTTATTTAAGCTTTTAGGCACCAAACTCAGCACTAAGAAAAACTGTTTGAGCATTTAAATACTATTTTGCATAAAATATAATTATAGTATTAATAAATACTCCCTCCGTCCCAAAATATCAATCCCTTATTCCATTTTTCGTTGACCCAAAATATTAGTCCCTTTTCAAAAATCAAGAATTAAAATAACATAAATTTCCTATTTTGCCATTCTTTTAAATTCATTAACATTAATATACACAAAAAGTATAATTATGATAATTGATGTTCTCAAAAAAATTGTACAATTTTAATTTTAAATCAAAAGGTAGTTTTCAAAATTTAATATTTTTGAAATGTAATAATTATACTACCAAAAAAAGTTGGATTCTGCAAAAAGATTAAAAAACACAAAATCAAAATAAAAACAAGCTCTCTCTCTCTCTCTCTCATCAGAAACCCTGGAAATGCTCCCTCTATCTTGAGATTCAAACTCAGAGATCTTGACACCAATCACTCCTAAAACAAAAATGGCTTCAATCAAATCTGCTATATTGCAATACAAGTCTTTTGATTCTCAATCTTCAACCTAGTCTCACCACATCCTCCTCCACCAAGCTCAACAAGCCCAACCAATATCCTCCTTCAAATGCCTCATTAGTGGATCCACCGCCCGCTGCAACCAATCTCCACTAGTGGAGCAAAGCTCTTCACGTGCCATCGTCAAAGCCAAATCATCCGACATAGTTCAGGTGAGAGTGAAGAACGATCAGAATTTTGGTGACCATCACCATCACCCCCTGCTCGTTGTTGTCGCCATCGCCACCGCCACCGCCACCGCCACCGCCGCCGCCTCTCACCGTCGTAACCCAGCCATGCTAATCTCGAACCAAACCTAGAGATTTCCAGATCTGGAAAAGTGTAGGAGGAGAGAGAGAGAGAGAGAGAGAGAGAGAGAGAGTGAGTGTGTAAAATTGATAATATTCTAAGTTTTAAAACTGATAATGTTTTCAGTTTTAAAACTGGAAAAAACTAATAATGTTCATAGTTTTACTAGAAAGTCGAATCAAACCAAAGAGTAGAAGGGTGAAAATGTTTAATTTCATGCTCTTTCCCCCCCCCCCCCCCCCAGTTAGCAAAACAACTATCTTGAACATTGTTGTGCAAAATTGATAATATTCTCAGATTAAAACTAGAAAAAACTAATAATGTTTTCTATTTTACTGGATAGTCGAATCAAACCAAAGGACATAAAGGCAAAAATGTCATTATATCTCAAAATAGGACTTAATGGTTCAAAAAAACTTAGAGAGAACCTGAGCTACCATAGTATTTATGAATAGGACTTTTTGGTAATTAACCCATTAAAATATTCATAGATTGACTCAAAGTCCCAAACTAAAGGCAAATGGCCCCAAAAAGACAAAAAATAAAAAAAAATAAACTCAGCAACTAAAGAAAGAAAGGAGGGCCCACTGTCTATTTGTGCTGTGCCCTTAAACAATAGAGAGAAATCTTGTTGGAGCCCTAACTTTCCTGTAACTAAACTTTTCTGATTATTGTCATTTATGCAAATCTATCCCAACAAAAAGTCAAAAACAAATTGCAAACTTGGTTTTTTAAAGATTTTCATTTACGAAAAATAAAATATTTTTAGTCTTTAGATTTTTCATTTTTCATTTTTCATTTGAGATTTGTGATTTTTATATTTTATTTACTGATTTACAATTTTCCCATTCGATATTGTTTATAATTTCAGATTTCATCTTCATAATGAAGAACATGAAGTTATTTATTTATTTATAAACTGGATTTTACTAAACTATGAAGAAACAAAATTAGATTTTATCTTTTTTAAGTCTTTGTAATGGGAGTGTTTGGGAACCAAAAGTTGAGGCTAAAATAGCCTCCAATACAAAAAAAGCCTTTTAGCCACACCCCATTGATTAAAAAAATATATATATATATATAGCACTCAGTGGTTTTAGCTTACACTGTCAACGTGACAGTGTAGGGACAAGTAGTGACAGCCCCATCATTTCAGAAGTAAATGACAATTTTGCCCCTTTAGACCTATTTTGGAAAAAATGAGGTTAGGGACAAATTTGTCATTTTAGCTTCAAACATCATTTTAAACACATTTTTCAATACACAACTCAAATAAAAATCCTTCATATCTTTTCAAACACAAAAACTAAAGTAGTCTACTAAAATAGCCAAAAAGCCTCTAAAATAGCCACTTTCCAAACACCCACAATGATTTGTTGAGATTTTAGTCTAGGTAACTAAATTTTAGTAATTATATTCAACAAATGTTTTGTGCATATTAGAAAAAAATAAAATAAAACATTGTGAGTAATTATTGCTTCATTATTATTTTTTTAGGGTGTGAGATATAAAGGGCCCCAAACTTGAAAGTTCCCGTTGGGTTGTGGGCCGGCACTGCTTATGTATGTATCAATGTGGTTGTTTGGGATGTTCTTAAAAACTAGCTTTTTGGCTAAATAAGTCAAAAAGTTAGAAAGCTTGTTTGTCATCAGCTAATAAAACCACTCAACTTCCCAGACACGTAAGCTTTTTTAGATTCTACAAAAAAGTCCAAAAAGCCAAAAAACTACTAAAAAAGCAAAACCCAACTAGTAATTTCATATTTAGCTTAATAGATCGTTTAAACCGACTAGTTAATGAGGATAAAGCGTGGTTTTATTTCTAATATGATAGTGCTACAGCCTTTCATAAACAATATAGAAATCTCAATTGGAAAAAATGGATCTAACCTAAGAGAAATGCAAGAAAACTAAAGCTTATACAGTTTTTGAACAAATTTTCGAAATGATGCTTATATATTTCTTTTTTCTTTATTTGCAGGTTATTTCTGAAATTATTGAAACTTGTCGTGCACATGATTTCACGGATGTAGTGTTAGTTCATGAGCATCGTGGTGTACCGGATGGTATAATTATAAGCCATTTACCTTTTGGTCCAACTGCTTACTTTGCATTACTCAATGTGGTAAGTAGTTCTACTCCCTTTAGTGGCCATTAATCCTTGTTTTTCTCTTTATGCCTCTTGGATTTGGTTACAGTATTATGATCTGTTACTTTCCTATAGGTTACAAGACATGACATTAAGGACAAAAAAGCCATGGGAACAATGCCCGAGGCTTACCCACATTTGATTCTTAACAATTTCTCAACCAAGGTACAATTGTACAGGTCTTTTTCAGTTGGAAATATTTGACTTTCATCTGAGATAGCCAATAGAAATTTAAATGATTGTCTCATGATTTCGACAAAGATTGCAACAGTGGATGCATTTGAAGTTCAACCACATGCGTGTATGCTTAGGTTGTGATTCAGTGTTTAGCAAGAATCAGATCAGAGTTTCTGCACTTATGCTGTTGTATATTTAACATAATGGGGCAGCATAGCTATTGTATGAAGAAAAATGAGTTTTACTGTTTCATACTGAGTTTGTCAGAAAATGGGTCGAATATTTTCTTAAAGTAACTGGTTAAAGAATTATGGAATTAAGTTTTCCTGTTTTCATACAGAGTTTGTCAGAAAATGGGTAGAATATTGTTGAAAACTGGTTAAAGAATTATGGAAGTGAAAATGCATGGAACCTAGATTCTTAGGAGCCCTACCACCCTTCAAATATTTTTTTCTTTCTTGTAGTTTTTGCATGAACTTTTTGTTATGCTGTGAGTTTGATTATCAACCACTGGCGATGTGTTGCCTCTGAATATTTGTGGATCTGCTGGTTGCTGATAGCTCGGCCAAAGGACAGCAAACATTTTAAAGTATCTATTTCCAGTGCCCAAGCCTGATACAAAACGCATCATCACTTTCGCCAATCAGTCTGACTATATTTCTTTCAGGTTGGTTATATTTTGCATACTTTCACAGATGCTTCTGTTTACTGTTGAATTGATATAAAGTTTAATTTGTGAGAAAGTATACATCCATGGATGTAATCCACTACATTATTCATAATGAATTTGCTACTTTGCTGATATTGTCCCCTTGGATCTCCAATCTGCACGTCTGCAGTGCTGCTTGTGCACTGTACGTTTTATGTCTTTTCTCATTGTTTGGTGTGTTGAAGTCATACTAGTGTTAGTATTATTTTGTTGAGAACTATGGAAGAAACGGAATTTTGATGTCTTTTCTGTTGAATTTTAATTATGCATGAAGGCACCCCTCTCAATGGAGCTGTTGGAGTTTTATATCAAATTTAGTTTATTCACTTTAAAACTTAAATTGTCTCAAGATGAAAAGTTGAATTAAGATTTGATAGGTTATATTTTGATGTTATCAATTAACCATACTGGTATTCTTGCCCTCTATTTGCTTTAGTGCTTATTCATCTCTTCCCAGCCATGTATGTAGTGTGTCCCATCATGGGGGACTGGGGGACCTGCTGATGTAGTAGAATAAGTGCCTTAAGTGTCAAAACAAGTCCTTTGCCTAGTGTCATTAGTTTTTGTATTAGGTGTCCATATTAGTTGTGGCTGTTAAGTGATCTTAGTCTATAAATAGGTGATGTAATAAGAGTCATTGTTATGAGTTTTTTGATTAAAAGAACATAGTTAGTGATTGGAGCATGGTTTTGGTTTCTCTCTCTAACCCTTAGGGGTTTATCCCCTAATTGGGAATTTGTTCTCTCTCTCAATTGAAATTTGATTTGCATTTTGATTGCATGACCTTCATTTAGGTGAAACATTTAACTGAAAGTTAGGTAATGACTCCCCCTAGCAACAATTTGGGGGAGTATGTGTCAGCCATGTCAAAGTAGTTAATCTGATCCCTCAATTAGGATTGAAGGGGCCAATGATTCCTGAAAACTAGGCCTGTAATGCCCAAAAGAGAGAGAGAGAGCAATCTGAAACGGCTTCATCAAAGTCGAGCAATTTAAGAAAAAATGGACTGCCAAAGAATCAACAACGACGTGACTCGTTAAATTGCATTCCCACCTCAAAATCTTGCTTTTTTGGTCTTCCATTAGTTAAGCCCAACATCGTAGTTGCTGTTTTCTCTCCTCATGTTGCTCTTGCATCTGCATTTTTTATGTGACCCACTGATGTTCTTGTCAAACAGGTTGCTTTCATTCTCAAATTCCTTTAGAAGCTTTAGGAAAATGCATCTCTCATATTATTGGTCAATCTAACCTTTAGCAAAAGCTAATAAAAGGAGAATGGTTTACCATTCTTTGACGAGCTTCAAAGAGTGCTGGCCTTGAATGTAAACAGCATCCAAGTTCTCATCGTAGATGACTGAGGAATTTTGTAAAGCAAGATTGGTGTCATTGAACTTTGCAGTACACTCAATGCATTGTCATCTAAATTCTCTCCGTCTCTTTACATTTTAATAGGTTTTGAGCAGATAGGGAGTTTGGCACTAATTAAATGTAATTATAGAGGGCATGTTTGGTTGTGTTTTTATTTTTTTGGAAGTACAGAAAATTTTTTTGGTGAAATGTTTCCAATTTATTTTAAAAAATTAAAAATCTAAAGTCACTCTTTTAAAAATTACCAGAAGTTTTTTCCAATTTTCGAAAAAGTATTTCTACAAAGAAATAATAATAATAATAATAATGAGTTTTTTTCGAACTTTGATTATTTTTTTATTTTTGGTAACACGGAGAAACAAAAATTAAGAAAACCAAAATACAACCAAACCCACCCTGAGTGTGTCGTCAAATCTGATGAATAAAAAAGATAAAAAAAATGAAATCTACCTGTTCTTTAATAGTATACGGGAGTACCCATGGCAGGTCTTATAAAGCTAAACTGTGCTTTGGGAAAACAGTTCTTTAAATATTGTAGGTCAAGATTATAGTGCCTGTTTGGCAGAAATTATAATCAGCTTATTTCAGTTTTCATCTTAATTTAAGCTATTTTGATGTGTTTGGTTTAGCTTATAGCTTATAGCTTATAGCTTATAGCTTTTTGGAAGTCAGAAATCAGCTTATTCTTTGAGGGGGGCAGGAGATGCTTTAAGAATAAGCTGGAAATCAGTTTAAGCTGAAAGTTATAAGCTATAAGCTATTTAGGCACAAGCTATAAGCACTTTCCCACAGCTCTACCAAACAGGGCCATAGAGTAGTGGGACCCTTAACCACATTATATGCTAAAAGCTTTTGAAAGTTGGATACTTCCAAAAGTTGATATTAATTTGCTAGGAGGGTAGAGAAAAGTAGAGTAACTTGTGCTCATGTACGAGGTCCTTTAAATGAAAGCTCTTTTAAACCTGAAAATCTCATTTATATCTCTGAAACCCTTGTATTTGCCTTCTTTGCTGCTTTTCTAAATTAACTTTTACTTTAGTGGAAGTTCTTTTTTTTTTTTTTTTTTTTTTTTTTTGGGATATAATCATAGTTGTCAAATTGGGATTTGAATCATGAATTGAAATGGCCTTGTATTGAATCGGGAATCGAATCGAATCATGAATTGTAAAGATTGTCACTTTTTGTAAATTAAAACCAATAGCCAATTAGTACACATCAATGTGTGTTTAGGAGGGGAAAGATTAGATACACATCTAACCTTTGGCATGGTGTACAAAGTGGTTGCTCTGAGACTTGAACCTATAACCTCAAGGTTATTAGGCCGAGGTTTTACCATTGAATCAATGGTCACTTTTTCTAAATTACTTAAAAAAAAATATATCTATACACTTGAATGTTAAATATATCTAATGAATATGAAATATTTAGACTTAAATCAATGAAAATATTGTTTTGAATGATGATCACATGGTCTAATAGGTAATAAGTTAACACAAGTTCCCATGTAAAATTATCATTTCCCTTTTCCTTTTTTTAGATACTGCTTATCAACTATTCGCAATAAAGAAAGTAAATAAAGACAAACTTTCAATTTTCAAGTAACAATAATCTTGAGGTTATGGGTTCAAGTCTTGGGGCCACCACTTTGTGCATTATGTCAATGGTTAGGTGTGTACTCAATCTTTCCCTTTCCAAACACACATTAATGTGTACTAATTGGGGGTTGTTTTTTTTTTTAATTAACTTAACAATGATATTGATATTTGGACAATAACCATACATACCTTTCAAGTAACAATGACCCAATAATAACAAAGAATTAATTGGAATTCTTTATTTTAAAACTTGAAACATTTAGAAGGTGTATATGCTTATTATTCAACTTGTTGAACTATTAGGTCTAACTGAGCTTAACTGTATAATATTAAACTATATTTATTTCAATAAAGTAGCAATAGATAATTCATGGTGCAAGTTTCTTTAACCTTAAATATCTTTAGAATATATAAAAAAAAATGAGAAGAAAATATTAAAAACATGTTGGGTTTGACTATATCTGGTTGGATCCTATTAAAAACTTCATGATCACCAGAATAACAATAAATCATGTATGTATATATATTGGTTATTTTTGTACTGTTATTAGAAGTTGTATTTATGTCATTTTCATTAAAAAGAGGAAGAAAAAAAAAGAATCGAAATATGTCAGATATGATAGTTTCAAGAATTGCATGAATCATGAAAAGTGAATCGAATTGTGAATCGTGCGATTCACCATAGATTCACTCTCAAAATGGATTCATCCATAGATTCGTATCGATTTTGCAAGAATTACAAATCGAATTGCGAATCGTAAGATTCTAGTAACAGAAGATGTAATATAGTTAATTTGTCTCTCTCACAATGTATTAGAAGAACTCAGCTAGGCTGCTTTGGGCAGCATCTAGTTAAACTCTCTGAAATAGGGGTTGATTCATTAATATATATATATATGAATATTGATTACTAGGAATGTTTCCGTACCAAAAGTCCTTGGGATTTTTGGAAAATTTTGAAAACTTAAGGCAAAACAAGGCACGGTTGCTCATTTCTTTGTTTTAACCTTTATCGTTAAAGAGGCCTTCCTTATTCCATTTCTTTATCATGAGAATTTAACAATTGAACTGAATCCAAATTCCAATAGCTGCATGCATTTTTCTTTGATCCCTACTAAAGCTATTCGCAAAACCTATTTTGGAATCTTTTGCAAAGCTCTCTTTTCCGAAACATGACAGGGTTGTTCATTTTCTTGTACAAATACTAACCTTTATATTGACTACCGTTTGTTTACATGCTCAAGTCTGAACTTTTGATTTTGATACCTTTAAGGTTAGTGTCACACACAAGTCCCAAATCATAGCTGGGGAAAAAATGGTAGTGGCTATAGAATTTTGTGAGAAATGAATGACAAATTTGAACTTACAATGGATTGACATTTCATAAACATCTTTTATGGCATGTTTTTTTTGGCAAGCATAACCTTGGGATTGGATTAATAATCCAACAAATGGCATAATCCGATGTTTGGTTAAGAAAATTGGTGTCCTGACTAGTAGTAGTCTATTTGGACATAGTATATCCCCCATTATAGGGAACTATTGAATCCCAAGAGGGGTTGGGGGTTGGGATATAAAATGGAAGGCTAGGGAGAGATTTGGACTAATTAGTTAAATTGGGAAATTGATAGGATTTTGTTAATCATGCATAATCCAGAATCAATCCAAACATGAGATGAGATTCACAATCGAAAGGGATTGATAATCCCAAGACCTAATAGTCCTACGAATGCTAATCCCATCTAATCCAGTCTGCCCAAATAACCTTGAGATTGTTTGCAGTACTTCTTATTGCTCAAGTGTAGTGGGTTATAATATTATTACAAAAGCATTTTGGAATTGATGGCAGTATATTCTGGACGTGATTCTGCTCTTGTAAAATTCTTTTTCCAAGCATGTGGGTAACCCTTTCCAAATTAATTTGTTTGCACTAAAGACGTCATGGAAATGTACAAAAAAACTATTCTAAGCACTAATACAACTAGTTCCTTAATGTGCTGATCATCTTTTAGAGATTTGTCAAGGATAAATTTATATCATCAATTTTCGAATTCATTTAACTATCACCATTTTCTCACTATGAGAATTAGGGGTGATAATGGGTTGGTTCAGCTCAGGTTTAGTCTGTTAGCCGGACCAACATCATTGGGTGAGAAAATTAGTGACCTGTTGCCGACTGCCATACTGTTTGAAATTGACCAAATCAAAGAACTTGGTTTGGCAGTCAATTCAGTTGATTTCAAAAATATGCTAGAGAGAGAGTGGAAACAATTTGTAAAAAATGGAATTCAAATTTCAAAACAACAAACAAACTGATTTATATATGTACTTATAGATCTGTGTGAGAAAGAGAGAGTGAAGAGAAAATGGGGGAAGAAAGAGAGTTTTCTGGGAAGTTTCTTAGGTAGGGTTTATGAGGGAGAGACGTTGAACGGCTATGGAAAAATGGGATTATGAGAAGCAAAGGTGAAGAAGAGAGATGAGATCGAGAGAGAGTCTCTTAGTTTTTTGGGAAGTTTCTTAGGGTTTATGAGAGAGAACATTGAATGACTATGGAAAAGTGGGAAAGTGGGACAGTTGTCTCAAACTTTGTGATAAAGTGCGCAGTGAGACAATCTGACTCACACTCAAACAGTGATAAGACTTAAAAGATAATATGTGTGTATACCCAAGGCCAATATAAAAATGTTTTTATAAGTAAAATTTATTTGGTTGGACCGGGTGTATGGCTCCTTCACCCGTTTCCGATTGTGAACCCGCAAAACAATGTATCATAAAACCGCAGCTGACTGTCAACGTGCTCAAAACCATCCACGGCATCATGGGTCGACCGGGGTTGGATGGTTTCAGCTGCTCAACGGGTTCTGTGAACAGCCCTTATGAGAATATTTCGAATTAAATGATTTTTTTAACAGTAATTGTGGTAAAAGATAATTATTGAAGAACCTATCCTAAGTTTGCAGATGCTAGTCTCTACTTCTATCCAGTAATTTATTTTTGTACACACTTTTTTGTGGTATTTTCTTTTTCTTTTTCTTCTTCTTCTTCCTTGTTTTTTTTGGGGGCAGACAGAAAGCTAATTATTTGGAAAGTGCCAAGGGTGGGCACCCATGTCCAAGGGAAGAAAGGCCGTTTTCTTTCTTTCGTTTCCTCCCTTTCTTTCCCATTCACTACTATGATTTTGGGCCCTGTTTGTATATGTGTATATATATATGTATTTTTTTAATTTGACATTTGTTGGTGTATGTCATGACCTCTGTTCTTTTTTAAGCAAGTAATATATTTTTTCTTCTTGTGGATTCTGTTCTTGGCTCAACGGTGCAGCCGATTTACTTTTCCATGGCATGTTAATATTTTGTTTTAAACATCCAGGCATCATATCTATGAGAAACGTGGAGGTCCTAAATCGGTTGAGCTGAAAGAGATTGGTCCTCGGTTTGAATTACGGCTGTATCAGGTAACTTTGCCATGCAATTCAAATCACTTTGCAGCTATATTGTTTGCTATTGTGTTATGAATTCATTTTGATGTCATTTGCTGAAAGCTATGTTTTTTGAACTGATATTGGCAAGAGTTGCATGCTTTTTTATTATTCTCGCCAAGCTATCTGTTTCATACACCAAGCAGCAGTGTCAGGCATGTGCATCTCCATGTTTTAACGTTGCAGTTGTCACTGTTGACGGTCAGAATATTACAATGATTGCTGGCATTTGTTTTTCCTCTTTGCGTTTCTTCTATGACAATTTCAGAGCTCTTATTTCTTGCCAGAAGATCTTGACAAACCACGACTATAACCATGTTGGTTCAATCTTTCTGTAATCTAATTATTTAAGTAGTTAATATACCAAAGCAAACTAAACTTTGTGTTCCACTGAAGTGGGGTAGGTTACATGAATACTTTTTTTCTATTATGCTCTGTCAAGGACTACCCTATCCCATCCCATGTCAGTTTGGGGTTGCCCCCCCCAATAACATTTCCAGTTATGGAGATTATATCATTCTTCCTTACCAATGCATCTATAGGCCTTCGTTGTACATGACCAAACCATCTTAACTTGTTCTCTCTCGATTTATCTTCAATTGGTGTTACTCCTATGATTTCAAGAATATATTCGTCTTTCTTAGTCTTACCACACATCTATCTAAGCATTTTCATCTGAGTATTTTAGTTGCGTGACATTGTGTTCTGTAAAACATTGCTAGCCTTCATAGTTTTTCTATAAAATTTTCCTTTTAATTTTGTTAGTATTTATTGATTATAATATGCCAGTTGCATTGCTACTTTGATTCTTTTGATCACATCATCTCCAACCTCACCATCCTTATTAATAATTGAACCTACGGAATAAAATTGTGCAACATTTGTTATCTCTTGATTTTCAATCTTAACTTTTCAATTATTTCTACTTCTACTGTCACTAAAATTACATTTTATATTCAATTTTATTTCTACTAATTTTAATCCCTTTGACTCTAGTGCTTCTTTATTTTTTATTTTATTTTATAATTTAGTGTTAATTCCTTCCTTAGTTTCATTCACAAGAACAATATCATCTGTGAACAACATAGACAATGGGATATTATCCTATATGCATTTAGTTAATTCATCCATGACTAAGGCAAATAGGTAAACGATTCAAAGCTGACCCTTGATACAACTCTACAGACTAGTGATAGGGAATTCATTAGTTTCTACCATAGGTGATCTAATCATACTTAACTTTGTGATACATGTCTTCTATCTTATTAATGTACCTTTTGGTTACACATTTTTTCTCCAACACCTACCAAAATAATATCTCTAGGCACCCATCATAAGTTTGTTTTAAATTTATGAAAACCATGTGTATCATTCTCTCTTTGTATTTTTCTATTAATCTTTTTGGTAAATATATCACTTCCATTGTTACAATTGGTGATATATTGAAAATTTATTATTTATAAAAAAAGATATATTGACAATTTGATAGTGGAAAGAAAATTAATGCATTAAAATGGTTGGGATTATGTTTTCTGGAAGTGTTCCTCTGGGTGCTGATGCAGTGTATTCTCTCATAAAGATATGAAATACTCTCGTGACTCATTTTTTAATTAGTAAATTTAACCATGAACATGATTTCACAAAAAGTTAAGTTTGTGTAAAGATTGGGGTAAAGCTCAACTATGATGGGTGATTCTTTTGCAATCTAGGTTTGTGTGGGCATTTCTTAAGGGTCAGTGACTTCAACCTAACTTTAACATTTCAAGTTTGGCTTCCTATGCCTGTTAAGAGAGTGCTTTATAGGTAGCACATACACGGACATGCTGAATATGCTTTTAGGAATATTCTAGCAGTGTCGGTGTCCAACACAACATGCCTCCATAAAAGCATCCGTACTTCTTTAATTGCGATGTCCTCCACTTGTGTTTCTTTCTCATTGGCTCAACAAAATATTTAGTTCGTGAGAAGATTTTCTTGTCAAAACTCTAATGTTGAAAGTAGAAACTATTTTTATGATGTTTTCTAAAGATATTTTTAACATCTTTGTTTATACTTTTTTGTAGTACTATTGTTATTTATTTTTGAAAAGTAAGCTATTTCTTTGGCCCCATACCCCCGGGCAGGCTTCCCTACTATTGGATCACGAATCGGTTTGAACAGTCTGCTGTTTGAAAGAGTAAAATGTCCACACAACATGGAGAGGAAGGGAGAAAGTCTTTTCTTTTTGCAATAAGGAATTTTTTAGTCTATTATTACATTGGATATTTTATTATCCTTTTTATTTTATTTTATTTTTTGTAGTCATTGGTTCTTGAAGGACATGATGTCAAGGGGGCATGGTTCCCTTTCCTCCCTTACTCCGTCACTGCCTAATCCTAGTTTTACCACATGGGTATCTTCAAAGCTCTAGTAGGCAAGCCCTTGATACGAACTCCCTTACTCCATCACTGCCTAGAGTTGCCTCCTTGTTGTACCTGTTATGTTTTTTGGCGAGTTTTTTGCGAGATGGGCCAAAAACATATGGCTTGGTGCATCAAATGGCAACTTTCTCAACATTCCATGAAAAATCCATCTTGGTTTTGGATCTTTTAAGTATTTTATTAATAAAAAAAACAACCCTAAACAAAGGGTGTTGAGAGGGGTAGATCATGTACATATCTTTAACCAAACATTATTTGCAACAAAGTGAGACCCCTCAAACTGTAACTAGTGTTGCCATACTTGATAGTTGAGCTTTTTCCATTGCACCTTGCAGTGTCCCCTAATAAAACACATGCATGATATTGCTGGAGCCTTTGATTGAATGTTTGTGTGATTCTTGGATATTAGATGTCACATTGGTTTAATAAACAAACTTTTCTGTGTATATTTTATTTATTTTATGGGCAAGCGATTGGTAATTCGTCATTGCACCTGAATACTAACTAGATGTTATTATGATGAAAGCTGCAATGCTTTTGTACTGATTGCTCCTTGATAAGGAGTTTTGAGTGTTTTTTAATATGACGTTGCTAATATCTAAACTCTTCTCTCTCTCTCTCTCTCTCTCGCTCTCTCTCTCTCCAAGAAGTTTATTTATAAAATATTGACTTAAATACAGTTCTATCTGTTAGGCCACTGTCGCGCTCTTTGATTTGGAGACTTCCAATGTATTGTTTTTGTTTATTTCTTGGTTGAACCGCTCAGGTTGATTTTCTAATTATTGCTGGTCTTGCCATTGCAGATCAAGTTAGGAACAATGGATCAGAGTGAAGCACAAATTGAATGGGTCATCAGACCATACATGAACACATCGAAAAAACGGAAGATTCTTGGTGATTGATACCATATAAGATACTTTTCTTATATTTCATAATTTGTTTGAGGCAACTGATTGTGCTTGAGTTCATAAATGTATCCTAATTTTGTTTGTTGGTTTCATCACTCTTATTAATAGCATTTCTTTGCCCGTTAGATATTTTAATGATTGATCAGGTGTTATATATTTGACAAAAGGTTGTCATGGCATGTTTAAATTCCTTGGGTTGTTTTTGGATCATGGGTTTGATTAGAAATTTGTGGAGAGAAAGGAAAACCAGGGTTAAAAGTGACAAAAATAGAAGCTAAATTTGCCTTATCTCTTCGCTTTCTGTTTTTCTTCACAAAATTCTACTCAAATCTGAGATTCAAACAGTCTCAATTGTCGAGGAAATATGATTTCCATCCCTGATCAGAATGACTATCTTTGCTCAACTGTCCTGTTTGGTCTGTATCAGGAGAGTGGGGCGTCATATTTAGTCTCATTATAATTAAAACTCTAAACTTCTTAATGACTGCTATTGAATAACAGTTTTGCTTACGCCGTGTTTGGTTGGAAGATTTGAAAAGAGATTTAGAAACAGAAAGAGAAAAGGTAGGTGAAATATGAATAAAATATATTTATATTTTATACTTTTTTTATTTTTTCTTTCCAAATCTCTCAACTAAATACAGTATTAATGTATTTTCTTGTAATTTTTCTTTTTCTTCTGTTTTCTGAGGAATCTTCTTCTTCTTATGTGTGTATGTGGAGTTTTTCAATTCCACAGCATATCTAAGAACATCAATTAGTTCTTGGAAACACAACCTGCTTTTAAAGTATATTCTATAAGGACACTTCCTGTAATTATTTTGAGACATTGGCAAAATGTTGTGTGAACTTGTTGGCTAAAAATGCCTTTGGCTAGGGTCTTTTTTGTTTTGGGTTTATTTGTTTGATATATACCAGTAGGTGGCATCCTTTGCGTGATTAGCCATGCTCAATGCAAGATTATAATGAAATAACAATACAAGATTATTCCAATGTATATGTGAATAAAAGCAAAAATGTAACAATCATATTTAATGATGCTAATAAAAAAATTTGAAATTTTGTAAAGATATTTATAAATCATGGAAGGTTTGCTTTGGTAGTCTGTCACATGGCTTTGTCCTTGGAGAATCTGTTTTTAAACAGTGGTCACATGGGTTTGTTCTTGTCACAAATTATTGACAGTGGTCACATGGGTTTTTCTTGTTACAAATTATTGACGTTGATGCCTTGACATGTGTTAGAGTAGTCATCGCCAAGGTCTTGAGTGGGAATATGAGTTGGAGAAAGTATTGGTGAAATTGTTGGTGGTCGTTGGCTAGTGACAATTGGGGGAAGTGTTTCTAATATGATTTCATCATTAGAATCAGAGAGAATTCTGCATAGGCCATAAGAATCATTTTCATTTTGATAGTTTTTTTATATTTATGTTCAAATTCGTGTTTTGGAATTGAGGGATACTTATCCTTTTAACTTTTGTTTAAGTTCTTGTTTAAAATGATCATAATCAAAAGACTTTGAAGATTTGAGGCTTTAGAAAGCCATAGAAGGAGCAGGGTTAACAGATTTTCATTGTTTAGGTTGCTTGTAAAATTGGTGAAGCTGGTCAGGATAATGCTCTTCTTGAATTTTATTATTCTTCCACCATTTTGTTGCAATTTGGAGGTTGAGAAAATGTGTATTATATGGATATGATATGATATGATATGGTATATTTGTCAGGCCATAATCCAGGGATTTTGAAATCAAGGACAAAATATAAAAATTCAGGGAAAGGAGGTTCAACTTCCTCTAGATAAATATGATACAAATCTTGGAGGGGATCTGGGAGAGCAGCAAAATAGAGACCAAATTGGTGCCACCACGGTTCAAACCATGTGGGATATCTCTCCAGTAGTGATATTAAAATTGGGTCCAAAACGAATTCACCAAGAATGTTGATTTTGGAAATAAAAGACATAAAATCAAGCATTTTGATAATCGTAATAATTATATTGAGTAGGTTTGACATATTAAAATTGGGTCCAAAACGAATTCACCAAGAATGTTAGAAGAACCGATTTTAGAAATAAAAGACATAAAACCAAGCATTTTGATAATCGTAATAATTATATTGAGCAAGTTTGAGGTTTGAATTAGCAAATTTATGAAAAACTGAAGGATGTCCCTATTTTGCTGGAGAAATAAGTTTGAGAATGTGGAGTTTGGAATATTGAATAAGGTTTTTGTCTTCCTTAGAGTAAACATAGTCAATTCTTCTTTTAGATAAAGAATCTGAATCTGCTATCGAATATACTGATAATACCTCTAATGATGAATTCCAGATCAATGAAATCGATAATGATATTCCCTCATCTTCTGATAAACCGCCCGAAGATCATAATGAACCTCCTCATGATTGTCCATGCCAATCTTCCAATGATTATTATAAAGTCATTTTAGAAATGAATGGTCTTAGTATCAATGTTTTAACCGCACAAGAAAAAATAATCCTTAAATTTATTAATAATATTGATGATCTAGAAAAGAAACAAGTTATGTTTAAATATTCTTACTCCAAACAAATACCACTCAATCTTCAAATACTACTCAAGAATTAAAATATGCTATGTACGTACGATTTCAAAAATGTCTTTGATAGAGCTAATAAATCTTATTACACCATTAAATTTTAGTGAATTACCAATATAGCATTATTTTCCTATTGGTCAATTTATAAAATATTAATATTCCAAAAAAGATTATTGTTATCCCAAGAAATAAAAATCAAACCAATTCTAGGAACTCGTTTGAGAATTGATTATTTTAATTAATTTTTTAATTTTTTTATGAATATATATATATATATATATAATGCAATTAGCTATTTTGAATATTTTTTTTTTTTTGGGGGACTATTTTAGTTAAAAACCTAACTTCCCACCCAACTGCTAAAAGTTAGAGTTGAATGAAAGTTGGGCCTTTTAAATTTTTTTTCCTTGGCTGAATTAAAGTTTAAGATGTTCATGTGATTTCACCGGATAGGAACACGAATATTGGAATTGATTTTACCAGAAAGATAAACTAAGAGTAGTTCTAACAAGTTTTTAGAGAAGGATCATATTTCATCTTTTGGTAACTAAGGAATGTGTTTTTTTACATTTATTTTTTTGTCAATCAATAAAAAGGGAGATGGAATTAAATACAAATATGAAAAATTTGCACTGAAATTGCATAAAGGGCATGTTACCCATTGTCCATTCAACTGGAGCACAAAATTTCATTTGGACCTTTTTTATTTATTTATTAAGTTTGATTAGGATGGGATAATCTAATGGTGATATTACACGCTACTGATTATAAGGTATAACCATTAAACTTTTCTTTGGTTTGTTTTTAAAAAAATTATTCCTACGCTGTGTAAGGTACAAACTATTCTTGTGATAAATTTAAAATTTTAGAATATAAATATTCAAACAAATTATTCTGTTTAGTTTGATTTAAAAAAAAAAAATAGTTTAGACTGATTTTCTTGTATTTTCATATTTTATTTTATTTTAAATCGAAATACACCTAAAAAGTAAAATTAAATAACGAAATTATTAAAAGATATCACTAAAACAAATGAAAATCTGAACAAAAACATATGTGCATTTTTGTTTGGATTTTTATTTATTTTTAATGAATTTTTTTTTATTTTTTTTTTGCTTTTTAAATATATCTAATTTTGATGCATCTAATTTTTTTTTTTTAAAAAAAAGAGAGGCTAAAATATAAAAAATATGATCCATTTAAATAAATCATGATTGCAAAACAAATTATCCAATTTATTAATAAATAAATTATTAAATCAATTAATAATTTTTAATGATATGAGAAATATTTTTCAATGAACAATTTTAATAATTTTATTGTTGCATGTGAAAGTAGTTAGAAATTTTATTTTCTCTATTTATTCTGTTAAATTAAAAATTATAACAAAGGGCTGTTGTAATTTCTAAAATTATAGAGGTAATCCATATCTTAAACAAACTTCAAGGGTGTATTTGTAAATTATCCAAAAACAAAATTTTCATATTTCATACCTGACCAAGACTCTTTACATAATTACGAAAAATCCTTCATCCAAATTAATCCCACCAATATTGGTAACTAATACAAAAGAAAATGACAAAATGGAAAAGTTAAAGTACAAGCCACTATTGGCAAATAATATCAAACCAAAGGGCGAAATAGGAAAAGCAAACAGAAAGCCCCAGGAGCCTCTTATTACTATTAGTAGACATCATGAGTATTAGTACCCCAATTAATAATTTGAACCCCCTAGTTCTTTCGCTTTTTATTACAATAATAATTTCAGATGAAATTATTAAAAAGGGCATAAATTATTTTGGGACACATTGTCTCACAATTAAACCCATCCACTCGCAAAATCATAACATAAGACTTATGAGAGCACCCACCTCTATTACTATCCATACACTTCAAATCTCTCAAAACTTACACACTCTCAAAACCTTCAAAATGCTTTGATAGCTAGTTTTCTAGTGACTTCTGATGACAGCTACTAGAAAGTACACACTTCTCTGACAAAATCAATGAGTAAATATTTTTTCGACAACTCCAGTACAATGAGATAAATGGAGCATCACAATATAAACTCAAAGGAGGTTCATAGCTTGGATGATGTTCGCAGTTTGGAGGCGGTTGACCTTGTAATGATAATTTAAAAAAAAAAAAAAAAAATTTGAAATCAATTTGAATTTTTTTCAGTGCTGAACTCCCTAACATATGCAAAAAAAATGGCAACATAGGCCAAATTAAAGGTATTGGTTCAGCAGTGTCTAACCGAACATTGTTCATATGTTCGGCACTTTAGGTGTAACATTAATGCATACTTATGTTTTGGTTTTATTTGTTAATCAAACTAGTTGATCATGCATATTTATCTTTTTTGATGGGCCATATTTGTTCACAAACACAGGACTTCTTGTTTTCATAATGCCCGGTAACACAAGTTTGAACATGTACAAATTGTTTGGTAATAGATTTGAGCATGGTAGTTGAGAAATCGACAACAGAGAGAGTTTGGCTATGAAAGAGATTGACGATAGAGAGAGGTTGGCGGTGAGAGATCGGTTGTGAGAGATAGCTTGTGACAAAGATTAACGGTGGAACTCTGTTAACGGTGAGAGGAAATTTGAGTTTAATAGTGAGAGTTCAATAGTTGCCGATGGGAGAAAGCTTGAGTTCAATGGTGACAATGGTGAGAGTTCAACAGGTAAGGGTTTTGGGAGATGAAGGGTTTTTAGGGGATGTGTTAAGGGGTGTGTATTTTGATCGGTATGATGTTTTTAGAAGGAGTGCTGCTATTAGCACCTACCAAAATTCTTAGATCCCCCATTTCTTTGGATCCCAACACTAAACCCTAAATTTTAATAATATTTTTTTATACATCCCACTTATTACCAAATCTCCACATATTCACAATGAAATGTACACCCACCTGAATCCATTCCAACATATGCACGCAATTCACACTCCCAACCACACCCACTCTTTGCCTCCCTCTCTTCTCTCTCTCTCTTTCTCCTCATTAGTGATGTCTCTTCTCTCTCTTTTCTCTCACTCTCTCAAAACCCCTTTTGTTCATATGAGAAAGTGAAAATTTTTCTCTCTCTTCTCTCTCTCAAAACCCCTTCAAAACCCTAGCTTTTTCTCTCTTTCTTCTCTCTCCAACATTAATCACATCTAAAAAGTGGTTCCTAAAAACACAATGCATTTACTTGTGGGGTTGGTGTTCTTCGTCGATTAGGATTTCAACGACGTGGGTCTCTTTGGAATTTGCCATTGATTGGGAAATTTAGATGAGAAAGTGAAGATTGATGCGAATTGTAGGAATAGAAAACAATGTATATATATGGAAAACTAATCTCCATAATATTTCCATAATATTTTCAGAATAGAAAACTAATTTCCATATTTTCACAATGAAATGCACACCCACCCAATTTGTTCACCACTGTGTAGCCGAAAAAATGTATTTTGTTCAGAACTGTTTTGTCGAACAATAATGACCCTGTCAGCACTGTATGTCCGAACAAAATTTGTTCATCACTGTGTAACTTGAATCTATTCTAATTCACAACTTAAAATAACATGAATTAAATCCATTCAAAATACATAACTTAAATCCATTCCAATTCACTTTTTTCCATTCTAAGTTAGTTTAACAAAGAAAATTACATAACTGACTATCTACATTAATGTTCGGAACCTATGTATTGAATGAAAGGATTATGTTCAGTACTGTGTTACCGAACATAATTGTAACAGTCAGCAAATCAGTACCGAACAGCTCGAACGAAACAAGAACAACCGAAAACGATCGAAAATGTTAATACAAGACAGATAAACGACCGAGAATGTTGTCCTCGTCCTCCATTGCTCTACATAGTGAAATAAGTGATGAAGTATACGTTATACTTGAAGCAAAACTTTCAAGTTCAATAGTGTTGATGATGGTGATGAAGATGACACATTCAGGATTTAAGATGATTATAAAAAATAATAGATTTAGGGTTTATGTTAATTGGTTATGAAAAGTAATAGGTTTAGGGTTTACAAACATGGAATATGTATAGTTAGAGTTGGAGGTGGGGCTAGGGGTGGGGGTGTGGGTGGGTGTCCAATATTATAGAGTATTAGTTATTATTGATAGGTGGGTGTTCTATTTCATAATATCTTTTAATGTAAATAATTGTAATAAAAAAAAAAATTATAAAATGGGGGGTCCAAAAAATTTTGACAAGTGCTAATAGCAGCACTCTTTTAGAAGGATAAGTTTGATATTATTTGAATAGTCCTTAGAAATTTTTACAATTTTAATTTTTAGAGATCCAAAGAAATGAAAGGTCTAAAATATTAATTGAGTGCTAATAATAATAAGCAATATATACTTCTAGTCTAGGAGACAACAAAATAAACAGACAAGGCTCATAGGATACTACTAGTTGCGAGGTGGTGGTTTGCACGATGACCTATGCCCGTGGCTCAAGCAAATTTTAACTTGAAATAAAATATAGCAGACCATTTTATTTTATAAAGGTATTTGAAAGGGAAAAAAAATAGTATTGTTAGAAGCTACATTTGAAAACAAAGAGAGAAATAATGGCAACTCCCAAATTTTTGAACATAGATTAAGACCATGTCACATATCATACATGAATAAACCAACCACCATCATCCACAAGGTAAAATCAACTGGAAATAGTTTGAAAGTAAAAAATGTTCTAAATTAACATCTTGTACATATATTAAAGAGAGTATCAACTTAACAATGGTCAAAAAGTTATGTGAAGAAAAAGCATTGAAGAAGCGTCAATAGAAAAGGTGTTCACATGCCTTGTTTAAAAATGTCAAGAGTGAAACAAAGAGAGATGTAGAAGAGAGGAAGTAATTGCAAGTATATTTGAGTGTTCATATGTTCTGCTGAAATGCTGAAATTCTAGTAGTGTCTATAAAGGATGGATGCACCATTTCCTTGGTTGGTGTCTATTTGAGTTCCATGTAAGGAATCTTCTGAACAGTCCATCGACACTTACGCTGTGTTTGGTTGGAGGATTTGAAAAGGGATTTGGAAAAAAAAAGGGAAAAGGTGTGTGAAACTACGTGAAATATAAGTATGTTTTATTCACATTTCACCTACTTTTTCCATTTCCCTTTCCAAATCCCTCCTCAAATCCCCCATCCAAACACAACATTAGTTTTTCCTACTTGTATTGTTTGCTGAAATAAGGCATCATATTATAGAGATATAATACTGAGCATCGTAGATGTACCTTACCTTTGATTGTTCTGTTTTTCTTCTTTATCGAATCTGTTATCTTTTCATACACAATTTATATACAACAACAATAATACTAAGTATCGCCGAACGCTAAGAAAGTAATAATATTGTCTCAAGAAGAAGAAATAAATAATCCCACACCCAAAACTTGAAACAAGCATGGATTCCCCGGTCAGCCAACTCGGTGGCTCATTGGGTGGCCCATGCTTTCCTCATGGACCAACTTCCTCTTGATTGGGTTTCTGTTCCCCCATAGCAATTTTGGTTGGTAGTTGTTAGCTTTTGTTTTGGTTTTGGTTGTAATTTCTTTGTTCAAAAAAAAAAAAAAAAGAAAAGAAGAGGAAACTCATTTTGTTCAAACTTATGCTGTGTTTGGTTAAAAAATTTGGGAAGAGATTTGGAAAGAGAAATAGAAAATGTAAGTGAAATGTGAATAAAATATGCCTACATTTTACATAGTTTCACATACTTTCTCCGTTTCTTTTTCCAAATCTCTTCCCAAATCCCTAAACCAAATGCATCATTAAGGAATTTTGAGATTCCCATGTCAATTTTGTTTTAGTTTCCACTAAGGCTGAATTGAAAAGAATATTAGTTCCATGCATTAATATATCCAACATTAAAATGTCCTATAATATATCATTTATAATTGAGCCATAGATTACATTGAACAAAATAAAAGTAATTGATGTGCTTACTGTTCTCATGGATAATGCTCTAGAACAAAATCATTCCTGCCACCAACATTTTTAGCAAAATCATTTACAAGCATGTCAACCATATATCATTCTCTATTGGCATTTGGCACAATCTTTTCAATCAAATTGCAAACATGGCCTTTCTATAGCAATCAGGAATCAAGAAATCATGAGAAGTGGGCAGAATATTGTCAACAACAACAACAAAACATACCATGCTAGAATTTTTTTTTAAAAAAATCTATGCGGCAAAAATCAAAGTTTTTTATTTTATTTTATTGAACATGTAGATTTATATGAATGAGCCCAGTCTTATAGAAGAAAAAGAAGGTAGTTAAATTCAAGTGAAACACATAGCTCAAATAAAATATCTGCAGAGCAAACCAAAACAATAATCAAAGGTTGAAAAAATAATTAGAAAATATAAAACTTAATTTCCTTAATGAGGGTCTATTTGTTTTCTTTGCACTGAACATAATGAATTATTGTAGGTACTAACCAAAAGTGAGTAAAAATGAGAGGAAAATAGAGTACATTAATGAGTAGAGGCCAACAACCCATAATATATCTCCGAACTCTCTAGCCAAAGTGAACAAAACAGATGAATTGTTTGATAAATAAAGGAGCCAAAAGTAGTAGAATAAAAGAGTACCCAAATCAACACTCATTCAAAATGGTTTTTCTTTCTTTTGGGTAAGGATTGTCTCCATTCCGGTTTCGGACTGGACCGTACTGTTGGACCTCTATGGGCCCACCATGGAACCTACATCGATGATTCGAAACGTCAACATATAAGGTTCATTGAGTACTTCATCCCTACAAAAAATTACGTTGCTCAGATATCGATTGCTACTTGATTAGATCATATTTCTATTAACAATTTTTTTTTTTTTATATAAATCATACTGAACGTTCACATAAATGTGATATGATCAAGTGGCCATCGATTTTTGATCACCGTGATTTTTTGCAGAGATGAAGTATTCGACGCGCCCTATACATTGAATGATTCAGATTATTGATACAAGCTCCATGGTAGGCCCACAGGGCCCAATAGTACTGTCCAATCCGATTACGGACTAGATTGGACTGGACACAAGCCGCACTCTTTTCTTTTTGACCTTATGGTGAAGTGAGACAAACAAGATACTAACAATTCAAATTCAAGATTAATGACACAAACATAAAAACACATTTATATATATATATATATATATATTCTTGGCTTGCATATATATGACAAGAATTACACTTCTATAGAGAGAATAGATAAAGGAAACCATTTAAGTTAAAAAACAAATCTTGCAGAATTCAAAAATAAAAAAATTATTTCAAAGTCACACACATTCTTTGTCATAGCAAATACACCACATACACATATTACATAGCGTTGGAGTAACCACCCAACATTGTAAGTCCCACTCGAAATTTTTATACAAAATGGAAAAAAAGAAATGAAACAGAGCACTTGTATGGAAATGAAGAATTGCAATTAACCAATGGCAAAAGAAAGAACAAAAATAATAAGACATCGATTCCAATTTGAAATCTAAACAATGATAAAAATGTCAAGATAGAAAATCTAGTAACCCTAGTGAGAGGGAGATTTGTGCCAAATAGTGTGCCAAGCTACATCGACGTAGAACGTGGTGTTGGGGCCTCGTAAGGAGAACCTGGGGTGCATTGTTGGGCCGAACTGGGACTGCACTAAATATAGTGATAAGCTGGATCAAGGCTGCCTGGGATGTATTGGGCCGAGTTGGACCAACACGGGACATGGTGTTGGGCCGAGCTGGACCCACACTGAATGTTACGCCATGCCAAACCTAGCCGAACTGGCTTGTATCGGTGGGCAGAATTGCCTCAACATTGAGGTCCAAGGTAACAGAGTCACGTGAAGACTGAGTTGAGGATTGATCGATTGCTATAGGCGGTTCATGAGACCACGGTTAGAAGCCGAGATGCCGAACGGTGTGCCCGCCTCCAGTCGGTTATGATAGGCCAGTTAAGATCCAGCTTGGCACGGAGCGACAAATGTAATGTTATTGGTTCACAAGTAACAGCCCAGTTGAGCATTCCACGTGGACCAATAAAGGGAAGAAGAAAATCCACTTCTGGAATGCGTCAATACTGTTTGGCAGTACGACAAGCACTATTTGGAGGTTTTGGTCTTTGCAAGTGTAAGAAATGTAGAGGGGAGCATAGTTGCCTGTCCAGAAAATGACAACAGAGGTAGTGTGCCCACAATCTTTGAGGCTGCATGGTTAGCCTTAAAAAGAAGGAGCATATAGACGTTGGAGGTAAGCAATTTCGAACTCTCTCTCTATGGTGCTTTACCTTCTCTCTTCTCTCCAAATAAGCTAACTTGGCCGTTGAAGAGGTTTTTCGGCAAACCCACCCGCCAGGTAGCTCACTTCGGGGAGCTTCTATATACACACACCCTTTCCTCTCTATACAAATCTTTCTCAATACACACACTAAAAAAATAAACCCTAATATATTTGACTCACTACACACACCTCTAATTACAAATATACCCCTAAATGTAAATTTCACACACACACCCCCCTCACACACACACACACCCGTGAGACCCCTCTCTCACACACACCCAGCTGTGCAGCCTCTCACACACACACCCATCTCTCCACCGTTCCTCCCCAATCTTCAATCTTCAATCTGAAGGGCAACGTATTGGAACTTCAATCTGTGGGCATTGAACTCTTCACATTCGGAAGCATTGCCATTGAAGGGCAAAGGGCATTGAAATCTTCACATTTTAGGTTAGTTTACACAGATTTGAATCTTCTCAATCCTATTTTATTTGTAATGTGGGTTAATTTTTACCATTTTTGAAATTTTCAGTCGTGGTTGCTGTGTTTCCTCATTCGGAACTGGTTATCCGAAATTTTTATTCTTATTCGGCAATCTACTTCCGAATTTTATGGTTCCATTCGGCACTAGAGTTCCGAAAATATGTATTTGGTTCGGATTTCAACTTCCGAAAATAACAGTTTTGTTCGGTTGTCAACTTCCGAATGGTAGTTTAAATTTCGGACAACAACTTCCGAACAGAATAGGTATTTTCGGTTCTGAACTTCCGAACAGGTTTTTTTTTTTTTTTTTTTTTTTCTTAATTATAACACTTAATTATATTGCTTAATTATAACACTTAATTATAACACTCATTATAATTTAAAACACTTATTCTTTAGGCACACTTATTCTTTATTTACACACACTTAGTATTTTTTGCAGCTAATATGGATTCTGAATATCAACAACGTGTCCCACCTACTGCTTCAAATAGACGACGTCGTCAATTGGATGTAGGCCATGGACGGGGACGAGGGCGTGGGCGAGGACGAGGTCAAGGTCGTGGTCGAGGTCGTGATCCAGTTGAGGTTGAATATGATATTCCAAGTTCCAGTCAAAGTGGGGGCCGAAGCCAAAGACGAGTTCAAGATTTTGATATGCCTGACATTGCTATGGAGGATACCTCTTTTCGTGATTCTCCTCCTGTCCAGGAAGAGTACCTTACTCATGCTTTTCCAGGTGGACCGACTGATCCGTCAATACTGCGGAGTTTCAATAGTCATGTGGCTGCAGCTATTTGGCACGGGGAGGTAAAACTGAAATTCATTTATATATGATTTTATTTTTTTGTGTGTGTGTTGTTGTATGGTACTTTGTAATGACATATCATTTGTGTTGTAGGAACGAGGGCCCCTAAAGTGTCATAATCATTCTTCCAAGATCCTTTCATGGCCATGGTTGTTAGTAGAGAACAACACCAGATTCAAAGCCATTATTGAGCAATCTGGACTGTCACAGTTAGCTCGTTGCACTTATCGTTTCGTCAACAAGCTTCTAATCTCCAGTTTTGTTGAGAGATGGCAACCTGAGACGAACACATTTCACATGACAGTTGGTGAGATGACCTTGACCCTGGATGATGTTGGCACTATTCTTGGCCTTCCCATTGTAGGCAAACCGTCGATTGACATACGGATGTGACAGATCATCATGGAGTTACATTACTTGTTTATGGCTTGGGGGTTACTGAAGGTGCAGCATACGAAGAGGTTTCTTCTGCTGGTGGCAATTCAGTCAGGCTTGAATGGTTGCGAAGTCGGTTATTTGGTGTCCTGATTCGAGACCAGGAGGCTTATTTGTTGTTCCTGTTGGGATGTACACCCTCCAGTGACAAGAGTGGTGGCAGGGTTCCCGTTGTTTACCTCGGCTTGTTGATGGATTTGGGATCCATACATACTTATGCTTGGGGTGCTGCTGCACTAGCATTTTTATATAGACAGTTGGGGTTTGCTAGCCGTGCAGGGTTAGGCGAGATGGGTGGTTATATGACTCTTTTGGGCGTGGATTTATGAGCAATTCGAGCATTCCGACCTCATCGAACATGGGCTACAATGAAGACATGCCACACGTGTACCATTGGGCATGTAGGAGAGAGGCGGTTCCTCCATTGACCATTTGAAATCTTTTCGAGCCCAATTTTGACAAATTAGTAGCTCTTGATGTAAGTTTACTCATCCAAATGATAATTTGAACACTTCCATTTATCTTACCCTTTATGTACTTTAATGCAAAAACACTTTACGTTTACTGAGTTATTTGGGATCCATACCCATACCACGCAGAGACCGTCATCCATGTAACGATTCGTTCTACCATGGATGCTTAAAGTGCTTAGACGTTGTCGAACCCTATCATCGAGATAGAGTTTTGAGGCGGTTGGCGAGGTTCAAACCATCCCAGATGCACCGCTAGCTCCTACTCGTGGTGCGCGTGGCAACATAGCTGCACGATATCTGATGATGTCTGAATACTTGGATAGGATCTGGGAGGCTTGGGATAACCACGTGTTATCTGAGCAACGGAGGAGCACACCAGTTCGTCAGCCTTGGCAATGTGTACCGGCTTACATGGATTGGTATAAGAATATCACGCACCTATATGTGGAGCGCACTGATGAACCGCGTGTCCATGACCAGCAGGATTTCAGCGAACATGCGGATGTAATACATTATCCTCTCTTATGCATATGTAACTTACTTTTTTTTTTCTCATATGTTTCCTAAAATGTGATACTCTTTTCCAATGCAGCGTATTGCACAGGCACTGCAGATTTCACATCCTATTATTGACGCTGGTTATCAGGAGGGGATTCGCCATCCCTATCGACTTTACCAGGCTATCGAGAGTATGACACATGTTCTTGAAGGTCAGCACATTGACGAAGCTGGACCTAGTTCTGGTGGAGGTCGCTTTCCATCTTCGACATTGACATACAGTCGTAGGCCTAGGCGTAGGCATACATCTGATTCGTGACATGTTCTCTTGTTACATGTTATTTTGTTAGTTGATGGTAGCATTTTTTGATGTTCTTTGTAAGATGACATTGTTGTAATGGCCGTGTTTTTTGGTGTTTTTGTAAGATGACATTTTTTTTTGTGTTTTTCTTATTTGAATGGAATGGGGACAATGGTATTGTAATGACATTTTATTTTTAGAATGAAATGGTAACAATGGTCGTTGATTTTGTAAATGATACTTTCTTATTACAATGGTCGATAACATTCAATCTACATTGCAAAACATAACAAAGCAACATCAAAAACACATCCATTAATTTCTTCCATAATTCTAACATTGTCAAATGCATACATGTGTCATGCGACATCAACAACATCAAAAGTCTCTCGCGTAGCTACATTATCATGAATAATGTCCTTGAAATGTTGAATGCGACGCATATGCATCATCCGATCCACAAGAAGGGTGACGGTATTTCCTCCAATTAGTGGCAATAGGAGGAACTGGATGGCCTGGCTGCAACAAAACCTGCACCAAATATCAGTTGACTTAGTGGTCATACCTCATAACTTCTTGTACATGCACAAACCGAATTGATAAGTTTCTGTTATACCTGGACGAAATGATTTCCGTTGACAAACCCAATGGCAATCTCACGTCTATCAAGTTGAGGTAATCTTGCACTGTTCTAAGAGGTAAAAGGTGAGACATTCTTTGTAAAGACAAGTGGTATAACACAAGATTGTAGCACGATGCAACAAGATGCCCCATGTCCGCATAGTCATCCAATGTGAGTATCCAGATCGTCTTCAAAGTATGACAATATGCTTGTCAATTCTTCAAACCTTTCATAGGACCCATAAAGTGTAATATATTCCTCTTTGTGTGTGTGCAGCTTACCCAATAGGTCACGCCTAACCTCAGCCCAATCATCTTCTGTATGCCCAATTGAAGCAGCTATAGCCCGGAAACCACAATTCCCATCTGCAGCTACATCCTTGACAAACTTAATGTATGGTTTTAACCCAGCAGGAAAGCATCAACATACGCACCGTGTTTCACTGTTCTAGTAATGTATGCCTTCCTTTGGGTTCACCTTCTCCTTTCCTTAACAGTCGCTTCTTCTTAGTTTGCGAGTAGAAGCTAATGTAGTGATTTGAGTGTCCCTAGGTGAGAAGGAATCATGTCCAGATTGCACTAACTCAAATGCACAGGTCACGACGGGTAGAAACATTGATCTTCTTATGATCCCAGGGACGTGTTTTGGGCTTCACCTCCGGCTCAACAAGAAAACTGCTTCCCGGATATACAATCTCTTTCAACTTCTTCAAAAGCTCCAATCGCATGGTTCTATCACTTTCATTAAACTTGTTCACAAACAACTCTACTTCTGCATGACAAGTCACCTCGGTTTCCTCTTCTTTCTTGCATATGGAGATATGAAGTTGCCTCCACTGTGAGTGTATGGTAGCAAGTGGTATAGGACGATCTTGTCTGATGTAGTCTGCAATCTCATGAGCACAAGGTAAACCATGAGTGTGGCGAAGGACGCATCCACAAGCTTCAACATCAATACCAATGGAATTGGCTCTCTTACTCTCGACAAGCAAATACTCTAAGGCAGAGATAGACACATTACCCCGTAGCTCCCTGAATTGAGAAGGTTTAAATTGATGTTGCACAACAGTTAGACTTTTCTCAAATGAAGCCTTGATATCAGTGTGTTGTAACTCAAGCAGACTGTGTATTTTCTCAAATGATGCCTGAAATGAGACTTGACATGAACCCAATTGTCTTTTAAGTTTTGCATGTGCACTCTCAGCCCTGTTCAATTCAATGAAAGTGAAGTTAAAATCAAGTACATGGCACTTATTAATAACATATTGAAGAAAAGTAATCTTACCGGTTCGTTGTAACATTGCCACAATGCATACACGTGTCTGTCCATGCCGCCACAAATTTGTCCTTGTAAGGAACCAACCAAGTATCCGTGATGTATTTGACTGCATCAGGATAACTACTGAATTCCTTAAGTAATGATTGAAGACGCTCCTCGTATTGAATTTCAGAAGATGAATACACTACAGAGTTCCACTCATGGTTGAACTTCTCCCATTTTTGCTGTGTCTCAAACATTTTCTTGCATTTGGTCAACACATTCTTACTGATATGCCAACGACATAATAAATGTCTGGCACTCGGGAATATCTTCTGTATGGCATTCATCAAGGCTAGCTCTCAAGAATAATAACAATAGCTTGGCACAACAAACCCATCCATGACATCACGCAATGTAGCTAACACCCACGAATAGTTATCGACCCTCTCATACTGTAAGTATGCAAAAGCTACAGAGAATGTCATTTCAGTTGATGTCACTCCCACAATTTCAAGAAGAGGAAGCCGATATCTGTTTGTTTTATATGTGCAATCCATAATTAATATACGTGGGAAAGACCGGAATAAGTCCAAACTGGTAGGATGTGCCCAAAACAAGTCTGTCACAGTCATCGTGGACTCTTCAGACCGATGGCGCTCAATGTAATTATACTTGGCCAATTCACCCAATAAGTATTGCATCTGTGATCTTCCAGCTCTCTGTACCACCCTGCTTCGATGGCGTACATTGTAAATGGTTTTAAGTGTGCTTACATTGAGGGCATCTCGCTGTTTCAAGGTTACTAGAATTTCTTTTGGCCGAACCATGCTCTTTGACATATCCATTAACAATGCTTTCTCATCTTCTGATAGCCTCCCCGCATATGAATGTCCCTCGAGGTGCTCCGCAGGTGGATGATTATGCAATCCGCATACTACAGTCAATGTCCATTCATCATGTGTGGTAAACCTGTGAGCCCTCATATCAAAAGGACAACCACACTTCTTCGCAGATTACTCTTGATGTATTGTTGCCATCGTTTTAACTTCTTTGTTGCTCTATATTGGCCACTCCTCTCACAAGCAAGATACATCCTGGGTCTTTTTTTCCCTCCACCATAGTCTGATGTTTTGATTACAATAACCAAACCATTTCTCTTTCCAACTTCACGTACCCAGTTGAGCAATTCATCCTTACTTTTGAATACCTACAACGTTAAATAAATATTATCAAACATTCACATTTGGTGAGCAATTCGAAACATAATCGTTATAATTTCATAGACTGAACCTGTTCAGTTGTGAATTGAGTGGTGTAATCTAACAAATCCGCGCAAACCTGACTTCCTTGAGTTGACACATATTCCTGCATGTTTTGTATAACATTACAAATTTTTAATGGCATTATAATGATTAATTTCCAATTTGAAACTGTAAATTTGGTATGTAATTTGCAAATTTGGAATATAAAATAGAAAAAAAAAAATTTACTTCATTCGGAAGTAGTTGTCCGAACGAAATAAAAAATTTCGGAAGTTGATTGTTGTATAAATTAAGTTTTTTCGGACATCAACTTCCGAATTTGAATGATGTTTTCGGACAACAACTTCCGAAACTTTTTATTTATTTCGGACATCAACTTCCGAATACACATACTTATTTCGGTAGTATACTTCCGAACAAAATAACATATTTCGGCTCTGGTTATCCGAACGACGCCGGGAAAAAAAAAATTTTGAACTCACATTTCCTTCGCTCTGCTTCACATGAACACTAATTTGCTGATTTTCAGAAGGCAAATCCTCCATCACAGTGATGTTTTCCCTACGAATGACGAAGGTTGATGAACTTGCCAATGCCAAAGCCTACGAATGACGATGGTTCCACTTCTACCTCAATGAACATCATATACAGAAACCAATGGTGTCACTAGCTACACAACAGATAGAAGCTTACACACACTCCCTGGAAGAAGCTATGAATGAGCATCCACAAGCTCACACACGATGCAACAGATGTGAGGAAGCAGAGGCTTGTGTGTGTATTGAGAGGATGTGTGTTTATTTGAATTGTGTGGGATGTCTATAATGGTAATTTCATTTAGGGATCAAATTGTAATAAAAATAAAATTCATTAAGTGTGTGCAAAGAGTGGAATTAGTGTGTGTAAATAGAGCCTCCCCTCACTTCGTTTTGTTCACAACGTGATGGAGTTCTAACGGAAGAGTGAGACGAGCTTAGTACAAAGGAGGTACGGAGCGAGGTGAATATTTTTCTCCCGTACGCCTAGTTTTAATGTGTATCACAAAAATCATAATATAAACTAATTTTATAATCAAGATCACTAAATTAAGACAATTAAAACAAGACTATTAACCTCAGATGCATGATGCAATCACAAAATATCACAAAATCTTGGCCTAACATATATATATTTAAGTTTAAAAAAAAAAAAAAAATCAATAGAGATATAACGGGAGAAACCGTCGTCTGGATCGTGAAGCTGTCTGAGTCAAAATGGTCACCCATAGTGGCCCAGACTTGCAGATCTTCCTCGTATCCATCGTCATCATTTTGGCATTGTTAGGAAGAGTGAAATAGAGAAACAACATGGCATGAGAGAACAGAGAGATGGGAGCAGGATGTAAGAAAAATTAAAAAAATGGATCCAATCGATTGAATTGGACCAAATCTGACTATATTTGGTTTTTTTTTTTTTTTTTGGTAAAAAACAAAATTTCTTGTGTATTTAAATCGAAATTAATCATTTTAATATATATATATTATATTTATAATTGTAATCTAATAATTTGATAATATTAATAAATATAATAAATTATTAATCTTAATTAATTAACTTTATCATCCTTATAGTCTAAGTTTGTAAACTTTTATTATATATAATGTTAACTCTAACTCATTATTTTTATAGTCTTAGTATTTTTAATTTGTTTATATTTTTGTTAATTTAGAAATTAAAAAGTATTTTTTAAATGGATAAATT
Source organism: Camellia lanceoleosa (assembly GCA_025200525.1). Taxonomy (NCBI): domain Eukaryota; kingdom Viridiplantae; phylum Streptophyta; class Magnoliopsida; order Ericales; family Theaceae; genus Camellia; species Camellia lanceoleosa. The sequence continues at coordinate 99,909,569 of CM045760.1, forward strand.
GGATATGTTTAAAATGGTGGACAAATAACTAATTCAATATTTTTACATATATTAATGATTATATTAAAAAGTAGTTCAAATTTAAAAGGTCTTAAATCGATGAAACTGAACTATTTCAATCGGTTCGATTTGATAAAAGAAACAGTCTATATTATACTCAAAATAATAAAAATAATACTATCAATTTGATAATTTTTTTTACCAAAATACCAATCCTACCAAATTGAATGTCTCTAAATGGAAGTCAGACAATTTTTAATCAGTTTGAATAATATCACATCTCACATAAAATATTAAAAAAATCATTAAAAAAAAAAAAAGAAAAAGGAAAAAAAAGTCAACCATGTATTTTGCAAGGATTTTTGGTTTGCCATGTTCCTTATCATTTGGCCCCCCACTGCACTCCACCCCACTCCACTCCACTACACGCCACGCCACCCAGAGAGAGAGAGAGAGAGAGCTCCAGTAATGGCAGAGAACAACTCGGGTGACTCTTCCCAACGGTAAGTCAATACATAAACCTTTCTTTTGTCTTAATCTCATTTCACAGATTTCATGCCTCTTTTTGTTGCTATATTGTGTTTATTATGTGTGATTTGTGGTTCTATCTTTTGCTTCAATCATGACCTACCTGATTTGAGTTTGATGAATAAGTTCATCAGCATCTCCAACCCTTCACCAATTTTTTCACCTCATTTGATTCGTAAAAAGATTGATTTAATATGAACTACTCCAATACTTTCATTAAATTTTCATCAAAATCTTTTTAAAAATTCCTCTCCTATCTCAAATTTCCCTTTTCATCAAATTTGATGGAAGAGAAAAAATAAAATGATCTCCAATGTGTCATCTTTTTAAATTTTTATCAAATTCAAATTCGATCAAGGATTTGATGAGTTCTCAATTTGATGAAAAAATTGAGTCTCTTGATTTGCTGAACCTTTGATGGGAGGATTGGAGATGATTTTTAAGCACCCCTTTTTTTGTTTTTTGGTTTCTATCAAATTTAAATTTGATGAAAAAAAGGGTGAAAGCTTGGAGATGATCTTATGGCTTTAGTTTAAAGTTAGTGAATCTAACTGGGAATCATTCATCTGGTTGAGTACACACTTTGTGGTATTTTCCCACATGATTAGGTCTATTCTGGCAGCAATATATTTATATTGATCTTGAATGGAATTTATTTGGTCATGTTATCTCAATAATGGGTGGGAATTTGTTTAGTTGACAGGTCTTTAAAATTATGAAAACTTAAATTTAAATTTATTTAGGTCAAGTTTACTTATGTCCACTCAGACTACTTTCATTGTTAATTGTGCTGTGTACTGTGCATGCTTTCTTGCAGAATTTGTGGCCGATTTACAATACTTTGAATTTTTCTAGTATTCTTTTATTGATATAAAATAAAAATAAAATCCAAAGTTTATGTGGTTTTGAATTTTTCTTACGTGAGTATATGTTGTACACACAAATTTCAAATTGCAGCAGAGACATGAAAAAGTAGCACAGATATTCGATATCGATTTTATTAATTAGAAAAGTATGGGTACAATCCTCTATGGTCTGTCTTATTACAAAAGGAAAAATTTATAATTCGATCTCTGAAACTAGATGCAATTCCCTGGCTGCAAAAGCTTCTTGTTAAATCGAAGCGGTTGAATTTCTATATGTTTTCAAATTAATAAGCTTGAGGAAAAGAGACTTGATTAGAGAACTTGAATGACTTGATCTCAAACAACTTCAAAATGATTTTTCTAAGGGAAGAAATCAAAATGATTTACAAGTCTGGACACGTAGAGATCAATTGATGTGAGAAAACTTAAAAGAAATGCACACGTTTAAAGTGCTTGATAATTCCCACTAGAGTCTTGAAAAAGAGCTTTGAAGAGAGGTTTTAGTAGAGCCTCGAGAATGCTTGAGAGCTTTTGCAAGATGTTGGCCCAAAGGTCCCGTATCCATTAATGTGAGCTTCTATTTATAGGCTCAAGTGGAGTGATTTTAATTTGGAAACCCCTAATTAGTGCTTTTGATTGCAAATCAAAGAGAAATTTGTCTCCCTTGACTTTTGACAATAAATTTAACATTAAATTTGATTTGAAATTTTGATAGGTTTCCAAATAACATGTACAGCATTGTGATGCTAACATGTGTAATGTGGGATCCGGATTCTTGGATTAGTCCAATTAGCTGACCATGTGGTGGCCCTTTCATTATGGTATAACCCATATTTGATATGAGTTAAGTTCCATGATATTGGTAGTACCCACATTTCTTATAAATCTTTGATCAATCAAGATTAAAATACTTCAATTTTAAGTTATTGCATGTGAATGAAGCTGTTCAATAACTATCTTTTTCTATTTGACATGGTGAATATCTCTAGTTTTGAGATATTTATTTGATTATCCCAAATTCAAACATTTTTCTTTATTAATGACCAATTAAAAAAATTGTTAAATCATTCATGTTTTCCTTTCACTTTTATTGCTGTCCAAATATACATTACAAGCAAATATTTTTATCCGGAGTTCAATTTTGGTTTGTTTGGAGCTTTCCGTCTGAATTGAATCTGTATTACTTAACTGATTGTTTAAATTTAATCCCATGGTCTCAGAGTCAATTGCTACTTTTGTAAAATAATGATTTTCTCTTTATTGTTGTATTATTCAATGGATCTTAGAGTGTTATTTTTATTGAGAGGGTTAGAAAAGGCAAGCAATAAGAACTATGCAGTAATTGGCTTATCAAGACTAAAGATAGACGGCCTGATAATTGTTGATTTGAGCTGAGCGTAGCAGGCTTTCCTATTAGAAATCATTTAATGTTATTTGGGTGTTTTGAATCACTGATTCTGACTGCAATGGCTGCTATAATAATATTTTGTCATTTCTAATCATGACAAATAGCCTAGTTAACAATTTTCTATATGATTGACCAATAAATCAAGTCAAGTAATTTTCTTTTGTTGGCCTGTTGTGTGTTCCCCTCACTTTTTAAGGGTTGCTAACTAAGTCAAATATGAATAGCAATGATAAATTTGAGCTGACAACTACAGTAGGCACATAATGCTGACAATTTAAGGCCCAATTTTGTTTCATGCCTTTTTGCTCATTCTGGATTGAAATCTCTTTTATTTATGCTGGACCTTCAATGGTAGTTCACATCGTATGGTGTAAACATTATGATAATTTCATGGGGAAATTATTATGAAAAAACAAGGTTTGAACCTCGTGACAAATTTAAACACTGCAATTTAATTTCTTCAATTTAAATTGTGGACTTTTAAAATGCTCCCAATCCCAATCATCCTTCCATATTTGCTAATTTATTTAACGGAGAATTTCTTTTGGAACACATGGTATTTGCTCATTCGTTCTTTTAACTTTATGTCAAGTCCAATTTCTACCTTAACTAACCAAATCACAACTACACTATTTTTTGATAAATAATTATACTTTATTAGAAAAAGCATCAAGACAATACAAAGAATACAAAAAGACAACAATGGGCCCAAACAAAACTAACTAATCAAATCCTTCATAAAATCTACAAAAACCAAAATATTTGGATCAACTGAACCCATAACCCAACCATGCAACACCATCAACACAAAATCACAACTATCAACCATCCTAACTATTCTTCTCAATTATACCATGCACTCCACCACATTGAATCAACTCTCCAACTCTTCCCATTTGTACAATTCCAGCCACCCTCTCCATCTACTCCCATCGCCCAACCTCAGCTTCCCCTCTAACAGCCCATCATCTCCTTTCCCTTCCCCTTCCTTCAGTTCCAGCACCACCCACTCCCTTCCCTTCCCCACTGCCCAGCGCCATCCTCTCCCTCTCACCCTGACTGCCTACCGCTACCCTCTTTTCCCTTCCCTAGTGCACCCTCTTCTTCCCCTTCCAATCCCTTCTCTCTTCTTCCTATTCCCCCTCCTTACCACCCACCCTCCACCATCATTGCCACCAGTATATCTTTCTCCCCTCAAACCTTGGAAACCCTTTCTCACACATTATCTCCCCTCCAGAGTTGCCTACTTGACCACACATCATCTTGACCATTGTGCATCAACTTGCCCAAATGGGGGGTTTGATTGCTATTGCACCTTGGCATTTTCATCATGTTCAAGCCTTGTGGAGGTTCGATTGCCCAGATAGAGGGTTCAATTGTTACAAGAAAACGTGTGATTGTGGGATTTGGTGGAGCATGGTGGATGCTGGTGTTTGTAAATCTAGGTTTGGAGGTAGTGGGGGGTGTTGGTGGTGATAATAGGAGGTGGTGGTGATGATGGACAGGGAAGTAGAGGGGTGGCAGTGTTATGGAAAAAGAAGGGATGGGGCGGTAACTATGGGTTGAGGAAGGGAAGGAAGGGGTGGCAATGAGGAAAGAGAGGGAGTTGGAGGTTATGACAAGTTTGTTGACAATGGGGGTGGCAGTGGGTTGGGAAATGGAAGGGTGAGGGAGTAGGAAGTTAGTAAATTGTTAAAATTGTGCTTTCTCTTTTGGGATTAATTAATAGGATATAGATAGATGGTCGGGATTGGGACGATTTTAAAAGTCTTAAGGTTTTAATTGAAGAAATTCAAAGTGTAGGGTTTAATTTGTTACAAGGGTTGAACCCTCTTCTTATTTATTTATTTATTTATTTTTTATAATTTCCCAAAAATTCATATATGGGTAAATTACACTTTTCCTCTTTTACGTTTCCAAGTTTTCTTACTTGGCATTTAAAGTTTTTTTTCCCCACTTTGGTCCCTAGCATTTATAAATTTTACCCATTTTACTCCAATAGCTGACATCCATCCAATTTGGTCAGAAAATGCCACGTTGGAATCCATGTTGCGCCACATTGGTAGCTACGTGGCATAATAACACATTATTATGCAAATTTGAATAAATTACACTTTACTCCTTTAAGTTTCAAGTGTCTAAGAAGTACAATCATAGACATGTGATACAACATGGACACGTCAACACAACAATTTTTGAAAAATACAAGACACAAAATATGTAGTTTTATATATTTATTATAAATATATCATTCAAAGATAATAAAAAATGCAACATAATATTAATTTTTGTAAAATTTTCGTTATCATTGTACCCTAGGTTATTTTGTTTAAATTTATAATTAGTTTTATGTGTGTTTAAGCCATAGACATGTGTGTCCCTCGATTGTTTGAGCCTTAAAAAATTAAAACATAATAGGACACGTTTGGATGAGTGTCTGACACTTGTCAGGAAGTATCTGATGAGTGCCAGTGTCCGATATGGACACGGCAAGGATACGCCACCTTTTTAGAAGTGTCTGTGCTTCATAGTTCAGCATTTTCCCTCTTTCTCTAAAAAAAAATTTCCCCCACTTTGGTGTCTAATGTTCTAAGTTTTTCTAGTTTGTTCCAATAGTCAATCTCTATCTAGAATTGGATGAATGGCATCCATGTTTACTCCAGTTTGAACTTTATTTGTAATCGAGCCCCCTTCCCTCCCCTAGAATTGGATGAATGACATCCACTATCTGCTTCCTCTCCTCCCATATCTACTGAAATGGCGAGCGTATTTGGTAGAGAGATATTGTTCGATGATGGTGTTTGATGGTGTCGATTTGAAAGGGCTGTGGCGGGTGGATGCTTGATGGTGGTTTTGAAATGTTGGTGGTAGCAATAGGGTGCAATCGAACCAAGCCGAGCCGTGTTTAACTATGTTCAAGCTCCGCTCGAGCTCGAAGCGAGCCAAAACATTTGAGCTCGAGCTTGGCTTGTGTAAAATTTATGCAACTCTGCCTCGGCTCGTTATGGCTTGTTAGCCAAGAGAAAACCAAGGAAGACTAAAGCCTACTACACTTAAATAGAGATCTCTCTACCTTGGAAATACATTGTGTAATCGATGGGGGACACCAAACTGTTTGAAACATGACTCACCAAATGGCGTCGTTTGGCCGTTGAGTGCAATTGCACTCTTAAGTCCCACATCGCTCAAGCAAAGAAGCATACTAAGTCTCAATGCTTATAAAACAGAGTTGTTTGCAGGGCCATTATTTCTCAAGGAAAGCACAAGCTTCCAAACTAGTAATGATTATTATTTGTAATATAAAAATAAAAAATAATCATGATCATTAAAGGTTTGAAATGTTTTAATATATATATATATATATATTTGAGCTTGCGAGCCTAATCGAGTCGAGTATTATTGAGCTCGGGCTTGGCTCGTTTATTATACAAGCTTAAAATTCTCGGGCTCGTTTATTTGGTAAGTGAACTGAGTTCGAATGAGCCTTAATGAGCCGAACTTGAGTTTGTTCATGAACGACTTGGTTCATTTGTAGCACTAGGTAGCAGTGATGAGGTGGAGTAGGGCAATGAATGGGGGTGGTGTTAAGTTGTAAATGATAGCAATGATGAGAGGGAGTACTGTCAGGGATGGAGTTTAGGGGTTTGGGCACAGAGGGGAAGGCAAGGGGAGGAGTGGGGGTTTCAATGGTGGTGGAGCCAATGGTGGGGTCCATGGAAGGGTGGTGGGAGTGTTGGAGGAGATTATGGGTTTGGGTTGAGTCTAAATTTATGTAATAATGTGTCATAATAATTTTACGTGCAACGTGACATTTTCCATTACTGTTGGAGCAAACTGGAAAAAATTAGAAATTTAGGTACTAAAGTGGGAAAAAAAATTAAAGGTCAAAATGGAAAAACAGTGCCTCTTAAGGGGAGCAAAAATGTAATTTACTCAAATTTGTATAATAATGTGTTATTATGTTGTGTGATTTTTGTACAAAATTGGATCAACGTTAGTTGTTGGAGTAAATTGAGAAAAATTAGAGATGTTGAGGACCAGGTGCGAGAAAAAAAAAAACCTTCAAAGGCTAAAGTGGTAATATGTTAAACTTAAGGGGGGCACTTAGTGTAATGTACCCTTCATATATTTATTCCACTCGTTTTTTTAAATTATGTTTCAGGTTATTTGGGAAAGTGGCATTAGTTACTGGTGGCGCAACTGGCATTGGAGAGAGCATTGTACGCCTATTCCATAAGCATGGTGCAAAAGTTTGTGTTGCTGACATTCAAGATGAGCCTGGCCAGCATCTCTGTGAAACCCTCGGTGGTGATCAGAATACATGCTTTTTCCACTGTGATGTCACAGTAGAGGATAATGTTCTCCGTGCAGTCGACTTTGCAGTCGATAAATTTGGCACACTTGATATCATGGTTAACAATGCTGGCATAGGTGGAGCCCCTTGTCCAGATATCCGCAATGCAGACCTATCTGAGTTTGAGAAGGTATTTGATGTGAATGTGAAGGGAGTATTTCTTGGAATGAAGCATGCAGCTCGTATAATGATCCCAAGGAAGAAGGGCTCAATTATTTCCATTTGTAGTGTTGCAAGTGCCCTTGGAGGAATAGGCCCACACGCATATACAGGGTCCAAGCATGCTGTTTTGGGACTCACCAAGAATGTTGCAGCTGAGATGGGGAAATATGGTATACGTGTTAACTGTGTTTCTCCTTATGGAGTTGCAACAAGCTTGGCTTTGGCTCACTTGCCCGAGGATGAGAGAACTGAGGATGCAATGGTAGGTTTCTGTAATTTTATTGGGAGGAATGCTAACTTGCAGGGGGTGGAACTGACGGCCGATGATGTGGCGAACGCTGTGCTTTTCTTAGCCAGTGAGGAAGCAAGGTATATGAGTGGGGCTAATCTGATGGTTGATGGGGGTTTCACCTGTACAAATCACTCGCTTCGTGTCTTCCGCTAAATAACGATGTTCTTTGTGGGTGCTTTCATGGGGCGGGTTAATGGTAGTGTTATTGGCTGGGGTTATTCTAAATGACTTTTTATTGCAGACGTTTCAATATTCCTGTGTCTTGTATTTGTAATGATAGACGATGGTAAAAGTATTCTGATTTTGAATATTCAGTATCAGTTGTAAACTATAGATGATCGTAACTTGGTGATGGCTGTTCCGGAAGTCGTGGTTGGGAAGGGCGTGGTGGTGTGGATGGGCTCAGCAAACAATCAATCTGTTCATCAACAACTCGTATTTGACTTGTTTAAAACTCGTTTGAGTGCAATTAGTTTGCTAAGTTAATGAGCTTGATTTTGTTTTTTTACTCTTTTGGTAACTAAGCGGAGCTTAATTAAAACTAAACTTGGCTCGATTAGACTCATGAATATGTACATATATATTATAAAAGAGCTAATGATACTTTCAACAAGTACACAACTAGTTTCAAGTTTCAGTTCCATTCCTATCCACTAATTCATATATATTTTTATTCATGTTTAATAATCTATTTATCATAATTTATTTTCTTTTTTTGTTTGTGTTTGGTGTTTGTGTAAATTTAAATATTTAATTAATGAAACTTATTAATAGTACATCATTCCTTTTAAATTTCTTGCTAATAAAATTTTCTTATTTTTCTTATTATGCATGTTAATCTAGGCTTTGGATTTGATATTTTATTTTTATTTTCGAATTCAAAATTTGGTTGTTTATATAATTGAGTTGATTCAAATTAAGCTTATAGTTTTCTAAGAACTGATTTTGAGTTTGATTTTTTAAAATTAAACTTGAACAGACCAAAACTCGATTCAACTAGAACAATCCAAAGCTTGACTTAGGTTAATGGTAGAGAACAGTTAAATTGAGTGATGGCTAGAAGAATTTTTGTCGACATAGCCTTTTAACAGTTTTAAAAGGGTAATTTACAATTTAGCCCTTTCATGTTTGGTTACTTTTTTATTTTTGCCTTTAAAATTTATTTATTTTTTTTCACTTTGGCCATTCATATTTTAAGTTTTTTCTATTTTACTTCTAAAGTTAATTTTTGTTAAAAATTAGATAGAAAGTGTTACAATAACTGTATAACATAAAAAAATATATTATTATATTACAATTTAAGTTTATGTCAGATGTGTGAATTATATATAATAAAATATTTTTATGTTACGTGACTGTCAATGTGTCATTTTCTGTTTAATTTTTAGGGGTGAAAATGAAAAATTTTAAGGGCTAAAGGGAGAAAAATTAGACAGAAATAGTGGCTAAACATAAAGAGGGTAAAGTGTAATTTATCCATTATAAAATTCAATAATTACTTATTGACTCACCCATAAATTTTGAATGAGAATCTATGAATAAAATTTCACAAATATAATCAAAATCTTAAAAAAAGAAAAGAAAAGGTGTACTTCAAAGAAATTAACCACATGGTAACAACAGCCGCAGAGACAACATAGTAGCAAGGATGGAAACACCTTCAAATCTATAGCCGATGAAAAGAAACCAAAAGCTATGCGTCCTGAAAAGTACCATGAAAATAAAGTATGATACATATTTAAATTTGGAGTGGCAAGGGACATCCAAAATAAATTTAGTTTATATGTAGTAATAATACTATAAATTCATACTTAATTACTAAAAAATTATACAGAATTATTATTTTATGATTCAGATTTATTTTATGTATGAACCCCACATTATATAAATTCAATCACAATCATACATCTATATTCTGGGTAATTTCGAGGACAATAGGTCTAGGATACCAGACTTATTTTTTTAAAATATGTAGTCTACCTAAGGAAATCTAGAAGCTTCATCGAAAAATGAAAAGAAAAGTCTTGAAGCTTCCAATAGAGTTTAGGAGGATTTACGTGTAGATCTTAATAGGTGAACTTATTGTCTAATAAGTTTTATGATAATTAATGGTTTTTTTCATTAAACAATATTAAAAAACGTCACTAATAGTTAATTTTTAGTGACAGTTTGAAAATTTTGTCACAAATAATGTCACTAATTATAAGTTTTAGCGATAGTTTAAAAAAATTCTCACAAAAAAATCGCTAAATTTAACTTTCAACGTTAGTTTGAAAAATTCGTTACAACAAAATGTCACCAATTGTAAGTTTTAGAGACAATTTACAAAAATTGTGACAAAAAAGTCACTAATTGTCAATTTTTAGCGACACACGCAAAAAATCGTTACAAAAAATTATTTTTAGCGATGATTTTACTGGGACTTATTTTCAATAGGACTTGATAAGAATTAAATCCAACTATTGTGATCTATTAGTAGTTTACTCTAGAGTTTTATTCATGTAATTTGAAGAGAGGTTGTTTAACTTTTGGAGAGAGAGAGAGATATGCCTCAAAGTAAAATAGAGCTTTAGGGGAGGAGTCTTTTACTTAGGGTACAACTATGAAAAAAATGTACATCGAAATAGCAAGAGATAAGTGGGTAAACCCTAATAATAATAATAAGGAAAATTCTAAATATAAATAAAATTCATACAAAAAATTTGATAAGATTAATGTGGCAATGCATAGATACCCTATTTTTTACTAGCCTTAAGACTTGGATGCTCCTCTTTAAGCTCCCGATAATGAAGATGAGATGTGTTAATCTTACAAGTTTTATAGCAGGAAGCCTAACGATCAGGCTTTAAATCATCTACAAACCTGTTTTGGACAAACTATTTTTCGATCAAAATAGAAACCTTCTTTCGAAAACAATTTCAATGGTGCAATTCTAGACACTACTACAATGTTCTGAGGCTTATATTTTCAAAATCAAAACATTGTATTCTTTCAAATAAATTGAGCAAAGAATATAGTGGAAATAAATGGAAGAGATGAAATCCTTTGAAATACATGTTTCTCCTTGCAATTCAAGCTAACCTTGTCTTGTTGATCTGATTATGTGTATGCTGACTGGCCGGACACCATGTGCTGGCTAGCTACAAAAGCACTCGGCCGATCGCCAAAGAGAACGACCGACTGAATGTTCTAGATACAGAGCATTTTCAAGAATTTAGCTTGTTTTGCTTACCTACCACAAATATCTTAGATATTTACACCCTGAGCTCTATATATAGAGCTCGGTAGCTCATTTCAAAGGGTTGAAAAGTTTGCCCAAAGCTCATAAGAGCCTCTAGACCCTCATCTCTCTTCATTGTTTTGCTTTGGACATCTAAACTACGTTGAAGCTTGATCCTAAGCTTCTTGCTAAGACTTTTGGACATTAAACAACACATCTAAAGTGACTTGAGGGAATTGAAAGCGGGTTTGTGAATCAAAGTGACATACCTTCTTTAGGAGGTTATATTCTTACACTTTAATCATCTTTCTCCATTTCTTTCTTTAATTCATGCTTTATACTGTTGTATAGTTGTAACAAGTCCTCATGGATGTGGAGGGAGTAGCTTTAGCCACCCATTCATTGAGTTGATAGTTTTTTTTTTTTCTTAACTTTCTTGCTTTCCTTAGCTCTAATATCTACCTTATATTTATTTTGAACCCTTGTAGATGTGATTGGGAGTAGTTTTCAGCCATCCATCCACAAGTTTAATAAGTAAAGTAGTTTTATTTTTTATTTTTTATTTTTTATTTGTTTTGTGGTTACACTCCTCTTCACATATCCTATCTCTTAAGTCCATTCAACCTATGTATTCCAACCTATGCTCAAAGATGATGGGTAGAATGGTTGTTTCATAGGGTTGCTTAAGTGATTCTTGGAATTTGATGCTGAGAGTGTTGTGTTTTTTCCCTTTTTGGTTGTTTTTGGAAGTAAAATAAGAGATTTTGGATCAAAGGACATTAAAATCTCCTCTCTGAATCATTTGTGAACATAGAAAGAGGTATAACTATCATTGTTCTATGACTAGCGGAAGAGCTTTCAATGGATTTGACGGGTTCCTTGTTTTAGTAAGCAAAGCTTCTACCAAGAAATGATTTGCATTAATCTACACTCTCCACTTAAAAGCATGGATTTGGGCATTGATTTGCCCTTATTCACAAAGAAGATGTAGGTTCCTATCTATTTTTTGAGCTTGAATTTGTTCTCGATTTTGATTCATTTAATCATTGATTTATTGCAAAATATCTGTTGTATAAACCTATTTATATCATTTTTGAGCATTCTAGCCCATCCATCTCTTCTCCAAGTGATCCCTGTTAGTAGAGGAAGTAGAAATGATGAGCACCCCCCAGAAAGTTCCCTTCTGGCCTCTATCTTGGAATTCTGCACTGACCTAAACCTTAGCCGAAGGAATAATTCAGCTGGCCATTGCCTGGTTCGGCTGGCTCATCTTATGTTTGGCTGGCCATTTTCCCGCAAGAATAGAGAAAACAGTTTCTGGAGAAGTGCTCTCCTTGATGGTGCTAAAGCTCCTAGGTGATTTATTTATTTTGATTTGTTAGATTCAACAGTAGTTTGGCTGAATCCATTCAATGTTGTAATAATCACTCACTCACTCACTCTCTCTCTCTCTCTCCCCCTCATTTCTTTCTTATTCGAATTGTTGTAATAACCCCCAACCCCACGTCTTTCTTACCATTTTATTTACGTGCTTTCGGTACTATATCATGCTAGTTTTTATTTATTTATTTATTTATTTTTATCATACTTGTATATTGCATCCATTTTTCATGCACTTGGGTTTGGTTCATATGTATTTATGGAATTTATTATTTTCAAAGATGAATACGTGCGTTGCTACATGTCTTGAGATGAAATCCATGCCATTTCTTGGTATCTGGAGCCCAAGATACATGACATGTATGTATTGCATTAGTCAATTGTATCTAGGATCATGCACACAAATGCATATATCTAAACATTTCTTGGGACCCACCTTGGAGTACCAGGTGAGGAATTTTTGGCTTTAGCATATTGCATGTGCATGTTCCTTATCATATATGTTGCTACATCACGAGGCTAAGTGCTTAAAGGAGATATCTGTTTGAATGCTGGTAGATGGAGGTTGTGTTGTTTATTTTGGAATGTAGATGATTCTTATGCTGTTGAGTTTGTGCCAAAAGCTTTCAAAAATGCATGAAATCAAAGCATAACCAAAATTAATGACATAATCTATACTTGCATGACTTAGATAGTAATGGTAGTGTTATTAATAACCGGAACATGGATATATATTGATTATAAAAACCATATTATAACTTAGTAGAGGCTGATCTTTGAATTGGGTGAGTGGGGTGCTTAATTAATGACCTTTCCCTCTCATACCTAATTTCTTGAGTCGAGACACTTTGGTTATGACGGACAGTGGCCTTTGGCATGAGTCTCGGGTTTCCTAATTTCCCCAAAAGATTAGATGGCGACTTTGAAATCTGGTGAAGTAGTCAATTTTCTGGCAAATGTTTTGCAATAAAATGGATTTTCTACAAAAGTTGCCAGATTTGGACTCTCATTTTCTATTTCGCATTGCACTGGTGATATCAGATCAGAAATCAGAGGTCTGAATTGTTGGGTGCGCTTGGTAACCCCAAAGGCATCTCATAATTTCTAGCGACTTTGTTGGGGAAACTAGGAGAACTTGACTCAAACTTCATAATGTGGATTTTATTTTCAAATGTATATTCATTGTATTTCATGCATGGTGAGCTTAAGTTACTGTATTTGCCATCTAACATCCCAGACGGCTGGCTGGACATGGGCTTTGTTATGGTGGAAATACAAGCCTTAGATCAGGATCACCAAATGTATTGCTCGATCCTCCTTTCCTTTCACTTATAGATGTTGGGAATGGTAGGTATATCAGGTGTCTTGCTGAGGTACCCTTTTTGACCAACTGACCTAGTGTATATATTAAGCTTTAGCAACTTCCACAATTAGAAGATGATGCTTTTCTGTGTCTAAGATGCAGTGATACCACTAGTTTAAATAGTGAAGCTTTAGTTCGTCTCTAAAACTAGGAAAATGTATCTTGTGAGAACCTGAGAGTTTTTCTTCTTCATTGCTCGAGTGACAGATTGTTCGCTCGAGCAGTCTTGCAGGTCATCTAGTACTTTTGTAGATTTGAACTTTTGGGCGTTCGCATTTTGAGCTCGAGCGAAAGTTTCATCGCTCGAGCGGTCTAATGTCTCTAATGCTCAAGTACAAGTTTCAATGCTCGAGCGGTTTGTTCGGGATCAACACTTTAAAAAGCCATTTTTGGTCAATTCTATATCATTTTCTCTCCCTCTTCTCTCTCTCATCTTCCTCTCTTCCGTCATTTTTGAGGGTTTCGAGCTTTCTAGCTTGGTTTTCATCTATTTCCACTCACTTTCTACCTTTAGGTCCATATACCAAAACGTAGAGCACGAAGAGAGCTTTCTAATAATCCGAGCGGATCATGTTTTCGTCGAAGTTGAATTTTATGGCTTTCTCCTCTTCTTGCTAGAGATAAGAATTTCTTTGCTCCTTCTCAATACTTCCTTATAGATAGACATGTGGTAAATTTCTATTGCATAAAAAGCATAATTTACTTATGCGATTTCAAATTCATAAAAAAGGTGTTTTGCATTTGAGTTGTGGTAAGTGAAATTATATGTTTTTGGGAGGTTTTGGTGAATTGAGAGGTAGTCTATCTTGTTTATGTCATGAAGGGAGGAAAAACCCTAATTTGTATTATTAAAGGTTTGATGAAATGAAAAAGGGGAAAAGTTGGGTAATAGGTATGTTATGTATTATGTGGATCGTATTAGTGTAGTAATTGCTAAAAAGAGAGTTAAGCGAGATATTGAGGTTAATTTGAGAAATATATGTTGACTTGAGTTGAGTTGAGTTAGGTTGTGGTTGTGGTTGTTGTCACGACCCAAACCTGCCCCTATAGGTTTAGCGTCGTAACCGGCTAGTAATCCTAGGATTACCAAAGGCCACCATAATATAAGGGGCTGTGGAAGCAAATACAAAACATACATAGTCCATAGAGCTGTGCGGACATACGTGGGACACAAATTTTTTTTATAAAAAATATACATGAACCCATATATGATGTCAGATACATAACCATTCCACATTGTTATAATACGCAAATAGGACAAAAGAACTGTTACAAAACAACAAAAGTCTAACTCTTATAACTTGGTTCACAAAACTCGACCACTAAACTCTTTTTGGAACCTCATTGGGAGGCACAACGGTTGGCCAACAGAACTGAGCTCCAGGCAAACATTATTGAGCCTGGTCACCCGCCTGGTCACCTACATACATAAATATTACAGTGATCTAGAGCCCAATAAACAATAACAGAGTAAAGACTTTAATGAATGATGTCCATAACAAATTCAGAAATCAGATTTCAAGTCTCTTATCAAATCAGAAACATAGTCATGTTCATATTCGTATCAGAAACAGCGTCATATTCATATTCATATTCAAATCATGTGTGGTACATCCATTATCATTAACATATCACGTTGGTCAAGCATATCAAGTTCCATAAAGGAATCTTCGGCACCGGGTAACATATCTCATACGTGGGCCACGGTATTGTTTCCCCCGGGTGAGGGCCTAGGCTACGACATTATTTCCCTCGGGCGAGGGCCTCATGACCATAAGCCATAGTATTATTTCCCCTAGGAGAGGGCCTCTGCTAAGCATACCACAAAGACATTTCAAAGAATTGGATCATTATTCATGTAATCACAAAATAGCCTTTTGTATCATTCAGAAATAGTTCATATCATATCATAATGTTTAGAAAGTATTTTATATCGAACATAGCTTTACTAAGTTATTACTCACAGATAGTTTCACAAATAGCTTCGATAGCAAACCAATGGATCGACAGCTTACGACGCGTGACCTACACAAACATAACAGATACACATATTGAAACACACGCTTGGATAGTACTTAACTTATTTCATTTTGTTCCTCGTGTGTTTCTAAGTCTTGTCCTAATTATTGTGTCTTAATCATGGCTTAAGAATGCCTAGGATGCAATGAGGATACCAAAGTGTTTTGAAAACACTTAGTCAGTTATGCTAAAAATAAGGGTCTCGCTCGAGTGCAACTTCCTTCGCTCGAGCGGACGTTCAAACATATGAGTGGTCGCTCGAGCGCAACTTCCTTCATTCGAGCAGTCTGTAAACTCTGTAAAAGTACTGGTTGTGTGATTTTTTCGCTTAACACACGCTCGACGGTTGCTTGAGCGTGAGATTGAGGTCTTCGCTCGAGTGCAACTTTGGTCACTCGAGCGGTCTGCAAAATGTGTAAACTTCTGGGAGCATGCATTTTACGCTCGAGCCAACTTTTGGTCACTCGAGTGAAGGTGCAAAAACATAGCGTGGTCGCTCGAGCGCATGATCCATCACTCAAGTGGAGGAGCAAAATTTTGGGATTTCCAGATTTGCTTCCAAAGCTCCAATCTAAAGCTGCAAATCATGATCTTTTGGGCCAAAAACTTAAGGAAACTTGTATAAACTTGGCAAACTTTATGGATTCGAAATCATTTCGCAAAATTAAGGATCAAAAGCATGCCAATTGTGTGAAATAAAACTCAAAACTTGAAAATATCACATATATGCAATGGATTGAGTTCAAAGCTTCCAAATCATGATCAAATAAGATCAATTGATGAAAAACATGGTAACCTCTCAAACCTAAGGTAGAATTGGCACATGCATATGAGAATTACTTGAAATCCAAACTCAAAAATGTGATGAAAGTGCATGCATGCATGAATGGCTCAATTCTCTTCATTTTTAGCTTCATTCTTTCATTACTCAACTTAATTATCTAGAGTTCATGGCCTAAACATTGTAATTGTTCAATCTAAGGGTTGAATTCTTACCTAGGCTTTCCAAGGTGAGAGCTAGAGGGTTAATTCTTGAGTCTCTAAAGTCGAATGCCTTCAATTCCTAGCAATTCCCTTAGCTTGAGCTTAATCCCTCTCCGAAATGACTCTAAGCTCACTCTTCTCACTCTCCCTCATGTTTGGAGCTCAAAGAGGATGAAATGAGAGTGAATAGTGTATTCTAGGGGTCTCACATGCCTTATGTAGGCTCAACTACTAAGGCCTAATTAACTTAAGTTAAAGGTAACTAATTGGGATCATTTTATTCTAATTAATTGCTTCCGAATCGAATTTCAATTCAACCTACCATAAATTCTCAAAAGTCCAAATAACACATAAATCAAGTCAATTTTGTGATCGGATGCCGATAAGGCCTTCAATTCACAGAACAAAGCATAAATACAAACATATATTCCTATAGCAGACATATATAAACATGAATAAAGCAACACACATGCAGTTAATTCAGAATTTCAGTCTTAATTACTTATTAGGCATCTTTAATCATGGTTTCGTAGTTAATCATATCTCGGGGTTGTTATAATTGTGGTTTTGGTTAACTATGGATTTGGAATTATTGAAGAAGGAAAATGAATATTTGGAACATGATTGGAGTATTGGGAATGATGGAATTGATTTTTGAAAAAAAAAAAAATGAAATCATAACACTTTTGTAAATCGAGAATGAATGAGGGTTAAACACTGATTATCTTACATGTTATTGTTGTTGTTAGGTTTAATGTCCCATAAGTTTTGGATTATTGTATTACACGTATTAAATGTATGTGCCTAGAGGTTTTGTCCTTGGTCATCGGTGGAAGATGACATTAATGTGTTGAATAGATTATGTGTATGTATTACACTTATGTTATTTATTCTTTTAGCATGTTGTTATGATCGGTGATGTACACACGTTGAGAATGAGAGGTACCAATACCTTCTAGCTAATCCTTGGAGAACTTGGTAGTGCTTAGAATGAGAGGTACCAGTACCTTCCAGCTAGCACCTTAAGAACTTGGTAGAGGTACCATTTCCTTCCAGCTTGTGACTGACTGGTAAATTGGCATTTCCTTGTAGAAATGTGTATTTTTGGCTTACCGTGCTTGAGGCAAGTAGAGCATGGGTTGGGGTTTCAATGTTGAATTGGTTTATCTTTGTATATCATATGAGGTAGCGGTTTGGTTGATGAGGTCTGGTTGTTATAAATGATTGTGTCGTTGTCTTGGCATGTATGTTATTTTCTTTTCATGTTAAAGGTATTGTATGTAAATTTGTGTGTAAAACGGGTTGTAGAAATGTTTCATTACCCTTGGGTTAGGGCTTGGAAATGTCATTCAAGTATTAGTAATGGGTGTATGTGATGGGTTGGGAGTGTAAGGAATGAAAGGCGATTTGGTTTTGTGAACACGTTATTGAAAAACGCGTTGTTAAAATGTATTCTTTATGAAATGGATAATATAAGACAAGGAACAGTTAGCGTTATGTATTGGTAAGCAAATTGGACCAATTTTGGAAAAGGATTATACTTTGATTACAAACTGTCACATTATTTATATTTTATGATATGAATATTCATGATCATAGCTATCTGTATGTTGTTGTTATTGTTTAGAATCATGTTGAGATCCCTATTGGGCTTTATGCTCATCCCACGTGGTTAATCCTTTGTCAAGTACAAGTTGATAAGTGAAACAAGACCGGTAATCTTCTTTAGGTGTTGGTCACGAGGCTTTTATTTGTTGGCGAAATGCCGTTGTTGTAAAGAGGGTTGGACCTTTTCTTTTTTATGTAATAATGTAAGCCTACGAGCAATTTATCTAATTGAATATGTTGCATTTCAATTTGTTTATACGATTGAGGGAATCTTTATGTATTTATGGATGTCAGTGGATTTCATTTCCATATTGTATAAATGAAGTGAACTTTAACGACGGATATGGTAATGTTAACCAGGTAATAAAAAGTGGGGCGTGACATCCCAAGCCCCTATAAGGGTGTTTTGTTCACCTTACTTGCTATGTATTGTGCATGAGGTTCAACACAGAGGGTCATTATTTCATACCAGTGGTTTGGATACATTATTGGTTGGGTTGAAAGCAGCTTAGTGGTGAAACAGTAGTTAGTGGTCAGTGGTACAAATGCAATGATTGAGCCGAAATGTTGCTGGATGTATATCTAATATTTGTAATAAGCCAAATTGCTGCCGGATTTTTGTTTGATGTATGTTTTGTTTTCTTTGTTTGTTTTTCTTTTGATAGGTAGTTAATTCATCATAGTTTCAGAAAGTTCTGACAACCTTAAAACCCTGTGTACTCGTGTTGGTAGGCTCTACAAAGCTACAGATCTGATTTAAGGTCAGCCAGTGTTAGTGTCACTTCCATCAATATCTAGAAGAAGAGTCAGACAAGCATAGTTGATCCAGAGCCCGTGTTAGTCACCTCTTAGATCTCCTTCACAGATTTTACAGTAGTCACCCCTTAGATCTCTTCTATTTAGTACCCCAGCAAACCATTCTCTAGTCTCTGCAATGGCTCAGAATCTGACAGATATCGTGGAAATGATTACTAATCTCTAGCGGTCCATGGATGCTATTAATCACACAGTAGCTGCTCAGGGCAATGCCATTGTTGGGATGTAACAAATGGTCGGGGCAACTATTGCCTATCCGTTGCCAGTTAATCACTTGGATCCAGACCTACTTTTGGTAATTAAGAATTTTCTAGGTTTTGGCCAACCAGAAAAACTAGCCTAGGCTCCTGCTACTAGAGCTTCGGTACATCTAGTTGAAGGGCTCTTTCCCTTTGATATCACTGAGTTCAATTTAGCTATACTGAAGATAGCAAAGTTAGAGAAGTTGTTTAAGAAGTCCCAGGGGATCAATTCCATTCTTGATACTGAGGATGGATATACAGAAGCATCTGTCAAATTATCGAAAAGATTCAAGATGCCACATATTGATTGGTTTGATGGATCGAGTGACCCTATGGTACATATCCACTTATACTATGATATTTTGAAACCCATAGGTCTGATCCATCCTCAGAAACTTTCTCTGTTTGGGAGAACTTTGTTAGGAATTGTTGTTTCATGGTATGCCAAGTTAGAAGACAAGGTTAACCGAAATTGGGAGGAATTAGCTGAGACATGCTGTCATGACCCGAACCCGCCCCTATGGGTTAAGGCCATAACCGGCCAGTAATCGAGTGATTACCTACGGCCTCAACCAAATAAATCAAAACTCATCAGAGATAAAGGGGCCGAATGGAAGCAATTCAAAAACTTTGTCCATAGAGCCGCGCTTAAACGCACACTATAACATTCTAAACATTTATATGTTAATAACTCACATCAAAATATGTACTAATACAAAACACTGTACATACAGGATCATACAGATTTAAGTCAATCAGACCCAAGACTTATATACAAAAGTAGTTCAACGTATTCGCCAACATCACAAAACTATAAACAAGGGTCAAAGGCGAAGACAGTCTCGTGCATGAGACGTTTGGGCTGACTCCTCAAAATTTTAACTATTTCTCACAAGTTCACCGAGGCTGGTTCTGGGCGTCCCTTGGCTCACCTACATATAGATGAATGAGCGTGAGCGAATGCCCAGTGAATAATATCAAAGAAGGAAGATATATAAGCAATCACTGAAACAATTACAACAAATGGCCTTTGGCCCGATCATTTATATCTATCGGCCTTTGGCCCAATCATTCGTATCAATCGGTCTTCGGCCCAATCATTCGTATCAATCGGCCTTTGGTCCAATCATTTATACCAATCGGCCTTCGGCCCAATCATTTATATCAATCGGCCTTCGGCCCAATCATTCGTATCAATCAGCCTTTGGCCCAATCATTTATATCAATCGGCCTTTGGCCCAATCATTCGTATCAATCGTTGTCCACCACTCAAATTAATGAACTTACAAAACTTACATATAAGTAAACAATTGGACAACAGTACATTTCAAATATCTTGTTAAGATATTACTCACAGTGATCGGCTTGTGGATTTGCCCTAGAACTCGACCCTACACATGCCATGAACATAAAAGGGTCACTAACAATTCAATCCGTTCAAAATTCACATTTTCCTCTTTAGGCTTCATTCTTATCTCTTTAATTCAATTACAATGCTCAATGTATGCCTAAGAGTGTTTAGGAGTGAAAGGGAACGGAAAACAGAACACAGAATACATAAACAAAATTTTAGAAAACAGGGTCCCCACTCGAATGGACCCTTAAGGCCTGCATAAGTACTGGTTGAACTCTGCCGCTCGAGTGGAAGGCCTGTCTACATAGCTCCCCGCTCGAGCGTGGACTTTCCCACTCGAACGGACCTATGCCTGCAAAAAAAATACTGGGAGCATGAATTTCCCGCTCGAGCGTCGTTTCCCCCGCTCGAGCGGACGTCATAAATTCTGGGTTTTCCAAAATGCTTCCTTGAGTTCAATTCAACACTCAAAAGACTTATAAGCTCGAACTAAGGCACCAAAACATGTAAATACACCATTTAACACATGGATGTAAACAATATGAAGCCAATCTTCCAAAATCATGGTTCAATACTTCAAATTCACTCATGGGTTATGTTTTCAACCTCATTTAAGCTCCACATTTTTAACAATCAAACATGCATGCTAAATTTGATCTCATTTCCATTTCAATTGATGCAATTGGTGTTCATTCACATGAAATTCAACAAAAACATGCTTGCATATATGATCCAACCCTCAATCTTTCCTATTTGACATGCCACATGTTAGATTATACCAATTTATGGCAATTCATAACAATTCTATGCATGCATGTGCATTTCAACTTCAAATTCATCAATTAGAGTACAACTCTTGTTCTTGATCACCAATTAACCTTTAATTCACAAAATCACAAGTTCAAACTCATGAATTCATAAACAATCATTTACCTAGAAGCTCAATTTATGGTCAATTCTTGAGTTGGACTTCAAATTCACAAGCTTGAGCCAAAATTACACAACCTTCTCCCTCTCTCTCTCTAACAGCCGGCCTCCTCTCTTTCTTAGAGTTTGATTAGCAAAAAAAATGAAGGTATATAAGGGAAAATAAGTGTGTAAGGCCTTACACACAAAGTCCCACTAACTATTATGTAATAATATTAAATAGTTGGCACTAATTCACCAATTTAATCAACTTAATTTGATCCAAATCAATTTTTCAATTAAATTTCACCGTAGGCTCTAAAAATTATGCTAATCACAATGGCGTAATTAATTCCGGGTTCTGTGGCCAATAAGGCCTTCAATTTAATTTCCGAAGCAACCAGTCAAACAGATATTCCTACGGTGGACAGATAGAAATTCAAAACCACATATTTCCACACAATGCCACATAAAATCATGTTAAACACATAATCATACTCAAATTAAGGACCCATTAACACATTACGGGACAGGGGTATCACAGTCTTCCCTCCTTTAGGAAGTTTGGTCCTCCAAACTTAATTTACCTTCGTCGGGAAATAAGTGTGGATATTGTAGTCGCATTTCCTCTTCTTTTTCCCATGTAGCATCCATCCCATAGTATTCTTTCCATTCCACTTTCACCATCGGGATAGACTTGCTTCTCAATTGCTTCACTTGTCGATCAACAATTCGTTCTGGCCACTCAGCATATTCCATATTTTCATCAATAGTTACCCGATTATATTCAATCACATGAAACGGGTCTAGGAGGTAACCCCTCAACATCGACACATGGAACACATTATGTATTTGCTCAAATCCCGGTGGCAAAGCAACTCTATGGGCAACTGGACCAAGCCTTTTCAAAATCTGGAACGGCCCAATGTAACGGGGTGACAACTTGCTCTTCTTTCCAAACCTGACTTAGCCTTTCGTTGGAGACACACAAATAAACACATGGTCACCGATCTCATACTCGAGAGGTCTTCTTCGAATATCTGCATAGTTCTTTTGTCGGTCTTGAGCCTTTGACGAATAGTCTTGATTTTCTCCGAAGTGTCTCGCACAATTTCAGGCCCAAGCAAAGCTTTATCCCCGACCTCTGTCCAACAAATAGGTGATCTACACCTCCTACCATACAAAGCTTCGTATGGTGCCATACCGATGCTGGTGTGGAAGCTGTTGTTATAAGCAAATTTTGCAAGCGGCAAATAGTTTTCCCAGCTCCCCTGAAAATCTAAGGCACACATTCTCAACATATCCTCCAATGTCTGTATGGTCCGTTCTGATTGCCCATCTGTCTGTGGGTGGAATGCAGTACTGAACCTTAGTTCTGTTCCCATCGCTTCCTGCAAACTCGTCTACAATCTAGACACAAAATTTCGGATCTCTATTCGAAACAATAGATACCGGAACTCCGTGTAAACGGACAATCTCATCAACATAAATAGTAGCCAATCTGTAAGCAATAAATGTAGTTTTGACAGGCAGAAAATGTGCAGATTTAGTCATTCTATCGACTACAACCCACACAGAATCCATACCTCGAGAAGTTCGAGGTAGGCCCACCACGAAATTCATTGTCACATGTTCCCACTTCCATTCAAGGATAGGGAGAGGTTGAAGTAGACCGCCCGGTTTCTGGTGTTCAGCCTTAACTTGCTGACACTAAAGACACTTGGACACATATTCCGCAATCTGTTTCTTCATCTTAGGCCACCAATAAGTTTGTTTCAAATCTTGATACATTTTGTTGTTACCCAGATGCATAGCAAATGCCGATCTGTGGGCTTCATCTAACACCTTCTTCTTTAGTTCCGGAATGTCTGGGACACACATTTTGTTCCGAAATCTCAACACTTCATTTTCAATGCTAAACTCTGCTTTCGGACTTGTCTCAAATTTAACAATCGCTTTCTAGAGGAATTTATCCTCCTTCTGTTTCTGTTTGACTTCTTCAACAATCGCTGGCTCGGCTGTGATAGCGGCTATCAATCCGCCTTGTTCGCACATTACCACTTCGATTTTAGATTTCTCAAAATCCTGCAAAATCTCTCTCTGTTCAGTAAGCAACCAAGCTACACTTCCTGTTGATTTTCTGCTCAAGGCATCAACAATTGTATTGGCTTTGCCGGGGTGGTACTGAATCTCAAGATCATAGTCTTTTATCAGGTTAAGCCATCTCCTCTGTCGCATATTCAGCTCTTTCTGTGTAAAGAAGTATTTCAGGCTCTTGTGATCTGTGTAAACTTCACACTTTGCCCCATACAAATAATGTCGCCAGATTTTCAAAGCAAAAACAACTGCGACCAATTCTAAGTCATGTGTTGGGTAGTTTTTCTCGTGCAGTCTCAATTGTTGGGAGGCGTAAGCAATAACCTTTCCATTCTGCATTAACACACAACCCAAACCTTTATAAGATGCATCACTGAAAATCACAAAATTTTCCGTACCTGAAGATGGTGTTAAAATCGGTGCGGTGGTCAATCTTGTTTTCAATTCATGAAAGGCGGATTCTCTTTCATCGTTCCACACAAAAGATTGCCCCTTGCGTGTCAGTTGGGTAAGAGGCACAACTATTTTTGAAAAATCCTTCACAAACCTCCTGTAGTACCCAGCTAAGCCCATAAAGCTGCGAACTTCTATTACATTGGTCGGTGTAGGCCAATTCACGATTGCCTCTATTTTCTGCGGGTCCACTAAAATTCCTTCCTTGTTGATCACATGCCCTAAGAAAACAACTTCATCCAACCAAAACTCACATTTCTTTAGCTTAACAAATAGTTTCCTTTCCCGAAGTATTTGTAAAACAGTTCTCAAATGATGTTCATGTTCGAGTCTATCTTTAGAGTATATCAAAATATCATCGATGAAGACTACAACAAACTCATCAAGGTAGGTTTAAAAAATTCTATTCATTAAGTCCATAAATGCTGTCGGAGCATTAGTCACTCCAAATGGCATAACAAGAAACTCAAAATGACCATACCTCGTTCTGAATGCGGTTTTCTCAACATCCTC
The DNA here is from genome assembly GCA_025200525.1 of Camellia lanceoleosa. Lineage (NCBI taxonomy): Eukaryota > Viridiplantae > Streptophyta > Magnoliopsida > Ericales > Theaceae > Camellia > Camellia lanceoleosa. The sequence goes on from CM045760.1 coordinate 99,934,134, forward strand.
TGCTTTAACCTTCAGCTGATGATACCCGGATCTCAAATCAATCTTAGAGAACACCTGTGATCCCTGTAGTTGGTCAAATAAATCATCAATACGGGGTAAAGGGTATTTGTTCTTTATCGTTACCTTGTTCAATTCCCGATAATCGATGCACAGGCGCAAAGTACCATCCTTCTTCTTCATAAATAACACTGGTGCACCCCAAGGCGAAGTGCTGGGTCGGATAAACCCCTTATCAAGCAGGTCTTGCGATTGTTCTTTCAATTCCTTCATTTCAAAGAGCCATTACTCAGAGGGAGTTTTAGAAATAAATTTGGGTGCAGCACGATCTCAACGATAAACCCTATCTTCCTATCTACCAATTCCCCTGGTAATTCATTCGGAAACACATATGGAAATTCTCTAACAATAGGAATATTATTCAATTCAACATTCTCAGATTGTTCAGACAACACATAGCACAAATAACCCTGGCACCCTTTCCTGATCAGTTTACATACTTTCATTGCAGATATCAGATATGGTGGAGGCACTACCCCGTTACCCACAAACACAATCTCTTTTTGTTCTGGTGGTTTAAATACGACCCGTTTTGTTACATAATCAATGGTGGCACAATACTTGGTTAACCAATCCATGCCCAAAATTACATCAAAATGTCTAAAGTTCAAGGGCAACAAATCTACATATAAGGTAGCATCCTCAATATGCATGTCACAAAACCGATATATATAGTTACATAACACAGATTCCCTCGATGGAACAGACACACATAACAAATATGACAATAACTCTAGGGGTCTATTCAATCTAGATGCAAATGTATATGTCATAAATGAGTGTGTTGATCCAGAATCAATTAATACAAAGGCATCCTGATTACATATTGAAATAGTACCTGAGACAATGGCATTGGCATTCCGTGTATCGCCTGGAACAAGTGCAAAAACTCTTTCCTGCCTCATGGTATCTCTGGCAGGAGTAGATCCTGTAGCATTTCCTGGTTTTGGGACTGATGCCGTTGAACTGGCAGCAAATTTTCCATGGTTCTGTTTGCAATCTCTAGCCATATGCCCCTGTTTACCACAATTGAAACAAGCTTCTATCATACGGTAACAAACTCCACGATGCCTATTACCACAAGTGGTACACAACGGGGTTGTGTCTCGGGAAGAATTAGAAGTATTCGAGGAGCCCGTATTTTGCTTCTTTGAAAACTTCTTCTTTGAGAAGAAGCCCTGCCTTTTGCTACCCTTCCAATCAGTTGTTGGTTTAGTTTGTCTGGCTATATTAGCCTCAGATATTATGGCCCGGTCTAATACCCTAATGTAAGTCTCCAGCTTCAAGACATTCACTCTCTCTAAAATATCACCTCGGAGACCACCTTCAAAATGTCGCGCCTTCTTATAATCCGTGTCAATCACGTGTGGCGCAAACCTGGCCAATTCAGTGAATTTGGCCTCATACTCGGCTACGGTCATACTGTCTTGTTTCAGTTCCATAAATTCCGCCACTTTCCTATCCCGGACACATTGCGGGAAGTACTTGTCATAAAAAATTTCCAAAAATTTTGCCCAATCAGCATCTTTGTAACTCTCACACATCAACATCCACCATCTTCTCACTTCGTCTTCTAGCATAAAGGTGGCTAGAAGCACTTTCTGTGTCTCTGAACACAGGAATACTTCAAACATATTTTTAATGCCGAGGACCCAAGCTTCAGCTTTCAAAGGATCTAGTCCGCCATGGAACTGTGGTGGTTTCATTTTCTTGAACTCTTTGGTGAGGGCTATGATTCGGTTATCGTTTTGATTACTGGCACAGGAGGTGCCGGAGGTGGAGGTGGCGGATGTGGTCGCTGCCACTGTTGTTGCCACTCCTGTTGCTGTCTCAAAGCTTCTGCCATTTCCTGTAGCAGTCTTTCCATTCTGTCTATTCTGGCAGTAGAGGATTCCTCTAACTCATCACCTCTTGTTCTCACCATCTGATTAAACTTGCATTATATTTCATGTAAAAGATTTACAAGTATGCATATATTAAAGAGCATACATATCCAAATAATTTGCGATGCAAGCAAATCACAACTTATGGCACATAGTCGTTCATATCAAAACATTTATGCATATACTTGGTGCTTTCAAATTCATACTTATGAATGCATGCTAGATCTTTTCTAGATGCTTATTGCTTCTTTGGACAAGTGTGTGAGCTATTAACTCCTGCTCTGATACCACTCTGTCATGACCCGAACCCGCCCCTATGGGTTAAGGCCATAAACAGCCGTGCTTAAACGCACACCATAACATTCTAAACATTTATATGTTAATAACTCACATCAAAATATGTACTAACACAAAACACTGTACATACAGGATCATACAGATTTAAGTCAGTCAGACCCAAGACTTATATACAAAAGTAGTCCAACGTATTCGCCAAGATCACAAAACTATAAACAAGGGTCAAAGGCGAAGACAGTCTCGTGTGTGAGACGTTTGGGCTGACTCCTTAAAGTTTTAACTGTTTCTCACAAGTTCACCGAGGCTGGTTCTGGGCGTCCCTTGGCTCACCTACATGTACATGAATGAGCGTGAGCGAATGCCCAGTGAATAATATCAAACAAGGAATATATATAAGCAATCACTGAAATAATTACAACAAATGGCCTTTGGCCCGATCATTTATATCTATTGGCCTTTGGCCCGATCATTTATATCTATTGGCCTTTGGCCCAATCATTCGTATCAATCGGCCTTTGGCCCAATCATTTATATCAATCGGTCTTCGGCCCAATCATTTATATTAATCGGCCTTCGGCCCAATCATTTGTATCAATCGGCCTTTGGCCCAATCATTTATATCAATCGGCCTTCGGCCCAATCATTTATATCAATTGGCCTTCAGCTCAATCATTCGTATCAATCGGCCTTTGGCCCAATCATTTATATCAATCGACTTTCGGCCCAATCATTCGTATCAATCGTTGTCCACCACTCAAAATCATTCGTATCAATCGTTGTCCACCTCTCAAATTGATGAACTTACAAAACATACATATAAGTAAACAATTGGACAGTAGTACATTTCAAATATCTTGTTAAGATATTACTCACAGTGATCGACTTGTGGATTTGCCCTGGAACTCGACCCTATACATGCCATGAACATAAAAGGGTCACTAACAATTCAATCCGTTCAAAATTCACATTTTCCTCTTCAAGCTTCATTCTTATCTCTTTAACTCAATTACAATGCTCAATGTATGCCTAAGAGTGTTTAGGAGTGAAAGGGAACGGAAAACAGAACACAAAATACATAAACAAAATTTCAAAAAACAGGGTCCCCACTCAAGCGTCAACTTCCCCACTCGAGCGGACCCTTAAGGCCTGCATAAGTACTGTTTGCATCAAAATCACGCTCCAGCGTGAACTCTGCCGCTCGAGCGGAAGGCCTGTCTACATAGCTCCCCGCTCGAGCGTGGACTTTCCTACTCGAGTGGACCCATGCCTGCAAAAAAAATACTGGAGCATCAATTTCCCGCTCAAGCGTCGTTTCCCCCGCTCGAGCGGATGTCATGAATTCTGGGTTTTTCAAAATGCTTCCTTGAGTTCAATTCAACATTCAAAAGGCTTATAAGCTCGAACTAAGGCACCAAAACATGTAAATACACCATTTAACACATGGATGTAAACAATATGAAGCCAATCTTCCAAAATCATGGTTCAATACTTCAAATTCACTCATGGCTCATGCTTTCAACCTCATTTAAGCTCCACATTTTTAACAATCAAACATGCATGCTAAATTTGATCTCATTTCCATTTCAATTGATGCAATTGGTGTTCATTTACATGAAATTCAACAAAAACATGCTTGCATGTATGATCCAACCCTCAATCTTTCCTATTTGACATGCCACATGTTAGATTATACCAATTTATGGCAATTCATAACAATTCTATGCATGCATGTGCATTTCAACTTCAAATTCATCAATTAGAGTAGAACTCTTGCTCTTGATCACCAATTAACCTTTAATTCACAAAATCAGAAGTTCAAACTCATGAATTCATAAACAATCACTTACCTAGAAGCTCAATTTATGGTCAATTCTTGAGTTGGACTTCAAATTCACAAGCTTGAGCCAAAATTACACAACCTTCTCCCTCTCTCTCTCTAACAGCCGGCCTCCTCTCTTTCTTAGAGTTTGATCAGCCAAGAAAATGAAGGTATATGAGGGAAAATAAGTGTGTAAGGCCTCACACATAAAGTCCCATTAACTATTATGTAATAATATTAAATAGTTGGCACTAATTCACCAATTTAATCAACTTAATTTGATCCAAATCAATTTTTCAATTAAATTTCACCGTAGGCTCTAAAAATTTCGCTAATCACAATGGCGTAATTAATTCTGGGTTCTGTGGCCAATAAGGCCTTCAATTTAATTTCAGAAGCAACCAGTCAAACAGATATTCCTACGGTGGACAGATAGAAATTCAAACCACATATTTCCACACAATGCCACATAAAATCATGTTAAACACATAATCATACTCAAATTAAGGACCCATTAACACATTACGGAACAAGGGTATCACACATGCATTATCTAATACTCATAAAATAGACAAATCGAAGTAATTTCTCAGGATTTGGAAGCCAAACGTCAAGAACCAAAGGAAAGCTTCATTGAATTCATAACAAGATGGAGGTTTAAGGCAGCCATGATGACTAATAGGCCCTTAGAAAAGGATTTAATCCGGATAGCGGTAAGGAACCTTCATGGCAAGATTTTGCAAAAGATGATAGTTTTCCCACTTTTTACCTTCAAAGATCTACACGAGGCAGGAAAACAGATTGAAGATGCTATGAAACAGAGGATCATTGTAGATGAGAAAGAACCTGTAAGAAAAACCTTTGCTTGTGACTCCAATGTTACTAGTAGTAGTAACATAGTCGCAAAGCCATTAGAAGTTAGTACTGTCACCACAACAGCTAAAACAACCAACCCCTTTGCCGATGACACCTTACAACCCTACAGTTGGAACCGATTCCCAAACTGTGACTTTTATCCACTCTATATGACCCCAACCTGAGCCTTAAAAATGGTAGTAGAAAAAGGCCATCTCAAGCTTCTTGATCCGCGACCTCTTCCTAGCCTACTTCTACTTAGGCATGACACATCCAAGTATTGTGCTTTCCACCAATAACAAGGCCATGAAATTGACCGATGCATTCGTCTTTGCCATGAGATCTAGGACCTTATAGCAAAGATCTAGGACCTTATAGACTGCAAAATCATAGCTTTACCATAAGCTCCACCACAAAGGCCAAATGTCACCACCAACGTCTTGTCTACCTATGATTGAGTTTCTCTACCTCCCTGTTTTAACCTTATCCATACACTATCTCCCGCCTTTGACCCCAGTATATCCATCACCCCTTCTAACTTACCCAAACTTGCGATCTGCATTCCTGAGAGCACTAATTTGTGCATGATGGATGCACTTTGAACTCAGTTAAAACCCAAAAATCCTGTAGTGGCATAATCTAAAGAATGAGAGACAGTGATAGAAAAGGAAGAAGATAAGGGCATGAAAGAAAAGACAAAACTTAAAGTGGAAATACTGGAAATACCAGTGATAGAAACTAGGAAGTTGTTAGGGAAATGATATGATCCCAACAGATATATAGTACTCGTCGGCCATCCAAAATCGAAGGTTGTTTTACCTGATGCATTCTTCATTAATATTATCAAGAAAGATGTACCTAAGCAAGGGCTGGATGACTTGACTGATTTAGAAGAAGACTTGGATAGCCTTCATTTCTTTGAGGAGCAGAGTCTAGACAATGTACATATTGAATGGTGAAACCCAAACAATTTGGCCAATGTCCATGGATAGGCAAGCACTGAGGAGCATTTAGAAATAAAGGAAAATGATGAAGAAGCAAGGAAGAAGGAATAAGCTAGTAAAAAAGCAAAGGGAAAGGAAAAGGTAGGCGAAAGTAGTAAAACCAGGGAAAGTAGTGAGCCAGAAGAATCCAAGGCAGAAGAAAGTGAGAAAGGACTAAAGGTTGAGAAAGAGGAGACTAAAGTGGAAACACCCAAGCCAGAGAGAACTGGACCAATTGAGTCAACTATAGCATGGGTGCACTTGAGAAGACGGGAGATCTTTGTAGAAATCTGATCAACATCACCTTACCAGTCGAGAGGAGATAATTATTGTGTGGGAATGATGCACGTTGAGCTGGATGATTGCCTGTCTATAAATGCAGGGGAATGATGGGAAGATAATGATTTACACTTCGCCTACACTCATGAAGGTTGGGGAAACAATGCTCCAGACGACACCTGATATTCCGAAGAAATTGATCATCTAACTAGGAGCGGGTGTTTCTTCATGCCGTCACACCTAGATCAAGGTGAGTCGTCAGGAAAGGATGTGGAAAAGGGAAAGAAAAGAAGAAAGAAAAAAAATGAAGATCTAGTTCTTAAACAATTGAAGAAGATCCAAGCTAAAATCTCAATCTGGGGATTGCTTATGGTATCTGAGAACACCGACAGACTATGCTCACATCATTAAGCAAAGTCAAGTTGTCCATTGATACTACACCGGATCAGTTGGTATCATTGATCACACCAACTGGCCTAATTTCATCTATGACTTTATTAGATAAAGAACTTCCTCCAGAAGGATCAGAGCACAACAAACCTTTGTATGTATCCCTGGAATGTTGGAAAAAGTGGGTCGTTATGGTCTTAATTGATACCAGATCAGCCATAAATGTGTGCCCTTCATGCACTGCCTATGCAATAGGGTTAAAGCTAGTAGACTTTGGATCAACAAATCAATTGATTCGAGCATATGATAGCACTAGCCGAGAGGTTATGGGTACCATTAAAGTCCAGATTTTGGTAGGACCATTTGAGTATGAGACTGAGTTCCACGTCATGTATGTACTGGTGACTTCTAATTTATTTTTGAGCAGGCCATGGTTGCATCAAATGAAAGCCATTTCCTTCACAATGCACCAATTGGTCAAATACTCGCATGCTGGGGGGATCGCTACTGTCTTTGGAAATTCCTTCATTCACCCTTTGCCTAAAGTTACAATCCTAGTATTTGAGATAAATCATAGGGAAGAAGATGTTTTTCTTTTTGAATTCACTTTAGTTAAAGCCTAGTTAGTCTAGACTATCATGGCAGATGAAGACATGATATACCTGAGTGCTCAATAAATCTACTTCATGAGCAAGTTAGGACATATCCTGGGAATGGGACTTGGAAAGAGTGGTAGAAAAGGTGTTTCTGTGGTAGGGGAAGTTACCCACAACCTCATTCATTTGGGTTAGGGTACAAACGCACGAAAGAAGATTGGAAGAAGAAAGAGGATGAGATGAGAGAAATGGCAAAAGCTAAGAGGGTTGGCAAGTAGTATGAATTGAAATATAAACCGATTCGGGGAACCCTGAATGGTTCGTTTTATCATAGAGGGGGGTGATTTTACCTTTGTTGGCTTTCCTGAACCATGGGTTGACCCTGAAACAAAGGAGCATCTCACCGAATTTGAGGTTTTCTTTGGTCACTAGTTGTCTGAGAGTGAGGACTGGGAAGTGAACTTCGGTAATGGCATGGATCAGGACGGGAGCAACCATCTGGGCAAAGCAGAGGGGGACAAAGTGGAGTTGACATTGGCTAATTGTGAGACTAGCACATAATTACAGGGTTTTGAGGATGTCAGTGTTTTTGTGATTAGGGAAGGATTTTGTAGACTGCAGTGGCCTTATCTTGGATGCATCGCAAGCACCTCGCTTGACTTGGCAACTTGAGAGGGGTTGCATTGTGGAGTCTGGATCTGATAGTGAGTTTGAGTCTGATTTTACTAAGTCTATTGAGTCAGAGTCAGACTCAGGTTCTTCTAGTAGTTTTGAGTTGGATGATTATGGGGTTAATGACCTAAACACCACTGTGCTGTCTTAGTCATCCTCTTTTTTTTTTTTTTTTTTTTTTTTTTTTTTTTTTTTTTTCTTTTGGGTCCACTGTATCTACTGAACTAAGCTTGATGAATGAGAATGATGTAAGTTGTGCTTACTTTTTTATGCCTTTAATTTATTGCATTGACCAAGATTTTCAAAATTTTGATGAAAACGAAAAATAAAAAATTCCCCAGGCTTTGAAAAATTTGGTTAATTGGGAGGAGGAGAAGTATGCAAAACCTTTGATAGATGAGATTGTTTCGATTAATATGGGTACAGAGAAGGATCCTCGCTTGGTCCAAATTAGTTCTACGTTGTCTTTGGAGGAACGCGAGTGATTAGTCACTTTGTTAAAAGAATTTAAATATGTTTTGCATGGTCCTATGATGGTATGCCTGGAATCGATCTTGAGATTATCTAGCACAAGATCCCTCTTGATCTTGAGGCCTTACTTGTCAAGCAAAAGCTCCGTGAAATTTGGCCAGACTTGGCATTGAAGATTAAAGAGGAGGTCACCAAGCAGATCAATGCGGGATTTTTTATTATGGCAGAATATCCGACGTGGTTGGGAAATATTGTGCCAGTTCCAAAGGAGGATGACAGGATCCAAGTTTGTGTCGATTTTAGAGATTTGAATAAAGCCATCCCTAAAGATGATTTCCCGTTGCCTCATATTGATGAGTTCATGTTCTTTAAGGTCTCAAGTTACCCAAGACACGGGTTCAGATCGAAACTTAATTAAAAGTAACTTTAAGATAAAACAGAATTTTAAACAAGTTTTTCCAATTTATTCACTAACTTTGAAAATTAAAAACCAACTCCACGCTATTCGAAAAATTCCAAAACCCTCCAGATCTCAACTAATATATCCTAACTTTCAAACCCAATTGGTTTTACTTGATTTGCTTATCAAAATAATTATTCACAATTAATTATATCCAAACAGGTTCTTTTCTGCAGCACTTTAAAGAAATTAACGGTTCTCTTAGTATACATGAGCAATCAATACAAGGCTAAAAATTTAAGAAACTAGAATTGTAACCAGTTCTAATGACGCTGATTTGATAGTTTTCAAATTTATCCCAAAGAGAATGACACTTCCGAAGTTACTGTTTTGTACTAGTTTTCTCGACAAATTTGAACGCACCAGTTAATATAGATCTTGACTCCCAAAAATTATACGAAAATTCTGGTATGAAATTCAATATTTTATTAAGCTACTGCAAAAATTTTAGTTCAAAATTCATTCATTTGATAAGGTTTCTTGATTTTTAAAGTTTGTGTTTGTATACAGAATATTTTTGAATTAAGAATTACACCCATTATTTCTCATCACCAGCCACTGACTTGGCATCTAAACAACACACTCGTTTCTCCTATTCCTTCCTAACAACAAGCAGATTACACACATGAACCATCACAATATATAGATATAATAAAAGAGGACAATACCTTAGAGTTGTTGACCACCAATGTTGCTAAAAGTTTCTCTCAAATCTCTCTCTTTCTCTCTCTCTCTCTCTCTCTCTCTAGTAGTTGGGCACACCCAAAGCATGTGTGGGTTAAATAAATCAATAATATACAAAATGTTTAAATATGTTGTAAGCAACTCAAATTGTAAGAGTATTATTTATCAAATTGTGGTCTAGAGTTCAATTCATACCATTTTCTCTATTTTTTTTTCAAATAATAATTCTTGCCTTTAAATTAAAGACTTTCACCATAAATTTATTTTATATTAAGATTAATTAAAAGATCGTTCAGTAATATTTAATTTGCACTTTAAGATTCACAAGTAAAATATTTGAGGTTTGTAAAATAATTATTATTTAATTATTTATTTTATTTGTCGGGTTCTCACAAATCCCAACAAAACTACCAAATTTTTTTTACTAAACACACATGTGGGTATGAGACCTACGTGAGTGTGTACCCTACACTCATGTGAGTGTTTGGTTAAAAATTTGGTAATTTTGTTGGGGTTCCTAGCATTGCTCAAATTAAGGCGCTGTTTGGGAAGTGGCTAAAGAGGCTATTATAGCCTAAAATGAAAATTTAGCCAAAAAGCCCACTGTTGCAAGCTTTTTCAAAAAAAAAAAAAAAAAAAAATAAATTTGCAGTAGGCGGTGTAAACCTGACCTACCTTTGTCAAATTGTTCCATTAATGAGTAAATTACGATTTTACCCCTTGACAGCAATTTAAAAAAAAAAATTTTTAGGGACAAATTTGTCATTTTAATTTCAAACATCATTTCAACACATTTTTCAATACAACAACTCAAATAAAATCCATCTCATCTTTCCAAACACAAAAGCTAAAATAGTCTACTAAAATAGCCAAAAAGCCAAATAGCCTACTAAAATAGCCACTTCCCAAACGAGGCCTAAAATCACACCCTACAATATTGTACACCCACCTCCACTCCCACCGAACCATTTGACAGAAACCATTCACCAATCTAAACCCTAAACGGTATTCATCTTCTCATTACCACCCCAAACCCTAAACTAGAGTTCACTGTTACTGTACGCTGAAGTCGTTGGTTCAAATCATTGTCACCATTTGTTGATTTCACCATTCGTTGATGTAAGAAATCAACAGTTTAGATGAGTTCAACAATGGAGGATGATGACAATAACTCGAACGTGGTTGGCGTTGCATTGGTAAGTTTATCTATCTTTTGGATCCTTGAATTAATGATTCTTTGTCGTTTTTGATTATTGTTCTGTTGTTAGACGTTGTTCGTTACTAGTTTGTTGACCGATAAGATTTTGTTCAGTAACACAATGCTTAACAAAAACATTTAGTTCAGAAGGTGGATTCCGAACAGTAATGTTTATTCAGCAGTGGTATGCCGAACAGTTCTCGTTTGTAGAGTTTTTTCCCTAATATGTTAGAGGATAGATTTTCGATGACTCTGCTCCTCTGTTCCATACGAGTTTGAAGAAGATATGCAATGGTATACAATCGAAGAACCATCGTTCACCGTCGTTCAGTTTTAGATGAGGTGTAATGGTTTTCTCATTATTAGTAGGTTTAAGGTTTCGAATAAATCAAAGAGAAAGATACACCGTCGTTCTTCAATTTGTTGGAGGAGAGGGACCATCGTTCGTCGTTCACTGATGGAAAAGGTGTGCAAATGAGGTGGGTGTGCATAACTTGGGTGATAATATTATGAATAGAGGTAAATTTGGTGTTAAATGGGGTGTAAAAAGAAATATTTTTAAACTTTAGATTTTAGAGTGGGGGTTTAAAGAATTTGATGGTTCACAGAATAAAGGTAGGTACTAATAGCAACCCTCTATTTTAAAGGGTTGCCTTGTTTTGAACACCCTCTACACTCTATGTTAAACATCCTCCACATGTAGCCTAATCTAGTGCTTTATTATTATTATTAGAGTAATGTTATACAAACAAAAAATTCATATATAATTTTCATACATAATGATGTAGTTCATTGTAGACCTTTCACTTCAAAACAAAATACTATTGAAGATGAATTTATTTACAATAATGGGCATTTAGGATGCCTTTGGGGTTACCAAGCGCGCCCAACAATTTAGACCCCCAATTTCTGATTTGATATCATCAGTGCAATGCAAAATAGAAAATGAGAGTCCAAATCTAGAAACTTTGGTAGAAAATCCGTTTTATTGCAAAAAATTTGCCAGAAATGGATTACTTGACCAAATTTTAGAGTTGCCACCTAATCTTTGGGGCAACCAAAAAGCTGGTGACTTGTGCCAAAGGCTACTGTCCATCATAACCAAAGTCTCTCGGCTCGGGAACTTAGGTATAAGAAGGAAAGGTCATTAATTGAGCATCCCACTCACCCGATTAAAAGATCGGCCTCTGTTAACTCATGATGTGGTTTTTATAATCAACATATATCCATGTTTAGGTTATTAATAACATTTACATTATTATCTGAGGCATGCAAGTATAGATTGTGCCATTAATTTTGGTTATGCTTTGATTTCATGTATTTTTTAAAAGGCTTTTTGTACAAACTCAACAACATAAGAATCATCTACATTTCAAAATAAAAAACACAATCTCCATCCACCAACATTCAAATAGATATCTCCTTTAAGCACTTAGCCGCATGATGTAACAACAAATATGATAAAAGACATGCACATGCAATATGCTAAAACCAAAAATGTCTCACATGGTACTCCAAGGTGAGTCCCAAGAAATGTTTAGATATATACATTTGTGTGCATGATCCTAGATACAATTGACAAATGCAATACATATACCTAAGGGTCTGGATACTAAGATATGGCATAGATGTCATCTCAAGACATGTAGCAGTTCACGTATTCATCTTTGAAAATAATAAATTCCATAAATGCGTAAGAATTGAACCCGAGTGCATGAAAAATAGATGCAATATACAGGTATGATAAAAAAAAAAAAAAACATGATGCAGTACCGAAAACGCGTAAATAAAAGGATAAGAAAGACGTGTGGTTGGGAGTTATTACAACAATTCGAATAAGAAATGAGGGAGGGAGAGAGGGAGAGAGAGAGAGAGAGAGAGAGAGAGAGATAGATTATTACAACATTAAATGGATTCAGTCAAACTACTGCCGAATCTAACAAATCAAAATGAATAAATCACCCAAGAGCTTCAGTACCATCCAAGATAGCACTTTCCCAGAAACTGTTTACTCTATTCTTAGGGGAAAATGGCCAGCCAAATTATTCCTCCTGCTAAGGTTTAGGTTAGTGTAGAATTCCAAGGTACAAGCCAAAAAGGCATTTTCTGGGGGATGCTCATCCCTTTTACCTCATCTGCTAACAAGGATCACTTGGGGAAGAGGTGGATGGGCTAGAACCATCAACAATGATATAAATAAGTATATACAACATATATTTTGTAAAAAATCAATGATTAAATGAATCAAAATCGAGAACAAATTCAAGCCCAAGAAATGGATAGGAACCTACATCTTCTCTTTGTAAATAAGGGCAAATCAGTGCCCAAATCTATGCTTTTAAGTAGAGAGCAACTATTAATGCAAATCATTTCTTAGTGGAAGCTTTGCTTACTAAAACAAGGGATCCATCAAATCCATTGAAAGCTCCTTCTCTAGTCATAGAACAAGGATAGTTATACCCTTTTCTATGTTCACAAAAGATTGAAAGGGGAGATTCAGTGTAAAAAAAAAAAAAAAAAACTACTTTACTTATTGAACTTGTGGATGGATGGCTAAAAACTATTCCCAATCACATCCACAAGGGTCCAAAATACATATAAGCTAGATGTTAGAGTTAAGGAAAAGAAGAGAGTTAAGAAAAAAACTATCAACTCAATGAATGGGTGGCTAAAGCTACTCCCTCTACATCCATGAGGACTTGTTACAACTCTACAACAGTTACATAATGAAAATGAAGCTTGAATTAGAGAAGGATATGGAGAAAGATGATTAAAGAGGTGAGAATATAACCTTCTAAAGAGGGTAGGTCACTTTGGTTCACAAACCCCCTTTCAATTCCCTCAAGTCACTTTAGTTGTGTTGTTTAATGTCCAAAAGTCTTAGCAAAAAGCTTAGGATCAAGCTTCAATGAAGTTTAGGATGTCCAAAGCCAAATGGTGGTAAGTAGAAGATGAGGTGAAGAGAGAAGAGGGTCAAGAGGCTCTTATGAGCTTTGGGCGAACTTTCCGACCCTTTGAAATGAGCTGTAGAGCTCCATATATAGAGCTTAGAGTGTAAATAGCTAAGATATTTATGGTATGTAAGCAAAACAAGCTGAAATTCCAAAAAATACTCTGTACCCAGAACATTCAACCAGTCATTCTATTTAGCGATCAGCGGAGTGCTTTTGTAGCCCACCATCACATGGTGTCCAACCAGTCAGCAGGCACATCATTAGATTAACAAGAGAATGTTAGCCTGAATTGCAAGGAGAAACATGTATTTTAGAGAATTTCATCTCTTCCATTCATTTTCGCTATATTCTTTGCTCGGTTTGTTTGAAAGAATACAATATTTTGATTTGAAAATATGAGCTTGAGAACATTGCAGTAGCGTTTGGAATTGCACCACTGAACTCGTTTTCGAAAGAAGGTTTCCACTTGGTCGAAAAACATTTTGTCCAAAATAGATCTGTGGATGATTTAAAGTCTGATCCTTAGGTTTCTTGTTGTAGAACTTGTAAGATTAACACATCTTTTCTTTATCATCGAGAGCTTAAAAGGGAGCGCCCAAGTCTTAAGGCTAGTCAAAAATGGAGTGTCTACAGTTGCCCTTGTTTGACAAAGCTCGGTGCGTCATTTTATGACCTGAGTGAATGTCAAAACCCAAAAACGATCATTTTGACGAGGCCGTAAGACTTTGGCAAACAAACAAAATGCAGATAAAATTTGGTTGAACCCAAGGGTTGCCTATGTATCCATTTGCAAGGAATCAAATCAACGTAATTCAGGGGCAGAATGCAAGTGCCATGCTCGAAACACATTTTGAAAAGTTAGGCCTACGGGTCACTTGCCGCCATGATTTGATAATTGGGCTAGCATGTTCCACACTGCTGGAGTTTTGAAAAGCTTGATGATGCGAACGCCATGGAAGGTGACGAGCTAGAACAAAGATAAAGCATCAAAGATGGCAAAAGAAAGAAGAGGACCTCATGCAAATAACACAAAGCGAGCTAATAACTGCAGAAAATATGAAGGACGGTGGACAACACATACAAGTATACACTACACGAGTAAAAGCAATGCAATGAGCCACCCGTACCAGGGCACAAGAGGGAAAGAGAAAAAGACAACCGCAGACAATGTCACATATGACCAGCAGTCATAACAACAAGGAACTCCACAACACACTCCAAACATGCCGCAACATGAAGGGAGAAAAGATGGTGTTAACTACCAACCCGCGCAAGGGTTGGTATTAACCGAAGGTGGTGTTAACCGCCAATCCCGTAGGGGGCGGTATTAATCGAGGGTGGTGTTAACTGCCAACCTCGCATGGGGCGGTATTAACAGATTTTCACTTTTCTCTCACAAAACTATAAAAAAACCAAAAGTTCTTCCCAAACAAATTTTTTTTAGTCAACCTAAAATAGATAAAAAATCAAAAAGTCAAATTAAAAAAATTCTTCCAAAATGAAGGCTAAATTCTATTCTTCTTATTCTGGTCTTGATTTGAACTATTTTATTAGAAAACAAAACTAGAATTACATGTCATCGTTTAAGTAATAGGAAGTTCAACAAAAATATGATTAGATATCAATGCATTGCATTTTTTTATACCTTTAGTTTCATATTTTTGATGAAATTTTTACTTTATTGATAATAAAAATAAAAAATAATAAACTAAACAATAAATAAAAATTTCACTAATATTAATAGTAACTAATAAGCTTATAACAGTGAAGGTTTTGAAAGAAGAACCATTTATTTTCTTCCCATCTTACATATATAGAGGGTTTTTTTTTTTTTTTTTTTTTAATTACATGATCTAAACTAGTATATTTTTTGATTTTTTACAAAAAAAAAAAAAAAAAAATGGATTGAATTTGATGTAAAATGGTAGAGAGGTGATATGACCCAGATAAAATGGTTGTGATAGGATAATGTACTAAAATAATATGTACTATTTTAGCACATGCAAACACCCCTAAAACTAAAACGAACTTTGAATGAAGGAGCATAAACGAATTAAAAGCAACACAAGAAGAGAACAAGTTTATCATGGTACATGACATGGTCTGAGCTGGTGGCTAGCAGGGAAGAAATTAGGAGAATATTATGCGGAGTTATGGCTTTTCTGTTTATGTGAAAAATTATGTTTGCTACAACACTTCTAAATACATATATATATATATATATATATATCTTATTTCATAAATAAAATGGCCTCTTAATATAAAAGATATATATCTCATTCTTCTTCAAATTTCCATTCTATTTTTATTTTCTATAAAAAATTGTTTCTATGATATTTGATTTTTTTTATGCGTATATATATAATTTATATATCGTATTATACATACATATGTGTTTGTTTATATGCTAAAAAAATATTATTTATCTTTTCGCCTCTGCAATGATAAAATCCTTATTCCATTCCTGCTGGGCAGAGATTTCCTTTGAGAGGGATACATTTGAACTTGCCACTGCACTCTTTCACACCACCTCTTCTTTGGTTTCTCTTCACAATACTTCCCACTACATCCCGCACCACCATCCCAAAATTGTTGGTGGGAGTGGGGTATGAAATCACTATTTGGTGGTTCATAAACAAACATAAAAAGAGAGGATTTGTCATTTGCAAATAGATTTATTCCACTCAAATAATTTAGAATACAAGGAGAGGAAATTATATCTTTCTCTCTCAAACACTCGCACTCTCTAACTCTCTTATTCTTCTACTTAACTCCTACACTTAGAATAACGAACTACATAACATATTTATAGATAAAACTCATAATGTAAAAGCGTTAAATGAAACTACAATAATTTTATTCAAACTAAAACTCTTCAATCTTCAAACCAGCAGCCATCTTTGAATCCATACCTTCAGCTTCCATGCTTCCTACTCCAGGCTAGGCCGGTGCAATCAGGCTTGCTGGCAACAAAAATTAATCACACGTTAAGATAAAAAATGAAGATGTTTGATCAACAAGCAACCTAAACGCACATGCATGTAAATTTAGTAAATTCATAGCTACTATGGTTGTATCTAAATGAACAAGAGTGGTACATGCACCTTTTTAATATTTTTTTTTTATACCTTTTATGATAAATTGCATAAGTTATTCTTATTGTTTGGCTTTCGTATCATTTTATTCCTCATAATTTTAATTACCAATTAGATCAAATTGACGCAAAATTCAAAATTAAAGGTCAAAATCGAATCAATTAAAAGTTTGAGGTACAAGAGGTAAAGTGTAAGGACTACCCGCATAAATTACCTTACCTTTTAGCTTAAGGTTTTGATTTCTTTTTTTATTTTTTATTTTTTATTTTTTTATTTTTAAAGTTTAGATTTCCGTCAATATGCTCTTAAAAAAATTCATTCTTTTTCCAACAAATTCTACACACCATTTACTAAAACATGGATATAGATAGACTCTTTATTTTTTTCACAAATAAATTTAAGAAAAACTTTTCATTTTGTTATGTGTAATTTATTAGTATATTTTGGTTTTTTTTAATCAACAAAATAAAACATAAATCGATGAGAAAAAGAGATAACAGTACAAACTACAGTAGACAAAACATATATTTCGTTTTTATTTCTATTTCTTATTATTTAAGAGTTCTATAAAATTGAATGTTGCAATGGTTTTACAATGATAATATGTATAATTTTTTAAAAAGATTTGAAATATTGATAAAAAATCATTTTACCAAACAAAATCAAATTTAGTTTTGTCTCCTAAATCAACCTAACCATATAATTTGTCTTTCCTTAATTAAAATCCTTTACACTGTCATTGTGCGCAATCATTGAAACTGAAAATTTAGTTACTTCCAAATTACAATTTCATTATTATTATTATTATTATTATTTTTATTTATTTTTTATTTTTTTATTTTTTTAAAATTTGGGGGAGATTGCTTTAATATATGAATATATGATCTAAAAAGCTAGAATGAATTTAGAGTTTCTCTCTCTTAATGTTAAGAACCAGTATTACCATGAACCTTTGGTGGCTTTGGAGTTTCGGCATGATGGTGATGGACGTCATGATGATGATAAGGCTCTGATGCATGTGCAGGAGGATGATGGACATGACGAGGATGATGATGTTCATGATGATGACCATGATGATGTTCATGATGCTTTCCTGGTGCTGGTGCATGAGCTTTATAATCATGATGATGCTGCAAAAAAAATTTAAATAAAAACACCATTATAACATCAAATTTTTAATTATAGCTCAATCCAATTGAAAACATTTTCCTTGTATTATATGAGCACATGATGGTGGTTTTAAAGAACAGTATCGAATACGTATTGTATAAGTAATACATGCATTAGCTACATATATCATTTTCAAACAGATCAAAGCATAAATAGGTACTATCTCGAAATTTCCTCTGTTACCTCTTCCATTGATGAAACCTGCAATTTAAAGGAAAATATATTAGTGAGTTTGCAATAACAATAAGATAAAAATGAGTACGAAATGTGTATGCTTGTGTATTATTATGGTGATTACGTAAAAATTCTCCTAATATAACAGATAGATTTGTTATTTTGTAAATTAGAGATAAAATAGTATTTACTTTCAATCCCAACCCTCAATAAGAATACTAATTTCATTCTTTGACGGGATTTGTAAACCCATGGACTAGTAAACCCATGTTATTTTATCATAACTAAACATCATTTTTATAGTATCTATGGATTATTAATCCAATCCCATCCTCTAGCAGGCTAAACAATCAAGTTAAATCATTGACTTATTAGTGAGTTGTGTACAAAGACTTTGAACAACTAGGTTAGCACCCATGCATTGGAGCAAGAGTTATCATTTGATCCAAAGGCATGTAAGCTATCCCAGGCCTGCCCAACCACCTCGGCTTTTAAGGTTTAGGGGAGGTGGCTTATCGGTCTGGCCCACTAGCTCAACAAAAAAAATTAGAAAAACAAGAAAACAAAATCAAAAAAACAAAACTATGCCAAAATCTTGTCTTGTAGGCTTAGTCAGTGGCCCCAGCCCACTAGCTTGTTTAAATCAAGTCCATTGGCCTGAGTTTGGACCAGGTATAACAAAATTTGCCAAGCAAGCTAGGACACCAATTTTGCGGGCCAGGCCAACCCTATGATGACTAGGTAGATACATACAGGGTGTTGTGAGTGTTGCATCTGTGAGGGAGTAGGACCTCCTCCTACCCTAGTGAGCTGTGTATTGCATATGAGAGTGGGTGTGTGGTTGTGTCATGGGGGCTCATGGGACTTACCCTTACAGTGACTAAAAGCAAACATGCCAACATAAAAAGCATAGCTTTCATAGCCATTGTTAATCAGACAAGGAAAAGGCAAAGGCAAAGGCAAAGGCAAAGAACTAGAAAAATGGTTCAAAGTGTTGTGTTGTGTTGTGATTGAATTAGATAGTATGAAACTATAGGTATATATAGAAGGAAATGCATATACGTAGAGACTAGAGAACCAAGTATTGCAAGCTGGCATCTATAAATTTAATATATTTAGTTGGGTTGAATTCTCAATGAAGGCTTTGTTGGAAGAAATGGTTTTTTAGTGACTTTAATTAAATATTAAAGTGGGTCTCAACTATTTATTGTGTTGGGTCCAAGTGGGTCTAGATACTTTGCAATGAGATCTTTACACCACAAATAGAAAGACCAAAAACCATTGAAATTTGAATGAGAAATTCCCTCATGAAGTTAGCTTCATGAAAGAGGCAATGGAGTTTGTAACTTCTGCCTTTATTACAGAATTTAATAGAGCATTAATAGAGTTTGTAACTTCTGCATTAATGGAGTTTGTAACTCCTGCCTTTATTGCAGAGGTTAATGGTGCATTAGTGACCAGCCATAAAGGCTGGAGGCTTCTTCTCTCTCCCCTATACATGTATAAATTGAGACCCTCCTGTCAAGTCTCAAACACAGAAATTGTTTTTTCCATTCTTTAGTCAGTTTGTTAGAAATTTCTACAGTGAGAGAGTGCTGCCATTGGTTTTGTTCACTAAGCTAGACAGAGAGTGCTTCTGCCGTAGCTAGTTTTGATCGTCGTATCCTGAGAGACAGATGCTGGGATTCCTCAAGCACTCGACTCGTGAGGCGGCGAAATCTGTTTTAAGGAAACTGTTACCGTGCATTCTTCGGTTTGGTTTCTTTACGATTTTATTGTTTTGTGTATTTCTGTTGAAATTTAATTGTAATTATCAGCATATGCTCTTGGTATATAATTTTGATTTCTTCATAAATCTATTTTTTTTAATTTCACAATTTGAACAACAGGCTTCCCTAGATAATAGATAATGTGTGATTTGTATCAGATACAATTGTAGCTCTTCCCAAATCTAATCTTAAGCAAGACCGGCATTTGCTGGGTTCAATTGACTTGTCAGCTAAATAAATATTGTATCACCTCCTTTGGAGAATGTGTTAGCAATTGTTTATGGATAAGCCTATGTGCCCAAAAATTGTGTCAAGAAAATTAACACAGGTTAGGAATGAAGGGTTGAGATTTAAATGGTGTGTTGTGAGCTCTATGTGTAGATTAAATCTTGATTATTGATTGATATTTTTGGATAAACTTTTGAGTAATAATTGTAGGTTTGTAGTATTGAGCCTTGGGCACAACTGTTCTGCTGTGTCATTTGGTGGGATCCATTTTGGGCTCATTGAAATGATTTAAACATTTTTTAGTATGTTTAATGTAACATTTTTTTTTTTAAATGGAAAGTTGATAATTTGAAAATTGAAATTAAAAACACTCTTTTTAAAACTATTTAATTAAGTTTTTTTTAAAAATTTAGTTAAGCAATTTCTACTTCTTAAGTTATAAGTTGAATTTGCACTAAATAGATTGGTGTAAACTCCTAAAAAAAATTATAAGCAGCTTGATGCTGCTCCAAGTAACACATTTGTAGAGTCTGCCAAACAGGTCATCTATGTAGAAAATAAAATTAATTTAACATTAGTATTCATATGATCTAATCACATTTATTTTCAAGATCACATTTGATGTCTAATTTTTACAATACATGTAATTTAGTCACATAAATTTTAATATTAATGATCTAATTAGTTTGGCCGCCACCTCGATTCACTGGTCCACTTGTTCATAAAATGAAATAATTTTGGTAGTTCATGATCTTCCTCTAATTAGGATAATTTATTTTGCAAAAAAAATTGAATTTATCATTGCCAATAAGCCCGTCTTCTTTTCCATTAGAAGCAATTTATTCCTTGGGGTCACGGTCGCGAGTTCTGTCCTATCTATGTGGAGGGCGCATTTTGTGTGGGTCCCGGAATTAGTCAAGTCACGCATAAATTAATCTGAACACTCGATGATCCAAAAAAAAATTACCAAAGTTGCCAGTCCCAAGAGCGTTTGGAATGTACAAAATCTTCACTATTTTATTGATTGAAACTAGCATTTTTAATTTTTTTTTTGTTAATGAGTGTTTTAAAAAGTATTAATTAATAAAATTTAAAATATTTTTAAATTTTTTATAATGCGTGCTTTCATAATTAAACCAAAATAAAATAAAATAAAAAGGTTAATTAGCTTCTTTCCAATCCTCTGAGGATTGGACTATCAAATTCTTACTCCTCAGCTCATTATGGGTCATATTTCGATAGTAATTCACCACGTTGATATTTTAGATCACTGTATGAAAAAAAATAATTCAGATTGATTCGATAATTGTAACCACATGATTTGATCTCAATTATTTTTAAAAATACAGATGATAAGTGTGATTGTGAAAATAGTCTATCAAATTTTTTGAAGACAAATATGATTAAATAATGTAATTATAATTATTGAATCAATCTAAATTTTTAATAAATAATTTATGTACATAAACCTAAAATGGTCCAGATCATTAGTAGGACTCATGGTAAGCTTACGGACCTCGATTGGATGGTCCACTCTTCAAAGGGAGGACCGGAGAGAAACCGATTTCATGAAGAAATTTTTTTTTTCCAATTTTAGTTTGCTAACAAATACTTTCATAACGCTAGTTAATTACTTTTTTTTTTTGTAATTCAATCATAAATCTGTTTCTAGAACTAATTAAATGCATGTTGTATTCTGTCAAGAGTGAAAGAAAATATGAAAATTATACTAAAATGAGCTGAATCAGGGAAAAAGATAGACACCTTTAAAAAGTTTTCTTAATGTATTTACAATAACATAACAAGTTTGGTGCTAAATTTTATTTTGTCGTAAATTCATGTATAACCCAACTCTGATGTTATATTATTATGAATTTTAAATAGAAATTTTTTAACATTTCTCATCAAAATTATATGTAAAGACTTTATAATTTAAGATCTCAAATTCAAGTATGTTCAAGTAATCATTGAAAATATATTTGATTGTTAATTTCAAGACGGTGAGAATAGTTGACAAGTAAAAAAACTAACATAAACATCCGATTATTTGAAGTTAAAGACATAGGTCGGATGGTCAGTGAGGAGGGTGCAGCAGCCGGATAGGCACGCATTCTAGGAGCTCAATGGTGTTTTTTATATATTCCATGAAGATCCTATCTTGGAACATTAGAGGACTAGGCCGGCTAGAAAAGAAGGGGAAAATTCGGAAAATTCTAAAGGATAGAAATGTTGATGTAGCTTTTCTTCAAGAAACCAAAAAATCTGCAGTAGTTGAAAAGGATGTGCGATCTATGTGGGCAAGAAATAAGATGGAATTTTTGGCAATGGATTCTGAAGGCCTTGCCGGGGGACTACTATGCATTTGGGATCCAAAGGTATTTCAACTTAAGGAATGCTGTGGTAATAGAAGATTTATTTTGCTCTCAGGTGCTTTATTCTCTTCTTTCCATTGTGTTATTCTTAACATTTATGCTCCAAATGAAGTCTGTATTAGGGGTAAGCTGTGGGATCACTTGTTAAAGGTCAAGAGAGAGTTTCCTAACCCCTGGTGTTTGCGTGGTGACTTTAATGAAATTAGAAGCATTGGTGAAAGAAAAGGATGCATTAGAAGAGATAAAGGAATGAGAGAGTTTATTGATTTTATTGACAAATGTGAAGTGTAGGATATGCCTTTACTTGGCAGAAAATATACTTGGTGTAACTCACTAGTAGGAGAAAAGTGGAGTAGAATAGACAGGGTGTTAGTTGATCGTCAATGGCTGGAGGTGTTCAATTTAAAACTGTGGGGTCTTCCAAGGCTCATTTCTGATCACTGTCCTCTGTTATTGATGGAAGATGATTGAGAGTGGGGCCCTAAACCGTTTAGAGTAATTAATGCTTGGAGCCTTCACCCAAGTTTTCCAGCTTTTGTGGAGAAGGTATGGAAAGAGACTGAAGTTCTAGGTTGGGCTGGGTTTGTTCTTCAAAAGAAGCTTAAATTATTGAAGGTAGAATTAAAGAAATGGCATAAAGAGGTATTTGGGTGTGTAAATGAGCAGCTTAAGGAAGCAGAGGAGGAATTGCATCGTCTGGATTTATCTGTAGAGTCTAGAGATCTGGACAATTCAGAGAAACTTAGAAGAGGGGTAGTCAGAGATCAAGTATGGAGACTAAGCAGAATGGTCGAGTGGTTGTGGTTGCAAAAATCAAGGCTTAATTGGAATTTGAAAGGGGATAGAAATACCAGATTTTTTCATGAGAGTAGGCAGAGTAGAAATGAGATTTCTTCAATTTCTGTAGGAAATGTGCTGTATGAAGACCCTGCTCAGGTTAGGCAACTGGCCTTTGACCACTTCAGTAATCAATTCAAAGAGGACTGGAGAAGTAGACCCAAGCTTGGTGGTCAATTTAAATCTATTATAGACTGCCCTGGTTTTGAAAGTTTGAAAGATGCTTTTTCAGAGGAAGAAATCAGAGCTGCTGTGAAGGACTGTGATGGCAATAAGGCCCGTGGGCCAGATGGCTTTAACTTGTCTTTCTTCTAGAAATCTTGGAAGTTTTTGAAATCTGACTTGTTGCAGTTTTTCAAGGACTTTCATAGGAATAGTAGGTTGGTCTTGGGGCTTAATAGCTCCTTTATCTCTCTAATTCCTAAGGTTGATAATCCAGTTGGGCTTGGTGACTATAGACCTATAAGCCTTGTTGGTTCGGTATATAAAGTCTTAGCAAAAGTCCTGGCTAGAAGACTAAAAGGAGTGCTCCCTCACATCATCAGTGCTACACAATCGGCTTTCATTGGTGGTAGAAACATCTTGGATGGTATTTTAATTGCTAATGAAATAGTGGATGGTTGGAGAAAAACCAAAAGGATGGGTGTGATTATCAAGCTGGATTTTGAAAAGGCTTTTGACTCTGTTAATTGGTGCTACTTATCATCTATACTCTTGAATTTTGGGTTTGGAGCAAAATGGATTAGTTGGATTAAAGAATGTTTCTCCACTGCCAAACTCTCTGTGTTAGTCAATGGGTCACCAACAGAGGAGTTTTCCCCCTCAAAAGGGATTCAGGCAAGGTGACCCCCTATCTCCATTCTTGTTCAACATAGCTGCTGAGGGCCTCAATATCCTTATGTTTAGAGCTCAGCAGCATGGTCTGATTAAGGGGGTGAAGGTGGGTTCTAGTGAAGTGTTGTTAACACATCTACAATTTGCCGATGATTCTATTTTGTTTTGCGAAGCTGAGGAAATGGAGGTGTGCAATATTAAGAGGGTCTTGAGGTGTTTTGAAGTGATCTCTGGGCTGAGAATAAACTACCATAAGAGCACGGTGTGTGGGGTTAATGTCCCTGAGGAGTCTTTATCCACATTCGCAGCAAGACTATATTGTCAACCCAAGGCTCTCCCCTTGAAGTACTTGGGGCTGCCTTGGGGAGCTAACCCTAATAAGAACTCTACTTGGAAGCCTGTCCTTGATAAAGTCAGAAGCAGACTTGCAGGTTGGAAAAGGAAGCTGCTATCATTCTCAGGGAGGCTCACTCTGCTAAAATCTGTGTCCTCTGCGCTGCCTATATTTTACCTATCCTTATTTAAAATGCCTGTAGGGATAGCTAGAGAATTTGACAAGCTGCAGGCTAATTTTCTTTGGGGAGGGTCAAAATCAAGAAAATCAATTCACTTGGTTAAGTGGGATGATATAACAAAGTATGTGAGGCAGGGGGGTTTAGGTATCAGGAGAGTTAGGTTGGTTAATGATTGTATGCTTCTAAAATGGTGGTGGAGATTTGGCTCCGAGAAAGATGCCTTGTGGAGAAAAATCATCTGCAGCAAGTATAATTTGGATGAAAACAGCTGGTGCCCTTCCTCCTTCCCTAGCAGCAGGCTCTCTTGTGTTTGGAGAGGTATCATATCTATACCAGAGAGGAGGAATAGTCTGATGGTATTTTACCTCAATAATGTACATATCAAAGTAGGGGATGGAAATAGAACTCTTTTCTGGAAGGATAAATGGTGCAGTAACTCTAGCTTGAAAGATGAATTTCCAACTCTTCACAGATTGGTGGTGGACAAGGAAGAAACATTGAGATCAATATATGACAGGAGGGTACATTCAGGGGCTTGGAATTTTCAATTTAGAAGAAGGTTATATGAGTGGGAAGAGAGGGAAGTTAGTAGGCTCAACTTGCTACTGGTTTCTGCTTCTGCTCTTTGTTCTATTTTGGAGGACAAAGTAGTCTGGTTGGCTGAAGGATTTGGGTCATTTTCTGTCTCTTCTGTGTATAATAATGAAATTGACTCCCTTAGTCCCTCTCTCATTTCTTGTAAGTTTGTTTGGAACTCTTTTGCTCCACCTAAGGTTCAATTCTTCTGTTGGCTAGCATGGAGAAACAGAGTTAAGTCAGCTGATTTTCTTCAGAAAATTGGAGTGTTACAAGCTAATGCTCCCACTCTGTGTCTTTTTTGTAAATCTGAGACTGAAACTTCCATTCATCTTCTGCTGCATTGCTCCTTTGCATGGAAGGTTTGGGCTGTTATGATGGATTGGTGGGATTTGAAGGGGGCTCTTCCAGGTTCTATAAAAGGTTTACTTCACTGGTGGGATGGGGTGTATTTGAACAGGAAAGAAAAATGGTTATGGAAGGTCATTCCCCTAGCTGTCATATGGTCTCTGTGGAAGCTTAGGAATGAGTGCATCTTTAAATCTGCTTCGCCTCATTTAGTGGACCTGTGTGAGTTGATCAAAATCAGAGTTGCACTGTGGCTCAAACATAGATTCAAGGACTGTCATTTCTCTGTGCAAGATTTTTTAACCAACCTGAGGCAAATAAAATTAAGTCTGGGGAGCAGATCTGTTTTGGGCATCTGATTCTAGATTGGAGTTGACTTGAGGCTGTTGTTATGTGATGGTGATAAACACATATACAACGTTCTGTCTTGATTAAATCTTGAAATTGCTTGCATTTTCGGTGACAATTACGCTTTGTCTTGATTAAAACTAGTGTTGGAGGACCATTTAACAGACTTGCATTTCTGCTTGGAGTTTCATCCGTTCTTTGCCTCTGTGTCTGTCTTTGGTGGAACTCATCTGTTTGGAGCCGTATTCTCTGGCTGCTTGCAAGCAGAAAGGATGCAGTTGGAGTTGTAAATTTAGGTGTTCCATGCTTTCTTCGTGTTTGGCTCAAGGATGGAACCTAATTCATGGGATGGTTCTTACATCTGTTCTTTCTTTGTCATGGGTTGTTTCGTATCCTGTTCTTTGCTTTCTTCTTTGTTGGTGTCTTACCAACTACTATCTATTGGTTTATTGATTTTGTCAATGTTTTTGCTTGCACATTATCAATAAATTCTTCTTTGGCTGTTTCAAAAAAAAATATATTATAACTAGGCTGTCAATAGTCCTCACATAATGACCCTGTGATATATGTCGTCCATGTGATATTATATTATAAACTTATTGTTGACTTTGGAGAGTTAATAAATAAATAAAAGCAGTAATGTAATCAAATCTACATCTTGCACGTTCACAAGAACCTTGTAACAAGGTTCCTTGCTTTTTTAATACAATACAACACCCTCGTCAATCCGCTAGGCTGGATTGATTGATTGTTTCACCAGTGAATGGCTTCCTTTCAACCCCAAATGACCTGAAAAGTTTTATTTTTATTTTTATTTGACCTAGAAAGTATTTTATATAATGGGTATATCTCTTTATTTATTGATTATGATAAACAAATAAATAAAATTTTTAAAAATAGTTGAGTTTTATATGCAGAATACTTAACACCCTAAGCCGAATATAAAGCGATTTCTCATGTTTCATTTTTATTATGTATGACAATGAATAAATGAAATAATACTCAATGTAAATACTTTCTCACGGTCAACAATTATAAAATTTGTTTTTGGGATTTTAATCTTGCCATAAAAGGGCCAATTTTATCAAGAAAATTATTGGCTAGTTTTGGAGTATCGTATTATATTATTTGCATAATGTTTTTAGTAAATAAAAAATCATAAAACACCTTAAATAATCATCCATATCTCTTAACTTACTAACAAATGTAAGTCAGTCTTATCCCCTCCTTCAGTCTTTGTGTTACATTATTGGTTAGATGCATTCTATGTGCACAGGGCCATATGATAATCCTGAATTATTCAATGATTACACATTTTATAATTCAAATAATTTACGACTTTATCTCATAACTAACAACATTTTGTCTCATAATTAAAATTATTTTGAATCAGAATACTATTTATTATCCGTTTGAGTCATAGCACTTTAAAAGTTATAATTGTGGAGGCCGAGTTTAAAACGACCCAGATTGGGCTCTATCCAGAAGACCGCCGAATACACAGTAATGAACAGGGTCGTGGCCCATTAGAACCTGTTCGTAGGGCTGAATAGGCCACAGATCTTGTGAAAATGCCTAGGGGTCTAGCTATGAGGGCAGGGTGTCCATAATAGAAAGTGGGTTCTTGTAGAGCAATATAAAAAGTAGGACCATCAGCCAAAATGGAAGAGATAACTGGTGGCAAAAGAAAAATCGGAGAGAATATTAACTGATCTGTCGGGGAGCTAATTCCGATACCTCCGACCGAGGTTCATGCCCCCATTTCAGGTACCAGCTTGAGAATTAAGAGAGTCTGCTAAAACCAAAAGGGTATTTCCAAACCCCTTCACCACAATTGGCGTCGTCTGTGGGAATACTCAAATGCGTTTATGGTAGACATAACGGACGATCCTTCACATGTTGTAGATGATGTTACACCAAGAACCATGCTTGGTTCGAAGAATATCGCAGCGCGAAGGGCCCTAAACTTTGACCCGGTGGCTCAAACTTCGCTTTCGACCACTATGCAAGAAACCATGTAGACGATCATGGATCAAGCAAAGTGAAACGAACAACGTCTGGAAGACATGGCGGTTGATAACAAACATTTGCGTAAGGAATTGGCCTTTGAGGTAGCCAAATCCTAACCAATCACGCCACGTCATGATTGGGGCCGGTCGCCAGAGAAGAAAAATGATGATCGACAGTGTCAGCATTGGAAACATGGTAGTGGCAATGCTTTCGACTCGTTGTCTCAGGAACCCAAGAAAAGGGGGCGAGTTGACACGACCAGCTCATCCGAGGGAAGTCCGTATGTACGGCACAGGTAGGGAAAAGGAGATGGATCAATTGAAGAAGATAAACATGATCCATTCGTACGACACATTGCAAAGGCTATATTGCCTAAAAATTTTAAAGCACCAACGTTCACCTTGTATGACGGTAAGTCAGACCCTACGGATCACATTCACCATTACAAACAAGCGATGACGTTGCATGCTGATGATGAAGCCTTCATATGTTGAATGTTTCCAAGTAGTCTAGAACCATTGGCCGTCAAGTGGTATTATAAACTAGAGTCGGCGTCAACAAAAAGCTTTCATCAACTCCAAAAATCTTTTTGGGCAAGATTCATCATCAATGAGGTTCAACCAAAGTAAGCTAACTCTCCCTGGGCGATGCAAATTAAATTGGAAGAGACCCTCCGAGCGTATTCGGCGCACTACTGGGAGTGTTTCAACTTGGTGGATGATGCCTACAATGACTTCATGGCCATTACCGCATTTCAAATAACCGACAGGCCTCTTCGAAGTTCGTTGACTAGACAACCTCCCAAAACAGTCTGGGTGCTAATGAAGAAAGTTTAGGAGTATTACAAGGTAGAAGACGATGCCCTTCGTGTCAAAGCCGAACATAAAGTCATGAGGTCGGCTCCATATAGTCTAGTTTAGTCATGAAGTCAGCTCATTGGGGCAGTCTCGCCAAAAGGCTCCAATGGACATGAGTTCACCCTTGTGACGATTAATTACTTTATTAAATGGGTGGAGGCCCAGCCTTACTCTGTATTGAAGGCATCACATGTGGCTAAGTTCATCAAAAATAATATCATCTGCCGATATGGGGTGCTGAATAAGATCATCTCTGATAACGGCTCGCACTTTAAAAAAGAGGTGGTGGATCTGCTTGAGAAATATAACGTGGCCTTTCATAACTCATCGAAATATAGACCATAGACCAATGGAGCTGTTAAGGCCGCAAATAAGAATATGAAGAACATCCTATGGAAGATGTTGAAACATATAGGGACTAGCCGGATAAATTGCCATTTGCACTTTGGGGCTACAGGCTATCAATTTAAATATCTACAGGGGTAACCCCCTATTCCCTAGTGTACGGAATGAAAACTGTTCTGCCAATTAAGATTGAGGTACTGTCACTGCATGTAATGGCAGAGTGTCGGATAGCGGAGGCGGATTGGCAACAGAGCAGGTTTGAAGAACTAATGCTATTCGATGAGAGGAGGTTGAGGGCATTATATCATATCCAGGGCTACCAGCGTAGAATTGCTAGAGCTTTTAACAAGAAAGTTAAGTCCAGGATCTCAAAGAAAGGGACATGGTGCTGAAAAGACAATCGAGCTCCCATCCATGACCCTAGGGGCAAGTTTAGACCCAATTGGACTGGTCTTTATATCATCAAGTCAATCTGGTCAGGAGCGATGATTATTCTCAAGGATTTGGATGGCTTGGAGTTTTCATAGCCGATTAACATGGACAAGTTGAAGAAATATTATCCCTGAGAGGCTCGTTAGGTCGAAAACCCAAAAGGTCGACCTAGGCAAAAGTTAGAGCATGAAAAATTAGAAACAAATAAAAACTGAGCTTACAAGGCCAAAAACCCGAAAAGATAGCTTTGGCAAAAGTTAGAGCGCAAAAGGAGAGAGTTAATACTCGAGTGAACCCTAACCGAACTACGTAAGGCCTGATTTTCACCTTTGGGATACATAGGCAACTTCACCCCGAAGTTCAGCCATAACCATCTCCAATTCAACTGTCCTGTTCATTTGTATGATCGGGTCATCTCTTTGCGTCGTTTGTTTTTTGGGTTGTGATATCTCTAAACCGTTTGGCAGAAAGGTCAGTTGCAAGATAAGGCAGAGATGTTAATATAGTTGTGGGTAGTTATGATCTTCTGATTTGGGGCTATACATCTTGAGGATGGATTCTATGTGTGTTAGGTGGTGATCATTTCCGAAAATGGTTTTTAAAAGTTTTAATGAATTGATTTTTCTCAAAATTTACCTTTTGCAACATAGACCATTTTGGGACCAAAAGGAAAATTTTCAGTGTTTGCAATTTTAATTTTATTGATTTCAACACAAACACATTCTCCAACTCTCTAATTTAAATTAAAGTTCCTTTTACATCATAAAACTTGAAAAGAAAGATCAAAGCAGTAAAACTAGGGGCACAACTAAGTCAGGTAGCTCTATGTCTTCTGTTTACACTGGTGGAAGTTTCTGTAGCTAAAGATGGCCTAACTTGTTTTTCATCCTCAAGCCAAGCCAAGCACTCGCCAGAAAGGGCGAACTGAAGCTAGGGGCAATGGCCAGAAGCTCCCTCGTCCTCCAAGCAGTAAGGTATTGAATCAAGTGTGAACCACGAATGGGAAATGAAGCCAAGTATTCCACCTCTTCATCTGGACGTGTCTGATCATGCCCAAACTGGCGTCTGAACTGGAAGGGAAAATAGAACACGCAATGCATAAGGACAATTAACTGTATACCCGGTTGTCGGGACATGCTGTAGCTTATCTCTGTCAAGTTAAGCCCGGGGCAACGCCAAACTATGTCAGCCGTAGATCTGCTGTACATCCAATCACACCACAACCCCTCTAAAGGGAAATTCACTAGCTGTTGGCGAAAGAAGTAAGCTCGGGTTGAGTACTCGGGGGAATGGTCCACCACTTTCAGCTTATCCATCAACCATACTTGGGAAGGGTTGAAAAATAAGAGAGATTAAACAAGAGAGATATACGTTGAGAGAAAAGTAAGGAAATGGCTAAAGAGGAAAATAAAGAATGAGTGTTGAGTGGCGTGAGGATCATAAATAAGAGGGATGGGAAACGATACCTAGAGAAGCAGCGGGCTCCCTGCAAACCGAGTAGTTTCTCGCTGACGGAAAGCATCAAGATCCATCAAAGTTTCGGCTAGTGGTAAGCCCATGCAGTTTTGGCTCTCTTTCAGACACTGGGCCATTTTGATCAACTAGATGTTGGCCACACCGACATTAGGGGCAAGAAGGAATTGCAAAAGTAGGCACAAGCAGAGAACATGTTATCAGTAGCCTCACCAGAGATGGTCACTCCTGTCTCCGATGACAGAAACCCGACGAATCAAACCTGGGATGTCTAACTCCTCGTCGTGAGCCAAGGATAGAGCCTCATGCAAAGGGAGCCCACACATCCATTCCAAAGCCTAGGCATGGCCAAAACGGGGCTGAGGCATAATTTCTTCGTCGCGCCGGGATTCCATCAATGCTTGAAATTCTTCGAGCGTTGGACACATTTCTTGTGATCCGAAGTGAAACACATATGTAATTGGGTTCCAGCATCGAGCTGCAACATGGAGGAACGAAAAGCAAAGCGAAGTGCAACTTAAAGGGAAAAGAACGTTTATGTCGAAACCACGAAAATTCACATTTTTCAAGCCGTCTAAAGTGGTAATCTAGTCTCGGTGCCCATTGTTGAGTAGAATCTCCATCTTGAGAGCAAAATATCAAAATTTTGTTATCCTGCCAGGAAAACATCTTGGGATCACTTTTTATGGACTTTGAGAAGAAGCAGTGTATGACGGCTGGAATGTATTGACCAACATCACTTTTAGGGCCTGTCGTACCCCATTGGGGGCCGGCCGTACCTACTTGGAGCTAGCCAGCTCTCAATGACTGCCCAAATCAGAGCAGTTGCAAGGACGGTAGGTTCTTACCTTGGCATACCGGAGCTGTGTTTTAAGTTTTGACTTGTTTGCATAAAGTGTTGTTTAGTGTTTTTAGGTTGTTTTCATTTTGTTTTTTTGTCATCGAGTTGTATTTTGTATTTTGACCGGTTGTAAGTTGTTATCCAATTCAAGAATCAATTCAAGAGCAAGTTTTCACGGTTCTAATGCCTTGTACAAGATTATCATGCAACAGTTGTGCCATACAGTCATCACATGCTATGCAATACAAGAGAAGTCATCGAAAATTTTATTTTCATAACTTCTGGTTCAAAACCCGATCATTGCCTTACACAAGCAAAAACAAAAGAAAAGTCTTTAAAAACAAAAAAACAAGGGTCTATTTGAAGCTAGTTTTTAATTACAAAGAAAAAGAAAAGAAAAGAAAAGTGAATCATTAACCCATCCTCGCCCTCTTCCTCCTCGGCTGTGGAGGAGGTGCGTTGTTGTCGTCACTGGGGCTATTGGACTACATGTCGACCTCATTTCCCTTATCCTCAGGGGTTGAGTACCCGTCAAAGGAATCCTTAGAAAGTGAGCGTTGCCTCGCTCGACCTCTCCCTCGATTAGCCCATCATTGGCCTCTCACTAGGCCCCGTCTCTCTCTCCTCCCAGCTAAAGGAGGTCCTGCAAGTGCGGCGGGCGTTGGCTCAAGCTGAAAGTAGCACCAATATCAGTATAGACTTAATAGAATGGTAGACGAGATGGCAACAAAAGTGAACTAAAAATAGAGTATAGCTCAATCCCGTGAGTAACCAGAGCAGTTTGTCTTCTTCGCACCATGAGAAACAGTCAGTCAATTGTCCAGAGAAGGTCATCAGCATACGCTGTGGGTACCTGCAAAAAGAAGAGAATTTGAGAACAGTGGACAAAAATAACAAAGTACAGTGGGAAAAAATGAGAAAGTGTAGCGGACAGAAGTATAAAGAAGTGTGTACCTACTTAATGCTGGGGGCAATCACCAGGCTCCGGTCCCATTCCTCGATATGCTCAAAAGGGATCTGCTCGGTCACTCCATCCGGTCGCATGTGCACAACCTTGGTAGGAATCGTAGGAAGCCCGAGAATAGGAGCTGCAGCAGGAGTACTTCCAACAATAGCGGCAGCAGCCTTGGGAAGTATGCGGGCCACAACCCTAGTAAGCGGAGCCATCACCTAGGTCTGTAAGAATGTGATGAAGTCACCGGGCTTGTGGTGCGGATCACCGTCTTCCTCTAACATAAGGAAGTCAATCTGGGGTCCGTCGTGGAGGTCATCAACTACCCTCATGATTGGAGAAGGAGGAGGATGTGGAATGTCAGGATCCACCATGCCTTGCGTCTGATGGATGAACTTCTCTACCAGGTAATAAGCTTAGCCAAAAAGACCCTCAAAAAAAATCCTCATAGTATAGGTGTGCCATGTGGCAACATAGGTCATCCTCACTGCTTGGGGGATACCAGCCTAGAGGTGCTAGTCAACCTGTGGGAGCATGTGTCAAATGTCAAAGGCCTAAGCAGTATGCAAATAGTGCAGTATGGGGCAATAGTACGGAAACAGCGTAGTATGCACACAGTACGATGAAAGATAAAGACTAGTGTTGTTACCCTATCAGCAGTGACTGTATCGAAGAAGCGACAAAAATAAGAGAAGTCTCGGTCCCTGCACCGACGCTGCTTGAACTAAGAGTTGTAGTACCGAGAGTATGGTACTGACAACTTAAGCGGTCGTATTGAAGCTAGAGCAAGGGAAGTGAAATACGTATAAACCCATTGCTTCAATAATGGGGTATGCCAATGAATGAGTAAAACAAATAAGATAAAAAGGAAATGAAAAGAAAAATAGAAAGAAGAAGTGTGAGGTGTACCTCCCAAACTCGCCAATAGTCGCCAAGTAAGTCTGCCTTACGGCGGGATGCGGAGCTCATGTAACAGTACAAGGTGGCCAAGCTGGCGCCACTCCAGTCATACTTCCCCACCCATTGTAGATGCACCAGTGCTCCTAAGAGATAAAGCCCTATGGTTTTTACCCTGTTTGCAAACAGGGTAGTACCGATGAGAAACTAAAGAAATCCGCGAGTGTATTAGGCGACCTCCGGAGTAGCTGGCTGAAGATCAGAGAAATGCTCCAAGAACCAACTGTATCTCACCATCCCAGGATCGACAGCGTCTGGGATCACTCTGAGGAGATGGAGCTGGGCAGCTCTCCACTGCGCCATGTCTGGATCAAAATGGATCGGGCCGCCAACCTCGACCCGCAGGCCAGGGTCAGCTCTCCGATCGACTAGAAGTGGAATGAGTCTGTGGTGTCCCACCATCACTCCACCAGGGTCCCGTGTAGAAATGGGTCAGCCCTCATCTGCACCAGTCCTAAGCAGAAAGGCCTGAAGCCAGCCGCGTCGACTAACACACGAACCTCTGTGGGGAGCCTCTCGTATCAGTGCCTGGGGCAAGAAATAGACCCATAACCTCTAATCCTCCTGGCCATCACCTGTAGTATGGGAATGTTGTCAGTATCTATAACACCTTGAAAGGAATTCAAATATGCTTAAACAAGAAAAGAATAGTGCTTACTGTGAAGGCAACGGTAGACAAGTGATCGGTGGGCTCTCGTAGTAGGATGTCCTCATATATCCCTAGAATAAGGCCCTCAAATTGCAGGATACCGCCTGGGATCAAAGCGTGTGTATGTGGCTAGTAGGTGGCCATATCAAATGGTCTATCAGTAAGGAGAGGCAACTCCAGTTCAGGAATGGGAAGGAGGACATCCTCGATCTCCATACCCTCACCTAGGATGGCACCAATACCCACGACTGGGTCGGGGATGGGAACCTCATCACTAGTTATGGAGGGAAAGTGAGGAAAGTAAGGAAAAAATGAAGAAAGATGTGTGGGTGAGTGAGATTAAATGAAAAATCCCAAATCTAAACCGTAGGAGAGAGAAAAATAAGAGAGAATGTGAAAATCAGGAGAAGGTAGGTAAAAACCCCGAACAATCATGTGAGAAATCAAGAAAAACAAAGAGAAATCCAAAACTCCGCGAAAACCAATTTTAATTGGTTCAAATTACAGAGCAATGAGAGGGTTTTTAAAGAAAAATTTGCAAGGGTTGTTGGGTATCGCAAAGGGAGGAGAAATCTAGAGAGAAGAGGATCTTAGAAAGGGACAGGTTTTGTTTTCGGCTTTAAGTGTGGATGAAATGAGGATTGGAATGTGTTTAAAGTAGCCACAGTGCGTTGTTTTACCGAATTTGTCGTTGCCTCCATTGCGAGTCGGCTGGCTCTATTTGAGCCCGGTCGTACTTCATTGAGAGTTGGCCGGCTCCAAATGTAAACCCAGTTTTGGTTTTTATTTCTTTCAATGTGTTTCAGTGTTGGGTTTCAATTTGGTTTGGGGAAGGTGTAAAATAAAAAGGGGAGCAGAAACATTGAAGAAAAGTGGAAAAGAATAGTGAAAATGAAGGTGAAGAAAAAGAAAATGAAAAAACAAAGAGGAGAAGAATCTAGAATATATATATATATATATATATAAAACAGAGCAAAAAAGGGAAAAATGAGGAGTGGAAACACGGTAAAAAAAAAAGGCGAAAAGAAAAATGAAAAAGAAGGGAAAAAGATTTTGTACTTTTCCTGGCTTTTACTCAATTCAATTTGTTTAATCCATAGGTGTTTAAAATTCGTAATTTTTTTAATTCATATTTTACTAATTCGTAGTTAGGTAATTTCTTAATTAGTTTGAGCTCATAATTTGTTTTGTTTAAAGTTGTTCCGAAGTCATAATTATTTCGTTACTCGCTTCGTTAATTCATGCTTTGGTCCATTATCTCGTTGTTTTGGGAATTTGTAATGTGTTCCATTATTCAAGCTAAGTCTATTTTCAAAATTGGCAAACTTGCTCATAGACTTTGCTATTTCGAGCTTGGTTTTGGATTTATGCGTTTCTTAACTTGTGTCTATGCTTTGTACTGTTATCTCCGTGGACTTCATGGCTTCGTTTTCCGAGGCCTTCCCAGGGATGAGATAATCTCACTCTATTTGGAATTTGTCTACTTCTTCGTTGATTTGACCTCCTCCTTTCACATTAGACGTATTAGGATTGTTGTTTTCCTCGGTGTTTACGCCTCTCTTCCTCTCGCATGAAACACGTTAGGATGTTCAACTCGGCTAAAAATAGCATGTGCGCTTATTTGTTCACACCACCTCCCATTTTCTTGCGTGAGACGCGTTGGGATTGTTCAAATCTGTTAAAAACAGCAGGTGCGCCTGTTTGTTCACATCACCCCCATCCTCTCACATAAGACGCGTTAGGATTGTTCAACTCGGTTAAAAATAGTAGGTGCACTTGTTTGTTCACACCGCCTCCCGTCCTCTCATGTGAGACGCTATAGACACCCTATTTTTGACCGACCTTAAGACTCAGACGTCATCGATTGGGCGCTTGGTGATTATGCATGTTTGTGCTTGTTTCGAGTTTCCGGAGTTTTCGGCTGAGTGCCTTGCCTCCGGGCCTCTGGACTGTTTGTGTTTTGGCTCGTTTTGTGGACCAAGCCTTGTTTTCCTTCCCTGGAAGGAGTGGGAGGTCTGTAGACCACCTTTTTGTGGTCGTAGACCACTTTTCTTGCTTGAGGACTAGTTTCTGATTTTCGGAGCCTTCGGTCGCGCGCCTTGTCTCGGGACCGCTTAATGTTCTTCGTTTGGCTTGGTTTTTGAACCATGCCTTGTTGCCTCTGCCTAGAGGGACACTATGGTCTGGGAGACCACTTTTGGGTCGTTGACCACTTTTGGTACTCGTAGACTAGTTTTCGGGTCTCTCGGCTGCGTGTCTTGCCTTCCAAACTTTCATCTTGCATCCTTTTGGTTTGTTTTTGGTGCAAACCTTGTTTTCCTTGTTTGGAAGGTGGTATAAGGGTGGGAGACCAGTTCTTCCTGTCATGACCCGAACCTGCCCCTATGGGTTAAGGACATAACCGGCCAGTAATCCTGTGATTACCTACGGCCTCAGACCAAAACAGACATAATTCATCAGAGTAAAAGGGCCAAACGGAAGTAAAAAAATTTAAAACTTTGTCCATAGAGCCATGCTTATATGCACATCAAACAACCATACTCAGAGACGTTAATAACCCACATTAATAGTACTGTATCACAGAGTTCATTACAGACAGGATCATTCAAAACGAGTCAACCTATAACAGACTATGTACAGACATACACAAGGCCCTTGCCAACAGGACAAAACGTAAGTACATAATAGAAGGGCAAGGATGGTCTCATGCGTGAGACACAAGGTTGACTCTCCAAAACTCATGTTGTTCTTGGCAGACTTCACTGGGGCTGGGTTTGTGCTTCTCTTGGCTCACCTACAAACACATGAATGAGCGTGAGCGATAGCCCAATGAATAATATCAAATACAAAATATACATAACCAGGTAGATCAACATGTTCTAAACGACCTTGGGCCCAATTCATAATTTTAACAGATACATATAACTACACGAAGTTCCAAATCAAGTGACAGTAGTTCCAAACATTTTGGCCTTTGGCCCATTTAGATTTCCATTCATATCAAAATGGCCTTCGGCCCACTCATTTAGGTCAAACGGTCTTTGGCCTGATCATTTATGTCAAAACGGCCTTCGGCCCATTCAATTATGTCAAAACGGCCTTCGGCCCATTCATTTATGTCAACACGGCCTTTGGCCCACACATTTATGTCAAAACGGCCTTTGGCCCATTCATTCATGTCAAAACGGCCTTTAGCCCATTCATTTATGTCAATACGGCCTTTGGCACACACATTCGTATCAAAACGGCCTTCGGCCCACTCATTCATGTCAAAACGACCTTGGGTCCATTCATGTTTAACAAAACGACCTTTGGTCCATTTATGTTTAACAAAACAACCTTTGGTCTATTCATGTTTAACAAAACGACCTTTGGTCCATTCATGTTTATTTTACATCCACAACCCCAATTAGCAATTCATAAGCTTATAAGGGAATAAACAATTGGACATTCACAAGCATTCATATATCGATATTACTCACAGTGACCAGCTTGTGGATTTGCCCTAGAGCTTGACCCTACACTTTTCATGAACACAAAAGAGTCACTAACAGTTCAATACGTTCTTTAATTTACATATTCCTCTTTAGGCTTTATTCTTATCCCTTTAATTCAATCACAATGTTCAATGCATGCCTAAGAGTGTTTAGAAGTGAAAGGGAACGGAAAACAGAACACAGAACGCATTTTCAAAATTTCAGAAAACAGGGTCCCCGCTCGAGCGTGGGATTCCCCGCTCGAGCGAACCCTTAAGTCTGCAAAAGTACCGGTTGCCCCAAATTTTCGCTCGAGCGTGAACTCGACCGCTCGAGCGGACTGCCTATCTACATAGCTCCCCGCTTGAGCGTCAACTTCCCCACTCGAGCGGGGACCATGTCTGCAGAAAAATGCTGGTAGCTCGAATTCTCCGTTCGAACGGCACTTCCCCCGCTCAAGCGAACGTCAAAAATTCTGGGATTTCCAGAACACTCCCTTGAGTTCAAACTCGACATTCAACCAATTTTTCTTGCATGTTAGGGCTCCAATCTCACATATATTTGTACTAACATGCCATAGCCACTAAAACACATCACAATGGAGCTCAATTTCTTGTATTACTTTCATGCATGTCTCAAATTAATCCAAATTCATCACCAACACATCACATTCAAACATGCAAAGCTTACACTTACATGATTCATTCTTGCATATGAGAAATATGCCTTCCTATCAACTTAATTGGTGAAGAGAGGTCCCAATACATGGGTTTTAAACAATATTCAACACAAATCATACACATTGTGCTCAAACATAGAGATTCATGGCCATTTCTTACATGCATGTACATATTAGGCTTCAATTCAACAAATACAACCCAATTTCATTTCAATCTTACTCTTGATCACCAAATTAGCTTGAACACACAAAATTACAAACTATAATCCAAGAATTACTCACTTAGGAGCTTTGATCTTCTAAGCTCTATTCAATTCTTGAGCTAAACTTCTAAAATTTCCAAGCTTTAAGCCAAATCACCCAATTCTCTCCCTCTCTCTCTATATGGCCAGCCCTCTCTCTCTTTTGAGTCCAAATTAGCCAAATGAGGTTATAAGGAAAGAATAGAAGGTGTAATGCTTTAAGGCAACAACCCCACTAACAAAATATTTTAATATAAAATATTTGGGCACTTAATTCATCAATTTAATTAGTTTAATCTGACCAGAATAAATTTTCAATTAAATTTCACCGTAGGCTCTAAAAATTATGCCAATCACAATGGCGTAATCAATTCTGAGTTCTGTGGCCGATAAGGCCCTCAATTTAATTCCCGAAGCGAATTATTCAAACAGATATTCCTACGATGAACAGATAAAATCCCAAAATCACATATATCCACATAATGGTTCACAAAATCATATCAAAACATATAATCACATACGTATTAGGGACCAATTAACATAACACAGAACAGGGGTATCACACTTCCCCTTAGAGACCATTTTCCTTCCTACCAGCCAGTTTTCTAGTCGGGCAACTGGTTTTCTTGGTCTTTAGACCACTTTTTCTGGTCGGCCCCCACACCATTGCCTTGCTTTCCTACTGCAGACCATCTCCCCCCATGGCCGACCACTTTCTTCCCTAGCCGACCACTTCCACTGGTCGGCCGACCAGTGTAAGTAGCTGGCCGATCACTTCAAGTGGTCGGCAGCTTTCCATCACCTTTTTGGAGATCTTTTCTTGCCAGCTGTGACAACTAGAAGGCACAGAAGTCATCCTCCATACACGTGCATGGAGGGATGACTTAGAGCCTCAAGTGTGTTCAACAAGCTTCTTGTTTGATTTTCTATAAGAGTGAGGCCCTCCCTCCATTCTCTAGGTTCAAAAAATTGTGCTTGAGCTATACATACATCCTTGTCTCTATATCTTCTTGCTTGCTCTATATTTGTGCTTGAAAGTGTATTTTTTCCATCCTATTGTGCACAAACACACACTCAAACACCATACTCTTGTTGCTGAGGCCCTTTGAGGTTGGTTTTGGAGTCTTTGGATTGGTTTTGGTTCAAAAAGAGTGTTGGAGTTGCAACTTTGAAGGTGTTCTTCAAGGGTAAGCTTCTAACCCTTTAAACCTTGGCTTTGGTTTAAGCTTTTGGACCTATTTTCATGCTTATTTTGGTTTGAATTCCTACTGTAAAAAGGTTTGGTTTTGCATGCTAGTAATGTTTGTTTAAGGTCTCTTTTGTGTTGGGGGTAGTCTACCCCCCTTTAGGCCTTATTTGGCCTTGTTTTTGTGCCATCCTTTTAAGCTATTGGGATTACCTTGTTTTGGCCTTCTCACCACTGAAACTCAGAGGAATTTTAGTGGTGGAAATGGTGTTTTGAGGTTCCAAATAGGAGAGGGTCGTCCCCTCTCCTTGTGTTTTGTATGCTTGCTTCATTTGCCTCATGTTTGAGCATGTTTGTTAAGCTTATGTTGGTTCCATCTTAGCATGTATTTGGGGTTATTTTGACTTGGCATACCACTGTTTTGATTTGGTTTTGTCATCCCTTGCATGCCTTATACACTTGTAGTGTAAATCTTGCAAACTAGCTTTGTGTGCCTCATGTTTGAGCATGTCTTTCTAGCTTGTTTTGAGTCCATCTCAGCATGTTCTTGGTGTTATTTTGCCATGATATACCTCTGTTAAGGTTTTGTTTGATAGCTTCTTGCATGCTCGATGCACTTGTAGTGCAATTCCATCAACTAGCCTAATGTGTACCATGCTTTAGACCATCATTCTAGCATGATTTTGGCTTAACTATAAGAAGCTTTTGTCCATGTTTTAGCATGCTCTAGCTCTGATTTATGTTGTTTTGGTCATGCATGCCATGCTTTGTATAGCTATAGTGCATTCTAGCTTGTTAGCTTTGTGTATCAGGTCCACTAGCATGCATTGCTTGGACTTTTTGAATGATTTGGCATAATTTGTTATGTGATTTCAGTTCATGTTTCATGTTCATGCACTCACATTTGTCACTCTTTCCATGCTTTGGAGGGTTGGTCTTTTATGCCTAGGAATGATTCATTGCGTATGCCTTCATGCCTAAGCTTGTGAGCTATCATTTTAGTGTGTTTTGGGGGGATATTTTGTCATGATATAACTCTGATTTTTGTTGGTTAAGTCATCTCATGCTTGGTCTTGATAGGTGTAGTGTAATCCTTTCTTTTGGCCTTGTATGTGTCATGCCTTATGCCCTTCATGCTAGCTTGTTTTGGCTTCCTTACATGCATGTTTTAGACTCATTTTGACATGTTCTAAGACTGTTTTGAGTTTCCTCGACCATATGCTTCATGTTTTGTATAGCTATAGTGCAAGTGCCTATGCTAACTTTGAGTTTTGAGCACCATAGCATGCTTCATTTGCATCGTGTGTATGATTTGGCATCATTTATCATGACATTTTAGAGCATGTAGCATTGTCATGTTCCTATTTATTTCACCTTTAGTGCCTCTAAGGGTCATGCATTGTTGCCTTGCTTATGACCTAGCTTGTATGCATGCATGCTTAGACATTTGAGCCCCATCTCAGCATGTTTTGGTTTTTGTTTAGACCTATTTGAGCTCTGCCCATGGTTGGTTCTTGCATTTGTGCCATGTATTGCATGTCCCTTGTATAGTTCTCTTTGCTAGCTTTAATGCTTAAGAATCCTAGCATGCTATGCTTGTGTTGTTTGAATGATTTGGCATCATTTCTTGTTTAATTTCAGAGCTTATAGCGTTGTTGCACTCCCATGTTTATCACTCCTTGAGCACTCTTGAGAGTTGTGCTCTTAGGCCTAGTTGATAGGCCAATGCATGTGCATGCTTGTATATGCTTTCGTGCCTTCATTTCATCATAATGGCCACTGATTTGGGCATGACTGAGGTCTGTCTACATTTAGTTTAAGTCCATTTAGCATGTTTATTTGCATGTTGCTTGCATGCTTATGTTGTTCTTTGCATTGAGTATGCCATGTTGTTCTTTGCATTGAGTATGCTATGTTATTACGTTGCATTGAGTATGCCATGTTACGTTGCATTAAGTATGCCATGTTGTTCTTTGCATTGTGTATGCCATGTTGTTGACTGCATTGTGTATGCCATGTTACATTACATTGAGTATGCTATGTTGTTGCTTGCATTGTGTTTGGATTAGGTGTTAGTCCAAACATGAGAAACGAGGAACGTTTCATACTTGAAGTGATAAAACTTGCCTCAATTCTCAGTCGCCGGCGCTCTTGATCATACATGATAGAGTTCAAGGAATTTATGTGTTTATGTGTGCATTCATTTCACATTGATTCGTACAATCTTGGCTTTTCAGCCATCATACATCGAGATGCGTGACTGGTGGCCCGAGAGTCGAGAACCGCACTCCCTTGAGCTCATGAAATAATAGGGAGGGTGGTTGTGCACACTTATGTTGCAAATACATTGCCATGCCCCTTCTTGTCCTCTCTGACAAACTAGATAAGTGACAAAAAGCGGTGTGAGACCAATAAAAGTGGCCGGCTGACCACTTTATCTGGTCTGCAGCAAAGAAAAGTGGTCGGCAGGTGGTCTCCCCCATCAACAACTGGTCGGCCATGTCCCTCGAGGTTCCCATGGTAGAGCAAAAACTTTCTGGAACTTGGTGCAAGGTTCTGAAAACAGTTACAAACAGAGGCAAATTGGGGCATCGCGACGGATTTCCGAACGAGGCGACCGAGCATGCATGCACTCCTTTTCCCGAGGACCTGTCTTTATTGCTTTCCTTAGCTATTTTATGCTTTGGTTCTGTATTTAAGTAGTTCATGCGTTTAGCTGCTTATTTGTGTTGTAATAACTAGTTAGTTAACTTGATTAGTTAATTAGCTTCGTTTTGTACCTAATTAGTTAACTAGGATTAGTTAATTAGTTTTGTGATGTAATAATTAGCTTAGATTAGCTAGTTAGCTTCTTATTCGGACCCTCCGTCGATAGGGGGTGGCAGTGGGTTGGGAAATGGAAGGGTGAGGGAGTAGGAAGTTAGTAAATTGTCAAAATTGTGCTTTCTCCTTTGGGATTAATTAATAGGATATAGATGGATGGTCGGGATTGGGATGATTTTAAAAGTCGAAGGTTTCAATTGAAGAAATTCAAAGCGTAGGGTTTAATTTGTTATAGGGGTCGAACCCTCTTCTTTTTTATTTATTTTTTATAATTTCCCCAAAATTCATTTATGGGTAAATTACACTTTTCCTCTTTTAGGTTTCGACGTTTTCTTACTTGGCATTTAAAGTTTTTTTCCCCCACTTTGGTCCCTAGCATTTATAAATTTACCCATTTTACTCCAATAGCTAACATCCATCCAATTTGGTCAG
Organism: Camellia lanceoleosa; assembly: GCA_025200525.1. Lineage (NCBI taxonomy): Eukaryota > Viridiplantae > Streptophyta > Magnoliopsida > Ericales > Theaceae > Camellia > Camellia lanceoleosa. The sequence goes on from CM045760.1 coordinate 99,977,352, forward strand.
AAAATGCCACGTTGGAATCCATGTTGCGCCACATTGGTAGCTACGTGGCATAATATCACATTATTATGCAAATTTGGATAAATTACACTTTACTCCTTTAAGTTTCAAGTGTCTAAGAAGTACAAACATAGACACGCGATACGATATGGACACGTCCACACGATAATTTTCAAAAAAAGCAAGACACACAAAATATGTAGTTTTATATATTTATTATAAATATATCATTCAAAGATAATAAAAAATGTAACATAATATTAATTTTTGTAAAATTTTCGTTATCATTGTACCCTAGGTTATTTTGTTTAAATTTATAATTAGTTTCATGTGTGTCTAAGTGATAGACATGTGTGTCCCTCGATTGTTTGAGCCTTAAAAAATTAAAACATAATAGGACATGTTTGGATGAGTGTCTGACACTAGTCAGGAAGTATCCGATGAGTGTCAGTGTCCGACATGGACACGACAAGGATACGCCACCTTTTTAGAAGTGCATGTGCTTCATAGTTCAGCATTTTACCTCTTTCTCTAAAAAAAAAATTCCCCCACTTTGGTCTCTAATGTTCCAAGTTTTTCCTGTTTGTTCCAATAGTCAATCTCTATCTAGAATTGGATGAATGGCATCCATGTTTACTCCAGTTTGAACTTTATTTGTAATCGAGCCCCCTTCCCTCCCCTAGAATTGGATGAATGGTATCCACTATCTGCTTCCTCTCCCACATCTAGTGAAATGGCAATTGGATTTGGTAGAGAGATATTGTTCGATGATGGTGTTTGATGGTGTCGATTTGAAACGGCTGTGGTGGGTGGATGCTTGATGGTGGTTTTGAAATGTTAGTGGTAGCAACAGGGTGCAATCGAACCGAGCCGAGCTGAGTTCAACTATGTTCAAGCTCGACTCGCGTAAAATTTATGCAACTCTGCCTCAGCTCGTGATGGCTTGTTAGCCAAGAGAAAACCAAGGAAGACTAAAGCCCACTACACTTAAATAGAGATCGAGATCTCTCTATCTTGAAATACATTGTGTAATCGATGGGGGACACCAAACTGTTTGAAACATGACTCACCAAACGGCGTCGTTTGGTTGTTGAGTGCAATTGCACTCTTCAGTCCCACATCACTCAAGCAAAGAAGCATACTGAGTCTCAATGCGTATAAAACAGAGTTGTTTGCAGAGCCATTATTTCTCAAGGAAAACACAAGCTTCCAAACTAGTAATGATTATTATTTGTAATATAAAAATAAAAAATAATCATGATCATTAAAAGTTTGAAATGTTTTAATATATATATTATGTATATATATTTGAGCTTGCGAGCCTAATCGAGTCAAGTATTATTGAGCTCGGGCTTGGCTCGTTTATTATACAAGCTTAAATTCTTGGGCTTGTTTATTTGGTAAGTGAACCGAGTTCGAACGAGCCTTAACGAGCCGAACTTGAGTTTGTTCATGAACGTCTTACTTATAAAACAAAGTTGTGTGCAGAGCCATTATTTCTCAAGGAAAGCACAAGCTTCCAAACTAGTAATGATTATTATTTGTAATATAAAAATAAAAAATAATCATGATCATTAAAAGTTTGAAATGTTTTAATATATATATATATATAATATATATTTGAGCTTGCGAGCCTAATCGAGTCAAGTATTATTGAGCTCGGGCTTGGCTCGTTTATTATACAAGATTAAATTCTCGGGCTTGTTTATTTGGTAAGTGAACCGAGTTCGAACGAGCCTTAATGAACCAAACTTGAGTTTGTTCATGAACGACTTGATTCATTTGCGGCACTAGGTAGCAGTGATGAGGTGGAGTAGGGCAATGAATGGTGATGGAAGGGTGGTGGGAGTGTTGGAGGAGATTATGGGTTTGGGTTGAGTTTAAATTTATGTAATAATGTGTCATAATAATTTTACGTGCAACGTGACATTTTCCATGACTATTGGAGCAAACTGGAAAAAATTAGAAATTTAGGTACTAAAGTGGGAAAAAACATTAAAGGTCAAAATGGAAAAACAGTGCCTCTTAAGGGGAGCAAAAATGTAATTTACTCAAATTTGTATAATAATCTGTTATTATGTTGTGTGATTTTTGCACAAAATTGGATGGACGTTAGTTGTTGGAGTAAATTGAGAAAAATTAGAGATGTTGAGGACCAGGTGGAAGGAAAAAAAAAACTTCAAAGGCTAAAGTGGAAATATGTTAAAACTTAAGGGGGGCAATTAGTGTAATGTACCCTTCATATATTTATTCCACTTGTTTTTTTAAATTATGTTTCAGGTTATTTGGGAGAGTGGCATTAGTTACTGGTGGCGCAACTGGCATTGGAGAGAGCATTGTACGCCTATTCCATAAGCATGGTGCAACAGTTTGTGTTGTTGACATTCAAGATGATCCTGGCCAGCATCTCTGTGAAACCCTCGGTGGTGATCAGAATACATGCTTTTTCCACTGTGATGTCACAGTAGAGGACAATGTTCTCCGTGCAGTTGACTTTGCAGTCGATAAATTTGGCACACTTGATATCATGGTTAACAATGCTGGGATAGGTGGAGCCCCTTGTCCAGATATCCGCAATGCAGACGTATCTGAGTTTGAGAAGGTATTTGATGTGAATGTGAAGGGAGTATTTCTTGGAATGAAGCATGCAGCTCGTATAATGATCCCAAGGAAGAAGGGCTCAATTATTTCCATTTGTAGTGTTGCAAGTGCCCTTGGAGGAATAGGCCCACATGCATATACAGGGTCCAAGCATGCTGTTTTGGGACTCACCAAGAATGTTGCAGCTGAGATGGGGAAATATGGAATACGTGTTAACTGTGTTTCTCCTTACAGAGTTGCAACAAGCTTGGCTTTGGCTCACTTGCCCGAGGAGGAGAGAACTGAGGATGCAATGGTAGGTTTCTGTAATTTTGTTGGGAGGAATGCTAATTTGCGGGGGGTGGAACTGACGGCCGATGATGTGGCAAACGCTGTGCTTTTCTTAGCCAGCGAGGAAGCAAGGTATATGAGTGGGGCTAATCTGATGGTTGATGGGGGTTTCACCTGTACAAATCACTCGCTTCGTGTCTTCCGCTAAATAACAATGTTCTTTGTGGGTGCTTTCATGGGGCGGGTTAATTAGCTTGATTTTGTTTTTTACTCTTTCGGTAACTAAGCTGAGCTCCATTAAAACTAAACTTGGCTCGAATAGACTCGTGAATATGTACATATATTATATATAAGAGCTAATGATACTTTCAACAATTACACAACTAGCTTCAAGTTTCAGTTCCATTCCTATACACTAATTCATATATATTTTTTATTCATGTTTAATAATCTATTTATCATAATTTATCTTCTTTTTTTGTTTTAATACATCATTCCTTTTAAATTTCTTGCTAATAAAATTTTCTTATTTTTCTTATTATGCATGTTAATTTAGGTTTGGATTTAATATTTTATTTTTATTTTCGAATTCAAAATTTGGTTGTTTATATAATTGAGTTGACTCAAATTAAGCTTTTAGTTTTCTAAGAATTGAGTTCGAGCTTGATTTTTTAAAATTAAACTTTAGTGATTACTTTTTAACAAATTGAACTTGAACCGACCAAAACTCGATTCAACTAGAACAATCCAAAGCTTGACTTAGCTTGTTAGCAGCTCTGGACAATTGCTTTGGACAACGGTAGAAAACAGTTAAATTGAGTGATGGCTAGAAGAATTTTTGTCGAGATAGCTTTTTAAAGCTTACAGTTTTAAGTTTTAAATGGGTAAATTACAATTTTAACAATTTAACCTTTTTATGTTTGGTCACTTCTTTATTTTCATCTTTAAATTTTTTTTTTTTTCACTTTTACTCTTCATATTTTAAGTTTTTTTTTTTTTGTTAATTTTTGTTAAAAATTAGACAGAAAGTGTTATAATAACTATCACATAACATTAAAAAAAATATATTATTATATTAGAATTTAAGTTTATGTCAGATTTGTGAATTATATATAATAAAATATTTTTATGTTACGGGATTGTTAATGTGTCATTTTCTGGCTAATTTTTAACAGAAATTAGTTGTAAGACTAAAGTGAGAAAAATTTTAAGGGCTAAAATGAAATAGTGGCTAAACATAAAGAGACAAAGTGTAATTTATCCGTTATAAAATTCAATAGTTACTTATCGACTCACCCATAAATTTTGAATGAGAATCTATGAATAAAATTTCACAAAATCTTTAAAAAAAAAAGGTGTACTTCAAATAAATTAACTACATGGTAACAACAGCCGAAGAGACAACATAGTAGCAAGGATGGAAACACCTTCAAATCTATAGCCGATGAAAAGAAACCAAAAGCTATGCGTCCTGAAAAGTACCATGAAAATAAAGTCTGATACATATTTAAATTTGGAGTGGCAAGGCACATCCAAAATAAATTTAGTTTATATGTAGTAATAATACTATAAATTCATACTTAATTACTCAAAAATTATACAGAATTGTTATTTTATGATTCAAATTTATTTTATATATGAACCCCACATTATATAAATTTAATCACAATCACACATCTATATTCTGGGTAATTTCGAGGACAATAGGTCTGGGATACCAGACTTATTTTTTTAAAATATGCAGTCAACCTAAGGAAATCTTGAAGCTTCATCAAAAAATGAAAAGAAAAATCTTGAAGCTTCCAATAGAGTTTAGGAGGACTTACGTGTAGGTCATAATAGGTGAACTTATTGTCCAATAAGTTTTATGATAATTAATGATTTTTTCATTAAACACTATTAAAAACGTCACTAATAGTTAATTTTCAGTGACAGTTTGAAAATTTTGTTACAAATAATGCCACTAATTATAAGTTTTAGCGATAGTTTAAAAAAATTGTCACAAAAAAACATCGCTAAATTTTACTTTCAATGACAGTTTGAAAAATTCGTTACAACAAAATGTCACAAATTGTAAGTTTTAGAGACAATTTATAAAAACCATGACAAAAAAGTCACTAATTGTCAATTTTTAGCGACACGCAAAAAATCGTCACCAAAAATTATTTTTAGCGACGATTTTACTGGGTCTTATTTTCAATAGGACTTGATAAGAATTAAATCCAACTATTATGATCTATTAGTAGTTTACCTTAGAGTTTTATTCATGTAATTTGAAGAGAGGTTGTTTAACTTTTGGAGAGAGAGATATGCCTCAAAGTAAAATAGAGCTTTAGGGGAGGAGTCTTTTACTTAGGGTACAACTATGAAAAAGATGTACATCGCAATAGCAAGAGATAAACGGGTAAACCCTAATAATAATAATAAGGAAAATTCTAAATATAAATAAAATTCATACAAAAAATTTGATAAGATTAATGTGGCAATGCATAGATACCCCATTTTTTACTAGCCTTAAGACTTGGGTGCTCCTCTTTAAGCTCCCGATGATGAAGATGAGATGTGTTAATCTTACAAGTTTTATAGCAGGAAGCCTAACGATCATGCTTTAAATCATCCACAAACCTGTTTTGGACAAACTATTTTTCGATCAAAATGGAAACCTTCTTTCGAAAACGAGTTCAATGGTGCAATTCTAGACACTACTACAATGTTCTGAGGCTTATATTTTCAAAATCAAAACATTGTATTCTTTCAAACAAATTGAGCAAAGAATATAGTGGAAATGAATGGAAGAGATGAAATCCTTTGAAATACATGTTTCTCCTTGCAATTCAAGCTAACCTTGTCTTGTTGATCTGATTATGTGTATGCTGACTGGCCGGACACCATGTGCTGGCTAGCTACAAAAGTACTCGGCCGATCGCCAAAGAGAACGACCGACTGAATGTTCTGGATACAGAGCATTTTCAAGAATTCAGCTTGTTTTGCTTACCTACCACAAATATCTTAGATATTTACACCCTGAGCTCTATATATAGAGCTCGGTAGCTCATTTGAAAGGGTTAAAAAGTTTGCCCAAAGCTCATAAGAGCCTCTTGACCCTCCTCTCTCTTCATTGTTTTGCTTTGGACATCTAAACTACGTTGAAGCTTGATCCTAAGCTTCTTGCTAAGACTTTTGGACATTAAACAACACATCTAAAGTGACTTAAGGGAATTGAAAGCGGGTTTGTGAATCAAAGTGACATACCTTCCTTAGGAGGTTATATTCTCACACTTTAATCATCTTTCTCCATTTCTTTCTTTAATTCATGCTTTATACTGTTGTATAGTTGTAACAAGTCCTCATGGATGTGGAGGGAGTAGCTTTAGCCACCCATTCATTGAGTTGATAGTTTTTTTTTTCTTAACTTTCTTGCTTTCCTTAGCTCTAATATCTACCTTATATTTATTTTGAACCCTTGTAGATGTGATTGGAAGTAGTTTTCAGCCATCCACCCACAAGTTTAATAAGTAAAGTAGTTTTATTTTTTATTTTTTATTTATTTTTTTGTTTTGTGGTTACACTCCTCTTCACATATCCTATCTCTTAAGTCCATTCAACCTATGTATTCCAACCTATGCTCAAAGATGATGGGTAGAATGGTTGTTTCATAGGGTTGCTTAAGTGATTCTTGGAATTTGATGCTGAGAGTGTTGTGTTCTTTCCCTTTTTGGTTGTTTTTGGAAGTAAAATAAGAGATTTTGGGTCAAAGGACATTAAAATCTCCTCTCTGAATCATTTGTGAACATAGAAAGAGGTATAACTATCATTGTTCTATGACTAGCGGAAGAGCTTTCAATGGATTTGATGGGTCCCTTGTTTTAGTAAGCAAAGCTTCTACCAAGAAATGATTTGCATTAATCTACACTCTCCACTTAAAAGCATGGATTTGGGCATTAATTTGCCCTTATTCACAAAGAAGATGTAGGTTCCTATCTATTTTTTGAGCTTGAATTTGTTCTCGATTTTGATTCATTTAATCATTGATTTATTGCAAAATATTTGTTGTATAAACCTGTTTATATCATTTTTGAGCATTCTAGCCCATCCATCTCTTCTCCAAGTGATCCCTATTAGTAGAGGAAGTAGAAATGATGAGCACCCCCCAGAAAGTTCCCTTCTGGCCTCTATCTTGGAATTCTGCACTGACCTAAACCTTAGCCGAAGGAATAATTCAGCTGGCCATTGCCTGGTTCGGCTGGCTCATCTTATGTCTGGCCGGCCATTTTCCCGCAAGAATAGAGAAAACAGTTTCTCGAGAAGTGCTCTCCTTGATGGTGCTGAAGCTCCTAGGTGATTTATTCATTTTGATTTGTTAGATTCAACAGTAGTTTGGCTGAATCCATTCAATGTTGTAATAATCACTCACTCACTCTCTCTCTCTCTCTCTCTCTCTCTCTCTCTCTCTCTCCCCCTCATTTCTTTCTTATTCGAATTGTTGTAATAACCCCCAACCCCACGTCTTTCTTACCATTTTATTTACGTGCTTTCGGTACTATATCATGCTAGTTTTTATTTATTTATTTATTTATTTTTGTCATACTTGTATATTGCATCCATTTTTCATGCACTTGGGTTTGGTTCATATGTATTTATGGAATTTATTATTTTGAAAGATGAATACGTGCGTTGCTACATGTTTTGAGATGACATTCATGCCATTTATTAGTATCTGGAGCCCAAGATACACGACATGTATGTATTGCATTAGTCAATTGTATCTAGGATCATGCACACAAATGCATATATCTAAACATTTCTTGGGACCCACCTTGGAGTACCAGGTAAGGAATTTTTGGCTTTATCATATTGCATGTGCATGTTCCTTATCATATATGTTGCTACATCACGAGGCAAAGTGCTTAAAGGAGATATCTGTTTGAATACTGGTAGATGGAGGTTGTGTTGTTTATTTTGGAATGTAGATGATTCTTATGCTGTTGAGTTTGTGCAAAAAGCCTTAAAAAATGCATGAAATCAAAGCATAACCAAAATTAATGACATAATCTGTACTTGCATGCCTTAGATAGTAATGGTAGTGTTATTAATAACTGGAACATGGATATATATTGATTATAAAAACCATATTATAACTTAGTAGAGGCTGATCTTTGGATTGGGTGAGTGGAGTGCTTGATTAATTACCTTCCCCTCTCATACCTAATTTCTTGAGTCGAGACACTTTGGTTATGACGGACAGTGGCCTTTGGTACGAGTCTCGGGTTTCCTAATTTCCCCAAAAGATTAGATGGCGACTTTGAAATCTGGTGAAGTAGTCAATTTTCTAGCAAATGTTTTGCAATAAAATGGATTTTCTACAAAAGTTGCCAGATTTGGACTCTCATTTTCTATTTCGCATTGCATTAGTGATATCAGATCAGAAATCAGAGGTCTGAATTGTTGGGTGCGCTTGGTAACCCCAAAGGCATCTCACAATTTCTAGCGACTCTGTTGGGGAAACTAGGAGAACTTAACTCAAACTTCATAACGTGGATTTTATTTTCATATGTATATTCATTGCATTTCATGCATGGTGAGCTTAAGTTACTATATTTGCCATCTAACATCCCAGACGGCTGGCTGGACATCGGCTTTGTTATGGTGGAAATACAAGCCTTAGATCAGGATCACCAAATGTATTGCTCGATCCTCCTTTCCTTTCACTTATAGATGTTGGGAATGGTAGGTATATCAGGTGTCTTGCTGAGGTACCCTTTTTGACCAACTGACCTAGTGCATATATTAAGCTTTAGCAACTTCCACAATTAGAACATGATGCTTTCCCGTGTCTAAGATGCAGTGATACCACTAGTTTAAATAGTGAAGCTTTAGTTCACCACTAAAACTAGGAAAATGTATCTTGTGAGAACCTGAGAGTTTTTCCTCTTCATTGCTCGAGTGACAGATTGTTCGCTTGAGCAGTCTTGCGGGTCATCCAGTACTTTTGTAGATTTGAACTTTTGGGCGTTCGCATTTTGAGCTCGAGCGAAAGTTTCATCGCTCGAGCAGTCTAATGTCTCTAATGCTCGAGTACAAGTTTCATTGCTCGAGCGGTCTGTTCGGGATCAACACTTTAAAAAGCCATTTTTGGTCAATTCTATATCATTTTCTCTCCCTTTTCTCTCTCTCTCTCTCTCTCTCTCTCTCATCTTCCTCTCTTCCGTCATTTTTGAGGGTTTCGAGCTTTCTAGCTTGGTTTTCATCTATTTCCACTCACTTTCTACCTTTAGGTCCATATACCAAAACGTAGAGCACGAAGAGAGCTTTCTAATAATCTGAGCGGATCATGTTTTCGTCGAAGTTGAATTTTATGGCTTTCTCCTCTTCTTGCTAGAGATAAGAATTTCTTTGCTCTTTCTCAATACTTCCTTATAGATAGACATGTGGTAAATTTCTATTGCATAAAAAGCATAATTTAGTTATGCGATTTCAAATTCATAAAAAAGGTGTTTTGGATTTGAGTTGTGGAAAGTGAAATTATATGTTTTTGGGAGGTTTTGGTGAATTGAGAGGTAGTCTATCTTGTTTATGTCATGAAAGGAGGAAAAACCCTAATTTGTATTATTAAAGGTTTGATGAAATGAAAAAGGGGAAAAGTTGGGTAATAGGTATGTTATGTATTATGTGGATCGTATTAGTGTAGTAATTGCTAAAAAGGGAGTTAACCGAGATATTGAGGTTAATTTGAGAAATATATGTTGAGTTGAGTTGAGTTGAGTTGGGTTGTGGTTGTGGTTGTGGTTGTTGTCATGACCAAAACCTGCCCCTATAGGTTTAGCGTCGTAATCGGGTAGTAATCCTGGGATTACCAAAGGCCATCATAATATAAGGGGCTGTGGAAGCAAATACAAAACATACATAGTCCATAGAGCTGTGCGGACATACGTGGGACACAATTTTTTTTTAAAAAAAATATACATGAACCCATATATGATGTCAGATACATAACCATTCCACATTGTTATAATACGCAAATAGGACAAAAGAACTGTTACAAAACAACAAAAGTCTAACTCTTATAACTTGGTTCACAAAACTCGACCACTAAACTCTTTTTGGAACCTCATTAGGAGGCACAACGGTTGGCCAACAAAACTGACCTCCAGGCAAACATTATTGAGCCTGGTCACATACATACATAAATATTACAGTGAGCTAGAGCCCAATAAACAATAACAGAGTAAAGACTTTAATGAATGATGTCCATAACAAATTCAGAAATCAGATTTCAAGTCTCTTATCAAATCAGAAACATAGTCATGTTCATATTCATATTAGAAACAGCGTCATATTCATATTCATCTTCATATTCAAATCATGTGTGGTACATCCATTATCATTAACATATCACGTTGATCAAGCATTTCAAGTTCCATAAAGGAACCTTTGGCACCGGGTAACATATCTCATACGTGGGCCACGGTATTGTTTCCCCCGGGTGAGGGCCTAGGCCACGGCATTATTTCCCTCGGGCGAGGGCCTCATGACCATAAGCCACAGTATTATTTCCCCTGGGCGAGGGCCTCTGCTAAGCATACCACAAAGACATTTCAAAGAATTGGATCATTATTCATGTAATCACAAAATAGCCTTTTGTATCATTCAGAAATAGTTCATATCATATCATAATGTTTAGAAAGTATTTTATATCGAACATAGCTTTACTAAGTTATTACTCACAGATAGTTTACAAATAGCTTCGATAGCAAACCAATGGATCGACAGCTTACGACGCGTGACCTACACAAACATAACAGATACACATATTGAAACACACGCTTGGATAGTACTTAACTTATTTCATTTTCTTCCTCATGTGTTTCTAAGTCTTGTCCTAATTATTGTGTCTTAATCATGGCTTAAGAATGCCTAGGATGCAATGAGGATACCAAAGTGTTTTGAAAACACTTAGTCAGTTATGCTAAAAATAAGGGTCTCACTCGAGTGTAACTTCCTTCGCTCGAGCGGACGTTCAAACATGTGAGTGGTCGCTCGAGCGCAACTTCCTTCGTTCGAGTAGTCTGTAAACTCTGTAAAAGTACTGGTTGTGTGATTTTTTCGCTTAACGCACGCTCGACGGTTGCTTGAGCGTGAGACTGAGGTCTTCGCTTGAGTGCAACTTTGGTCACTCGAGCGGTCTGCAAAATGTGTAAACTTCTGGGAGCATGCATTTTACGCTCGAGCCAACTTTTGGTCACTCGAGTGAAGGTGCAAAAACATAGAGTGGTCGCTCGAGCGCATGATCCATCACTCAAGTAGAGGAGCAAAATTTTGGGATTTCTAGATTTGCTCCCAAAACTCCAATCTAAAGCTGCAAATCATGATCTTTTGGGCCAAAAACTTAAGGAAACTTGTATAAACTTGGAAAACTTCATGGATTCGAAATCATTTCGCAAAATTAAGGATCAAAAGCATGCCGATTGTGTGAAATAAAACTCAAAACTTGAAAGTATCACATATATGCAATGGATTGAGTTCAAAGCTTCCAAATCATGATCAAATAAGATCAATTGATGAAAAACATGGTAACCTCTCAAACCTAAGGTAGAATTGGCACATGCATATTAGAATTACTTGAAATCCAAACTCAAAAATGTGATGAAAGTGCATGCATGCATGAATGGCTCAATTCTCTTCATTTTTAGCTTCATTCTTTCATTACTCAACTTAATTATCTAGAGTTCATGGCCTAAACATCGTAATTGTTCAATCTAAGGGTTGAATTCTTACCTAGGCTTTCCAAGGTGAGAGCTAGAGGGTTAATTCTTGAGTCTCTAAAGTCCAATGCCTTCAATTCCTAGCAATTCCCTTAGCTTGAGCTTAATCCCTCCCCGAAATGACTCTAAGCTCACTCTTCTCACTCTCCCTCATGTTTGGAGCTCAAAGAGGATGAAATGAGAGTGAAAAGTGTATTCTAGGGGTCTCACATGCCTTATGTAGGCTCAACCACTAAGGCCTAATTAACTTAAGTTAAAGGTAACTAATTGGGATCATTTTATTCTAATTAATTGCTTCCGAATCGAATTTCAATTCAACCTACCATAAATTCTCAAAAGTCCAAATAACACATAAATCAAGTCAATTTTGTGATCGGATGCCGATAAGGCCTTTAATTCACAGAACAAAGCATAAATACAAACATATATTCCTATAGCAGACATATATAAACATGAATAAAGCAACACACATGCAGTTAATTCAGAATTTCAGTCTTAATTACTTATTAGGCATCTTTAATCATGGTTTCGTAGTTAATCATATGTCGGGGTTGTTATAATTGTGGTTTTGGTTAACTATGGATTTGGAATTATTGAAGAAGGAAAATGAATATTTGGAACATGATTGGAGTATTGGGAATGATGGAATTGATTTTTGAAAAAAAAAAAATGAAATCATAACACTTTTGTAAATCAAGAATGAATGAGGGTTAAACACTGATTATCTTACATGTTATTGTTGTTGTTAGGTTTAATGTCCCATAAGTTTTGGATTATTGTATTACACGTATTAAATGTATGTGCCTAGAGGTTTTGTCCTTGGTCATCAGTGGAGGATGACATTAATGTGTTGAATGGATTATGTGTATGTATTACACTTATGTTATTTATTCTTTTAGCATGTTGTTATGATCGGTGATGTACACGTGTTGAGAATGAGAGGTACCAATACCTTCTAGCTAATCCTTGGAGAACTTGGTAGCTGTAGACACCCCATTTTTGATCGTCCTCAAGACCTGGAAGTCACCACTTGAACACTCGGTGATTATCCATGTTCGTGTTCGTTTGGAGTTCCCGGAGTTCTCGGCTACGCGCCTTGCCTCAGGACCTCCGAACTTGACCGTTTTGTGTCTGGTTTTGCACCAAACACTTGTGCTTTGCCTTGGAGGGGCAGGGAATGCCTTGTGAGGCATCCCCACATACCACCGGCAGTGGCTAGAGGCCACCGGCTGGTTGGTGTTGCCATCGGCACTATATTGTGCCGGTCGGCACTCTTTTGTGCCGGTCGGCAGTCAATTTTGTCAAAGTGACAATTTTTCCCTGCCGACTACTGTTCAGTTGCTTTTTGAGATATTTTGAAGCAGCTGTATAGCATTTGTTTCCCCTCCATACACGTGTATAGAGGGATGAGCCTTTGGTTTGCTTAGCTTGTAAGCTTTGTTGCCTACAAGAGAAGGCTCTCTTCTCTTGGCTCAAGGGTTAGAAAAATTAGACATTTTTAGAGAGAAAAGACAGAGAAGAAGCTCTGGTTCTAGGTTAGAACTTGTGTATCTATCCTATCTCTCTTTTCCTCTCTTGTTTCTACACTAGGTGCTTTAATCCATATTATTGCACACAAGCACCTAGTGTTTCACCTTCCTTCGGTTACTGAGGTTCTAAGGGCTGGTTCTTGAAGTTTTTGATTGGATTTGAGCTCAAGGAAGCAACAACATCAACCTTTGTGAAGGTGGTCTTCAAGGGTAAGAAACTACCCCTTTTTACCCCATTTTTGCACTCCATTTTTGCATAGTTTAGAACTTTTTTTGTGCTTAGCATTTAATACAAAAAAGTTCTATTTTTTAGTCCTCTTTATTGTTGGTTAAGAGCGTTTTGTGCTTTGGGGAGGTTTGACCACCCTTAGGCCTTGAAAAGGCCTTATTTTGTGCTATTTTGTGAGAGCTCCGAGATTTTGGTGTTGGGGTCTTTTCACCACTGAAATCTTGAGGGATTTCAGTGGTGAAGATGATGCCTTGAAGCCCTAAGAAGGAGAGGGTCACCCCCTCTCCTTGTTGTCCTTGAAAAGGACCTATTTTGCCTCTTGAGGGAGCCTCAGGTTTGGTTGTTTGTTGGTTATGCCATGGCTGTATTTTGTGCTCATATTGCCATATTATAACTTTGTATCATGTTGGTTTTAGTACTCCTTGCATGTTTTGCATAGATGCTTTGTAATGCCTCTTTAGTCCTTTAACATGCATTAGGTTGTATGCCTCTATTCTAACATGTTTTAGGCTTAGATTCATGAAGCTTGTATGCTTATTTTTCCATGAATAAGGTCTGTCCATGGTTACTTTGGTCGATCTTAGCTTGCATCACATAGCCTCTTTGCATTTGGCTTGTTGGCCTTAAGAGCATGAAGTATAGCATGCCTTGCTTGCATTATTTTCAATGGTTTGGAACCATGTAGCATGCTATTTCAGTCCCTTAGACATGCTCGAATGATTGCCTTGCACGCCTCTTTGAAGTTTTGAAAGCATATGTTGTATGCCTAGTGATTTGGTCATTGTGTGTGCCTTGCTCTAGAGCCACTTAGATGCCATCTAGGAGGTCCCATTTGTATGGTCTAGGGCTGCCTTAGACCTGTTTTAAGCCTTCTTGGCCTTGTGAGGCTTGGTTGGCTTAGCCATGGTTTAGGTCTCCTTTGGCTTGCCTTGGATGCTTGGACCATTTGTTGCATGCTTAGTCTATTTTGTTGCTTGGCTTGGCACCATGTCCAACATGATTTTAAAGCTTATATATGCATGTTAATATGTCCATGTTAGCCTCTTTTAAGTGTTCTTAAGAGTTGCTTGTTTATGCCTAAGTGTTGAATTATGTATGCTTGCATGTGTGCATGTATTCCATATATCTTAGCCTTCACTTCTATGGCATTTGGCCATTGATTTTAGGCTTATTTAGAGCTGCCTAACCTATGTGTAAGTCCATCCTCTTGTTGCTTGCATATGCTCCTTGAGTGTTGTAATGTATTGGTAAGTAAATGCACGTTAGGACTAACATGATTGAATGAAGTCACATGCTTGGTTGCATGCTTGGACACCCACATTACACCTTGCTTACTTGATGGTTGACATTGGTGTTTCATGCCTTGTATGTTTGTTAGCTTGTATGCTCCTTTGCATTGGCATGATTGCATACTAGTTGACATGTTTAGGATTGCATTACATAAACATACATGCTCTACCTCTTGACCAAGTCGTGATAGAGGCTTAGCACCCTTGTGTGTTTGTTTGGTTTGCATGCATTTGAAATAGAAGTTGCACATTTGGTTCTTTGGGCCATCATGCATGGAAATGCGTGATTGGTGGCCCAAGAATCGAGGCACATGCCCCTTTGAGTCACAAATATGATAAGGGGCATGATTGGTGCACACATTGTTGGAATTACATTGCCATGCAAGTTTTTGCCCTCTGCTGCTGTGAGTTGCAGGTTCTGTAGACATTCATTGCCGGCCGGCAGTATTTAGTGCCGACCGGCAGTCTATTGATGGCCGATTGATGAATTTTGTGCCGGTGACCCCATGCTGATGCCGGTGGAAGTCCCACTCAGCCGATGATATTCCTCAGTGTCCTGGGAGGCACTCCAGAGACTTTGGCAGTCTTCTGAGATGCAAAACAGGGAAAACATAGGCAATTTAAGCATTTCAGTGCAATTCCGAGCAAGTCCCGAGCATGCGTTGCATCCGGCCCTCATCTCGAGGCAGTTTACTGCTGTAATTAGATTAATTAATTTAGTTGGACTATATTATTTTTGGACTGTAGATTCTTTTGGTCCCTCTGTGTGAGGGCATAATTGTAATAAGTGTGGGTGAGTGTTTGTATGTCTTCCAACCCCCATTTCTTTTTTCCCTTTTATTTACCTGCTTATGAT
Source organism: Camellia lanceoleosa (assembly GCA_025200525.1). Taxonomy (NCBI): domain Eukaryota; kingdom Viridiplantae; phylum Streptophyta; class Magnoliopsida; order Ericales; family Theaceae; genus Camellia; species Camellia lanceoleosa. The sequence goes on from CM045760.1 coordinate 99,992,885, forward strand.
GGTAGATTAGGGCATATTTAAAATTAGCATACCTTATGCAATGCATGCGTGCATCCATGCATTTGTTGACATGCATCGGGCTCGGTACATCATACAAACTGCATTGTATTTTCAATTCCAAATTGAATACGTGCATCGAATAAAGTGCATTTCACATGCCATCTTTAGGGTTAGCCGAGCCTACTCTAAATTGCATCTTCGCCTGTGTTGCATTAGCCATTTAACATGAACTAGAGACATGCATGTCTGCTAACTAGTTTCTTATTTTGGCACGGAGTACGATGTAAGTATTTATGCTTCAGCATATCGCATGCGTGTGGATGTTAACATGACAGTATGCTTACCATGCGGCTAAGTGCTTATGTGAGATAAACTGTTTGAATGCCTGTGGATGGAGGTTGGGTTGCTTGAGTTGGAAAACTCATTGAAATCCGTGTTTTAGCCTACTTGCGAGTAGCAAATTCCGAAGCATTTTCAAAACGAACGGATATGCAATGTTTGTTTCCAAATTAGGCAATCTAGTCTATACTTGTTTGCTGTGCGCATAGCATAGTAATTCTAGGTTAATAATTGGAATAAGAGCATGTAATGTTTTCAAAATCTGATATCACGGTTAGTAGAGGCCGGTCTTCGGACCGGGCGAAAGGGGGTGCTCATAGCTGACCTTCCCCGATCGTACCCAAGCTCCCGAGCCAAGACAACTTTGGTGATGACAGACATGTGGCCTTCGATACCGAGTCAGGGTTTCCTAAATTTCCCATTTAAAAAAAAATATTTCGGTGGCGACTTTGTAATCTGGCAAAGCAGTCCATGTTTAACACTACTTTTCAAAAAATCTGTTTTTCTTCAAAACGATTTGCCGGATTTGGACTCTTTGGTTCAAGATTTAGAACCGTGACATTTTGAGTCCTTTGAACTGTAGTAGACCCAATATCGAACCGTAACGGGGAGGGGGACTCACACTCCCTCGCCCCGGGATGCGTTCGGGGACGTCTACAGTTTCTGGCGACTCTGTTGGGGAGTTTGGAGAGCTTGACTCGAACTCGTGATATCCGTTTTTGACTACACTTATGTGTTTCTTTGCATTGCATGTGCATTGGTGCGCCTAGGACACCGTGTTGGCCATCTGCTATTCCTGAGCGGTTTGCCGGAGGCTTGTCTTGTCAAGGCATGTCCATAAGGCTGACCGGTTCGGTTATGCTCGCCAAGATGGGAACACAAACCCCGGTTTTACCGGGGCACCCTTTTTGACCATTCGACCTAGTGCATATCGGAATCCATAGTGACCATTCCAAACTATGACAGGTTGCTCACCCGATATTAGGTTGTTTGAAACCGTTGTGTGCATAGTAAAACCCTAGCTCCTGACAAAATAGGACAGGGAAACCCTACCCCAACATAGGGGTGTATTGGCTCTCATTTATCTGCTATGTGCTTTTTAGAGTGTATCTCTGCAGGGGAACGCATATATCAATTTGCAAAGTTTGAGCATCAGGCCTGAGGGCACTGGTATCAGTATTGTTGAGAATCGCCAGGTTCTGCGGATATCGATTCAGCTTTTGAACAAGAATTCGGGGAACAAGGATCGAGTAGAGTATAGCTTGTCCGGCCACACCGTGTTTGATCTGCTTTGAAATAAATCGCTTGTTTTCCGTTTCAGTTCAGAGATTCAGAGGGTCGATCCAGAACAAGCTAGTGTCTTTTTCTTGCTGAGGCAGAACTGAACATGACGCAAAACTCAGAAGAGATTGTGGTCATGACGGCCGCGTTGAGTCAGGGAATCACCTTACAAGATGAGACTACTGTTGACATGCCGCATCCACCTAGGTCGCCTGCCGCACATCCAATATGGACTCCTCAACTATATCAGGCTCGCGAGCCTACTACATTTGAACTAATGGGAATGATAGGTGATCTTCAAAGATCCGTGGCGGATCTCGCCTATGGAATGTCTATTTTGCCACCAGCCGCACCATATGCCGGAGGCTTCATACCCCAGGAGCCCCCGCTACTGGGACGAATTGTAATTGAACTCAACCAATCGGAGGTGACCTCCAGCTATGGTAACAACGCAGCAAACCAAACTCTAGATCAGGCCGAGGCCAGAGATAAAGGCAAGATGAAGATAGATGCCGACCCCGTCGAACAACTGCTGTGGGCAGTAGAGGCTTTGAAAGCCGGAGGGATGAACAAGTAACAGATATCCGCAGTTGTGTCAAAAGCTGTGGAGGACGCTTTCCCCACTCCGCCTGAGGGCAGTTCCAGTCAATCAGAGAATCGGGATAGGCCCCGTCATGTCAAGACAGTTCTTTCCGCTCCCAATCTTGCATCCGGAAAAGATCAAAAATCCAAGGCCGCACCCGCCGATCCGTTCGCTAGTGCATCTAGTAAGAGTGCTCAGGCCCCAAAGTACCTGCCCCGAGGGCACAGGGTCTTCCACCCTCTCTATATTCCTTTGTCTAGGGCACTTTTGATTTTGGCCAAAAAGGGGCATCTTAAATCCTTGGAGCCCCGACCCCTACCGAAGAATCTCCCTGCCACACATGATGCTTCCTTGTACTGTGCGTACCACCAGCAGACTGGCCATGCCACTGATAATTGCTTCCGCCTCCGTCATGAGGTACAAGATTTGATTGACAACGAGGTTATCCTCCCGCCTACTTCAGCAAAGTCCGTCACCACTCAGTTGTTGGATTTTGAGGATACAGATACTGCGAGTATGTAATCAGAAGGTGAACCGCCTGCGGGCAGTGTCTGGTACATTTTTGGATGTGGCGTTTGGCACGCATTTTTGAGCACCTGCCAACGCTAGTTTTGTAAATCCTGACTTGGGTGTCGAGTTAGTCTTTTGTTTTGTTTTAAGTCTGTCTGTCTGTATTGAGTCAGTCTTTTTGCTTATAGAGTCTGTCTTGTTGTAATGAGACAGTCTCCCTTGTGTAGTATACCAGGTGATTTCGGGGTTGTTGCCTCAAACACCGTTTTGTCTTATAAATAGTTGTTTTTGCTTTTTTTGAGTTTGTTTCTGCTGAGGAGCCAGTTATGCCAACAAATCTGAATGAAATAGCTGTGGCTATCATGTTCCGTATTTGTTGCTGTTCGAATCAACCGTGCCAGAGAATATGAATGGAACGACAGTGCGTACCGCCTGCTCTCTTGTGCCTTGAACATCGTCATGATGACCTGAGCTCTTCATAAAACCCTTTTCAAACACTGCAGTAATGAAAACGAAGAGGAAGTAATTCCTCTGGTTTTGTAAAATTCTGATCATTTTGAGAGAAAGAGAGGCATGTTAAGCTTTTAATGAATGAAATCATGCTTGTCGGCATGAGTACTGAAAAGGATCCTGGTTCGATCCAAACTGGTTCCACACTATCTTCAACACGAGCGATTTGTCGTTTTCTTAAAAACTTTCAAAAACAAAATATTTTGCGCAGTCGTGCGAAGACCTGTGTGGAATCGCTCTTGAGATTGTGCAGCCCAGGATCGCTCTCAGCCCCGAGATTCGATTTATCTGTCGCAAACCGGAATCTGTTCAAAACATTCAGTGCCATGAAACACCTGTGTGGCCCATTTTGAAGCAGCCCTCGAGCAAGAGGCACCAAAGCCAGATCAAGGAAATCAGATCCCACCAGGCAAGGCTCATGAAGCAACCGTGATGGATTCTTCTGCCAATCAACACCACAGTCACTCTCTTGGATACAGAGAGGCTTCACACTCGAAACCATTTGGTATGGGCTTGCTCCACTTTTACCCTTTGAGAGGCTCGCTAGACCAAAAACCCGGAAGGGCGGCCCAGGCAAAAGTTAGAGCAAAAGAAAAAAATCAAAAATACGAAGAAAAATAATACAAAAAAGAAGCAAAAGAAAAGAAAAGAACAAAGAATAGCAAAAGAAAAGAAAGAAAAGAAATAAAAAAATGCAAAAGAAAAGGAAAAGAAAAAAAAGAAGAAAAACAAAGCTCGCAAGGTCGAAAACCTGCAACAGGCGCCTTGGCAAAAATTAGAGCCTAAACAGTGAAGGTTAAAATACCCGAGTGTACCTTACCCGGAACTACGTAAGGCTTGATTCCCATGTTTGGGATACGTAGGCAACTTCATCTTGAAGTCCAGCCCCCAACGCTTCCATAGCGTCTCAGTCCATGTCATGGTTTTGATCACTTTTGCCTCCTCCGAATCTAATGTCTCGATTGCAGCAACCTGGAACTACGTGACCAACTTCCTCTTGAAGTCCAACCACCAACACCTTCCAGGTGACTGTGTCCATATATTGATTCAAACCATCTTCGCCTCCTCCGCGTCCGAGGGTCCGATCGTCATCAACGAGGACTGGCTCACAAAAATGCCACGGCATCATCCAAACAAGGGGCAACTTTCCATTGCCATGCATTGCCATAAGTTGCCCTGAGTTGCTGTCCAAACCAGGGGCAACTTTCCGTTGCTTTACCCCCCTTTTAAGCCAGGGGCAATCTTCCATCGTCTCCGATCTGAGGTTGTATATCTCGAGGGTAAGTTCCGCGCTCGTTGAGCGTTGGTTGTTTGCAAAAATAGTTTTTGAAAATTTTTACTGAAGTTGACTATTTTCTCGAAAACTATTTCATTTTCCAAAATTGGACCATGTTTGGACCCAAAAAGGAGAATTTTCATTGCTCACAGCCTGATTCGCATGATTTTCAAATCAAAAATTGAATAAGTGTGTTTATCCAACTCTCATTTTTGATCAAAACTGTTTTAGAAAACAAAAAAAATGGTCAAAATGACGAACTAGCAGCACAGTTGAGTCGGGTGTTCCGTCTTCCCCCTCGTCGCCAACGCACTTGCCCGAGAGGCACTTTATCTACCAGAAGAAGTGGCTACAAGCTAACTGTATCGGGCGTGAACCCACAACCTCTCGTTTACTCGTCAACCACTTTGGGGAGGGACGAAAAATGAGAGAATAAAGAATAGAGAGGAGTAAGTTGAGAGAAAAGTGAAGAAAAGGGTTTTTGAGAGAAAAACTGAGCCTGAGGGCCGAGCGATGCGAGTATCACAAATCAGAAAGGGTGGGAAATAATACCCGGAGGAACTGGCTTCTCGAGATCTGAGGTCTTTTTGTAAACATGTCTGTGTGTCGTGTCTTTTGATTTGTCGACCTTGATTTTAGCTTTGAGTCTTTTCCGAGCATGTCTCATTATGTCAGGTCGTGTGCCTTTTGTTTCTTTGTTTGAGTCTGTCTCGTCGCGTTCTGTGGTAGGCTCGATACCCCGGTTGAAAACCCATCATTTTCCAAAAAGTAATCGCTTGTGCTCAGAATGCTGTGCCATTCTCTGCAATCACGCGAGGCAGGAGAAGAAAAGAGAAAATTTGGGACATCCAAGTGTGTTTCAACCTCAACCGTTTCAGTTTTCGTAGTCCATCTTGTCAGATCGGGGCTGTTTGTTCAGGGTTTGCTATGTGCAGGATGAACCGAGTGCTGTGCTATGGGTTGTATGCAGATCGATCCCCAGTAGAGTATGGGCTGTCTATTCAGTTTAAGCAGTGGTTTGTATGAGTTGTTTTGTTGTTAATTGGTTGGTTATCCGATTATCATAGTACAATTGCTCAATTTGCAGACAACAAATCAATATCATTTACATTTGAGGTGTAATATGACGCAATGCAGTGCAAAGTATGAAAGATGCAGATATGCACAGATATAACACTCTTTTTAGACAAAAGGTTTGTTTCGTATAATCTCTTCAAGTACAAAGTTTGAGGAAAACAAAAATCTGCCTACGGCAGTACAAAGTACTCTATCTACCAACAAAAGAGAAAAGTACAAGAAAAGAAATAAGAGAAACAGCAAAAGTCTGGGTCATCAGCATCATCAATGGCCTCGCGCTGGGGGATCTGTCCTCGCCCTCTTCCTAGACAAAAGTCCAAGAGCATCACCAGAAGTGTCACTGTCTGAGCCCGAGCCCGAGCTGCCCCCGGCCTCCTCCTCGGATGACTCCGCCTCCTCCTCAGACTCGTCGTCTGGAACTGGAGCCCGCGAGCTGCTCCCGGCGTAAGTACGCCCTCCTCTGGTGCGGGGGAATATCCTGCCATCCCGAGTAGAAATGGGAGGTCCAGATGGAGCGCCACCACCCACTGGAGGAATCGGGAAGGGAGGCTGAAAAGTACAAAAGGCAAATGCATCAGTATACATGAAGCAGTTTATCAATGCAGAAAGTACAGTGTATGAATGCCGTGAGCAGTTTATCAGTGCAGAATGCAGTGTATGAATACAGAGTATGAATGCCGTGAGCAGTTTATCAGTGCAGAATGCAGTGTATGAATACAGAGTATGAATGCCGTGAGCAGTTTATCAGTGCAGAATGCAGTGTATGAGTACAGTGTTTGAATGCCGTGAGCAGTTTATCAGTACAGAATGCAGTGTATGAGTACAGTGTATCAAGTGCCGTGAGGGCTGGGTATCCAGTGTTGTGTTATGCATCAGATTATGCGAAGCAGTTTGTGTATGGTTTGAAGCTATGACAGAGAGAACATACCGGAAGGCCGTAAAAGGCTAGGAACTCGAAGGTCCGCTGCAGCATCCCCGTCATGGAGGCATTCATCTCCAGTAACTGCAGGGTGTATCCAGAAGACGCCTGCGAGGGAATCAGATGCATCAATATTTTGTAGAATATCAAATAAACTAAAATGAAATAACTGTACAGAAATGCAGTAACACATACCGGAGGTAAGTCGGGGACACCGACAAACTCGTGATCAGCCGGCGGAGGGGCGAAGGGGATCTGATAGGTTGCCCCATCCGACCCTCGGAAAGTCAGCGAAGTAGGCAGGACGGGCCAACTGGCCTCCCATCCTCTCTGAACTCCGCCCCTGCCGCGGACTCGAGCCCTCCTCGGCGCTCCTACTCCTACTCCTGCTCCGGCCGCCGACGCCGCAGGTCTCTCTCTCTTAGCTCGGCGACCACCGCTCAGAGGCCGCATGATGAAGGTCCGGACGTACTCTGAGTAATCGCCTTCGCCTCTGTAGCCGTCTGCCTCTCAGCCGATGGTGTAGTCCGCCATCTGTTCAGCGGTGAAACGCTCGGTGTCCCTTATGTGCTCAGGAGGGTGCACCGGGACTGTCTGCTCAGGTAACCCTAGGATCTGGCGTAGGAAACGCTCACCCATATACCAAGCCTGACAGACCGGGCCCTCCAGCAAAATCCGGTAACGCGAGGTTTCGACGGCGCCGGCAAACCGATCCCGCACCATCACTGGCAGAGAAGCCCACGGCTGCCAGGTGATCTGAAATTGAAATACAGTTTGTTACCTACTGGTATTGCAAATATACAGTGGAAAAGTGAAGCTTAAATGAACTGCAAGTAAAACATACCTCGGCAGGAGTGATGGTGTCGAAGTAGCGGCGGAAGAAGCTGAATGTCTCCCGCGGCCTCCGGGCGCATCTCCCGTCAAAGCGACGTGAGAAGGGGATGACCAGAGGGGTCTCTGCATCGGGTACAGGAGCGAGCCTAGGAAAGTAGGCGTAAATCCACAACTGCAAGGTGAATACCAGAATGTTTATCAGATAAAGCAGAATACAGAATAAAGTAGAAATAACAGAGCCGTGTGTTGTGTAGTGTATTGTGCAGAGTGTACAGTGTGAGTAGTGTACAGTCAGTGTAAAGCAGAGTATGTGTGTGCCGTGTGTACAGTATACAGTCCGTGTGAAACAGACTACAGTGTGTACAGTGTGCAGAGTACAGAAAATATAAAGCAGAACTGTAAAGCGGAAAAGGAAATGTACCTCCCAAGCATGCCAATAGCCCCCGAGCAACTGTTCGCTGCCGTGGGAGACTGAGCTCATATAGCCGTAGAGGGTGGCCAGAGCCGCAACACCCCAATCGAAACGCAAGATGTCTCGGACATCCACTAGTGCGCTGAGAAGGCAGAGGGGCACTGTGTTCGCCCGGTCGGCGAAGAGTCGTCCCGAACAAAAACATCAGAAAGCCGCGTGCATACCTCTCCGCGGCCTCCTGAGTCATCGGAGCTGCGTCAACAAGAAGAGGCTGCACCCGGAACTGCACCTCGAACCAGGAATACCGGACGAAGCCAGGACGGGCGAGAGGCGGAGCCCCGCCAAGTAAGTAGACCTGAGCTGCGATCCACTCATCCATAGCAATATCAAAGGGGATCGGATCACCCCCTACCCCGATGCCAGTGAGCACCGAGAAATCGTAAGGGGTCATCATCATGTCCCCGGTCGCAGATAAGTGGAATGAATCGGTGGTGTCCCATCCCACCACCTCTCTGCCAAGGCAGCTAGAAGAGGCTCGAAGCGATGGCCGAGAGTCCCGCAAAGGAACCAAAGCCCGCCTCGTCTACAATGTGGCGAACCGCCTCGGGAAGCTCCACGTACTAATCTCGAGCCGCGACGTTCCCATACCCGCGGATGGTATGGGATTCTCCCTGTTTACAAACAAATAGCAGCAAAGCAATATGAAATGTACAATTTTAAAAAAACAGTGGTTCAGTGCCAATCCGGTATGCGTGCAAGTTTTTCAGATTCAAACAAATACCGGGTGTCGGTGTGTTTACAGTGAACTACAACGTGTGATGCGTCAACGTGTTTTTTTGGTTCGAAATGAATTGTGTGCATGCATTTTTTTTTTTTTCAAAAAAGATATCGGGTGGTGTGTGTTTTTGTGAACTACAACATGTGAGTCTGTCGTGTTTGTGTTTTTGTTTGGTTTAATCCCGCGTGCGCATTTTTTTTTTTTCAAAGATATATGGGTAGTGTGTGTGTCGCAATGAACACTACGAACTGATGGCGTCATGTTGTTTGGTTGGTTCGAGTGGTTCAGTGCAAATGTGGCATGCGTGCATATTTTCAGATTCAAGCAGTTATCGGGTGTTGGTGAGTTTGCAGTGAAATGCGGTGTGTGCCGTGTGTTTGGGTGATTGAGGCTAGTGCAGTGTGTGTGCATGTGTCCGTCTTAAACAGATATCAATTGTAAGCGTGATTGCAATCGACTACAGGGAACAGTGTATCAGAATCAAGCAGTTAAAGAACGAAAACAACTTTGACAGTTAATAGTTCTACATTGCAGAAAGTAAAACAGAGAAGAGTGTTACCTCGGAAGCGCCGAAGGATAGGTGAGAGGTCGGCTCGCGTAGGAGGAGCTCCGGGTCCAGTGCTCGGTCAAAGCTGCGAAAATGGCGGAGTCCATCCGGTGGTAGCACATGAATCGCTGGGCGGTAGGTCGCCGGGTCGAAAGGACGCTCGCTCAACGGGAGAAGCTCGACCCCGGGATCCATCTCATGATCCGGGGGAGTCCCGACGTGTGGAATGTCGTCAGCCATGGTAATGGCAGTAAGAAAATGGTCGGAAAAGCCGGAATGCGGAAAGCCAACCGAAAAAGTCAACCCCGAGCGGGCCAAAAATGGCCGGAAAGGCCGGAAGATGAAAAGGCACGGAAATGAAGAGGAAACCGAGGGGAACAAGTCCTGAAAAAGCGGAAATAGCAAAAGAGGCACCGAAACAAAGATTTGTTCGGTTGAAAATGTGCGAAACGCGATGAACTTTGCGAATCGAACGACGAAAATGGCGTGAAAACACAAAGAAATGGCGAAATGAGGAGAGAAAAAGGCTCTAGAGAGAGAAAGAGTTGATTTTCGGCGGTGGAGAAGTGAGAAAATAGGGTTGGAAACCCTATTTTAAAAGACCCATTGCAAAAAGTCAAAACTGTCCCCGATCAGCAACTTTTGGCCGATCGGCACTATTTTGTGCCGGTCGGCACAATATTGTGCCGGTGGAACTTTTATGTAGCTGGTGGCCACCTAGTCCAGCCGGTGATGTTCCCACAGCCTTGTTTAGGCCATGTGGGTAGTTTCTGGTCTTCATAGCTCAAGAAAGTGCAAGAAAGTGAATCCCCGATGCTCAACCGGCCTCTGTTTTGACCTCGGACCGTGTTTTCTGTGCGTGGCACTCAGATTCAAGCAAAGATTGTATCCTTTTGTATCCTTTTTGTCTTTTACAAGATTCAGAAGTTGCCCCGTGTGTGTTGCACGCATCCATCACATTGTCCGGTGCGTCGCATCGCGCCGTCTTGAACGTCCCTTGCGACTTGCACCGTTTTGCATTTTTGTGTGGCATGCGTGTCATACTTGCATTTCATTTTCCATTCAATGAGGTATGCGTGCCTCATTTTGCATTTCATTGCATCTCGAAGTACACGTGCCTCGTTTTGCATTTCATTTTCCATTCAATGAGGTATGCGTGCCTCATTTTGCATTTCATTGCATCTCGAGGTACGTGTGCCTCGTTTCGCATTTCATTTTCCATTCAATGAGGTATGCGTGCCTCATTTTGCATTTCATTGCATGTCGAGGTACGCGTGCCTCGTCTTGCATTTCATTTTCCATTCAATGAGGTATGCGTGCCTCATTTTGCATTTCATCGCATCTCGAGGTATGCGTGTCTCATTTTGCATTTTATTTTCCGTCTAATGAGGTATGCGTGCCTCATGTCCATTTCAGTTTTGCATCTTGAGGTATGCGTGCCTCACTTTGCATTTCATTTGCATTTCGTTTTGCATTTTGCATCCATGAGGTATGCGTGCCTCATCTTACATCTCATTTTGCATTTAGTCGCGCTATTTTGCGCACCTCATTGTTTTTCCCCGGTCTGGCGAGACCTTAAACACGCGCGGTCTAGGAGACCTTAAATCCTCGGGAGGTGCAAGACCTTCGGTGCATTAAGGCGCGCACCTCATCGCATTTGGCATGCATCGCATTGCACTTTCTTGTGTATCCGCATTGTCTAACGCATCGCGCTATTTTGCGCATCTCGTGGCATTTTGCATGCATTCAATCGCGCTATTTTGCGCATCATACCGTCATGTACATCACGGTCTAGGAGACCTTAAATCCTCGGAAGGTGCAAGACCTTCGTTGCTTCGGCACACACAATTCATGCATTGTCGTGCATTCGTAAGGCTGTGCGTTGGCGCGCATTTCAAACATCGTGCATCATAAAAAAACATGCATTGTCATGCATACATTTTGCATCAGGGTCTAGGAGACCTTAAATCCTCTGAAGGTGCAATTCCTTTGGCGTTTGTCGTGCTCGGACGACTTTCGGTGGTCGGGTAAAGCCACCTGCCTGTTTTTGCGGTGAGTTCCTAGAAGACCAACTGGGACGGTGAAAACTAGAGTTTGAACGACTTATGCCTAGAACACAAAGGTTCGGGATTTCCGAGACTAAAGTCTGGTTTAAATACCCAGGGGGTGTACCCTCGGCTTGAAATCTGTATGGAAGCCCCATAGGTTGAGGCGGCATGTTTACGCCTCAATTCTGGATACTGAACCAACCTAATATATCGCCCTGTTGGTAAGATATGGAAAGCTGCAATCATAGTCGTTGCATCATAGTGCATTGTCATGCATCACTTGTAAATACTGTATATGTCATGCATCATCATTGTAGTGTAGTGCATATGTCATGCATTTCCTGTGAATATCCATTTCCATTGCATTGTAGTTGCATGCATCCACTGCATCATCCTCCATCCATGGCTTGCGCCTTTCCTTGTTGAGCTTGGTCTGGTATGTGCTCATACTTTTCACGTCAAAACACAGTTCTGCATGTGTACGCGCCTATTCCACGTTGGTATGTTGGTTTGAGGGTAGCGGCACCTTTTCTGTGCTAGACATGGCTTGAACGTGTACATGCCCTTCCTAGGCAAAACTTGGTTTGGCCTGCATGCCATATCCATTGTATCCATTTCTTTTGCATGCATCCACCGCATCCCCTTCCATTTATGGCTTGCACCTTTCCTTGTTGAGCTTGGTCTGGTATGTGTCCATACTTTTCACGTCAAAGCACAGTTCTGCATGTGCATCGCGCCTACTCCACGCTGGTATGTTGGTTTGAGGTTGCGGCACCTTTTCTGTGTTAGACATGGTTTGTATGTGTGCATGCCTTTCCTGAGCGAGATACGGTTTGGCCCGCGCGCCATAATCGCATATTACATTGTAGTGTAATTTTTGCATCCGGCATTAGGATCATTGTTCTTTCCTCAGCGGGTCGTCACCCCACTTATGTCAATCCACCCAATACTTGTCCTTGTGTCCGTCTACATTACTCATAGTTCTGCATGTGTATCGCGCCTACTCCACGCTGGTATGTTGGTTTGAGGTTGCGGCACCTTTTCTATGGTAGACGGACTTGTTACTTCCATCAACCTATTTTGACATTTGTGTGGTTTCGAATCGCTCACGATTGAATCATGATTCAATTGCTTTGCATGTAGTTTGCATAGTTTCAATTGCATTGCATTATCATTTGCATTGTTCATACATCATTTTGTATATATTGCATATCATCTTGCATTCATTTCGCATTGTCATGCATATCGCTAACAATATTGTACCTGTTAAGTTTGCTTTCTTTGCAGGCACGATATTGTATGTACGGCTCATTTGAGGCCAGTGCAACTGGACGAGCCGCACAGGTATTGTATCCTCCGAGTGAGACGTATTGAGAATTGCATAATTCTCTTACATCCTTTCTGCATTGTAGTGTAGTTTGGTGCATGCTAGCTTAAAACTGTCGCATGCGTGCTTCGTTACAGCTTTCTTTGCATGATCATTAAGTTATGCTCGGCTTCGTGCATTTTCAGTTGCATTTTGCCCCTGCCTTCGGGCGCATATCTTGCTTGTCTTGCATGTTTGTCCAAGTCTTCGGCCTTGTCAAAAATGGGTCGTCTCTGGGCTTTGACATTCACTCCCATCATTGTTATGACTTCCGAGTTCTGTCAAAGAGGGGCAACTGTAGACACCCTATTTTTGACCGTCCTCAAGACCTGGACGTCACCACTTGAACACTCGGTGATTATCCATGTTCGTGTTCGTTTGGAGTTCCCGGAGTTCTCGGCTACGCGCCTTGCCTCAGGACCTCCGAACTTGACCGTTTTGTGTCTGGTTTTGCACCAAACACTTGTGCTTTGCCTTGGAGGGGCAGGGAATGCCTTGTGAGGCATCCCCACACACATCGGCAGTGGCTAGAGGCCACCGGCTGGTTGGTGTTGCCATCGGCACTATATTGTGCCGGTCGGCAGTCAATTTTGTGAAAATGACAATTTTGCCCTGCCGACTACTGTTCAGTTGCTTTTTGAGATATTTTGAAGCAGCTATATAGCATTTGTTTCCCCTCCATACACGTGTATAGAGGGATGAGCCTTTGGTTTGCTTAGCTTGTAAGCTTTGTTGCGTACAAGAGAAGGCTCTCTTCTCTTGTCTCAAGGGTTAGAAAAATTAGACATTTTTAGAGAGAAAAGACAGAGAAGAAGCTCTAGTTCTAGGTTAGAACTTGTGTATCTATCCTATCTCTCTTTTCCTCTCTTGTTTCTACACTAGGTGCTTTAATCCATATTATTGCATACAAGCACCTAGTGTTTCACCTTCCTTCGGTTACTGAGGTTCTAAGGGCTGGTTCTTGAAGTTTTTGGTTGGATTTGAGCTCAAGGAAGCAACAACATCAACCTTTGTGAAGGTGGTCTTCAAGGGTAAGAAACTACCCCTTTTTACCCCATTTTTGCATAGTTTAGAACTTTTTTTGTGCTTAGCATTTAATACAAAAAAGTTCTATTTTTTAGTCCTCTTTATTGTTGGTTAAGAGCGTTTTGTGCTTTGGGGAGGTTTGACCACCCTTAGGCCTTGAAAAGGCCTCATTTTGTGCTATTTTGTGAGAGCTCCGAGATTTCGGTGTTGGGGTCTTTTCACCACTGAAATCTTGAGGGATTTCAGTGGTGAAGATGATGCCTTGAAGTCCTAAGAAGGAGGGGGTCACCCCCTCTCCTTGTTGTCCTTGAAAAGGACCTATTTTGCCTCTTGAGGGAGCCTCATGTTTGGTTGTTTGTTGGTTATGCCATGGCTGTATTTTGTGCTCATATTGCCATATTATAACTTTGTATCATGTTGGTTTTAGTACTCCTTGCATGTTTTGCATAGATGCTTTGTAATGCCTCTTTAGTCCTTTAACATGCATTAGGTTGTATGCCTCTATTCTAACATGTTTTAGGCTTAGATTCATGAAGCTTGTATGCTTATTTTTCCATGAATAAGGTCTGTCCATGGTTACTTTGGTCGATCTTAGCTTGCATCACATAGCCACTTTGCATTTGGCTTGTTGGCCTTAAGAGCATGAAAGTATAGCATGCCTTGCTTGCATTATTTTCAATGGTTTGGAACCATGTAGCATGCTATTTCAGTCCCTTAGACATGCTCGAATGATTGCCTTGCACGCCTCTTTGAAGTTTTGAAAGCATATGTTGTATGCCTAGTGATTCGGTCATTGTGTGTGCCTTGCTCTAGAGCCACTTAGATGCCATCTAGGAGGTCCCTTTTGTATGGTCTAGGGCTGCCTTAGACCTGTTTTAAGCCTTCTTGGCCTTGTGAGGCTTGGTTGGCTTAGCCATGGTTTAGGTCTCCTTTGGCTTGCCTTGGATGCTTGGACCATTTGTTGCATGCTTAGTCTATTTTGTTGCTTGGCTTGGCACCATGTCCAACATGATTTTAAAGCTTATATATGCATGTTAATATGTCCATGTTAGCCTCTTTTAAGTGTTCTTAAGAGTTGCTTGTTTATGCCTAAGTGTTGAATTATGTATGCTTGCATGTGTGCATGTATTCCATATATCTTAGCCTTCACTTCTATGGCATTTGGCCATTGATTTTAGGCTTATTTAGAGCTGCCTAACCTATGTGTAAGTCCATCCTCCTGTTGCTTGCATATGCTCCTTGAGTGTTGTAATGTATTGGTAAGTAAATGCACGTTAGGACTAACATGATTGAATGAAGTCACATGCTTGGTTGCATGCTTGGACACCCACATTACACCTTGCATACTTGATGGTTGACATTGGTGTTTCATGCCTTGTATGTTTGTTAGCTTGTATGCTCCTTTGCATTGGCATGATTGCATACTAGTTGACATGTCTAGGATTGCATCACATAAACATGCATGCTCTATCTCTTGACCAAGTCATGATAGAGGCTTAGCACCCTTGTGTGTTTGTTTGGTTTGCATGCATTTGAAATAGAAGTTGCACATTTAGTTCTTTGGGCCATCATGCATGGAAATGGGTGATTGGTGGCCCGAGAATCGAGGCACATGCCCCTTTGAGTCACAAATATGATAAGGGGCATGATTGGTGCACACATTGTTGGAATTACATTGCCATGCAAGTTTTTTCCCTCTGCTGCTGTGAGTTGCAGGTTCTGCAGACATTCAATGTCGGCTGGCAGTATTTAGTGCCGACCGGCAGTCTATTGATGGCCGATTGATGAATTTTGTGCCGATGACCCCATGTTGATGCCGGTGGAAGTCCCACTCAGCCGATGATGTCCCTCAGTGTCCTGGGAGGCACTCCAGAGACTTTGGCAGTCTTCTGAGATGCAAAGCAGGGAAAACAGAGGCAATCTAAGCATGGCAGTGCAATTCCGAGCAAGTCCCGAGCATGCGTTGCATCCGGTCCTCATCTCGAGGCGGTTTACTGCTTTAATTAGATTAATTAATTTATTTGATTAATTTAGTTGGACTGTATTATTTTTGGACTGTATATTCTTTTGGTCCCTCTGTGTGAGGACATAATTGTAATAAGTGTGGGTGAGTGTTTGTATGTCTTCCAACCCCCATTTCTTTCTTCCCTTTTATTTACCTGCTTATGATGGTAGATTAGGGCATATTTAAAATTAGCATACCTTATGCAATGCATGCGTGCATCCATGCATTTGTTGACATGCATCGGGCTCGGTACATCATACAAACTGCATTGTATTTTCAATTCCAAATTGAATACGTGCATCGAATAAAGTGCATTTCACATGCCATCTTTAGGGTTAGCCTAGCCTACTCTAAATTGCATCTTCGCCTGTGTTGCATTAGCCATTTAACATGAACTAGAGACATGCATGTCTGCTAACTAGTTTCTTGTTTTGGCACGGAGTACGATGTAAGTATTTATGCTTTAGCATATCGCATGCGTGTGGATGTTAACATGATAGTATGCTTACCATGCGGCTAAGTGCTTATGTGAGATAAACTGTTTGAATGCTTGTGGATGGAGGTTGGGTTGCTTGAGTTGGAAAACTCATTGAAATCCGTGTTTTAGCCTACTTGCGAGTAGCAAATTCCGAAGCATTTTCAAAACGAACGGATATGCAATGTTTGTTTCCAAATTAGGCAATCTAGTCTATACTTGTTTGCTGTACGCATAACATAGTAATTCTAGGTTAATAATTGGAATAAGAGCATGTAATGTTTTCAAAATCGGATATCACGGTTAGTAGAGTCCGGTCTTCAGACCGGGCGAAAGGGGGTGCTCATAGCTGACCTTCCCCGATCGTACCCAAGCTCCCGAGCCAAGACAACTTTGGTGATGACGGACATGTGGCCTTCGGCACCGAGTCAGGGTTTCCTAAATTTCCCATTTTAAAAAAATATTTAGGTGGTGACTCTGTAATCTGGCAAAGCAGTCCATGTTTGGCACTACTTTTCAAAAAATCTATTTTTCTTCAAAACGATTTGCCGGATTTGGACTCTTTGGTTCAAGATTTAGAACCGTGACATTTTGAGTCCTTTGAACTGTAGTAGACCCAATATCAAACCGTAACGGGGAGGGGGACTCGCACTCCCTCGCCCCGGGATGCATTCGGGGACGTCTACAGTAGCGCTTAGAATGAGAGGTACCAGTACCTTCCAGCTAGCGCCTGGAGAACTTGGTAGAGGTACCATTCCCTTCTAGCTTGCGTTTGGTAAATTGGTAGAGGTACCATTTCCTTCCAGCTTGTGACTGACTGGTAAATTGGCATTTCGTTGTAGAAATGTGTATTTTTGGCTTACCGTGCTTGAGGCAAGTAGAGCATGGGTTGGGGTTTCAATGTTGAATTGGTTTATCTTTGTATATCATATGAGGTAGCGGTTTGGTTGATGAGGTCTGGTTGTTATATATGATTGTGTCGTTGTCATGGCATGTATGTTATTTTCTTTTCATGTTAAAGGTATTGTATGTAAATTTGTGTGTAAAACGGGTTGTAGAAATGTTTCATTACCCTTGGGTTAGGGCTTGGAAATGTCATTCAAGTATTGGTAGTGGTGTATGTGATGGGTTGGGAGTGTAAGGAATGAAAGGCGATTTGGTTTTGTGAACACGTTATTGAAAAACGCGTTGTTAAAATGTATTCTTTATGAAATGGATAATATAAGACAAGGAACAGTTAGCGTTATGTATTGGTAAGCAAATTGGACCAATTTTGGAAAAGGATTATACTTTGATTACAAACTGTCACATTATTTATATTTTATGATATGAGTATTCATGATCATAGCTATCTGTATGTTGTTGTTATTGTTTAGAATCATGTTGGTATCCTTATTGGGCTTTATGCTCATTCCACGTGGTTAATCCTTTGTCAAGTACAAGTTGATAAGTGAAACAAGATCGGTAATCTTCTTTAGGTGTTGGTCACGAGGCTTTTATTTGTTGGCGAAATGCCGTTGTTGTAAAGAGGGTTGAACCTTTTCTTTTTTATGTAATAATGTAAGCCTACGAGCAATTTATCTAATTGAATATGTTGCATTTCAATTTGTTTATACGATTGAGGGAATCTTTATGTATTTATGGATGTCAGTGGATTTCATTTCCATATTGTATAAATGAAGTGGACTTTAACGACAGATATGGTAATGTTAACTAGGTAATAAAAAGTGGGGCGTGACATCCCAAGCCCCTATAAGGGTGTTTTGTTCACCTTACTTGCTATGTACTGTGCATGAGGTTCAACACAGAGGGTCATTATTTCATAACAGTGGTTTGGATACATTATTGGTTGGGTTAAAAGTAGCTTAGTGGTGAAACAGTAGTTAGTGGTCAGTGGTACAAATGCAATGATTGAGCCGAAATGTTGCTGGATGTATATCTAATATTTGTAATAAGCCAAATTGCTGCCGGATTTTTGTTTGATGTATGTTTTGTTTTCTTTGTTTGTTTTTCTTTTGATAGGTAGTTAATTCATCATAGTTTCAGAAAGTTCTGACAACCTTAAAACACTGTGTACTTGTGTTGGTAGGCTTTACAAAGCTACAGATCTGATTTAAGGTTAGCCAGTGTTAGTGTCACTTTCATCAATATCTAGAAGAAGAGTCAGACAAGCATAGTTGATCCAGAGCCCGTGCTAGTCACCTCTTAGATCTCCTTCACAGATTTTACAGTAGTCACCCCTTAGATCTCCTCTATTTAGTACCCCAACAAACCATTCTCTAGTCTCTGTAATGGCTCAAAATCTGACAGATATCGTAGAAATGATTACTAATCTCTAGCGGTCCATGGATGCTATTAATCACACAGTAGCTGCTCAGGGCAATGCCATTGTTGGGATGTAACCAATGGTCAGGGCAACTGTTGCCTATCCGTTGCCAGTTAATCACCTGGATCCAGACCTACTCTGGTAATTAAGAATTTTCTAGGTTTTGGCCAACCAGAAGAACTAGCCTAGGCTCCTGCTACTAGAGCTTCGGTACATCTAGTTGAAGGGCTCTTTCCCCCCTTTTATATCACTGAGTTCAATTTAGCTATAC
Organism: Camellia lanceoleosa; assembly: GCA_025200525.1. NCBI lineage: Eukaryota > Viridiplantae > Streptophyta > Magnoliopsida > Ericales > Theaceae > Camellia > Camellia lanceoleosa. Next base: position 100,011,468 of record CM045760.1, read on the forward strand.
TGAAGATAGCAAAGTTAGAGAAGTTGTTTAAGAAGTCCCAGGGGATCAATTCCATTCTTGATACTGAGGATGGATATACAGAAGCATCTGTCAAATTATCGAAAAGATTCAAGATACCACATATTGATTTGTTTGATGGATCGAGTGACCCTATGGTACATATCCACTTATACTATGATATTTTGAAACCCATAGGTCTGATCCATCCTCAGAAACTTTCTCTGTTTGGGAGAACTTTGTCAGGAATTGTTGTTTCATGTTATGCCAAGTTAGAAGACAAGGTTAAGTGAAATTGGGAGGAATTAGCTCAGACATGCTGTCATGACCCGAACCCGCCCCTACGGGTTAAGGCCATAACCGGCCAGTAATCGAGTGATTACCTACGGTCTCAACCAAATAAATCAAAACTCATCAGAGATAAAGGGGCCGAATGGAAGCAATTCAAAAACTTTGTCCATAGAGCCGTGCTTAAACGCACACCATAACATTCTAAACATTTATATGTTAATAACTCACATCAAAATATGTACTAATACAAAACACTGTACATACAGGATCATACAGATTTAAGTCAGTCAGACCCAAGACTTATATACAAAAGTAGTTCAACGTATTCGCCAACATCACAAAACTATAAACAAGGGTCAAAGGTGAAGACAGTCTCGTGCATGAGTCGTTTGGGCTGACTCAAAATTTTAACCATTTCTCACAAGTTCACCGAGGCTGGTTCTGGGCGTCCCTTGGCTCACCTATATGTACATGAATGAGAGTGAGCGAATGCCCAGTGAATAATATCAAACGAGGAAGATATATAAGCAATCACTGAAACAATTACAACAAATGGCCTTTGGCTCGATCATTTATATCTATCGGCCTTTGGCCCAATCATTCGTATCAATCAGCCTTTGGTCCAATCATTTATATCAATCGGTCTTCGGCCCAATCATTCGTATCAATCGGCCTTTGGCCCAATCATTTATATCAATCGGTCTTCGGCCCAATCATTCGTATCAATCGGCCTTTGGCCCAATCATTTATATCAATCGGCCTTCGGCCCAATCATTTATATCAATCGGCCTTCGGCCCAATCATTCGTATCAATCGGCCTTTGGCCCAATCATTTATATCAATCGGCCTTCGGCCCAATCATTCGTATCAATCGTTGTCCACCACTCAAATTAATGAACTTACAAAACTTACATATAAGTAAACAATTGGACAGCAGTACATTTCAAATATCTTGTTAAGATATTACTCACAGTGATCGGCTTGTGGATTTGCCCTGGAACTCAACCATACACATGCCACGAACATAAAAGGGTCACTAACAATTCAATCCGTTCAAAATTCACATTTTCCTCTTTAGGCTTCATTCTTATCTCTTTAATTCAATTACAATGCTCAATGTATGCCTAAAAGTGTTTAGGAGTGAAAGGGAACGGAAAACAGAACACAGAATACATAAACAAAATTTCAGAAAACACGGTCCCCACTCAAGCGTCAACTTCCCCGCTCGAGCGGACCCTTAAGGCCTGCATAAGTACTGGTTGCATCAAAATCACACTCGAGCGTGAACTTTGCCGCTTGAGCGGAAGGCCTGTCTACATAGCTCCCCGCTCGACCTTGGGCTTTCCCGCTCGAACGGACCCATGCCTGCAAAAAAAATACTAGGAGCATGAATTTCCCGCTCGAGCGTCGTTTCCCCCGCTCGAGCGGACGTCATAAATTCTGGGTTTTCCAGAATGCTTCCTTGAGTTCAATTCAACATTCAAAAGACTTATAAGCTCGAACTAAGGCATCAAAACATGTAAATACACCATTTAACACATGGATGTAAACAATATGAAGCCAATCTTCCAAAATCATGGTTCAATACTTCAAATTCACTCACGGCTCATGTTTTCAACCTCATTTAAGCTCCACATTTTTAACAATCAAACATGCATGCTAAATTTGATCTCATTTCCATTTCAATTGATGCAATTGGTGTTCATTCACATGAAATTCAACAAAAACATGCTTGCATGTATGATCCAACCCTCAATCTTTCCTATTTGACATGCCACATGTTAGATTATACCAATTTATGGCAATTCATAACAATTCTATGCATGCATGTGCATTTCAACTTCAAATTCATCAATTAGAGTACAACTCTTGTTCTTGATCACCAATTAACCTTTAATTCACAAAATCACAAGTTCAAACTCATGAATTCATAAACAATCACTTACCTAGAAGCTCAATTTATGGTCAATTCTTGAGTTGGACTTCAAATTCACAAGCTTGAGCCAAAATTACATAACCTTCTCCCTCTCTCTCTCTAATAGCCGGCCTCCTCTCTTTTTTAGAGTTTGATCAGACAAAAAAATGAAGGTATATGAAGGAAAATAAGTATGTAAGGCCTTACACATAAAATCCCACTAACTATTATGTAATAATATTAAATAGTTGGCACTAATTCACCAATTTAATCAACTTAATTTGATCCAAATCAATTTTTCAATTAAATTTCACCGTAGGCTCTAAAAATTACGCTAATCACAATGGCGTAATTAATTCCGGGTTCTGTGGCCAATAAGGCCTTCAATTTAATTTTCAAAGCAACCAGTCAAACAGATATTCCTACGGTGGACAAATAGAAATTCAAAACCACATATTTCCACACAATGGCACATAAAATCATGTTAAACACATAATCATACTCAAATTAAGGACCCATTAACACATTACGGAACAGGGGTATCACAGTCTTCCCCCCTTTAGGAAGTTTGGTCCTCCAAACTTAATTTACCTTCGTCGGGAAATAAGTGTGGGTATTGTAGTCGCATTTCCTCTTCTTTTTCCCATGTAGCATCCGTCCCATAGTATTCTTTCCATTCCACTTTCACCATCGGGATAGACTTGCTTCTCAATTGCTTCACTTGTCGATCAACAATTCGTTCCGGTCACTCAGCATATTCCATATTTTCATCAATAGCTACCCGATTATATTCAATCACATGAAACGGGTCTCGGTGGTAACCCCTCAACATCGACACGTGGAACACATTATGTATTTGCTCAAATCCCGGTGGCAAAGCAACTCTGTAGGCAACTTGACCAAGCCTTTCCAAAATCTGGAATGGCCCAATGTAACGGGGTGACAACTTGCTCTTCTTTCCAAACCTGCCTTAGCCTTTCGTTGGAGACACACGAATAAACACATGGTCACCGACCTCATACTCGAGAGGTCTTCTTCGAACATCTGCATAGTTCTTTTGTTGGTCTTGAGCTGTTTTGAGCCTTTGATGAATAGTCTTGATTTTCTCCGAAGTGTCTCGCACAATTTCAGGCCCAAGCAAAGCTCTATCCCTGACCTCTGTCCAACAAATAGGTGATCAGACCTTCTACCATACAAAGCCTCGTATGGTGCCATACCGATGCTGGTGTGGAAGTTGTTGTTATAAGCAAATTTTGCAAGCGACAAATAGTCTTCCCAGCTCCCCTGAAAATCTAAGGCACACATTCTCAACATATCCTCCAATGTCTGTATGGTCCGTTCTGATTGCCCATCTGTCTATGGGTGGAATGTAGTACTGAACCTTAGTTCTGTTCCCATAGCTTCCTGCAAACTTTTCCACAATCTAGACACAAAATTTCGGATCTCTATTCGAAACAATAGATACCGGAACTCTGTGTAAACGGACAATCTCATCAACATAAATAGTAGCCAATCTGTAAGCAATAAATGTAGTTTTGACAGGCAGAAAATGTGCAGATTTAGTCATTCTATCGACTACAACCCACACAGAATCCATACCTCGAGAAGTCCGAGGTAGGCCCACCATGAAATCCATAGTCACATGTTCCCACTTCCATTCAGGGATAGGGAGAGGTTGAAGTAAACCGCTCGGTTTCTGGTGTTCAGCCTTAACTTACTGATACTGAAGACACTTGGACACATATTCCGCAGTCTCTTTCTTTATCTTAGGCCACCAATAAGTTTGTTTCAAATCCCAATACATTTTGTTGTTACCCAGATGCATAGCAAATGCGGATCTGTGGGCTTCATCTAAAACCCTCTTCTTTAGTTCCGGAATGTCTGGGACACACATTCTGTTCCGAAATCTCAACACTTCATTTTCAATGCTAAACTCTGCTTTCGGACTTGTCTCAAATTTAACAATCGCTTTCTTGAGGAATTCATCCTCCTTCTGTTTCTGTTTGATTTCTTCAACAATTGCTGGCTCGGCTGTGATAGCAGCTATCAATCCGCCTTGTTCGCACATTACCACTTCGATTTCAGATTTCTCAAAATCCTGCAAAATCTCTCTCTGTTCAGTAAGCAACCAAGCTACACTTCTTGTTGATTTTCTGCTCAAGGCATCAACAACTGTATTAGCTTTGCCGGGGTGGTACTGAATCTTAAGATCATAGTCTTTTATCAGCTTAAGCCATCTCCTCTGTCGCATATTCAGCTCTTTCTGTGTAAAGAAGTATTTCAGGCTCTTGTGATCTGTGTAAACTTCACACTTTGCCCCATACAAATAATGTCGCCAGATTTTCAAAGCAAAAACAACTGCGACCAATTCTAAGTCATGTGCTGGGTAGTTTTTCTCGTGCAGTCTCAACTGTTGGGAGGCGTAAGCAATAAGCTTTCCGTTCTGCATTAACACACAACCCAAAGCTTTATAAGATGCATCACTGAAAATCACAAAATTTTCCGTACCTAAAGGTAGTGTTAAAATCGGTGCGGTGGTCAATCTTGTTTTCAATTCATGAAAGGCGGATTCTCTTTTATCGTTCCACTCAAAAGATTGCCCCTTGCGTGTCAGTTGGGTAAGAGGCACAGCTATTTTTGAAAAATCCTTCACAAACCTCCTGTAGTACCCAGCTAAGCCCATAAAGCTGCGAACTTCTGTTACATTGGTCGGTGTAGGCCAATTCACGATTGCCTCTATGAAGTTTTCTGCGGGTCCACTAAAATTCCTTCCTTGTTGATCACATGCCCTAAGAAAACAACTTCATCCAACCAAAACTCACATTTCTTTAGCTTAGCAAATAGTTTCGTTTCCCGAAGTATTTGTAAAACAGTTCTCAAGTGATGTTCATGTTCGAGTCTATCTTTAGAGTATATCAAAATATCATCGATGAAGACTACAACAAACTCATCAAGGTAGGTTTTAAAAATTCTATTCATTAAGTCCATAAATGCTGTCGGAGCATTAGCCACTCCAAATGGCATAACAAGAAACTCAAAATGACCATACCTCGTTCTGAATGCGGTTTTCTCAACATCCTCTGCCTTAACCTTCAGCTGATGATACCCGGATCTCAAATCAATCTTAGAGAACACCTGTGATCCCTGTAGTTGGTCAAATAAATCATCAATACGGGGTAAAGGGTATTTTTTCTTTATTGTTACCTTGTTCAATTCCCGATAATCGATGCACAGGCGCAAAGTACCATCCTTTTTCTTCACAAATAACATTGGTGCACCCCAAAGTAATCTTTGGGTCTGATAAACCCTTATCAAGGTGTCTTGCAATCGTTTCTTTCAATTCCTTCATTTCACCAGAGCTCGCTCAGGGAGTTTTAGAAATAGGCTGGGTGCCTGGCACAGTCTCAATAGTAAACCCTATCTCCCTGTCTACCAATTCCCCTGGTAATTCATTCGAAAACACATCTAGAAATTCTCTACAATAGGAATATTATTCAATTCAACATTCTCAGATTGTTCAGACAACACATAGCACAAATAACCCTGGCACCCTTTCCTGATCAGTTTACATACTTTCATTGCAGATATCAGATAAGGTGGAGGCACTACCCCGTTACCCACAAACACAATCTCTTTCCGTTCTGGTGGTTTAAATACGACCCGTTTTGTTACACAATCAATGGTGGCACAATACTTGGTTAACCAATCCATGCCCAAAATTACATCAAAATGTCTAAAGTTCAAGGGCAACAAATCTACATATAAGGTAGCATCCTCGATATGCATGTCACAAAACCGATATATATAGTTACATAACACAGATTCCCTCAATGGAGCAGACACACATAACAAATATGACAATAACTATAGGGGTCTATTCAGTCTAGATGCAAATGTATATGTCACAAATGAGTGTGTTGATCCAGAATCAATTAATACAAAGGCATCCTGATTACATATTGAAATAGTACCTGAGACAACGGCATTGGCATTCCGTGTATCGCCCGGAACAAGCGCAAAAACTCTTCCCTGCCTCATGGTATCTCCGGCGAGAGTAGATCCTGTAGCATTTCCTGGTTTTGGGACTGATGCCGTTGAACTGGCAGCAAATTTTCCATGGTTCTGTTTGCAATCTCTGGCCATATGCCCCTGTTTACCACAATTGAAACAAGCTTCTATCATACGGTAACAAACTCCACGATGCCTATTACCACAAGTGGTACACAACGTGGTTGTGTCTTGGGAAGAATTAGAAGTATTCGAGGAGCCCGTATTTTGCTTCTTTGAAAACTTCTTCTTTGAGAAGAAGCCCTGCCTTTTGCTACCTTTCCAATCAGTTGTTGGTTTAGTTTGTCTGGCTATATTAGCCTCAGATATTATGGCCTGGTCTAATACCCCAATGTAAGTCTCCAGCTTCAAGACATTCACTCTCTCTAAAATATCACCTCAGAGACCACCTTCAAAATGTCGCACCTTATTATAATCCGTGTCAATCACGTGTGGCGCAAACCTGGCCAATTCGGTGAATTTGGTCTCATACTCAGCTACGGTCATACTGTCTTGTTTCAGTTCCATAAATTCTGCCACTTTCCTATCCCAGACACATTGCGGGAAGTACTTGTCATAAAAGATTTGCAAAAATTTTGCCCAATCAGCATCTTTGTAACTCTCACGCATCAACATCCACCATCTTCTCACTTCGTCTTCTAGCATAAAGGTGGCTAGAAGCACTTTCTGTGTCTTTGAACACAGGAATACTTCAAACATCTTTTCGATGCCGAGGACCCAAGCTTCAACTTTCAAAGGATCTAGTCCGCCATGGAACTGTGGTGGTTTCATTTTCTTGAACTCTTTGGTGAGGGCTATGATTCGGTTATCGTTCTGATTATCTGGCACAGGACGTGCCGGAGGTGGAGGTGGCGGATGTGGTCGCTGCCACTGTTGTTGCCATTCCTGTTGCTGTCTCAAACCTTCTGCCATTTCCTGAAGTAGTCTTTCTATTCTGTCTATTCTGGCAGTAGAGGATTCCTCTAACTCATCACCTCTTGTTCTCACCATCTGATTAAACTTGCATTATATTTCATGTAAAAGATTTACAAGTATGCATATATTAAAGAGCATACATATCCAAATAATTTGCGATGCAAGCAAATCATAACTTATGGCACATAGTCGTTCATATCAAAACATTTATGCATATACTTGGTGCTTTCAAATTCATACTTATGAATGCATCCTAGATCTTTCTAGACGCTTATTGCTCTTTTGGACAAGTGTGTGAGCTATTAACTCGTGCTCTGATACCACGCTGTCATGACCCAAACCCGTCCCTATGGGTTAAGGCCATAACCAGCCAGTAATTGAGTGATTACCTATGGCCTCAACCAAATAAATCAAAACTCATCAGAGATAAAGGGGTCGAATGGAAGCAATTCAAAAACTTTGTCGATAGAGCCATGCTTAAACGCACACTATAACATTCTAAACATTTATATGTTAATAACTCACATCAAAATATGTACTAACACAAAACACTGTACATACAGGATCATACAGATTTAAGTCAGTCAGACCCAAGACTTATATAAAAAAGTAGTCCAACGTATTCGCCAACATCACAAAACTATAAACAAGGGTCAAAGGCGAAGACAGTCTCGTGCGTGAGACGTTTGGGCTGACTCCTCAAAATTTTAACTGTTTCTCACAAGTTCATCGAGGCTGGTTCTGGGCGTCCCTTGGCTCACCTACATGTACATGAATGAGCGTGAGCGAATGCCCAGTGAATAATATCAAACGAGGAAGATATATAAGCAATCACTGAAACAATTACAACAAATGGCCTTTAGCCCGATCATTTATATCTATCGGCCTTTGGTCTAATCATTTGTATCAATCGGCCTTTGGCCCAATCATTTATATCAATTGGTCTTTGGCCCAATCATTTATATTAATCGGCCTTCGGCCCAATCATTCGTATCAATCGGCCTTTGGCCCAATCATTTATATCAATCGGCCTTCGGCCCAATCATTTATATCAATTAGCCTTCAGCTCAATCATTCATATCAATCGGCCTTTGGCCCAATCATTTATATCAATCGGCCTTCGGCCCAATCATTCGTATCAATCGTTGTCCACCACTTAAAATCATTCGTATCAATCGTTGTCCACCACCCAAATTAATGAACTTACAAAACTTACATATAAGTAAACAATTGGACAGCAGTACATTTCAAATATCTTGTTAAGATATTACTCACAGTGATCGACTTGTGGATTTGCCCTGGAACTCGACCCTACACATGCCATGAACATAAAAGGGTCACTAACAATTCAATCCGTTCAAAATTCACATTTTCCTCTTTAGGCTTCATTCTTATCTCTTTAATTCAATTACAATGCTCAATGTATACCTAAGAGTGTTTAAGAGTGAAAGGGAACGGAAAACAGAACACAAAATACATAAACAAAATTTTAGAAAACAGGGTCCCCGCTCAAGCGTCAACTTCCCCGCTCGAGCGGACCCTTAAGGCCTGCATAAGTACTAGTTGCATCAAAATCATGCTCGAGCGTGAACTCTGCCGCTTGAGCGGAAGGCCTGTCTACATAGCTCCCCGCTCGAGCGTGGACTTTTCCGCTCGAGCGGACCCATGCTTGCAAAAAAAATACTGGGAGCATGAATTTCCCGCTCGAGCATCGTTTCCTCTGCTCGAGCGAACATCATAAATTCTGGGTTTTCCAGAATGCTTCCTTGAGTTCAATTCAACATTCAAAAGGCTTATAAGCTCGAACTAAGGCACCAAAACATGTAAATACACCATTTAACACATGGATGTAAACAATATGAAGCCAATCTTCCAAAATCATGGTTCAATACTTCAAATTCACTCACGGCTCATGTTTTCAACCTCATTTAAGCTCCACATTTTTAGCAATCAAACATGCATGCTAAATTTGATCTCATTTCCATTTCAATTGATGCAATTGGTGTTCATTCACATGAAATTCAACAAAAACATGCTTGCATGTATGATCCAACCCTCAATCTTTCCTATTTGATATGCCACATGTTAGATTATACCAATTTATGGCAATTCATAACAATTCTATGCATGCATGTGCATTTCAACTTCAAATTCATCAATTAGAGTACAACTCTTGTTCTTGATCACCAATTAACTTTAATTCACAAAATCACAAGTTCAAACTCATGAATTCATAAACAATCACTTACCTAGAAGCTCAATTTATGGTCAATTCTTGAGTTGGACTTCAAATTCACAAGCTTGAGCCAAAATTACACAACTTTCTCCCTCTCTCTCTCTCTCTAACAGCCGGCCTCCTCTCTTTCTTAAAGTTTGATCAGCCAAAAAAATGAAGGTATATGAGGGAAAATAAGTGTGTAAGGCCTTACACATAAAGTCCCACTAACTATTATGTAATAATATTAAATAGTTGGCACTAATTCACCAATTTAATCAACTTAATTTGATCCAAATCAATTTTTCAATTAAATTTCACCGTAGGCTCTAAAAATTACGTTAATCACAATGGCGTAATTAATTCCGGGTTCTATGGCCAATAAGGCCTTCAATTTAATTTCCGAAGCAACCAGTCAAACAGATATTCCTACGGTGGACAGATAGAAATTCAAAACCACATATTTCCACATAATGGCACATAAAATCATGTTAAACACATAATCATACTCAAATTAAGGACCCATTAACACATTACGGAACAAGGGTATCATACATGCATTATCTAATACTCATAAAATAGACAAATCGAAGTAACTTCTCAAGATTTGGAAGCCATACGTCAAGAACCAAAGGAAAGCTTCATTGAATTCATAACAAGATGGAGGTTTAAGGCAGCCATGATGACTAATAGGCCCTCAGAAAAGGATTTAATCCGGATAGTGGTAAGGAACCTTCATGGCAAGATTTTGCAAAAGATGATAGTTTTTCCACTTTTCACCTTCAAAGATCTACACGAGATAGGAGTACAGATTGAAGATGCTATGAAACAGAGGATCATTGTAGATAAGAAAGAACCTGTAAGAAAAAACTTTGCTTGTGACTCCAATGTTACTAGTAGTAGTAACATAGTCGCAAAGCCATTAGAAGTTAGTACTGTCACCACAATGGCTAAAACAGCCAACCCCTTTGCCGATGACACCCTACAACCCTACAGTTGGAACCGATTCCCAAACTGTGACTTTTATCCACTCTATATGACCCCAACCCGAGCCTTAAAAATGCTAGTAGAAAAAGGCCATCTTAAGCTTCTTGATCCGCGACCTCTTCCTAGCCTACTTCTACTTAGACATGACACATCCAAGTACTGTGCTTTCCACCAATAACAAGGCCATGAAATTGACCGATGCATTCGTCTTTGCCATGAGATCTAGGACCTTATAGCAAAGATCTAGGACCTTATAGACCGCAAAATCATAGCTTTACCATAAGCTCCACCACAAAGGCCAAATGTCACCACCAACGTCCTGTCTACCAATGATCGAGTTTCTCTACCTCCCTGTTTTAACCTTATCCATACACTATCTCCTGCCTTTAACCCCAGTATATCCATTACCCCTTCCAACTTACCCAAACTTGTGATCTGCATTCCTGAGAGCACTAATTTGTGCATGATGGATGCACTTTGAACTCAGTTAAAACCCAAAAATCTTGTGGTGGCATAATCTAAAGAATGGGAGACAGTGATAGAAAAGGAAGAAGATAAGGGTATGAAAGAAAAGACAAAACTTAAAGTGGAAATACTGGAAATACCAGTGATAGAAACTAGGAAGTTGTTAGAGAAATGATATGATCCCAATAGATATATAGTACTCGTCGGCCATCCAAAATCGAAGGTTGTTTTACCTGATGCATTCTTCATTAATATTATCAAGAAAGATGTACCTGAGCAAGGGCTGGATGACTTGACTGATTTAGAAGAAGACTTGGATAGCCTTCATTTCTTTGAGAAGCAGAGTCTAGACGATGTACATATTGAATGGTGAAACCCGAACAATTTGGCCAATGTCCATGGATAGGCAAGCACTGAGGAGCATTTAGAAATAAAGGAAAATGATGAAGAAGCAAGAAAGAAGGAATAAGCTAGTAAAAAAGCAAAGGGGAAGGAAAAGGTAGGCGAAAGCAGTAAAACCAGAGAAAGTAGTGAGCCAGAAGAATCCAAGGCAGAAGAAAGTGAGAAAGGACTAAAGGTTGAGAAAGAGGAGACTAAAGTGGAAACACCCGAGCCAGAGAGAACTGGACGAATTGAGCTAACCATAGCATGGGTGCACTTGAGAAGATGGGAGATCTTTGTAGAAATCTGATCAACATCACCTTACCAGTCGAGAGGAGATGATTATAGTGTGGGAATGATGCACGTTGAGCTGGATGATTGCCTGTCTATAAATGAAGGGGAATGATGGGAAGATAATGATTTACACTTCGCCTACAATCATGAAGGTTGGGAAAACAATGCTCCAGACGACACCTGATATTCCGAAGAAATTGATCATCTAAACTAGGAGCGGGTGTTTCTTCATGCCGTCACACCTAGATCAAGGTGAGTCGTCAGGAAAGGAAGTGGAAAAGGGAAAGAAAAGAAGAAAGAAAAAAATGAAGATCTAGTTCTTAAACAATTGAAGAAGATCCAAGCTAAAATCTCAATCTGGGGATTGCTCATGGTATCTGAGAACACCGACAGACTATGCTCACATCATTAAGCAAAGTCAAGTTGTCCATTGATACTACACCGGATCAGTTGGTATCATTGATCACACCAACTGGCCTAATTTCATCTATGACTTTATTAGATAAAGAACTTCCTCCAGAAGGATCAGAGCACAACAAACCTTTGTATGTATCCCTGGAATGTTGGAAAAAGTGGGTCGTTATGGTCTTAATTGATACCAGATCAGCCATAAATGTGTGCCCTTCATGCACTGCCTATGCAATAGGGTTAAAGCTAGTAGACTTTGCATCAACAAATCAATTGATTCGAGCATATGATAGCACTAGCCGAGAGGTTATGGGTACCATTAAAGTCCAGATTTTGGTAGGACCATTTGATGCAGTACTGAAAACGCGTAAATAAAAGGATAAAAAAGACGTGTGGTTGGGAGTTATTACAACAATTCGAATAAGAAATGAGGGACGGAGGGAGAGAGAGAGAGATTATTACAACATTAAATGGATTCAGTCAAACTACTGCCGAATCTAACAAATCAAAATGAATAAATCACCCAAAAGCTTCAGTACCATCCAAGACAGCACTTTCCCAGAAACTGTTTACTCTATTCTTAGGGGAAAATGGCCAGCCAAATTATTCCTCTTGCTAAGGTTTAGGTTAGTGTAGAATTCCAAGGTACAAGCCAAAAAGGCATTTTCTGGGGGATGCTCATCCTTTTTACCTCATCTGCTAACAAGGATCACTTGGGAAAGAGGTGGATGGGCTAGAACCATCAACAATGATATAAATAGGTATATACAACATATATTTTGTAAAAAATCAATGATTAAATGAATCAAAATCGAGAACAAATTCAAGCCCAAGAAATGGATAGGAACCTACATATTCTCTTTGTAAATAAGGGCAAATCAGTGCCCAAATCTATGCTTTTAAGTAGAGAGCGCAGATTAATGCAAATCATTTCTTAGTGGAAGCTTTGCTTACTAAAACAAGGGATCCATCAAATCCATTGAAAGCTCCTTCTCTAGTCATAGAACAAGGATAGTTATATCATTTTCTATGTTCACAAAAGATTGAAAGGGGAGATTCAATGTCTTTTGACCCAAAATCTCTTGTTTTACTTCAAAAAACAACCAAAAAGGGCAAGAACACAACTCTCTCAACATCAAATCCCAAGAATCACTCAAGTAACTCTATGAAACAATCATTCTACCTATCATCTTTGAGCATAGGTTGGAATACATTGGTTGAATGCACTTAAAAGATAGGATATGTGAAGAGGAGAAGTGTAATAAAAAATAAAAAAAAACTACTTTACTTATTGAACTTGTGGATGGATGGCTAAAAACTATTCCCAATCACATCCACAAGGGTCCAAAATACATATGAGCTAGATGTTAGAGTTAAGGAAAACAAGAGAGTTAAGAAAAAAAACTGTCAACTCAATGAATGGGTGGCTAAAGCTACTCCCTTTACATCCATGAGGACTTGTTACAACTCTACAACAGTTATATAATGAAAATGAAGCTTGAATTAGAGAAGGATATGGAGAAAGATGATTAAAAGGGTGAGAATATAACCTTCTAAAGAGGGTAGGTCACTTTGATTCACAAACCCCCTTTCAATTCCCTCAAGTCACTTTAGTTGTGTTGTTTAATGTCCAAAAGTCTTAGCAAGAAGCTTAGGATCAAGCTTCAATGAAGTTTAGGATGTCCAAAGCCAAATGGTGGTAAGTAGAAGATGAGGTGAAGAGAGAAGAAGGTCAAGAGGCTCTTATGAGCTTTGGGCGAACTTTCCGACCCTTTGAAATGAGCTGTAGAGCTCCATATATAGAGCTTAGAGTGTAAATAGCTAAGATATTTATGGTATGTAAGCAAAACAAGCTGAAATTCCAAAAAATACTCTGTATCCAGAACATTCAACTAGTCATTCTATTTAGCGATCAACGGAGTGCTTTTGTAGCCCACCATCACATGGTGTCCAACCAGTCAGCAGGCACATCATCAGATTAACAAAAGAATGTTAGCCTGAATTGCAAGGAGAAACAGGTATTTTAGAGAATTTCATCTCTTCCATTCATTTTCGCTATATTCTTTGCTCGGTTTGTTTGAAAGAATACAATATTTTGATTTGAAAATATGAGCCTGAGAACATTGCAGTAGCGTTTGGAATTGCACCACTGAACTCGTTTTCGAAAGAAGGTTTCCACTTGGTCGAAAAACATTTTGTCCAAAATAGATCTATGGATGATTTAAAGTCTGATCCTTAGGCTTCTTGCTGTAGAACTTGTAAGATTAATACATCTTTTCTTTATCATCGAGAGCTTAAAAGGGAGTGCCCAAGTCTTAAGGCTTGTCAAAAATGGGGTGTCTACAGTTGCCCTTGTTTGACAAAGCTCGGTGCGTCATTTCATGACCTGAGTGAATGTCAAAACCCAAAAACGATCATTCTGACGAGGCCGTAAGACTTGGGCAAACAAACAAAATGCAGATAAAATTTGGTTGAACCCAAGGGTTGCCTATGTATCCATTTGCAAGCAATCAAACCAACGTAGTTCAGGGGCAGACTGCAAGTGCCATGCTCGAAACACATTTTGAAAAGTTAGGCCTACGGGTCACTTGCCGCCATGATTTGATAATTGGGCTAGCATGTTCCACACTGCTAGAGTTTTGAAAAGCTTGATGATGCGAACGCCATGGAAGGTGACGAGGTAGAACAAAGATAAAGCATCAAAGATGGCAAAAGAAAGAAGAGGACCTCATGCAAATAACACAAAGCGAGCTAATAACTGCAAAAAATATGAAGGACGGTGGACAACACATACAAGCGTGCACTACACGAGTAAAAGCAATGCAATGAGCCACCCGTACCAGGGCACAAGAGGGAAAGAGAAAAGGACAACCGCAGACAATGTCACATATGACTAGCAGCCATAACAACAAGGAACTCCACAACACACTCCAAACATGCCGCAACATGAAGGGAGAAAAGATGGTGTTAACTACCAACCCGCGCAAGGGTTAGTATTAACCGAAGGTGGTGTTAACCGCCAATCCCATAGGGGGCGGTATTAATCGAGGGTGGTGTTAATTGCCAACCTCGCAAGGGGCGGTATTAACAGATTTTCACTTTTCTCTCACAAAACTATAAAAAAACCAAAAGTTCTTCCCAAACGAATTTTTTTTAGTCAACCTAAAATAGATAAAAAATCAAAAAGTCAAATTAAAAAAAAATTTCCCAAATGAAGGCTAAATTTTATTCTTCTTATTATGGTCTTGATTTGAACTATTTTATTAGAAAACAAAACTAGAAGTACATGTCATCCTTTAAGTAATAGGGAGTTCAACAAAAATATGATTAGATATCAATGCATTGCACTTTTTTATACCTTTAGTTTCATATTTTTGATGAAAATTTTACTTTATTGATAATAAAAATAATAAATAATAAATAATAAACTAAACAATAAATAAAAATTTCACTAATATTAACAGTAACTAATAAGCTCATTACAGTGAAGGTTTTGAAAGAAGAACTATTTATTTTCTTCCCATCTTACATATATAGAGGGTTTTTTTTTTTTTTTTTTTTTAATTACAAGATCTAAACAAGTATATTTTTTGATTTTTTACGAGAAAAAAAAATGGATTAAATTTGATGTGATATGGTAGAGAGGTGATATGACCCAGATAAAATGGTTGTGATAGGATAATATACTAAAATAATATGTACTATTTTAGCACATGCAAACACCCCTAAAACTAAAACGAACTTTGAATGAAGGAGCATAAATGAATTAAAAGCAACACAAGAGGAGAACAAGTTTATCATGGTACATGACATGGTCTTAGCTGGTGGCTAGTAGGGATGAAATTAGGAGAATATTATGCGGAGTTATGGCTTTTCTGTTTATGTGAAAAATTATGTTTGCTACAACACTTCTAAATATATATATATATATATATATCTTATTTCATAAATAAAATGGCCTCTTAATATAAAAGATATATATTTCATTCTTCTTCAATTTTCCATTCTATTTTTATTTTCTATAAAAAATTGTTTCTATGATATTTGATTTTTTTTATGCGCATATATATAATTTATATATCATATTATACATACATATGTGTTTGTTTATATGCTAAAAAAATATTATTTATCTTTTCGCCTCTGCAATGATAAAATCCTTATTCCATTCTTGCTGGGCAGAGATTTTCTTTGAGAGGGATACATTTGAACTTGCCACAGCACTCTTTCACACCACCTCTTCTTTGGTTTCTCTTCACAATACTTCCCACTACATCCCACACCACCATCCAAAAATTGTTGGTGGGAGTGGGGTATGAAATCACTATTTGGTGGTTCATAAACAAACATAAAAAGAGAGAATTTATCATTTGCAAATAGATTTATTTCACTCAAACAATTTAGAATACAAGGAGAAGAAATTATATCTTTCTCTCTCAAACACTCGCACTCTCTAACTCTCTTATTCTTCTACTAACTCCTACACTTAGAATAACGAACTACATAACATATTTATAGATAAAACTCATAATGTAAAAGCATTAAATGAAACTACAATAATTTTATTCAAACTAAAACTCTTCAATCTTCAAACCAGCAGCCATCTTTGAATCCATACCTTCAGCTTCCATGCTTCCTACTCCAGGCTAGGCCGGTGCAATCAGGCTTGCTCGCAACAAAAATTAATCACACGTTAAGATAAAAAAATGAAGATGTTTGATCAACAAGCAACCTAAACGCACATGCATGTAAATTTAGTAAATTCATAGCTACTGTGGTTGTATCTAAATGAACAAGAGTGGTACATGCACCTTTTTAATATATATATATTTTTTATACCTTTATAAATTGCATAAGTTATTCTTATTGTTTGGCTTTCGTATAATTTTATTCCTCATAATTTTAATTACCAATTAGATCAAATTGACACAAAATTCAAAATTAAAGGTCAAAATCGAATCAATTGAAAGTTTGAGGCACAAGAGGCAAAGTGTAAGGACTACCGGCGTAATTTACCCTACCTTTTAGCTTAAGGTTTTGATTTCTTTTTTTTTTTTTTAAATTTTAAATTTCCGTCAGTATGCTCTCAAAAAAATTCATTCTTTTTCCAACAAATTCTACACACCATTTACTAAAACATGGATATAGATTGACTCTTTATTTTTTTCACAAATAAATTTAAGAAAAACTTTTCATTTTGTTATGTGTAATTTATTAGTATATTTTGGTTTTTTTTAATCAGCAAAATAAAACATAAATCGATGAGAAAAAGAGATAACAGTACAAACTACAGTAGACAAAACATATATTTCGTTTTTATTTCTATTTCTTATTATTTAAGAGTTCTATAAAATTGAATGTTACAATAGTTTTACAGTGATAATATGTATAATTTTTTAAAAAGATTTAAAATATTGATAATAAATCATTTTACCAAACAAAATCAAATTTAGTTTTGTCTCCTAAATCAACCTAACCATATAATTTGTCTTTCCTTAATTAAAATCCTTTACACTGTCATTGTGCGCAATCATTGAAACTGAAAATTTAGTTACTTCCAAATTACAATTTCATTATTATTATTACTATTATTATTTTTTTTAAATTTGGGGGAGATTGCTTTAATATATGAATATATGATCTAAAAAGCTAGAATGAATTTAGAGTTCTCTCTCTTAATGTTAAGAACCAGTATTACCATGAACCTTTGGTGGCTTTGGAGTTTCGGCATGATGGTGATGGACGTCATGATGATGATAAGGCTCTGGTGCATGTGCAGGAGGATGATGGACATGACGAGGATGATGATGTTCATGATGATGACCATGATGATGTTCATGATGCTTTCCTGGTGCTCGTGCATGAGCTTTATAATCATGATGATGCTGCAAAAAAAATTTAAATAAAAACACCATTATAACATCAAATTTTTAATTATAGCTCAATCCAATTGAAAACATTGTCCTTGTATTATATGAGCACATGATGGTGGTTTTAAAGAACAGTATCGAATACGTATTGTATAATACATGCATTAGCAACATATATCATTTTCAAACAGATCAAAGCATAAATAGGTACTATCTCGAAATTTCCTCTGTTACCTCTTCCATTGATGAAACCTGCAATTTAAAGGAAAATATATTAGTGAGTTTGCAATAACAATAAGATAAAAACGAGTACGAAATGTGTATGCTTGTGTATTATTATGGTGATAACGTAAAAATTCTCCTAATATAACAGATAGATTTGTTATTTTGTAAATTAGAGATAAAATAGTATTTACTTTCAATCCCAACCCTCGATAAGAATACTAATTTCATTCTTTGACGGGATTTGTAAACCCATGGACTAGTAAACCCATGTTCTTTTATCATAACTAAACATCATTTTTATAGTATCTATGGATTGTTAATCCAATCCCATCCTCTAGAAGGCTAAACAAACAAGTTAAATCATTGACTTATTAGTGAGTTGTGTACAAAGACTTTGAACAACTAGGTTAGCACCCATGCATTGGAGCAGGAGTTATCATTTGATCCAAAGGCATGTAAGCTAGCCCAGGCCTGCCCAACCACCTCGGCTTTTAAGGTGTAGGGGAGGTGGCTTATCGGTCTGGCCCACTAGCTCAACAAAAAAAAAATAAGAAAAACAAGAAAACAAAATCAAAAAAACAAAACTATGCCAAAATCTTGTCTTGTAGGCTTAGTCAGTGGCCCCAGCCCACTAGCTTGTTTAAATCAAGTCCATTGGCCTGAGTTTGGACCAGGTATAACAAAATTTGCCAAGCAGGCTTGGACACCAATTTTGCGGGCCAGGCCAACCCTATGATGACTAGGTAGATACATACAGGGTGTTGTGAGTGTTGCATCTGTGAGGGAGTAGGACCTCCTCCTACCCTAGTGAGCTGTGTATTGCATATGAGAGTGGGTGTGTGGTTGTGTCATGGGGGCTCATGGGACTTACCCTTACAGTGACTAAAAGCAAACATGCCAACATAAAAAGCATAGCTTTCATAGCCATTGTTAATCAGACAAGGAAAAGGCAAAGGCAAAGGCAAAGGCAAAGGCAAAGAACTAGAAAAATGGTTCAAAGTGTTGTGTTGTGTATTGATTGAATTGGATAGTATGAAACTATAGGTATATATAGAAGGAAATGCATATACGTAGAGACTAGAGAACCAAGTATTGCAAGCTGGCATCTATATATTTTATATATTTAGTTGGGTTGAATTCTCAATGAAGGCTTTGTTGGAAGAAATGGTTTTTCGGTGACTTTAATTAAATATTAAAGTGGGTCTCAACCATTTATTGTGTTGGGTCCAAGTGGGTCTAGATACTTTGCAATGAGATCTTTACATTACAAATAGGAAGGCCAAAAACCATTGAGATTTGAAAGAGAAATTCCCTCATGAAGTTAGCTTCATGAAAGAGGTAATGGGGTTTGTAACTTCTGCCTTTATTACAGAGTTTAATAGAGCATTAATGGGGTTTGTAACTCCTGCCTTTATTACAGAGTTTAATAGAGCATTAATGGGGTTTGTAACTTCTGCATTAATGGGATTTGTAACTCCTGCCTTTATTGCAGAGGTTAATGATGCATTAGTGATCAGCCATAAAGGCTGGAGGCTTCTTCTCTCTCCCCTATCCATGTATAAATTGAGACCCTTCTGTCAAGTCTCAAACACATAAATTGTTTCTTCCATTCTTTAGTCAGTTTGCTAGAAATTTCTACAGTGAGACAGTGCTGCCACTGGTTTTGTTTGCTAAGCTAGACAGGGAGTGCTTCTGCCGTAGCTAGTTTTGATCGTCGTATCTTGGGAGACAGACGCCGGGATTCCCCAAGCACTTGACTGGTGAGGCGGTGAAATCTGTTTTAAGGAAACTGCTACCGTGCATGCTTCGGTTTGGTTTCTTTACCATTTTATTGTTTTATGTTTTCTGTTGAAATTTAGTTGTAATTATCAGCATATATTTTTGGTATATAATTTTGATTTCTTCATAAATCTTTTTCTTTAATTTCACAATTTGAACAACAGGCTTTCCTAGATAATAAATAATGTGTGATTTGTATCAGATTCAATTGTAGCTCTTCCCAAATATGATCTTAAGCAAGACCGGCATTTGCTGGGTTCAATGGACTTGTCAGCTAAATAAATATTGTATCACCTCCTTTAGAGAATGTGTTAGCAATTGTTTATGGAAAAGCCTATGTGCCCAAAAATTGTGTCAAGAAAATTAACACAGATTAGGAATGAAGGGTTGAGATTTAAATGGTGTGTTGTGAGCTCTATGTGTAGATTAAATCTTGATTATTGATTGATATTTTTGGATAAACTTTTGAGTAATAATTGTAGGTTTGTAGTATTGAGCCTTGGGCACAACTGTTCTGCTGTGTCATTTGGTGGGATCCATTTTGGGCTCATTGAAATGATTTAAACATTTTTTAGTATGTTTAATGTAACATTTTTTTTTAAAATGGAAAGTTGATAATTTGAAAACTGAAATTAAAAACACTCTTTTTAAAACTATTTAATTAAGTTTTTTTAAAAAATTTATTTAAGCAATTTCTACTTCTTAAGTTATAAGTTGAATTTGCACTAAATAGATTGGGGAGTAAACATGAGGGCAGCACTTTGATCTAAAGGATTGTTGTTGCTCAATCTTGTGAGGCATGTTGGTTAGTCTTGTGGTTGGTCAGCTGGAGCATAAGTTGGTTGTGTGGTAGGTCTGCTAGTGTAAGGTTGCTGTGATAAATTTTGGGTGTCTTCACTGCTGTGTGTTGCTGTGTGGTTTGCGTGTATTGCTTCAGTTATGGGAGGGTTGGGTAGATGTCTACAGGTGATGGTTTATTTGGTTGGTTGGATCTATCTATGCTCCAAGATGGTGGATGTCTATAGGCGTGGTCACAGGGGAGTCACATGCTGTAGTGTACAGCAGAAGTGTAGTGTACCAAATAAGGAGCTATTTTGCTCTACTTCTGGACAACTAGCAGCATGATGGTCAAATTATTCAATGATGGTCAAGTTAAAGCTGCTTGATTTTAGTGCTAGCTTTGTTTGTTGGGTTTGGTTCTTGTTTTCTTTTTTTCCGTTGGTCTCTCACCAACTTAGGGGTGCTAGCAAATGATAGGGTGAGCTCGGTGGTGCCAATCTAGTTGGGATCATTTAGTTCACTGTGATGCTTCTGCACTTCCCTTTGCTTTATTGATGTAATTTGTCTTGTACCTTGTACTTGTTTATTTCATCAATAAAGTTTCTTTTTTTACCGATAAAAAAAAAACTAAAGAGATTGGTGTAAACTCCTAAAAAAAATTATAAGCAGCTTGATGCTGCTCCAAGTAACACATTTGTAGAGTCTGCCAAACAGGTCATCTATGTAGAAAATAAAATTAATTTAACATTAGTATTCATATGATCTAATCATATTTATTTTCAAGATCACATTTGATGTCTAATTTTTCCAATACATGTAATTTAGTCACATAAATTTTAATATTAATGATCTAATTAGTTTGGCCGCCACCTCGATTCACTGGTCCACTTGTTCATAAAATGAAATAATTTTAGTAGTTCATGATCTTCTTCTAATTAGGATAGTTTATTTTGCAAAAAAATTGAATTTGTCATTGCCAATAAGCCCATCTTCTTTTCCATTAGGAGCAATCTATTCCTTGGGGTCACGCTCACGAGCTCTGTCCTATCCATGTGGAGGGCGTGCTTTGTGTGGGTTCCGGAATTAGTCAAGTTATGCGTAAATTAATCCGGACACTATGTGATCCAAAAAAAAAATTACCAAAGTTGCCAGCCCCAAGAGCGTTTGGAATGTACAAAATCTTCACTTTTTTATTGATTGAAACTAGCATTTTTAATTTTTTTTTTTTAATGAGTGTTTTAAAAAGTATTAATTAATAAAATTTAAAATATTTTTAAATTTTTTACAACACGTACTTTCATAATTAAACCAAAATAAAATAAAATAGAAAGGTTAATTAGCTTCTTTCCAATCCTCAATATCAAATTCTTACTCCTCAGCTCATTATGAGTCATATTTTGATAGTAATTCACCACGTTGATATTTTAGATCATCTGTATGAAAAAAATAATTCAAATCGATTTGATAATTGTAACCACATGATTGCATCTCAATTATTTTTAAAAATACAGATAATAAGTGTGATTGTGAAAATAGTCTATCAAATTTTTTAAAGACAAATATGATTAAATAATGTAATTGTAATTATCGAATCAATCTAAATTTTTAATAAATAATTTATGTACATAAACCTAAAAGATCAATGGACCAGATCATCAGTAGGACTCATGGTAAGCTTATGGACCTCGATTGGATGGTCCCCTCTTCAAAGAGAGGACCGGAGAGAAACCGATTTCATGAAGAAATTTTTTTTTACCAATTTTAGTTTGCTAACAAATACTTTCATAACCCAAGTTAATAACCATTTTTTTTTTTTGGTAATTCAATCATAAATCTGTTTCTAGAACTAATTAAATGCATGTTATATTCTGTCAAGAGTGAAAGAAAATATGAAAATTATACTAAAATGAGCTGAATCAGGGAAAAAGATAGACACCTTTAAAAAGTTTTCTTAATGTATTTACAATAACATAACAAGTTTGGCGCTAAATTTTATTTTGTCGTAAATTCATGTATAATCCAACTCTGATGTTATATTATTATGAATTTTAAATAGAAATTTTTTAACATTTCTTATCAAAATTATATGTAAAGACTTTATAATTTAAGATCTCGAATTCAAGTATGTTCAAGTAATCATTGAGAGTATATTTGATTGTTAATTTCAAGACGGTGAGAATAGTTGACAAGTAAAAAACTAACATAAACATCAGATTATTTGAAAAAATATATATGTTATAACTAGGCTGTCAATAGTCCTCACATAATGACCGTGTGATATATGTCGTCC
This sequence comes from Camellia lanceoleosa, assembly GCA_025200525.1. Classification (NCBI taxonomy): domain Eukaryota; kingdom Viridiplantae; phylum Streptophyta; class Magnoliopsida; order Ericales; family Theaceae; genus Camellia; species Camellia lanceoleosa. Next base: position 100,034,348 of record CM045760.1, read on the forward strand.
ATGTGATATTATATTATAAACTTATTGTTGACTTTGGAGAGTTAATAAACAAATAAAAGCAGTAATGTAATCAAATCTACATCTTGCACGTTCATAAGAACCTTGTAACAAGGTTCCTTGCTTTTTTTAATACAATACAACACCCTCATCAATCCGCTAGGCTGGATTGATTGATTGTTTCACCAGTGAATGGCTTCCTTTCAACCCCAAATGACCTGAGAAGTTTTATTTTTATTTTTATTTGACCTAGAAAGTATTTTATATAATGAGTATATGTCTTTATTTATTGATTATGATAAATAAATAAATAAAATTTTTAAAAATAGTTGAGTTTTATATGCAGAATACTTAACACCCTAAGCCGAATATAAAGCGATTTCTCATGTTTCATTTTTATTATGTATGACAATGAATAAATGAAATAATACTCAATGTGAATACTTTCTCGCGGTCAACAATTATAAAATTTGTTTTCGGGATTTTAATCTTACCATAAGAGGGCCAATTTTATTAAGAAAATTATTAGCTAGTTTTGGAGTATCATATTATATGATTTGCATAATGTTTTCAGTAAATAAAAAAATCATAAAACACTTTAAATAATCATCCATATCTCTTAACTAACTAACAAATGTGAATCAGTCTTATCCCCTCCTCCAATCTTTGTGTTACATTATTGGTTAGAAGCATTCTATGTGCACAAGGCCATATGCTAATCCTGAATTATTCAATAATTACACATTTTATAATACACATGCTCAATTATAATTCAAATAATTTACGACTTTATCTCATAACTAACAACATTTTGTCTCATAATTAAAATTATTTTGAATCGGAAATTCTATTTATTATCCGTTCGAGTCATAGCACTTTAAAAGTTATAATTGTGGAGGCCGAGTTTAAAACGGCCCAGATTGGGCTCTATCTAGAAGACCGCTGAATACACAGTAATGAACAAGGTTGTGGCCCATTAGAACCTGTTTGCAGGGCCGAATAGGCCACAGATCTTGTGAAAATGCCTAGGGGTCCAGCTATGAGGGCAAGGTGTCCATAATAGAAAGTGGGTTCTTGGAGAGCAATATAAAAAGCAGGACCATCAGCCAAAATGGAATAGATAACTGGTGGCAAAAGAAAAACCGAAGAGAATATTAACTGATCTGTCGGGGAGCTAATTCTGATACCTCCGATCGGGGTTCATGCCCCCATTTTAGGTACTAGCTTGAGGATTAAGAGAGTCTGCTAGAAACAAAAGGGTATTTCCAAACCCCTTCACCACAATTGGTGTCGTCTGTGGGAATACTCAAATGCGTTCATGGCAGACATAACGGACAATCCTTCACATGTTGCAGATGATGTTGCACCAAGAACCATGCTTGGTTCAAAGAATATCACAGTGCGAAGGGCCCTGAACTTTGACCCGGTGGCTCAAACTTCGCTTTCGACCTCTATGCAAGAAACCATGGAGACGATCATGGATTAAGCAAAGTGAAACGAACAATGTCTGGAAGACATGGTGGTTGCTAACGAACATTTGCGTAAGGAATTGGCCCTTGAGGTAGCCAAATCCTAACCAATCACGCCACGTCGTGATCAGGGCCGATTGCTAGAGAAGAAAAATGATGATCGACAGCGTCAGCATTGGAAACATGGTAGTGGCAATGCTTCCCACTCGTCGTCTCAAGAACCCAAGAAAAGGGGGCGAGTTGACACGACCAGCTCATCCGAGGGAAGTCCGTGTGTACTGCACAAGTAGGGAAAAAGGAGATGGTTTGAATGAAGAAGATAAACATGATCCATTCGTATGACGCATTGCAAAGGCTATATTGCCTAAAAAGTTTAAAGCACCAACGTTCACCTTGTATGACGGTAAGTCAGACCCTACGGATCACATTCGCCATTACAAACAAGCGATGACGTTGCATGCTGATGATAAAGCCTTCATATGTTGAATGTTTCCAAGCAGCCTAGGACCATTGGCCGTCAAGTGGTATTATAAACTAGAGTCGGCGTTAATAAAAAGCTTTCATCAACTCCAAAAATCTTTCATGGCAAGATTCATCACCAACGAGATTCAGCCAAAGTAAGCTAACTCTCTCTGGGCAATGCAAATTAAACTGGAAAAGACCCTCCGAGCGTATTCGGCGCACTACTGGGAGTGTTTAAACTTGGTGGATGATGCCTACAATGACTTCATGGCCATTACTGCATTTAAAATAACCGACAGCCCTCTTTGAAGTTCGTTGACCAGACAACCTCCCAAAACAGTCTGGGTGCTAATGAAGAAAGTTTAGGAGTATTGCAAGGTAGAAGACGATGCCCTTCGTATCAAAGCCGAACATAAAGTCATGAGGTCGGCTCCATATAGTTTGGTTTAGTCATGAAGTCGGCTCATTGGGGCAGTCTCGCCAAAAGGCTCCAATGGACATGAGTTCGTCCTGGTGGCAATTAATTACTTTACTAAATGGGTGGAGGCCCAGCCTTACTCTGTATTGAAGGCATTGCATGTGGCTAAGTTCATCAAAATAATATCATCTGCCGATATGGGGTGCCGAATGAGATCATCTCTGATAACGGCTCGCACTTTAAGAAAGAGGTGGTGGATATGCTTGAGAAATATAACGTGGCCTTTCATAACTCATCGAAATATAGACCATAGACCAATGGAGCTGTTGAGGCCGCAAATAAGAATATGAAGAACATCCTATGGAAGATGTTGAAACATATAGGGACTGGCCAGATAAATTGCCATTTGCACTTTAGGGCTACAGGCCATCAATTCAAATATCTACAGGGGTAACCCCCTATTCCCTAGTGTACGAAATGAAAACTGTTTTGCCAATTAAGATTGAGGTACTGTCACTGTACGTAGTGGCAGAGTGTCGGATAGCGAAGGCGGATTGGCAACAGAGCAGGTTTAAGGAACTAATGCTATTTGATGAGAGGAGGCTGAGGGCATTATATCATATCCAGGGCTACCAGCGCAGAATTACTAGGGCTTTTAACAAGAAAGTTAAGTCCAGGAATCTCAAAGAAAGGGACATGGTGCTGAAAAACAATTGAGCTCCCATCCATAACCCTAGGGGCAAGTTCAGACCCAATTGGACTGGTCCTTATATCATTAAGTCAATCTGGTTAGGAGCGGTGATTATTCTCAAGGATTTGGATAGCTTGGAGTTTTCATAGCCGATCAACATGGACAAGTTGAAGAAATATTACCCCTGAGAGGCTCGTTAGGCCGAAAACCCAAAAGGTCGACCTAGGCAAAAATTAGAGCATGAAAAATTAGAAACAAAGAAAAACTGAGCTTGCAAGGCCAAAAACCCTAAAAGGTAGCTTTAGCAAAAGTTAAAGTGCAAAAGGAGAGAGTTAATACTCGAGTGAACCCTAACCGAACTACGTAAGGCTTGATTTCCACCTTTGGGATACATAGGCAACTTCACCCCAAAGTTCAGCCATAACCATATCCAATTCAATTATCCTGTTAATTTGTATGATCGGGTCATCTCTTTGCATTGTTTGTTTTCTGGGTTGTGATATCTCTAAACCGTTTGGCCAAAAGGTCAGTTGCAAGATAAGGCAGAGATGTTAATATAGTTGTGGGTAGTTATGATCTTCTGATTTGGGGCTATACATCTTGAGGATGGATTCTATGTGTGTCAGGTGGTGATCATTTCCGAAAATGGTTTTTAAAAGTTTTAATGAATTGATTTTTCTCAAAATTTACCTTTTGCAACATGGACCATTTTGGGACCAAAAGGAAAATTTTCAGTGTTTGCAATTTTAATTTTATTGATTTCAACACAAACACATTCTCCAACTCTCTAATTTAAATCAAAGTTGCTTTTACATCATAAAACTTGAAAAGAAAGATCAAAGCAGTAAAACTAGGGGCACAGCTAAGTCAGGTAGCTCTATGTCTTCTGTTTACATTGGTGGAAGTTTCTGTAGCTAAAGATGGCCTAACTTGTTCTTCGTCCTCAAGCCAAGCCAAGCACTCGCCAGAAAGGGCGAACTGAAGCTAGGGCTAGTGGCTAGAAGCTCCATCGTCCTCCAAGCAGTAAGGTATTGAATCAAGTGTGAACCACGAATGGGAAATGAAGCTGAGTATTCCACCTCTTCATTTGGACGTGTTTGATCATGCCCAAACTGGCGTTTGAACCGGAAGGGAAAATAGAACAAGCAGTGCATAAGGTCAATTAACTGTATACCCGGCTGTCGGGACATGCTGTAGCTTATCTCCGTCAAGTTAAGCCCGAGGCAACGCCAAACTATGTCAGTCGTAGATCTGCTGCACATCCAGTCACACCACAACCCCTCTAAAGGGAAATTCACTAGCCGTTGGCGAAAGAAGTAAGCTCGGGCTGAGTACTCGGGGGAATGGTCCACCACTTTCAGCTTATCCATCAACCATACCTGGGAAGGGTTGAAAAATAAGAGAGATTAAAGAAGAGAGATATACGTTGAGAGAAAAGTAAGGAAATGGCTAAAGAGGAAAATAAAGAATGAGTGTTGAGTGGCGTGAGGATCATAAATAAGAGGGATGGGAAACGATACCTAGAGAAGCAGCTGGCTCTCTACAAACCGAGTAGTTTCTCGCTGACGGAAAGCATCAAGACCCATCAAAGTTTCGGCCAGTGCCAAGCCCATGCAGTTTTTGCCCTCTTTCAGACACTGGGCCATTTTGATCAACTGGATGTTGGCCACACCGACATTAGGGGCAAGAAGGAATTGCAAAAGTAGGCACAAGCAGAGAACATGTTACCAGTAGCCTCACTAGAGATGGTCACTCCTGTCTCCGATGAAAAAAACCCGACAAATCAAACCTGGGATGTCCAACTCCTCGTTGCGAGCCAAGGATAGAGCCTCATGCAAAGGGAGCCCACACATCCATTCTAAAGCCTAGGCATGGCCAAAACGGGGCTGAGGCATAATTTCTTCGTCGCGCTGGGATTCCATCAATGCTTGAAATTCTTCGAGCGTTGGACACATTTTCTTGTGATCCGAAGTGAAACACATATGTAATTGGGTTCCAGCATCGAGCTGCAACATGGAGGAATGGAAAGCAAAGCGAAGTGCAGCTTAAAGGGAAAAGAACGTTTATGCCGAAACCACGAAAATTCACCTTTTTCAAGCTGTCTAAAGTTTTAATCCAGTCTCGGAGCCTATTGTTGAGTATAATCTCCATCTTGAGAGCAAAATATCAAAATTTTGTTGTCCTGCCAGGAAAACATCTTGGGATCACTTTTTATGGACTTTGAGAAGAAGCAGTGTATGACGGCTGGAATGTATTGACCGACATCACTTTTAGGGCCTGCCATACCCCATTGGGGGCCGGTCGTACCTACTTGGAGCCGGCCAGCTCTCAATGACTGCCCAAATTAGAGCAGTTGCAAGGAGGGCAGGTTCTTACCTTGGCGTACCGGAGCTGTGTTTTAAGTTTTGTCTTGTTTGCATCAGGTGTTGTTTAGTGTTTTTAGGTTGTTTTCATTTTGTTTTTCTGTCATCGAGTTGTATTTTGTATTTTGACCGGTTGTAAGTTGTTATCCAATTCAAGAATCAATTCAAGAGCAAGTTTTCACGGTTCTAACGCCTTGTACAAGATTATCATGCAACAGTTGTGCCATACAGTCATCACATGCTATGCAATACAAGAGAAGTCATCCAAAATTTTATTTTCATAACTTCCGGTTCAAAACCCGATTATTGCCTTACACAAGCAAAAACAAAAGAAAAGTCTTTAAAAACAAAATACAAGGGTCTATTTGAAGCTAGTTCTTAACTACAAAGAAAAAGAAAAGAAAAGAAAAGTGAATCATTAACCCATCCTCGCCCTCTTCCTCCTCGGCTGCGGAGGAGGTGCGTCGTTGTCATCACTGGGGCTGCTGGACTGCATGTTGACCTCATTTCCCTCATCCTCAGGGGTTGAGTACCCGTCAAAGGAATCCTTAGAAAGTAAGTGTTTCCTCGCTCGACCTCTCCCCCGATCAGCCCATCATTGGCCTCTCACTAGGCCCCGTCTCTCTCTCCTCCCAGCTAGAGGAGGTCCTGCAGGTGCGGCGGGCGTTGGCTCAAGCTGAAAATTACACCAATATCAGTATAGACTCAACAGAATGGTAGACAAGATGGCAACAAAAGTGAACTAAAAATAGAGTATAGCTCAATCCCGTTAGTAACCAGAGCAGTCTGTCTTCTCCGCACTATGAGGAACAGTCAATCAATTGTCCAGAGGAGGTCATCAACATACGCTGTGGGTACCTGCAAAAAGAAGAGAATTTGAGAACACTGGACAAAAATAACAGAGTACAGTGGGAAAAAATGAGAAAGTGTAGCAGACAGAAGTATAAAAAAGTGTGTACCTACTTAATGCTGGGGGCAATCACCAGGCTTCAGTCCCTCTCTTCGATATGCTCAAAAGGGATCTACTCAGTCACTCTATTCGGTCGCATGTGCACAACCTTGGTAGGAATTGTAGGAAGCCCGAGAATAAGAGCTGCAGTAGGAGCACTTCCAACAATAGCGGCAGTTGCCTTAGGAAGTATACGGGCCACAACCTAGTAAGCGGAGCCATCACCTAGGTCTGTAAGAATGTGATGAAGTCACCAGGCTCATGGTGCGGATCACCGTCTTCCTCTAACATAAGGAAGTCAATCTGGGGTTCGTCGTGGAGGTCATTAACTGCCCTCATGCTTGGAGGAGGAGGATGTGGAATGTCAAGATCCACCATGCCTTGCGTCTGACGGATGAACTTGTCTCCTAGGTAATAAGCTCGGCCAAAGGGACCCTCAAACAAAATCCTTATCGTAGAGGTGTGCCATGTGGCAACATAGGTCATCCTCGCTGCTTGAGGGATACCAGCCCAGAGGTGCTAGTCAACCTGTGGAAACAGGTGTCAGATGTCAAAGGCCTAACCAGTATGGAAACAGTGCAGTATGGAGCAATAGTACAGAAACAGTGTAGTATGCACACAGTACGATGAAAGATAAAGACTAGTGTTGTTACCCTATTAGCGGTGACTGTATCAAAGAAGCGGCAAAAATAAGAGAAGTCTCGATCCCTGCGGCGACACTGCTCAAACTGAGAATTGTAGTACCGAGGGTACAGTACTGTCAACTCAAGCAGTCGTACTGAAACTAGAGCAAGGGAAGTGAAATACGTATAAACCCATAGCTGCAATAATGGGGCATGCCAATGAATGAGTAAAACAAATAGGATAAAAAGGGAATGAAAAGAAAAATAGAAAGAAGAAGTGTGAGGTGTACCTCCCAAACTCGCCAATAGTCGCTAAGTAAGTCTGCTTTGCGGCGGGATGCGGAGCTCATGTAACAGTACAAGGTGGCCAAGTCGGCGCCACTCCAGTCATACTTCTCCACCCACTGTAGATGCACCAGTGCTCCTAAGAGATAAAGCCCTATGGTATTTACCCTGTTCGCAAACAAAGTAGTACAGATGAGAAACTAAAGAAATCCGCGAGCGTATTGGGCGACCTCTGGAGTAACTGGCTAAAGATCAGAGAAATGCTCCAAGAACCAACTGTATCTCACCATCCCAGGATCGACAGCGTCTGGGATCACTCTGAGGAGATGGAGCTGGGCAGCTCTCCACTGCGCCATGTCTAGATCAAAAGGGATCGGGCCGCCAACCTCGACCCATAGGCCAGGGTCAGCTCTCCGATCGACGAGAAGTGGAATGAGTCTATGGTGTCCCACCATCGCTCCACCAGGGCCCCGTGTAGAAATGGGTTAGCCCTCATCTGCACTAGTCCTAAGCAGAAAGGCCCGAAGCCAGCCGCGTCGACTAACACACGAACCTCTGGAGGGAGCCTCTCATATCAGTGCCTAGGGCAAGAAATAGACCCATAACCTCTAATCCTCCTAGCCGTCACCTGTAGTATGGGAATGTTGTCAGTATCTACAGCACCTTGAAAGGAATTCAAATATGCTCAAACAAGAAAAGAATAGTGCTTACTGTGAAGGCAACAACAGACAAGTGGTTTGTGGGCTCTCGCAGTAGGATGTCCTCATCAATCCCTAGAATAAGGCCCTCAAATTGTAGGATACCGCCTGGGATCAAAGTGTGTGTATGTGGCTAGTAGGTGGCCACATCAAATGGTCTATCAGTAAGGAGAGGCAACTCCGGTTCAAGAATGGGAGGGAGGACATCCTCGATCTCCATACCTTCACCTAGGATGGCACCAATACCCACAACTGGGTCGGGGATGGGAACCTCATCACTAGCTATGGAGGGAAAGTGAGGAAAGTAAGGAAAAAATGAAGAAAGATGTGTGGGAGAGTGAGATTAAATGAAAAATCCCAAATCTAAACTGTAGGAGAGAGAAAAGTAAGAGAGAATGGGAAAATCAAGAGAAGGTAGGTAAAAACCTTGAACAATCACGTGAGAAATCAAGAAAAACAAAGAGAAATCCAAAACTCCGCCAAAACCAATTTTAATTGGTTTAAATTACAGAGCAATGAGAGGGTTTTCAAAGAAAAATTTGCAAGGGTTGTTGGGTATTGCAAAGGGAGGAGAAATCTAGAGAGAAGAGGATCCTGGAGAGGGACAGGTTTTGTTTTCGACTTTAAGTGTGGATGAAATGAGGGTTGGAATGTGTTTAAAGTAGCCACAGTGCGTTGTTTTACCGAATTTGTCGTTGCTGCCATCGCGAGTCGGCCGACTCTATTTGAGCCCGGCCATACTTCATTGAGAGCTGGCCGTTTCCAAATGTAAACCTAGTTTTGGTTTTCTAGATGCGCCCGTGGGCTTCCATCTAACAGTTCGGACTCAATTGTGTCACGGTTCTAAATCTGAACCAAAGAGTCCAACTCTGGCAAATCGTTTGAGAAAACAGATTTTTGAAAAGTAGTGCCAAACATGGACTGCTTTGCCAGATTACAGAGTCGCCACCTAAATATTTTTAAAATGGGAAATTTAGGAAACCCTGACTCGGTGCCGAAGGCCACGTGTCCGTCATCACCAAAGTGGTCTTGGCTCGGGAGCTCGGGTACGATCGGGGAAGGTCAGCTATGAGCACCCCCTTTCGCCCGGTCCGAAGACCGGCCTCTACTAACCGTGATATCTCATTTTGAAAACCTTATATGTTCTTATTCCAATTTTTAGCCTAGAATTACTATGTTATGCGCACGGCAAACAAGTATAGACTAGATTGCCTAATTTGGAAATAAACATTGCATATCCGTTGGTTTTGAAAACGCTTTGGAATTTGCTACTTGCAAGTAGGCTAAAACACGGATTTCAACGAGTTTTTCCAACTCAAGTAATCCAACCTCCACCCACAGGCATTTAAACAGTTTATCTCATTCAAGCACTTAGCCGCATGGCAAGCATACTGTCATGGTAAACATTCACATGCATGCGATATGCTAAAGCGTAAAAACTTACATCGTACTCCGTGCCAAAACAGTAAACTAGTTAGCAAGCATGCATGTCCTAGTTCATGTTAAGTTGCTAATGCAACGCAGGCATAGATGCATTCTAGAGTAGGCTCGGCTAACCTTAAAAAATGGCATGTGAAATGCGCGAGTAGCACGTATTCAATTTGGAATTGAAAATTGCAATGCAGTTTGTATGATGTACTGAGCCCGGTGCATGTAAACGAATGCATGAATGCACGCATGCATTGCATAAGGTATGCTAATTTAAATATGCCCTAATCTACCATCATAAGCAGGTAAATAAAAGGGAAGAAAGAAGTGGGGGTTGGAAGACATACACACACTCACCTACACTTATTACAATTGCGCCCTCACTCGGAGGGACCAAAATAATAATACAGTCCCAAAATAAATGAATAAATATTACAAATTCTAATTACTGAATAAATAAATGTGAAATAAAAGGGGGCCTGACCCCTACCGCACCGGATCTTGTGAATGATGCATGCTCGATGTCCGCCTTGCCGGAACCCGCACCATGCCTCTGTTCCCTCTGCTTTTCTTTGCCGCCTCTGGAAAATTGCGAGTCTGGGACACCTTCTACATACCACAATATTACCACCGGTGAAGGGTTGGACCATCGGTTGTGGTTTGGCCACCATTTGCAATTGAGATTATCGGCACAAAAAAGTGTGCGGTCGGCATCAAGAGTGCCGGTCGGCACTAAATTCTTGCAGAGACAGTTTGACAAAGACAGACAACAGAAAGCATGGTATGGAATTTTGGGACAAATGTATGCACGGACACACTCCCTATCATGCAATGGACTCAAGGAGCATGGCTCGACCCCGGGCCACCAATCACGATTTCAATGCATGATGGCCCAAGAGCCAAAGTGTGCAACTTCAATGTGGAATGAATTGCACATAAACAAACAAAGAGATCAACCTCTATCATACTCAATTCAAGAGGTAAAGCATGCATGTCAAATGCAACCTAAGCATGCAATCTAACATGCAATATGAACATGCAAGTATATAAACATGCTAGGCACACAACCTAAGCAACACATACAAAGTAAACATGCTACAACACATGAGGGAATGGACTTAAACTAGATTAGGCAGCCTCAAACAAGCCTAAAACAGTGGCCATAAGATGAAAATGAGGCGCCTCGAAATGCGTGCACACTTGCACGCAAACCGAGGCGATGGCATATACAATGCAATATGGCTAAAATGGCATATACAATGCAACATGGACTTGTACTAACATGAGAGAGCCTCAACCACACTCACATAAGAGGCTGTGAGATGGAAATGAAGTGCCTCGAAATGCGTGCACACGGGCACGCAAACCGAGGCAATGGCATAAAGGCATGAAATGGCATGGAAAACGATATACAAACATGCTAATGGAATTTCAGCACTGAAATGTGGGGAAAACAGTCCCGAATCATGGCCAAAGTACATCCGATGCACGGAATAGTCCCGAAACATGAATTTTGGCACCCGAAATGGCCTATAGCTATGCCAAACGTGCAAGATATGAACATGAAGTATGAAGACAGAAGCTAGACAGTCCCAAAACAAGCATTTTTCAGTTTATTACATGGCCACAAAAACGCATACAAGTATGGGAAAAATCTCATAAGAAAGGGCCACAAGGAGGGCAAAGAGATAACCGATACATGGAGGCTCCAAACAAGTGAGGGCCCTTATACAATGTTGTAGAGGGACCCAAAATATGGCTATTTAAAGAAGATGTCCGAGCCAAAATCAGTATACAAATAGGCTCAAAATGTCATGCAAAACAAGGGCAAAATGAGGCCACAACATGAGGTATATAAAGGGTGCATCAAACAATCAAAGACCCTTCATGAGACATGTAGAGGGGGTCAAAATAAGACACTTTTCAGGCCTGTCGAAGACCCAAAAACAGAAGCATGGTAGGCTAACAAAGCATTCAAAATTACGATAAATAGAAGAGATTATGAAACAAGTGCAAGATAGAGTTACCAAACATGGTTGAGCCCTTCTTCAATGTTGAATAAGGGCTCAAAATAAGCCTACTTACAGTTTATTACATGCTCAAAAACAGGTTATACCCGAGCCAAATATACTATGCAAGAATCATGGCATACAAGGGGGTAAAGAGATAGGTGCTAGATGATATCACCAAACAGCAAGGGGTCCTCAATCAAACATGAAGAGGACCCCAAAATAAGACTATTTGAAGTTTGGGTTGGAGCCCAAAAGTGCTTGCAAGCAAGGCTTAGATATGGATCAAGAAAAGGTTAGAAAAGGGAGAATGAGAACTCACCCTTGAAGACTAACTCTTGGCTGCCCTTTTGACTGAAAAACAGTGCCTCCTAGCCTCTGAGAAGACCTCCAAGCCACTGGAAATGGAGTGGTGGTGGTGGTGCTAGGTGGTGGTGAAGGAATGGCCCAAGAACAAGGGTGTTTGGAGGTGGAATGAGAGAGATATATTGAGAGATGGAGGGATGTATATGTATATATCAGATATACATATATTTCTCTGGTTTTTTATTCCAAAGTCTCCAACCTCTTGCAATGGGAGAGAAGGGCTCTTTAAATAGGCAAAGACAAAGGTTCTTGGCTTCTCCAAGAAGCCAAATGAAAGGGGCCAAAGGGCGCAAAGGGTTTGTGGCTTATTGGAGAAGCTAATACAGCTGGTAGGCTTCTTGAGTAAGCCAAGACAAGGGGTCAAGGCTTCCTCAAGAAGCCTTGAGCAAAGGGTGCACCAAAAAGGGCCAAAAGGTGGTTAAAGGGGTAAGTGATAGCTTCGGGTCTCAGATGGCCTAGAGCCCTTCAACAAAGTTGAAGAGGGGCTCAAAATAAGACACTTTGTAGTTTACAACCAAGCCCAAAAAAGCCCAAAAGTACGCCTAAAATACCGTGCAAAAATAGGCCCAAAAAGAGGTAAAGAGGCAAGTGACAGATGGAGATGTCAAACAGTAAAAGGTCCTTAATCAAACATGAAAAGGACCTCAAAATATGACTATCTCAAGTTCGGGTCGGAGCCCAAAAATGTAGAACGAAGGCTCGAGAGCCGAAACACGCAGTTCGGGGCCCCGAAAATGGGCTGTTAGGCACCGGAAGTGGTGTTCGACCACGAAGTTGGTTTCTCGGACCCCAGTGTCCCTCGAAAGGGAGTAAATAGGATGCATGCCAAAAATCGGGGCAAACGGAGGTGGTTAGACGGTCCCGAACCGAGGCACACGGCCTGACGGCTCCGAAAACCGGGAACCGGGCTCCGAAATGGGCAAAATGGCCTACGACCACAAAACGTAGCCTACGGCCACTGAGAGATGGTGCACGAGACCTCTCCCTCCCTTTGGGAAGAGAAAACAGAGAAAACGGAGCCTGGTTCGCAAACCGGGGCAAAGCAGAAAGAGTCCGGAAGTCCGGAGGCAAGGCTCGTAGCTGGGACTCCGCAACCTCAGAACGAGCACAATATGCAACATCACCAAGCGCTCAATTGATGACGTCTGAGTCTTAAGGTCGGTCAAAAATGGGGTGTCTACAGGTTTTTATTTCTTTCAATGTGTTTCAGTGTTAGGTTTCAATTTGGTTTGGGGAAGGAGTAAAATAAAAAGGGGAGTAGAAACATTGAAGAAAAGTGGAAAAGAATAGTGAAAATGAAGGTGAAGAAAAAGAAAATGAAAAAACAAAGAGGAGAAGAACCAAGAAAATATATATATATATATATATATATATAACAGAGCAAAAAAGGGGAAAATGAGGAGAGGAAACACAGTAAAAAAAAAAAAGAGAAAAGAAAAATGAAAAAGAAGGGAAAAAGATTTTGTACTTTTCTCGGTTTTTACTCAATTCAATTTGTTTAATCCATAGGTGTTTAAAATTTGTGATTTGTTTGATTCATGTTTTACTAATTCGTAGTTAGGTAATTTCTTAATTAGTTTGAGCTCATAATTTGTTTTGTTTAAAGTTGTTCCGAAGTCATAATTATTTTGTTACTCGCTTCGTTAATTCATGCTTTGGTCCATTATCTCGTTGTTTTGGGAATTTTTAATGTGTTCCATTATTCAAGCTAAGTCTATTTTCAAAATTGGCAAACTTGCTCGTAAACTTTGCTATTTCGAGATTGGTTTTGGATTTATGCGTTTCTTAACTCGTGTCTATGCTTTGTACTGTTATCTCCGTGGACTTCATGGCTTCGTTTTCCAAGGCCTTCCCAGGGATGAGATAATCTCACTCTATTTGGAATTTGTCTACTTTTTCGTTGATTTGACCTCCTCCTTTCACATTAGACGCATTAGGATTGTTGTTTTCCTCGGTGTTTACGCCTCCCTTCCTCTCACATGAAACGCATTAGGATTGTTCAACTCAGCTAAAAATAGCATGTGTGCTTATTTGTTCACACCACCTCCCCTCTTCTTGCGTGAGATGCATTAGGATTGTTCAAATCAGTTAAAAACGGCAGGTGCGCCTGTTTGTTCACACCACCCCCCATCCTCTCACATGAGACGCGTTAGGATTGTTCAACTCGGTTAAAAACAGTAGGTGCACCTATTTGTTCACACCGCCTCCCCTCCTCTCGCGTGAGATGCTGTAGACACCCCATTTTTGACTGACCTTAAGACTCAGATGTCATCGATTGAGCGCTCAGTGATTATGTATGTTTGTGCTTGTTTCGAGTTTTCAGAGTTTTCGGCTGAGTGCCTTGCCTCCGGGCCTCTGGACTCTTTGTGTTTTGGCTCGTTTTGTGGACCAAGCCTTGTTTTCCTTCCCTGGAAGGAGTGGGAGGTCTGTAGACCACCTTTTTGTGGTCGCAGACCACTTTTCTTGCTTGGAGACTAGTTTCTGGTTTTCGGAGCCTTCGGCTGCGCGCCTTGTCTCGGGACCGCTTAATGTTCTCCGTTTGGCTTGGTTTTTGAACCATGCCTTGTTGCCTCTGCCTAGAGGGACACTGTGGTCTGGGAGACCACTTTTGGTGCTCGTAGACTAGTTTTCGGGTCTCTCGGCTGCGCGCATTGCCTCCCGGACTTTCATCTTGCATCCTTTTGGTTTGTTTTTGGTACAAACTTTGTTTTCCTTGTTTGGAAGGTGGTATAAGGGTGGGAGACCAGTTCTTCCCCTTAGAGACCACTTTCCTTCCTGCCAGCCAGTTTTCTGGTCAGGCAACTGGTTTTCTTGGTCTTTGGACCACCTTTTCTGGTCGGCCACCACACCATTGCCTTGCTTTCATGCTGCAGACCATCTCCCCCTATGGCCTACCACTTCTTCCCTGGCTGACCACTTCCATTGGTCGGCCGACCAGTGTAAGTAGTTGGCCGACCACTTCAAGTGGTCGGCAGCTTTCCATCACCTTTTTGGAGATCTTTTCTTGCCAGCTGTGACAGTTGGAAGAAACAGAAGTCATTCTCCATACACGTGTATGGAGGGATGACTTAGAGCCTCAAGTGTGTTCAACAAGCTTCTTGCTTGATTTTCTATAAGAGTGAGGCCCTCCCTTCCTTCTCTAGGTTCAGAAAATTGTGCTTGAGCTATACATACATCTTTGTCTCTATATCTTCTTGCTTGCTCTATATTTGTACTTGAAAGTGTAGTTTTTCCATACTATTGCATACAAACACACACTCAAACACCATACTCTTGTTGCCGAGGCCCTTTGAGGTTGGTTTTGGAGTCTTTGGATTGGTTTTGCTTCAAAAAGAGTGCTTGAGTTGCAGCTTTGAAGGTGTTCTTCAAGGGTAAGCTTCTAACCCTTTAAACCTTGGCTTTGGTTTAAGCTTTTGGACCTATTTGCATGCTTATTTTGGTTTGACTTTCTACTGCAAAAAGGTCTGGTTTTGCATGCTAGTAATGTTTGTTTAAGGTCTCTTTTGTGTTGGGTGTAGTCTACCCCCTTTAGGCTTTGTTTGGCCTTATTTTTGTTTTATTCTTTTAAGCTATTGGGATTACCTTGTTTTGGCCTTCTCACCGCTGAAACTCAGAGGAATTTCAGTGGTGGAAATGGTGTTTTGAGGTCCCAAATAGGAGAGGGTCATCCCCTCTCCTTGTGTTTTGTATGCTTGCTTCATTTGCCTCATGTTTGAGCATGTTTGTTAAGCTTATGTTGGTTCCATCTTAGCATGTATCTGGGGTTATTTGGACATGGCATACCACTATTTTGATTTGGTTTTGTCATCCCTTGCATGCCTTATACACTTGTAGTGTAAATCTTGCAAACTAGCTTTGTGTGCCTCATGTTTGAGCATGTCTTTCTACCTTGTTTTGAGTCCATCTCAGCATGTTCTTGGTGTTGTTTTTCCATGATATAACTCTGTTAAGGTTTGGTTTGATAGCCCCTTGCATGCTCCACGCACTTGTAGTGCAATTCCATCAACTAGCCTAATGTGTACCATGCTTTAGACCATCATTCTAGCATGATTTTGGCTTAACTCTAAGAAGCTTTTGTCCATGTTTTAGCATGCTCTAGCTCTGATTTATGTTGTTTTGGTCATTCATGCCATGCTTTGTATAGCTATAGTGCATTCTAGCTTGTTAGCTTTGTGTATCAAGTCCACTAGCATGCATTGCTTGGGCTTTTTGAATGATTTGGCATCATTTGTTATGTGATTTCAGTTCATGTTTCATGTTCATGCACTCACATTTGTCACTCTTTCCATGCTTTGGAGTGTTGGTCCTTTATGCCTAGGAATGAGTTATTGCGTATGCCTTCATGCCTAAGCTTGCGAGCTATCATTTCAGTGTGTTTTTGGGGTTATTTTGTCATGATATAGCTTTTATTTTTGTTGGTTAAGTCATCTCATGCTTGGTCTTGATAGGTGTAGTGTAATCCTTCCTTTTGGCCTTGTATGCGTCATGCCTTATGCCCTTTATGCTAGCTTGTTTTGGCTTCCTTACATGCATGTTTTAGACTCATTTTGACATGTTCTAGGACTATTTTGGGTTGCCTCGACCATATGCTTCATGTTTTGTATAGCTATAGTGCAAGTGCCTATGCTAACTTTGAGTTTTGAGCACCATAGCATGCTTCATTTGCATCGTGTGTATGATTTGGCATCATTTATCATGACATTTCAGAGCATGTAGCATTGCCATGTTCCTACTTCTTTCACCCTTTGAGTGCCTCTAAGGGTCATGTATTATTGCCTTGCTTATGGCCTAGCTTGTATGCATGCATGCTTGGACATTTGAGCCCCATCTCAACATGTTTTGGTCTTTGTTTAGACCTATTTGAGCTCTGTCCATGGTTGGTTCTTGCATTTGTGCCATGTATTGCATGTCCCTTGTATAGTCCTCTTTGCTAGCTTTAATGCTTAAGAACCCTAGCATGCTATGCTTGTGTTGTTTGAATGATTTGGCATCATTTCTTGCTTAATTTCAGAGCTTATAGTGTTGTTACACTCCCATGTTTATCACTTCTTGAGCACTCTTGAGGGTTGTGCTCTTAGGCCTAGTTGATAGGCCAATGCATGTGCATGCTTGTATATGCTTTTGTGCCTTCATTTCATCATAATGGCCACTAATTTGGGCATGACTGAGGTCTGTCTACATTCGGTTTAAGTCCATTTAGCATGTTTATTTGCATGTCGCTTGCATGCTTATGTTGTTCTTTGCATTGAGTATGCCATGTTGTTCTTTGCATTGAGTATGCCATGTTGTTGCTTGCATTGTGTTTGGATTAGGTGTTAGTCCAAACACGAGAAACGAGGAACGTTTCATACTTGAAGTGACAAAACATGCCTTAATTCTCGGTCGCCGACGCTCTTGATCATACATGATAGACTTCAAGGCATTTATGTGTTTATGTGTGCATTCATTTCACATTAATTCGTGCAATCTTGGCTTCTCGGCCATCATGCATCGAGATGCGTGATTGGTGGCCTGAGGGTCGAGAACCGCACTCCCTTGAGCTCATGAAATGATGGGGAGGGTGGTTGTGCACACATATGTTGCAAATACATTGCCATGCCCCTTTTTGTCCTCTGTTGCAGCAAACTGGAGAAGTGCAGCAAAAACTGGTCGGCAGACCAGTAAAAGTGGCCTACCGACCACTTTATCTGGTCTGCAACAAAGAAAAGTGGTCGACAGGTGATCTCCTCCATCAACAACTGGTCGGCCATGTCCCTGGAGGTTCCCATGGTGGAGCAAAAACTTTCTGGAGCTTGGTGCAAGGTTCTGAGAACAGTTGCAAATAGAGGCAACTTGGGGCATCGCGACGGATTTTCGAACGAGGCGACCGAGCATGCATGCACTCCTCTTCCCGAGGACCTCTCTTTACTGCTTTCCTTAGCTAGTCTATGCTTTGGTTCTGTATTTAAGTAGTTAATGTGTTTAGCTGCTTATTTGTGTTGTAATAACTAGTTAGTTAACTTGATTAGTTAATTAGCTTTGTTTTGTACCTAATTAGTTAACTAGGATTAGTTAATTAGTTTTGTGATGTAATAATTAGTTTAATTAGCTTAGATTAGCTAGTTAGCTTCTTATTCAGACCCTCCGTCGATAGGGCCAACTGTTTTAACAAGCGTATGTGTGTGTGATCCATGTCTTCCAACCCCTATTTCTTTCTCCCTTTTACTTAACCACTTACGATGGTTAGTTTTAGGGCATGTTTCAATTAGCATCCTTATGCTTCGCATGCATGCATCTATTCATCTGTATTTCATGCACCGGGCTCGGCGCATCATACTAACTGCATTGTATTTCAATACATTTACTTGAATACGTGTTCAACAACATGTTATCAAGTCGCATTTCATAAGCCATCTTAGAATAGCCGAGCCTATTTGAGTTGTAGTTTTGCATGTGTTACGTTAGCCATCTTAACATGAACTAGGATCGTGCATGATTTCTAACTAGTTCTCTATTTTGGCTCGGAGTACACTATGAGTGTTTATGCTTTAGCATCCCTGCATGAGATGTGTATGTTGCCATGTTAGCATGCTTGCCATGAGACTAACTGCTTAACTGATATAACTGCTTGAATGCTTGTGGGTGAAGGTTGGATTGCTTGAATTGGAAAAATTCATTGAAATGCAAGTTTTAAGCCCACTTAAGGGTAGCAAAATCTGCGACTTAGCCTATTTGCGAGTAGCAAACTTCAAACCATTTTCAAACAAACGAACATGAAATATTTTGTTCCAACTTAGGCGATCTAGTCTATACTTGTATGCTGTGCGCATCACATAGTAATTCTAGGTTAATAACTGGAATAAGAACACATGTGTTTTCAAATACAAAATATCATGTTAGTAAAGGCCGATCTTTGATCGGGAGAGCGGGGGTGCTCATTGCATGACCTTTCCCTCTCCTACCCAAGTTCCCGAGTTGAGGCAACTTTGGTGATGACGGACACGTGGCCTTAGGCACGAGTCAGGGTTTCCTAAATTTCCCAAAATAAAAAATTTAGGTGGCGACTCTGTATCTGGCAAAGCAGTCCATGTTTGGCACTTCTTTATAAAAATCAGTTTTCCAAAACGATTTGCTGGATTTGGACTCTTTGGTGATTTATCGGTCTCGCATTGCACTTTGTTAGATTAGATTCAGAACCGTGACACGAGTCTGAACTGTAGTAGCTAAGAACAAAGCGATTCGCGCCCGCGCGCGTGGAGAGCGGAGTTCTCAGGCGGTCTACAGACGCGTTAGGATTGTTCAAATCGGTTAAAAACAGCAGGTGAGCCTATTTGTTCACACCACCTCCCCTCATCTCACGTGAGACGCGTTAGGATGGTTCAAACCGATTAAAAACTGTAAGTGTGCCTGTTAGTTCACACCACATTACCTCTTTTCGTGTGAGACATGTTTGGTTGTTGTTTCCTTGGTTAAAAACAACAGGTGCGCCTGTTTGTTCACACCACCTTTCCTACTTTCGTGTGAGACACGTTAAGTTGTCGTTCCCTTGGTTAAAAACAACAGGTGAGCTTATTTGTTCACACCACCTTTCCTCCTTTCGTGTGAGACACTTTAGGTTGTTGTTTCCTTGGTTAAAAACAGCAGGTGCGCCTGTTTGTTCACACCACATTTCCTCCTTTCGTGTGAGACACGGTAGGTTGTTGTTTTCTTGGTTAAAAATATCAGGTGCACCTGGTGTTCACACCATTCTCCACCCTCACAGCGTGAGATACAGTTTGGCATGGAGCTTTTCACCCTTCCTACGTGAGACATAGTTAGGCCTTTTTTTTTTTTTTTTTTTCCTTACATCCTTTCTACGTGAGACGCTGTACTTTCTTTATCCCTTTCACGTGAGACATGTTTATTTACTCACTTATTTTCGTGTGAGACATGGTGTAGCAATTCAGAATTTTTCCCTCCGCTCGAGTGGAGGAGTTAACGCTCGAGCGGACATGTGAGGCTCCCAGCATTTTTGCAGTCTGTCTGAGATTCTGAGAGTTGTGAATTCCCGCTCGAGCGTAGAAATGGTCGCTCGAGCGGACGACTTTGTTGGGTTGTGCGCTTGAGCACAAGATTGGGTGCTCGAGCGGTCTGCCTATTTGAGTTTGAACTTCTGAGACTAGTGGGATTGCTCTTGACATTTTTATAATTGTATTTGGAGCCCTCTTGTTTTATTTTGGGGCATTGATTGAAGTGGTAACATGATGGTAAAGTAAGATTGGACCAAAAACTTTAAATTGGGTAATTTTCCTACGAGTAGCCGTCACTCTTTTGTCATTTTCTTTTTCCACACTTTGAATTTGGATGTGAGACTAGAACCATTGAAAATCTTGTTTCTGGGGCTTTAATTTGGACACAAGAACGACCTAAAACGGAGTTCGGATGAGAGAGTTATACCTGTTTGAAGTTTTGGAATCTGTGCTAGAAGCAAGTACGCTCGAGCGGGAAAAGAGACGCTCGAGCGGACTGCGTGAATTCAACGACTGAAGAAGTGATTTTCTAGATCATTCCTTACACTTACTTTTTCCTTCTTCCTTTCTCTCATCCTAGGTCTAAAAACCTAGCCCTCAAAACTTTGATTTCATCCATTTTGACCAACAAATCCACCACGGATCTTGCATCAAGGATGAAGAACAAGAGAAGATCAACGTTTTCAACCGATTGGATTTTGGATTTTGCGAAGGATTCTTCTTGGAGCCTTGATTTCTTGCTTGATTCTTGAGGTAGGGGTCTTAGTTCTTCTTCAATACTTGCATTAACAGATAGATTTGTGGTATTTTGATTATATAAATACAAAATCTCCATTTTTGAGCATATAGTGTACATCATGAGATTTGGGGGTTTAGGGTTTGAAATGTTGGGTGTTCAAATGTTGGGTTAAGCTTGTGGATTATGAACCTTAGGTGTATAATCAAGGGGAAAATTAGAATTAAAAGTAGTGGTGTGAGAAGTTTCAATTTTTTTTTTGAACTTCTTGATTTTTCTTGAAAACCCTAAGTTGATTCATAATGATAATTAATGATTTTGCCCAAATTGAAAGTAAAATCATGAAATTGAGGTATTGAATTATATATATGCAAGTTTAATTGAAATTTGGAAGTGTTTGAAAATTATGTTAAAAATTAGCGATTGAATCTTTATTATGGATATTGTAAATCATGTTATAATATGAAATGAAATTGGGAGGAAAAGATTTGTTGATGATGTGGATGATATAAACTTGGTTATGGAATGTTGAAATGGGATTTAAGAATTTACCTTGAATTATGTTGAATTATATTTAGTGGTGTTGAGTTGAATCATGTTGAATTGTGGTGATTATGTTGAGTTGTGTTGATTATGTTGAAGTGTGTTGGCTATGTTGAATTGTGTTGAATCATTGTGAATTGTGTTGTGTTGGGTTGTGTTGTATTTGGGTTGAGTTGTGTTGGGTGTGTGGAGTTTGGGTTGGGTTGTGTTGTGTTAGGTGGTGTTGTGTTGGTAGCCGCGGGGAGTTGAAAATTGGTTTTTTCAGTGCCCACGACCATTCGTATAATAGCCGGTAAATGTGGGGGATGGTTTTAAAAATTGAAGAAAAAGGTTTTTGGGGGCCCACGTCCCGCCATACGGCAAATGTGGGGGTGATTTTGGATTAAAGGTGCCCAATTGCCCTGTCTAGGCTTTTCGCTGGACGAATGTGGGAAAATATTTTTGGGTGTCCACACAGTCCCACCTTATAGTAGCCAGTGAAAGTGGAAAAAATGATTTTTGGGTGTCCACATAATCCTGCCGTATTGTAGCTGGCAAAAGTGGAAAAACGGATTGTTTTCGAAAATGTTTTGGGTGCCCACATCCCACCGTATAATAGCCGACAAATGTGGGGTATGGTTTTAAAAAGTTGAAAAATGGTTTTTGGGAAAATATGATTTTTGAAAGAAAATGGTTTTTGGGAGTTTACTCCCCGCCATATAGTAGCCGGCAAAAGGTGAAAAGTGTTATGAATTGGGTGCCGTTGTCCTGCCGTCCCAACGTAGTAAGTCGGCAAAAGGTGGATTGTGTTGAGATGTGTGTTGAAAAGTGTGTTGAATTGATGATTGTATTTGTGACTTGTGATGAATTTATGAAATTGCATGTTGATGTGTAATTTGGTTTAAAGAGGAAATGTGCATAGACATTATTTGTAAAGAACGGAAACCAAAAATGGGTAAGGGGGTTATAGATTGGTGATGGTGAATACACTACAGGAAAAATGAGTTTTGGTGACGTTTATTTAACGACGTTTTATTAAACGTCACATTTTATAATATTTAACGACGTTTCTTACACGTCGCTGTTTTAAAAAATCAAAACAGCACTGTTTCAAGCATTTAAAAGCGCCTTCGAATGTCCTCTCTCTCTCCCTTAAATGGGCAACCCTCTGAAGCCCTAATCTCTCTCACTCACTCATTTTGTAGCCCTTATCTCTTACCCAATCTCTCGTTCTCTCTCTCTCTTTCTCTAAACCCTCTCAATGGATCGATTCATCTCTCACTGATTCATCTCAGAATGATACAATCTCGATGATTTATCTTGGCGATTTCGATTTTGATTTTGAAGTTCTCTCTCGATTTTGAAATTTATGTTTCGGTGATTCTCTCTCAATTTCAAAGTCTATTTTGAATCTGAGAATAATTGTTAAAGCCCTTTGTAAAACCATATTTGGAATCTTCATGCCTTCAAATCTCATCTCTCTCAACCCTCTCCAAACCGTTAGCATTCTCACAGATTCATCTTTGAGATTCAGAGCAATTTCGATTTCGAAGCTCCACCGCCACCACCATCTGCACCAGCTCAGTTTCTCTGATTTCGATTTCATCTAAATCTCTGATTTCGATTTCGATTTCGATTTTGATTTCGAAGCTACACCGCCACCACCATCTGTACGAGCAAGGTATCGATTACTCTGTCTCTCTCAAGCTCTTGCTTCCCGTCTCTCTCGATTTGGTCATTGAAATTGAAATTGTAAGCAAGAAACTACAAGTTGATTTGTGGCTAAACACATCCTTTTCTTCTTTTCTTCACTCTGCTTCGTTGAACTAGATTTAAGTCTTTGCTTCAAGTCCGGATGTGTGTGTGTGTGTGTGAGAGAGAGAGAGAGAGAGAAAGAGAGAGAGAGAGAGAGTTGAAAAAGTTGAAAGATCTCTGAATACACTTACCCATTTACAATCCCATATATGCAGTTACTTTCCTTTTTTCAGATTCTCTTTAGTTGGAGGTACAGATCTCCAATCTCTTCACTTTCTATACCTTCAAGTCTTGTGTGTGTGTATATTTGGATTTATTTGTGTATATTACATGTTTGTTTATATGCCAAGCTCAAGTTGAAGTTCTCTCTTTCTTGTTCTCTGTTAGATTTCTATTTTTCTATTTTTTTTCACTGCACTTGCACTTGTTAGTTTGTTACACCCAAAATGCACACAAGAAATGCAAGAAATCAGTACAGTTGCTTCCTTGTAGTGGATAAGGAAGCAACTATACCCACATAATTCACACTCTAGCTTAAGTTAACCCTATATTCTCATGTTCATGATTGCATAATCTCATTGATAAAGAATAATCAGAATTCAAAATTATCCTTTAAATCTACACAAAACATAACATGTTCTGTTTCTGATTTTGCTAGGCAGGTTCAATCTTTAACAATTATATTAAAAAACCCGTGGCACCTCCTCCGTTTAGGATAGCGGAGATTCAAGCTACCATTCCTAGCCACTGCTGGGTCAAAAACCCATGGTGATCTATTAGTTATGTGATTAGGGATGTTATTGTGGTTTTTGGATAAGCTGCATTGGCAAATTTCTTTCAAAGTTAGGTTGTTTGGCCTTTTTATTGGGTTGCCCAGGGGACAATGTTTTGGGCACTGTTTGTTCTTGGTCATGATTGGTAATATACATAACATGCTTACAATTCCTATTTTGGAAATTAAATTTGAAGGCTCATTTTTGTGTTTGTTTGTTTGTTTGTTTGTTTGTTTGTTTTTTTTTTTTTTT
Source organism: Camellia lanceoleosa (assembly GCA_025200525.1). Lineage (NCBI taxonomy): Eukaryota > Viridiplantae > Streptophyta > Magnoliopsida > Ericales > Theaceae > Camellia > Camellia lanceoleosa. Next base: position 100,058,132 of record CM045760.1, read on the forward strand.
TTTTGAATCTGCAGCAGCTACGGAAACTTTTTTGACGACAACCCTTTGTTGAATTCGTCAATTCTTGTGCCTTATCATGGATGGTATGTTCTTGATCTTAACTCTTTGATTCTGATATTTGTAGTCTAGATTGAGTTTCTGAAGAAATGGTGTTTGTGCATATGACTGATATATAATTATAGGAGAATTAGCCACAGAACTCACCATCGGAATCATGGACATGTTGAAAATGATGAATCATGGGTACCAGTAATACTTCTATAATTTTCCCTCTTTGCTCATCTTTTTCTGTCCAGTTTACAGATGCCGATGGACATCACCATTCTCACATTTTTAATCTTCTAAAAACAATAATCTTCTTTGGTCCATTTTGAACACGATACATGTATGATTATTTGGTACATGTATGATTATTTCAGTTTTTAGAACGACTTTAAACCGTAAATTAGGGCATCATTGACGGAACACAAAGACTCCAATTGTAGTTGTCTTTGTTTTTAAAAGTAGTCCACTATCATGACTTGTAAGACCCACCAACCATCTATATATATGTGTGTATGAATATATGCTAAAAGGGTTTATTGTTGTTGAATTTGTAAATTTGAATTGAAGGGCAGTTTGGAAGAAGGCCGTGGGAAAGGGAGAGAGAGAGAGATGAAGGTCAAGATCATCAGACCCTTTTGGTTGATTCTTCCATCAACAGAACAGGTTTGTCTTTCTTTCACTTTCTTTCTTTTCCCTTGTTTTTTTGTTTTTTTTTTCCCTTTTTCTGACAGTAACCATGAATTTTACATTTGGTGATCCAATAAACCAATGATTTTTGATCCACAAGAATTTCCAAGAAAGTATATAATGTAAGTGTTTAATACCCAAAAGTCAAAATTTTCCACACCCACTTTTTTACACAGCATCATCAATTCTCCAGCCCTTAAATATCAGGACACAATATATATATACACTAGGGGTATAAGCCCACCCCATGGGTGTGCTATTAAATTTGTAAAATATAAATTTTAATTTTGAATTAAAAATATATGTAGTATTTGTTGATTAAGTGGTAAGGGTGTTGTTTTCCAAACTCAAGATCTTAAGTTCAAATTTCGTGTTCTTCACTTTATAATTTTTTTTCTTCTCTTTTTTGATATAAAAAAAATCCACTCGGGAACTTTGTGATTTCTATTTTAGTGATCCTAGGAACTTTGTGTGAGTTCATGAAATGTTATTTAGCGATCCTATGACTTGAAATGCATTGGAATAAAATAATTGAGAACTTTAAAAAAAAAAAATCTCAAAATTTAACATTGTAACAAATTAAACTAGTATTTTTATTTTTTTTTTCAATTTGAACTTTAGACATTTAAAATGTTATCAATTATCAATTTTAACTACCTAACTGTTAACTTGTATAATGGAAGAGGACAATTTTGACATTTCTTCTTGGTTCACATATGTATGTGTTATGTATTTTGGTACTTAGATTGGTATATATTGACATGATTCTGTGAGTAGAAATGCATTGAAAGAAAGAAATTTAAGAATAGAGTATCCATGCCTGCCACAATTATAAGGGGCAGTGGCTTACAACCATCAGAAGGGAATTGTTATATATACACATATATGGATTATGTATTTTGGTACTTTGATTGGTATGTGTTGATTATATGATGATGAAGGGAACATATGGGCTGGTGTGGCGCACATAATAACGGGAGTGATGGGATCAGGGGTACTATGACTAGCATGGAGCATGTCTCAGTTGGGGTGGATTGCAGACCCATTGGCTATGCTGCTCTTTGCATCAATAACCTTTTTTTCTGCCTTCTCTCTCTGCCATTGTTACAGATCACCCAATCCAAGGCCCAAGAGAAATCCCTCCTACCTAGGAGCTGTTCAAACGATTTTAGGTGAGATTTCTAACTTAGTTAAAATAAACGATCATCACATCATATCCCTTTTTAAGGAAAGTTATTCTCTTGATATTCCATTTTTCAGCAACAACTCAGATCTTTATTTTATAGAATTGCATTGAAACTATCTTTGTCTTCTTTATTTTTGGAGTAATGCTATACAAATATAAAAATTATACAGTATTTTTATTTATACAAATTGATTGATGTAGTTAAACCGAGATTGTGCTCATTTCAAAATAAAACAATCATTAAGTTGACTCTTAATTTTTAAAATGTCATATCGCCACATCATTCGGTATGCACATTTTTCGTATATAGAATAGACATTTATTTTTGTTGAGAATTAAGTGTTGACATTCTTATGATGGTTTTTCTTGGAGTCTGTCGCAACATTCTTAGTTAGAATTCCACACCACTATGTAATTCTCACATAAATTTCCCTAAATTAAGAAATGTTTGGTAATATTCCAATTTTAAGCGATTCTGATGCATGTGAAAGGTATATGCGTTATTGTGAATGGCTTCATTCAAAATATGATCGGCAGCACAGAAAAGTGTTTGACTTATGTAGCCTTTTCCGTGATAAATTATATCATTGTTGATTATATAAAAAATAAATAATAAAAAAACTTTTGATGCCATCAACACCCCACCCTGGAGGAATTTTTCTTCTAATTTATGGAGCAAAACCAGATATTTTTCCCAAAAGAAATTGTGTGATAATAACGTGCAATATTTGGTTCTCCAAAATCGCTAATTATATAAACCTGTCTATAATTGTAAGATGGTTGCAGAAAATTAGACGACATCCTATAGCAATTTCATTCCAATGAAAACCATGAAATTGAATTTTCCAAATGCTAGAGATTTACATACATGTTCCTCCATGTTTTAATAAATCGTTGCGCCAATAACTGTCAATTGATTTTGTAAACTTTGCCTATCTTGTCTTGCTCTCCATATCTTTTTGTTCTTTGGGTTAATTTTTAATTTTTATGATGTCAAATGACATAATTGTCTTCCTTTTTACCTAATTAATTTTTTTGATTGCCCTTATTCTCTCAATGACTTGTGTTTGAATGCATGTAATAGCTGGAATTTGTAATGAAGAGTTTTATGCAGAACTTGTAGTTACATGAATTAGGAAACCAACAAGCTTTCAATAATGGGTGCCACACTCAGTTCAAAGTATCAAAGCATAATTTAAGTTATATGACACCAACATCGTGTCCTATTCTTGATTTTGAGTTTCCACGCTTGAATGAAGTTTAAGCTTGTAGCTCTGTTTCTTAACCCTTCTTCTTCTTCTTCTTTTTCTTTCTTTATTTTGTTTTTATTGTTTAATTTTACAAACTAGTTGGTTTCAGTATTAAGATAGAGATTAAGATGTACAAGGGATATCATGTTCCCAAAAGCATCAGGAATCGGACCTCCTAGATAATTCCAACCAAGATCAAGATACCTTAAGTTGGAAAGGTTCCCAAGCTGATGAGGAATCGGACCTTGTAGATAATTAATAGAGAGATCAAGATACCTTAAGTTGGAAAGGTTTTTGAGATCTGATCTATACTTGTGTGTGAATGATGGGTTGTTGTGGTGTTTAATTTTTTTGTTGAAATGACATGGTTTTAGGCGATGACTTATAGAAGACAATAGGCAACATGTACTTCCTTACCTAGAATTGATGGGTACCATAAGGTCAATTCCAGATTTATTAATACCCATTAGTATCATGGATTCATTTGTTAGGCAAAAAATTTGTTCTAAATAATAATAATAATAATAATAATAATAATAATAATAATAATAATAATAATAATAATAATAATATAAAGGGAAAAAAATTATACTTTATACTAAATTTTGTAGTTACTTAAGAATGAAGGATGACCAACAAGAAGAGAGTAGACAATGAATGAGGCTTGCCAAATTGGTTGGGTTAACTTGGAAACAAATATTCCTGGGAACTTTTTTTAAAAAAATGGAATGCCCTTTTATACTTTTTTTTTTCCAGGTAGGTCTCCAATTGATACCCTTTTAGCATATCTTTCCTCTGTGTGTGTGTGGGTGGGTGTGCATGTATGTATTTAGTTGTTTGTGGTTTCTGATTTATAAATGAACAAGAGTTATGTACAATAAGAAAATGACTTGGGATTGGATGTAATAGATGCTACAGCTTACTTTATATGAAACAAATGCTGTTGTGACCATGTATATTCATTATTCATATACCTCTTGCAGGGATGAATCACTGCTATGTCAAGGACTTGCACTGAATGATGACTTGCAGCGACTACTAGCCAAACATGAATACATCGTCTCAAGAATTTTTGCGAAAACAGGGAAACCGAAGTCTGGACCTGTTCAAGCACTAGTGAATCTGGATGCTCTAATTTTTATTCTTTGCAGTATTTGTGTTGGCTAATATCCCTGATACATCAGTTATTGTTGGAATTAGTCTTTTGAAAATTTATATTGGGTATAGTTCATAGATGTCAAAACATTAGTGTTTATGTTTTGCACAATTTTTTTAGAAAGCCAATGGCTAGACAATTGGGAAATTAGAATTAACTTGGGAAGACTTATCCAATAGATATCTAGAACTTGAGTGAGTTTATTCTCATTCTAGAACAGATGCTTTGACTTTCTATTTTGTTGAATTAGTGGGGGTTCTTTCCAGGAATTTTTGAATTTTTCTGCTGCTTTATTCTGGAACTTATATTCTACAGGAGAGAGAGTCAATTTGTGTTTTAAGATAATTCTAATTGCCTTTTACATTAGATTGTTGATGGATGATGTGAAGCTGTGCATGAGATGGCTTCTTGGTTTTTTGGGATTGAACTTATTGGATTTTTTTCTTGAAGGATGTTGTATTGGGTACTATTATAGATGTGAGGGAATAGTAATCTCAGAGAAATATGTCTAAACAAAGTTTTATTCATTATTGCTATTTTACAGGAATTTTTTAAAAATTAAATCTCACAAAATTAGTAGTTTAAAAAAAAAAGAATCTATTGCGGCGTTTTTCAAAATGCCACTATAGTTATATTTTTAAAATAACAAAAAAGCTATTACGACGTTTTTGAAGCGTCGTTGAATGCCTGTGTGACGTCATGTTACTGTTGGTTGCCACATTGATATTTCACGATGTTTTCAAAGCGCCATAAACTTACAGCGACTGTTGCGTCGTCGGCGTTTGGTGGTAAGCATCACTAAAGGAATTAGCGGCGTTTTTCAGACATATAGAGGCATTTTAAAACGCCGCTAAAAGTCATTTTTGCAGCAGTGATATAACGAATTAGTTGTGAAATAAAGGTAAATTATGAGTGTTGTTCTGTAAATAAACAAGAGATTGAATTGAAAGGGGTTTATTAATCTTGTGTTATCTTGAAATGAAATTTTAGAGTGTAATTAACATGTAAAATGAGTATAGGAGAATCGTTAGTAAATTAAAAAGGGAACTTGAACTTGAAGTAATGGAGTTCTAATTAAATATAATGAGAAGAAAAGAAGAATGAAAGAAAAAGAGGAATATTGAATATGGGAAATCAAATGAGAAATATTTTGGAAAGAGTTTATAAACACAAAATGATGTGGTTCCTTAAACATAAATGTTTTAAAAAGGACTTATGGTTTTCTAAAGAAAATGAATAGTTTTGATGGTTGAAGGTTTTCCTTAAATGTTCAAATGAATTTTGAGAAAAAGACACTCTATGTATGGTATTTTGAAATTACAAAATGTCACCCTACTATATGGTATCACCCTGCATGCATGATCATTTCTATCTGTGTGTTGGCTATTGATTTAGAACTATGAGATTCCCTATTGGGCATTAGTGCTCACCCCGTTGTTGTTTTATCTTTTTACAAGAAGAAAGTTTGGATTCTTTGATTGAAGATTTATAGAGTTCTTGAGTCCCTTTGTGTAACTTCATAATAGATGTAAAGGAAATGGATTTTGTATTTGTATTTATTTATTTGTAGCACAGTAGGAGATTGGCATGTATTGTTGTTATTGTAATATTCATTGAGAGAGAGAGAGAGAGAGAGATAGAACATGTATTATTGTATTTCTATTACTCAAGAGTAATGGATGTTCGTAATAAAAAAAAAATGGACCTAATCTAAAGGCTTTGGTAATGTTTCCGAGTTATTAAAATTTGGAGCGTGACACACGGCTTGATTTGTTTTTCTTTAATTTATGCTTTCGTTCAAACATTGCATTCCTGTTATGGTTTGTGGCGTTGTTTCATCGGTTGTTACTTTCATTCAAGTATTTCATTGCGTTGTTTCATTGCATGATCATATGTTATTTTTTGCATTTCATTGTGTACCTTGCCCTTGAACTACACTGGTATGATTCCTTGCAAAGGGATACCTAGGCAACTTTCAGGTTCAACCTTTGGCAATTGTATTTTGCTTTATTTTCTTGCCCAAGTCTTACGGCCTTGTCAAATGGGTCGTCTCTAGGCTTTGACATTCACTCATGTCATTCCATGACTTCGAGTTTTGTCAAAGAGGGACAACTGTAGACACCCAATTTTTGACCGCCCGCAAGACTTGGGTACTTTGTCCTGGGCACTCGATGATGAAGTTGCATTGTGTGTGATTTGAAGTCTCAATGAAGGAACGTAAGCTCGCACCCCAAAAACAATCCTAAACCTTTCATATTCATACTATTCTTAGCCCGAGAAATCATTTTTGAACATTGTGGCACCCTACATTTAGTTTAAAACAGTGGAACAGGAGAGCACATTGGGAGCCGGTCGTACCGCATTGGGAGCCAGCCGTACCGCATTGGAAGCCGGCCGGCTCTCTTTAGCGAGAAACACTGTTCTGGGTGGGAATCAGCCAACTGTCCATTTTTGAAGATATTTGTGACCTATTTTGCTCAAATTCTATAAATACAAGCAGAAATCTCAGTGTTAGAGGTTGGAAAAATTTCAAAGAAGCTAAAACATAATTGAAAGCCCCTTCTTCTTGTGCATGCCAACTTTGAGATATTTGATCATCCATACACCATATCTATATACTATACACAACCTTGGAGCCATAATTTAGAACCTTGGTTGAGCTTTGTGAATCACAATTCAAGCTGGAGAGTGTGCTTGGACCAAGTTTGGTTCACAAACAAAAGCTTACCTTCTTCAAAAGGTATAAGCTTACCACCTTTCTATTGCTTTCATTTCTGTCTTTTTCTACCTATTTCTTGTGTTTTTGTATTGTTTTGATCCTATTTCAAGTGTTGGAACTTGGGTTTGAATAGCTACCAAAGGGTAGAGAAGGTTAACCCCCTTTCTTGCACTCTACTTCATAACTCACACCCTTGTTTTACACTCTTTTCTTTGCCTTTTAAACTGATTTTCAAAGTTTGAAAAAGGCTAAGAAACATGGTATGAGGTTTAAAAAATGGAGAGGTTAGCCACCTCTCCTTGCTGTTATTCACTAGCCTTGCATTGCCTTGTTCTTTCCTACCTTTTTTTTATGCTCTTTAACATGATTTTTGGCCACTGTTTTTTGCATATTAGAGGCTTTTCTTAGGGCTTTTCTAATTAATTTAATTAGTGTATACTTTGAATATCTAGCTTGTTGTGTTGTAAGTCCTCATATCTAGCTTGCTATGTTGTGTTATCTATGCTTTGATAGCTTTTCTTTGGTTAATTTTCATGTTGAAGAGTCTCATTCTAATAATTGATCCCGCAATCATTTTTGCAACCTCCCTCTTTTCTTCTTTTCTTTTGTTTGAGAGCCACTTCAACTGATCGATAGTTATTCAAAGCATGAGAAAAAAACCTATGCTCAATGGCTTAATCTCTACGGAGGTTCATTGTCAAGGCATAGGCTCTCTTTCATGCTTAGGATCAATTCTCGTTTGATGTTTCTTCTCATTTAGTGGACTTAACCATCACTTTGGACAAATTGATTAAAGAATGGCAAAGACTAATAAAATCGGCTCAAAATGAACTAAACCGACATAAAGAAAATATTTAGAGTTGGTTGGATTCGGCCGGACGTTATGCCGAGTCCATCGTTCTGAGAATTGTCACGTATCAATCCATGATATGTTGATGAGACTTGGGGCGTGTCTACTTCCCTTTTTGAGCCTTCATGATAAGAGGGAAGGGTGGTACTTCATTACACTTATTCAATTTTGTCCAAACATGCCCGAAATCCTCAAGCCATCATAATATGCAGATTTGAACTCCCTCTTCTCTTGAGTTTTCCATGACAGAGAGGGGTAGAAGGGACAAATAGGGCTTAGAAAGGCTCTGTCTGCACTGTTCTCACATTAGAGCGCAAAATATTTTTTGGCATAAAATTTAGAGCCGGCTAGCACTTTTTTGGCCCGGTCGGATCTCATTTAGGGCTGGCCGGTTCCCAATGCTTGGTAAGTAGAGACCTTTTGGCAGAAACAGAGGGCAATGGCTAAGGGTAAGGCAGAGCAATCTAGGCAGACAGAACAACTTCTGGGTATTGTGCATGCGATCATTGTGTCTCATGGTTGCTTGGATTAAATTTCTTATAAGCATTGTTGCAATTATCATTGTTGTAATAATTCTTATCATTGTAATTATTATAACATCCTTGTTGCAATTATGGTTGTTTATTAGAAATACCCTTGTTGTAATAACTTAGATAACTAGTTGATAATTTAGATATCTAGTTAGTAGTTAGTTTAGTTAACGTAATTCATTTATTCGAATTTGTAATAATTAGTTAATCCGAACAATTGGGCGCTCATTTGGACTCTCTTGCACGAGGGCAAATATGTAATAACAGTTTATGTCTTCCAACCCTATTTCTTTCTTCCTTTTATTTACCCGCTTATAATGGTAGTGTAGAGCATCATGTTTCTTTAGCATTTCTCATGTTCACATACACTTGTCTCACATGCATTTGGGTTCGGCTCATACTAACCAATGCCAATTTCAATTTCATTGTTTGAAAACGTGATTTATCACATATCTTGAATTGAATCACATACCATGCTCATAGCCGAGCCTATAAAAATTGCATAAATGTGTGCGTTGCATTAGTCACATTGTATTGTTTAGAAACATGCATATTTTCTAATCAACTTTCTTTATTTGGCTTGCCTTAGAGTACTAGGTAAGCATTTATTGCTTTAGCATCTTGCATTGTGTGTGATTGTTACCATGTCAAGCATGTTTTCCATGAGGTTAAGTGCTTAAGTGATATAATTGTTTGAATGCTGAAGGCTAATTGCTAAAATCGGGATAAATTGATTAATGTACAAACTCACCTTTTCAAGTGATGAGTATCAAAAACAATTTTCAAACAAACATGAAATCAAAGCATTCCAACTTTTGCAAATTGGTCTATACTTGCGTGCATCACCTAGTAAAGTTAGCCTAATAACCGGATCAAGAGCATATAATGTAAATAAAAATCACATCATGATTAGTAGATGCCGATCTTTGATCGGGCGAGTGGGGTGCTCACTTCATGACCTTCCCCTCTCGTACGTAAGTTCTTGAGCCGAGACAATCTTTGTGATGACACATGTGGCTTTTGGCACGAGTCATGGGTTTTCTAAATTTTTCAAAAATATTTAGGTGGCGACTCTGTATCTGGCAAAGCAGTCCATTTTTGGCATTTTTATTCAAAATTGATTTTTCAAAAGATTTTCTGGATTTAGACTCATTTGCGTTTATCTATTTCACATTGCACTTATGAAATCAAATTCAGAATCACAGGAGTCCGAACTCTAGAGCTAGTCGTATTCGGAAGGAGCATGAAAAGCAAGCTACAGCAAGGCACTTTGATTGTACCCATGAGTTGGCATTGGGCTGAGTCCATAAAAACGACCACAAGAGCAAGCATTGCTCAAGGATCGGCTATTAATCTCACCGCGATCGCGAACTGTTCTCCCGTTATTGACGATGGGTTCCTCTAGAACCGCCTACGGCTTCTCTCTCCTTCTACAAATAAGTCTTCTCTTACCACACCAGCAACTGGAAGGAGTTGTTGAATATATTTGTCACGACCCAAAGCCATCTCTATAGGTTTAGGACCATAACCAGCCAATAATCCCAAATTACTCGGCCTCAAAAATAGAATTAACAGAAATATTTAATTGATAATGGGGCCAGAAGTGGTAGCAGAGATGTAAAATTTAAACATTTGTCCAATAAGCTGTGCATATATGACATATCAACACATCTCACTTAGTTAATAGTCACATCCATTCATATACAGAAGATAGTACTCAACCAAGACCATTCACAAGATTATCATTATACAAACTAAAAAGATATCTATAGTCATGGCTAAACATGGCCAACAAAGAAAACAAAAAATGGAAAGACAAAGCCTCCTATGCGAGGCATCCTTAGCTGACTCCTCAAAAACTTGGTAACCTTTACAGATTCACTAAGTTTGGGTTAGACGTCTCGCTGCTCACCTACATATATATATATATATATGGAGTGAGCTAACCCCAATGAATAACATCAGAGTAAAGAGGTTATATGAATGAATTCTATATAAAAAATTAAAATCATAAAGTAACCTCATTACATAGCAGAACGACCTCAGGTCCAATATATGACAGAATGACCTTGGGTCTGTCGCAGAACGACCTCAGGTTCATCACATGACAGAACAACCTTGGGTCCAATACAACTATATAAAATGGCCTTTGGCCCAACACATAACAGAACGACCTTGGTCCAACAGATACGATACAAATAACATACTGAGCAAACAGATAGAAGGCTGATTCTTATTTTCAAATTCATAAGTATAAAAATGCTTACCACATTGATACAGTTAGAAAATAGAATAGGAGAAAATATTTTTACTAAGATGGTACTCACCTTGAGTAGGTTATTGTTCTTCCACAACATTCAAACCTACACATTACACATAAGCACTCACATGGGGACATATAGTTCTAATCGAATAATTCTTCTTCTTTTCTCTAATTTAGTTGCACATGTTGGTTTCTCACTTACTAATTCCTTAATGAGTCAAAATTTGTGTTTAGAAATGCTTCCGAGAAAATGAGAACGAAGGAAGAACTTATCAAAATATACTGAAAATGGCTTGACTGCTTGAGCCACCTTTTGGTCGCTCGAGCGGACTGCATGGACTGCAAAAATACTCGAAGAGTTTGATCTATGCTCGAGCCAACACTTGGTCGCTCTAGTGGTCTAACAATATGTAGAGGGTTCGCTTGAGCGCACACTCGGTTGCTTGAGTTGCCTGTAAAGACTGCAAAAGTACTGAGAGCTCATTAAATTCGCTCGAGCGCACATTTGGTCGCTCGAGCGGTCTACAAAATTTCTGGGTTTTCCAGAATAGAGTTTGAGCTCCAAAAATACAAATTCAAAGCCTTTAGTCATGCACGGTTCATTTAGAAACACAAAGTTGCTTTGGAAAACATGTACACATAACCCCTAAAAAATCATGTGCTCAAAATCACTTTAAATTCACCAAATTGAACCCAAAACTCATGCAGGTAAGTTTTTTTCCTATGCTTTTCTCAAAATTCATGAATTTACTAAATTTGAGCTCAAAAGCTCTATGCATGTGCAAAATATTTTTCCAAAACATGAATTTAAGAGTTAAAATATGACAAAATGAAACATGTATGTGCAAATTAACCCACAATTTCAACATGGATGCTAGAATTCAAACTCAACATATTAATACATGCATGTAAAGTTTCTTCATCTTTTTGACCTTCTTTAACAAAATACAGGCAAAAGATCATGTATAATCCATGAACATAACTCCAAAACATATCATATTGAAGAATTGAGAGTTAAATGCTTACCTAAAGACGTCAAACACACCAATTCTAGCACAATTTGACTACTTCAAGCTAACTCCTCAAATTCCTCTTCAATCTCCACACTTTCTCTCTCTACAATGTAAGTTCTCTCTCTTTCTCTAAAATGAACCTAGAATTCATGCTCTCAAATGAAGAAGATGAGCTCAAGGCACTTATTTATATATCTAGGATAGCATAATACATCAATTAGAACATTAAGCTAATTAAACACAACTTAATTACTTAATCTAAATCAATTTTTAATTAAACTTACCATATGGTTCTAAAAATTTCAATTAGTCTATTCATGTACTCAATTTTGGTTTCTGATGCCACTAAGGCCTTCAATTGTAGATCCAAAGCAGAAATCACAACAGATAATTTTCAAATTGCATAGATATACTCAAGTTAATAGCATGGCACATATCACAATTAATAATCAACCCATAATTGAATAAATATAATCATTATATGCATGTTGGGATCTGTAGACATCCCATTTTTGACCGTCCTCAAGACTTGGACGTCATCGTTTGAACACTCGATGATCATCCATGCTCGTGTTCGTTTTGAGTTCTCGGAGGTCTCGGCTACGCGCCTTGCCTCAAGATCTCTTAACTTGTCTATTTTGTGCTTGGTTGTGGGCCAAACACTTGTGTTTTTGCTTCTAAGGGAAGAGGGTGGCTTGTTTGCCATCCCCTCAACCCACCGGCGAGGGCATGATACCATCAGCCCCTTTTTCTTGCCATCGGCCAAGAGTGTTGGTCGGCACTTGTGTTGGTCGATCGGCCATTTTTGGTGGCCGAACCCTATTCATTTGCTTTATGCAGATATTTTATGCCAGCTGGTGCAGCTGGCATCCACAATTCACCCCCTCCATACACGTGTATGGAGGGATTTGCTCTTTGCTTGGCTTCTCTTGGAAGCCTTAGAATTTGAACCTCTATAAAGAGGGAGCCCTCCTCCCTCCTTCAAGGTTCAAAAAAAATTAGGTTGAGAGGGTGAGATATAGTTTTGTATCTATACTCCCTTGTTTGATACTATTTTGTGCTCAAAAGTGTTGTTTTGTCTTACTATTGTACACAAACACACACTAGCACACCATCCTCTTGGAGCTAAGGTCCCTTGAGGTTGATTTCAGAGTTATTGGACTGGTTTTGGTCAGAAGAACCTGTTGGAGCCTTGTTCTTGAAGAGGTTCTTCAAGGGTGAGAAACTATCCTCTTTATTTCCCATTTTTGCACAAGCTTTTAGCCTATCTTGCATGCTGTTTTGAGCTTAACTTATAATTGACAAAAGTTCTGATTTTGCATGCTTTTGATCTTTGTTTAAGATCACTTTTGTGTTTGGGGTTGTTTGCCCCCTCTTAGGCCTTGTTTGGCCTCATTTTTGTGCCTTTTTTGTGAGCTTCGGGACCACCTTATATTGGCCTTCTCACCACTGAAATCCCTCCGGATTTCAGTGGTGGGAATAGTGTTTTGATGTCCTAAGAAGGAGAGGGCCATCCCCTCTCCTTGTTGTCTTCAATACTTGTCATATTTGCCTCACATGTGAGCACCTTTGTTAAGTTCATGTTGGCCATGTCTTAGCTGGTATTTGTGGTTATTTTTCTGTCATATGCCACTGTTTTTGCCTATCTTGGTCATTCCATGCTCGGTTTATACACTCGTAGTGTAAATTTTGTAAACCAGTCTTGTATACTTCATGTTTGAGCATGTCCTTCTAGCTCATTTGACCTCATTTCAGTGGGTTTTTGGGCTCATTTTGGCATGCCATACATCTGATTTTGGTTGTTTAAATCATGCCCTTTGTTCTAGCTTGCGTTGGCTAGTGTTGAGCTCACTTTTGGTCTTGTTTAGACCTGCCTTAGGACTATTTTAGGTCCTCTCAGCCCTTTGGGGCTTGCTTCATGTAGCCTTGGTTTGAGTCCCTTGGCTAGTTTCAAGTTTTAGGCTTTATTGCATGCCTTAATTGCATAGTTTGGTTGATTTGGCATCATCCCTTGCATGATTTCAGGGCTTAACATGTTTGCCTAATATCCATGTTTGTCTCCCTTTAAGTGTTCTTAAAAGTTGCCCTTTGATGCTTAAGTGTTAGGCCAATTACCATGCATGTTTGTATGTGATTTTGTCCCTTATCCCTTAGCATATTGGCCGTTGATTTGGACCTATTTGAGAGCTGTCCATTTTGGTTTAAGTCCATCTCCGCATGTTGTTGCATGCTTGCCTTATATGTTGTCACATACTTGCTGCATATTTGGTAAATTGCATGTTGTAGCATGCTAGTTCAATTGTGCCTTGTTGTGTACTTAGTCCATGACATGTTGTTGCATGCTTAAGTTGCAATGCATTTAGCATGCATTCTCTTTTTTGGGTTGCTTAACATGTTGTCACATGTTTGCCTCACATGTTGTTGCATGTTTGTCACTGGCATTGTTGTTACATGCCTTGCATGTTTATTTTTTTAGGTTGTGTGCCTATTGCACATTACTTATTTGCATGCTCATGTTGCATTGGCTTGTTTGTATGCTTAGGTTGCATAGCATTAAGCATGCATCCCTTGCCTCTTGATCAACCATGATGGAGGTTAGGGCCCCCTTTCGTGTTTATGTGCATTCATTGTACATTAATTTGCACACTCAGCTCCTTCGGCCATCATGCATTGAAATGCGTGATTGATGGCCCGAGGGTCGAGAACCATACTCCTTTGAGTCTCAAACATGATAAGGAGGGTGGTGGTGCAAACATTGCCTTGAAAATGCATTGCCATGCTCTGTCTGTCCTCTGCTGTAGCAAAACAGGATTCTGTAGGAAGAGATGGCCGATCGGCCATCTTAAGTGCCGGTCGGCTATGTATTGTTGGCTGAGGTCCCCACAAATGGTCGATGACCAGTTCCTCTTGGCCGGTGGCCTTGAATTTTAGCCAGTGACATCCCACAGTGCTCATAAGGTGATTCAGAAGCATCCTTGAGACTTGTGAAGTTTTCAGAGGTGCAGAGCAGTGTAAACAGAGGCAGCATGAACATGGCGATGGATTTCCGTGCGAAGCCGTCCGAGCACGCATGCATCCCTCTTCCCGAGGCTGTTTTTACTATTTTCACAGCTTAATTAATTTGTTTAATTAATTAAGTGTTGTGTAATAATTAATTAGCTTGTTAGTTAGTCAATTTGTATTATTCTTTCGATCCCTCCGTCGAGAGGGCGCAATTGTGTAATAAGCATGTGTGTGTGCGATGCATGTCTTCCAACCCCACGTCTTTCTCCCTTTTACTTAACTGCTTAAGATGGTTAGTTCTAGGGCACGTTTCAATTAGCATCCTTATGCTATGCATGTTTGCATCCATCAATTTGTATTGCATGCACCAGGCCCGGCGTATCATACTAACTGCATTGTATTTTAATTCTAAGTTGAATACATGTATCGAATTGTCACATCTCACATGCCATTTTAGACTAGCAAAGCCTATTCTAGTTGCATTTTGTATGTGATGCATTAGCCATCTTAACATGAACTAGGATCATGCATGATTTCTAACTAGTTTCTTGTTTTGGCTCGGAGTACACTGTGAGTGTTTTTGCTTTAGCATTTTGCATGTGTGTGTAACAAGCCCGCGGGGGGACCTCGCTACAGCTCGGACTCGATTTGTGTCACGGTTCTTAATCTAAACCAAAAAGTCCAAATCCGGCAAATCGTTTTGAGAAAATAGATTTTTAGAAAAGAAGTGCCAAACATGGACTGCTTTGCCAGATACAGAGTCGCCACCTAAATATTTTATTTTTGAGAAATTTAGGAAACCCTAACTCGTTTGCCTAAGGCCACGTGTCCGTCATCACCAAAGTTGCCTCGGCTCAGGAACTTGGGTACGATTGGGGAAGGTCACTTCGTGAGCACCCCCGCTCGCCCGATCAAAGATCGGCCTCTACTAACCATGATATCTAGTTTTGAAAACACAGTGTGCTCTTATTCCGGTTATTAGCCTAGATTTACTATGTGATGCGCACAGCATACAAGTATAGACCGGGTCGCCTGAATTGGAACAAAACATTTCATGTTTGTTTGTTTGAAAAATGGTTTGATGGTGCTACCCGCAGGTAGGCTTAAAATGCAGATTTTGCCACCCTCAGGTGGGCTTAAAAAGACGGTTTTGCCACTATCTAGTGGGCTTAAGACACACAGTCAATGCATTATTCCATTTCAAGTAACCCAACCTTCACCCACAGGCATTCAAGGCAATTATATCACATAAGCAGTTAGCCTCATGGTAAGCATGCTATTCATGGCAGTCACTCACACGCATGCAATGATGCTAAAGCATAAAACTCACCGAGTACTCCAAGCCAAAACAGAAACCGATTAGAAATCCATGCATGATCCTAAATATACAGAAATGCCTAATGCAACACATGCAAAAATGCAATTATAGCAGGCTCGGCTATTCTAAACATGGCATATGAGATGCAACAGCTATCATGTATTCAACTTGGAATTTGAAATACAAATGCAGTTAGTATGATGCGCCGAGCCCGGTGCATGCAAAATAGATGAATGAATGCAAACATGCTATCATACTGTATGCTAATTGAAGCATGCCCTAATCTAACCATCATAAGCAGGTAAATAAAAGGGAAGAAAGACGTGGGGTTGGAAGACATACATCACACTCACGCACCCTTATTACAATTATGCCCTCACACAGAGGGTCCGAATAAATAATATACAGTCCCGAATAGTACAGTCCAAATAAATAATACAGTCCAAATATGTACAAATATCCTAATTAATTAACAAATTAACTAAGAAAACAATAAACTGGCATGCAAGCCAGGGACTGCCTTGACTCCTCTTCCGATGATGAATGATGCATACCCGAGTTGCCTTTGCGTGGAAATCCACTGTGATGCCCCAATTAGCCTCTGTTTTGCAATAGTTTTCGGAAAGCGCCAAGCCCCAGAAGATCACGATTCTTGATTTGTCAGAACAGAGCAGGAAAGGGGCATGGCAATGTATTTTCACAAATGTATGCATGCCTCGATCCTCGTGCCACCAATCACGCATATCGATGCATGATGGCCGAGGAATCGAATTGCATAACTCAATATGGAATGAATGCACATGAATATACAACTAAGGCCTAACTCCATCATGGAAAATCCGGAGTGTCGGTGACTGGGGAATTAAGACACGTTCCGTCACTCGGAGTACGAAACGCCCCTCGTTCCTCGTGCTCGGGCTAACTCCTAACCCGAACACAATGCAATATGCATGACATGCATGAAATGCAACTAAGATACAACCTAACATGCAACATGCTATGAAATGGCATACACGATGCACGAGGTAACATGGCATACACAATGCGCTAACATACAACCTAGCATACACAATGCTATGGAATGAAATGGCATACACAATGCGATATGGACTTACACTAACACAAGTGGACCTCAGCCACACTCACATAAGAGGCCATTTAGATGAAAATGAGACACCCGAAATGCGTGCACACGTGCACGCAAACCGAGGACCGACCCTAAGGCACGAAATGCCACTCTAACAAGACATGGCAAAGCATGGAATATGGCATACTAGCATGCAAATTTCAGAGGCAATAAGTGATGCAAAACATCCCCGAAAGATGGCAAAATGACACCCGATGCATGAAATGAATCCCGAAACATGAAATTAGGCGCATGGAATGACCTATGGCTATGCAATGCATGCATTATTTGAACATGAAGTGTGAAGAAAGAATCAAGAAAGACCCAAAACAAGCATATTTACAGTTTTAAACAAGGCCAAACAGTGAGCACAAATGGGGCTAAGCTAGCATGCAAAATTGGCCCCGAAAGAGAGATAATGAAGCAAGTAGCAGCTGCTGGCCATAAACAAAGAAGGGCCCTTCTACAATGTTGAAGAGGGACACAAAATATGATATTTTACAGTTTATTACAAGCCACAAAAATATACAAAAGTATGGCTAAACTATGATGCAAGAAATGGGCCAAAAGGGAGACAAAGAAGGAAGTGATGGCTACCGGCCCCAAAAAGATGAGGGCCCTTCAACAATGTTGAATAAGGGCCCAAAATATGACCTTTTACAGCTTATGATCAAACCCAAAACAGTGCACAAGCATGCTTAAAATACTATGCAAAATAAGGCCTAAAAAAGAGGTTTAAACACAAAGTACAAAAAG
This sequence comes from Camellia lanceoleosa, assembly GCA_025200525.1. Classification (NCBI taxonomy): domain Eukaryota; kingdom Viridiplantae; phylum Streptophyta; class Magnoliopsida; order Ericales; family Theaceae; genus Camellia; species Camellia lanceoleosa. The sequence goes on from CM045760.1 coordinate 100,076,034, forward strand.
GATGCCTCAAATAGTAAAATACCCTTAATGAAACATGAAGAGGGAGTCAAAATAAGGCCATTTATAGTTCAGACCAGAGCCCAAAAACAGAAGCACAAGAGGCTAACAAATCATGCAAAAATAAGGCCGAAAGAGAGATATAAAGGAAAGTGGAAAATGGAAGCCTCAAAAAGTGATGATCCCTTCAACAATGTTGAAGAAGGTCTCAAAATAAGCCACTTTACAGTTTATGACAGAGCTCAAAACAGTTTATACATAGGCCAAAAATGCTACACAAGAAATAGGCATACAAGAGAGGTAAAGAAGCAAGTACAAAAAGGAAGCCTCAAACAGTGAGAGGCCCTTAAAAAAACATGAAAAAGAGCTCAAAAAAATGCTATTTTCAGTTAGGGTCGGAGCCCAAAAGTGTAAGCAAGAATGGCTAAGAAAGCATGCAAAAATGAACTCAAAAGAGGGGAAAGAAGACTCACCCATGTAGACCAATCTTTGACAACCTCTTGGCACAAGAAATGGTGCTCCTTAGCTCTGGAAAGCAGCTCCAAGTGGCTGGAATGGAGGTGGTGGTGTGGTGCTAGGTGGTGGTGTAGAAATGGTGTAGGAACTTAAGGGTTTTGAGGGTTAGGATGTAGAGAGGGAGAGATGCAACATATGAGGCTCAAAGAAAAAATTTCTAACCCTCAAGACAAGGGCTGGGGGCTATTTATATAGGCAAAAGAGGGGGAGAAAGAGGGGGGAAAATGGGGGGGAAAACAATTCAAGTTTCCCCCCAAAAAGGCACCCCCCCGGATACAAAATCTGGAGGGAAAAGGAGGGTAGATTTGTAATGTACCAACCCTGAGGATCATGGCCGGCCAGCTTGCTAGGGTTTAAGTGGCCGGCCGGCTCTCCCCATGGCCGACCGGCCAAGGATCAAAAGGGTCAAGTGGTATTAGTGGCCGGCCACCACAAATTGGTGGCCTCCCATGTGTGCTCAACACAACCATGTGGTCAAAAACTAGAAACAGTGAACCAGGAGAGAGAAAATGCCATTTTTTAGAGGGGTTCAAAAGGGTCACACACAATTACTAGCCGACCATATGATATTGGTGGCCTCCCAGGTGTCTACAACACAAATATGTGGTTTAGGGCAAGAAAAAGTGGCTTTAGGGTGGTCAACATTGGCTTTCAAGTAAGAAAAACGGGCGACGGAGAGCGATTGAGGAATAAAACTGGTTGCTGAAACAATTACTGGCCTCCCACCCTTCTACGACCTTCTCAACAATGAAACAGAGGTCTCTGCAAAAAATGAACTCAAACCGATGTAAAATGAAGGTTTGGGGGCCGAAACGCGCAGTCTGGGGCCCCGAAAACTGACAGTTAGGCACCGGGAGTGGTGTTCGACCACGAAGTTGGTCTCTCGGACCACAGTGTCCCTCAAAAGGGAGGAAATAGGATGCATGCCAAAAACCGGAGCAAATGGAGGTGGTTAGGCAGTCCCGAACCGAGGCACTCGGCCTAACGGCTCCGAAAACCGGGAATCGAGCTCCGAAATGGGAAAAAATAGCCTACGACCACGAAACGTAGCCTACGGCCACTGAGAGATGATCTACGAGACCTCTCCCTCCCTTCGGGAAGAGAAAATGAAGAAAACAGAGCCTGGTTCGCAAACCGAGGCAAAGCACAGAAAAGCTCAGAAATCTGGAGGCAAGGCTCGCAGCCGAGACTCTGAAACTTCGAAATGAGAGCGATATGGAATATCACCAAACGCTCAATCCGTGACGTCTGAGTCTTAAGGTCGGTCAAAAATTGGGTGTCTACAGTTGCCGCTCTTTGACAGAACTCGAAAGTCATAAGTGACGGGAGTGAATGTCAAAACTCAGAGGCGACCCATTTTTGACAAGGCCGAAGACTTAGACAAACAGGCGAGATAAACAGATATGTGCCCGCAGGCGTGCCCGCAGGCAGGGGGCAAAATGCAAAACGGTATGCACAAGGCCAGAAGTAACTTAATGATCATGCAAATGCAGCAAGTTGTAATGAAGCAAATATTCGCAAACAGATGCAACAGTTTTAAGCAAGAATGCAAAGCAACAACTACATTTCATGCAATTAAGAATGCAGAAAATTATTCAATTCTCGTCGCGTCTCACACGGAGAAGATACGATACCTGCGCGATTCGTCTGGTTGCACTAGCTTCAAATGAACCGTACATACAATATCGTGCCTGTAAAAGAGAGAAACTCAACAAGCATAACATATCCAACAACATATATTCAATGTGATCTTGAATGCAGACAAATGTAGTGCCGGTAGAGAGGTGCATCACAATGCGGGGAAAACGCGCGTGGTGATGCAAGTTTGAGCACGGAGGCTTGGTGATATTAAAGAGACGTGCATAACAATGCAAGTACGTGCATGAGAATGCAAGTTACGTGCACAACAATGCAGAACAAACGTAAATCAGGATGCATGTTTGTCACAAAACGACGAGCAAGGAAATGCGCGTTTCGGAGAGGGCGACTCGATTGCGGCCTCCGGTTCATTTCCCGGAGAGGTTACAACATGTTCAAGAAGGATACACCTTGATTTTGATGAGTAATGATGAGACGCACGTCAAAAGTTGAAGCTGAAGTTCCGGAGGAGCGATGTCGCGATAGAAAGTGCACTTCTCTTGTGCTTTTTCTGGTCCCGGGGACTCCAATTTTCCTCAAAATTTGCAGAGACCTTGGGGGGAATGTGGGAAACACCACCAACCCCTTTTATTTCCAGGAGGAGGCCACCAGCCACTTTTTGAAAAAGGAATGGCCGGCCTGCCAGAAAAGGTGGCCGGCCGGCCACTTGTCCAAATCCGTGGGCATTTTTGCCTTTTCACCTTCTTTTCTTTAAATCCACTCATCTAAACTCTTTGAGCTCACAAGTGCAGCTCCGAAAATACTTCCTCTACCTTCCCAAACCATTTTCTCTCTCAGATCTGTGCTCTATACGCGTTTTCCAACGCCCCACGTAAGTTGTTTTCACGAAATCTTTCAGTTTTTAGCACTTTGAACCGATTAAATTTTGATTTCGGGGCTTCTTTTCTCATTTTCATCACTTGAGGTGAGTTTGTCTCAATATTTGCAAGATTTTCTCGGGAGTTGACTTTTGTTGACTTTTTCATTTCCTGAGAGTTGACTTTTGTTGACTTTTTCCAATTTTTGCTCATTTTTTGCCCCTTTTGCAGATTTTCTGAAATGGCCGGTCATTTTCCTCACGGTGGAGGTCCTCCGGGCGTCGGAGGTGATCTCGATATCATGGCTTTGCCTCCGAGGGTTCGACCCTTCATGCCCGAGAGGTACAACCCACCGGCACATATTCTTTCGTGGGCTATTTTCTATCATTTCACCGATTTCGACGAGCGAGCGCCTGGGGATCTGCTTCTGTGGGAGCCAGAGTATTACCTCTCTCATGAGGCACGAGAGGTATTTACTTCGTTTTCACCTTTTCTGCAACATATTATGAATTTTTCATGCATTCTGTTTGCATTCTGAACACACGGCTCAATCACTTGAGTTTTTGAACAATCAGCCCATAAATTGATTGTGAACACATGGCACACACTGGTTGAGAATTGAACACATGGCCCAAACACTGATTTTCTGCGCACACAGCCCGAATTAGAGGTGAACACGCAGCACACACTGATTGAGAGTTGAACACGCAGCCTAAACACTGATTTTTCTGAACACACAGTCTGAATTGAAGGTGAACACGCAGCACACACTGATTGAGGGTTGAACACGCAGCCCAGCACTGATTTTCTGAACACACAGTCCGAAATAAAGGTGAACACGCAGCACACACTGATTTAGAGTTGAACACGCAGCCCAAACATTGATTTTCTGAACACACAGTCCGAATTGAAGGTGAACACGCGGCACACACTGATTTAGAGTTGAACACGCAGCCCAAACACTGATTTTCTGAACACACAGTCTGAATTGAAGGTGAACACGCGACACACACTGATTGAGAGTTGAACACGCAGCCCAAACATTGATTTTCTGAACACACAATCCGAATTGAAGGTGAACACGCGGCACACACTGATTGAGAGTTGAACACGCAGCCCAAACATTGATTTTCTGAACCCACAGTCCGAATTGAAGGTGAACACGCGGTACACACTGATTGAGAGTTGAACACGTAGCCCAAACACTGATTTTCTGAACACACAGTCCGAATTGAAGGTGAACACGCGACGCACACTGATTGAGAGTTGAACACGCAGCCCAAACATTGATTTTCTGAACACACAGTCCGAATTGAAGGTGAACACGCGGCACACACTGATTGAGAGTTGAACACGCAGCCCAAACATTGATTTTCTGAACACACAGTCCAAATTGAAGGTGAACACGCGGCACACTATGATTGAGAGTTGAACACGCAGCCCAAACATTGATTTTCTGAACACACAGTCCGAATTGAAGGTGAACACGCGGCACACACTGATTGAGAGTTGAACACGCAGCACAAACATTGATTTTCTGAACACACAGTCCGAATTGAAGGTGAACACGGGGCACACACTGATTGAGAGTTGAACACGCAGCCCAAACATTGATTTTCTAAACACACAGTCCAAATTGAAGGTGAACACGCGGCACACACTGATTGAGAGTTGAACACGCAGCCCAAACACTGATTTTCTGAACACACAGTCCGAATTGAAGGTGAACACGCGGCACACACTGATTGAGAGTTGAACACGCAGCCCAAACATTGATTTTTTGAACACACAGTCCGAATTGAAGGTGAACACGCGGCACACACTGATTGAGAGTTGAACACACAGCCCAAACATTGATTTTCTGAACACACAGTCCGCTTACTTTATTTTGCACACAGCCTATTCATTTTATTTGCACGCAGCCTATTCATTTTATGCTGAAATATGTATTCATTTTGAATGCAGGTGACTTCTCGCACTATGCGGGGGTATGGCTCTACCGTGGCGAGAGATTGGTATGTCGAGCTCCCGGAGGCTGTCCGAGATTTAGTTGACTTGGCGGGGTTCGGGCCTTTCTGCACTGGACTATCTCGTTGTCCTGCCAGGAGGACGTTGATGGCTGCCTTGGTGGAGAGATGGTGGGACACCACCAACTCCTTCCATTTTTCTGCCACGGAGGACTTGACTATGACCCCGCTTGACTTTGCTGTATTGACTGGCCTTGACATGGGAGGTTGGCCCATCCCTTACGACGAGGACATGGGCCAGTGGGAGGCCGCTTGGATATATTTACTGGGGGCTCGCCCGCCTGTTGATAGATTTTCGGGCAGAGTCCGATATACCTGGTTCTCTTCCCATTTTCGGAGGGTGGAGATGAAGCCCAGGACTCCTGAGGAGGCAGCTCAGTATGCCCGTGGTTTTTTGATGTTCCTCTTCGGGACTACTTTGTTTGCCGATAGAGGGAACACTGTTGGGCTATATCTGTTGAGTGCTTTGGTGGACCTATCACAGGTCAGACGGTATCATTAGGGTGGTGCCGGCTTGGCTACTCTTTACTGCTACATGAGTGCGACCTCCCGTGGACAAGGGGACTTACTTGGTGGCTGTTGGAGAGCTTGGGAGGTACTTTCTGCCCTCTTGATTCACATTTCTGCCCCTCATTACTTGTATATTGCACACACGACGCACTTTACACTCTGTATTTTGCCCTTAGCACTTTGCATTTACATTCTGCACTGTTTTCCACAGTTATGGGTCTATGTGTATTTCCCGACATTAGCCCCAGAGTTGGTGGTGGAGGGGCCCCTCATGACCCCGTACTCACTTGTATTTGAAGGCCAGCACCGGCCAAGACCTCGGGAGTCTCTCCTTTATCTACGGTAGTATTTCGACACGGTGCGGTCAACGGAGGTATTTCAGAACTCTCAGTTCTTTGTGTTTTCATCTTTGATTTGTCTTGTACCTTCCTAATTTCTGATTGATTGGTTATCCGCAGATCACATGGCAGCCCTGGGCACCCTTAGGTGAGGGTCTCCGATTCCAGTTTGCTGGAGGGCAGGGTGCCTCCCAGTACAGGATCCTATTCGAAGGGCCAGTTGGTAGGGCCTGGTTTCTGGGAGAGCGCTTCTTGCGTCAGGTATGGGGCTATACTTCTCAGGACCCTCCCGCAGCACCCCCAATCGAGATGCGGATTGCCGATAGGCTCTCTTCCCGGGATGTTGTTAATGCTATGCTGGGTACTGATGCCTTACTTCATCTTGAGGAGGGGGATTATGCTACTTACCGTCACATATACCTGATGCCTCCATTGACGGGAGTCCGTACTCCGACGATGAGGCCTGCTGGTATGCCATCTTCGAGCCAGGCCCAGGCTCGGGCTGCAGACGCCCCTTCCACCAGCAGGGCTGGTACATCTAGAGGTGGGGGTGGATTGGTTCCCCCGATTCCCCCGACTTATCATCATCCTGGATGGCCGGATATGCCGACTGAGCTGATGGGGTGGCAATATGGGACTACCTCTCCGATTCCGATCCCGATAGAGCCTCCGATGCCTGGCCACCGATATGTCAGAGACCCCGACTCACCACCGGTATGTTTTACAGCTTTGATTCACTACTCAGATACTTGGACACTCATTCCTTTACTGATACCCCTGCCTTTTGCATCTGCAGCCCCCTGTTGAGTACATGGATCAGGTGCTCGAGATGGTAGCCTCACTTGAGGGGATGGTCCTGCGGAGGGAGGCGCAGTTGTCCATTATGGGCTTCCAGGTACCCTTTAGTTTTCTAGCATTGTACTTCTGATAACATGCTGATTTTGGACATTTTACTGCATTAATAGGCTACTTGTGTAGAGCACATCTGACACACACCACATTCGTGCATTATTCCTGCGTACATCCACCCTATGTAGCTTGTTTGCGTCTGTATCTGATATACATGTTTTGGCTGATGTATTCAAACTGCATTTTTCATTTTCAGATGCCTCCAGTATATGCTCAGCCACAGGCCGGGCCACCTGGGCCTTCTCGGGGAGGTGGACCGTCTAGGCCTTTTCGAGGAACTGGGCCATCCAGGCCTTTTCGAGGAGCTGGGCCATCCAGGCCTTTTCGGGGAGCTCGAGGAGCGGGGTCATCTCGCAGACGCAAGGCACACATTATAGAGGCGGAGCCTGGTGAGGATAAGGAGGATGAGCCTGTAGATCGTCAGTCGGAGACATCTGCTGACAGAGAGGAGGGCTCTAGTCTTGGCTCCGGGAGTGGAGGCGAGGCTGAGGGGGATCTTGAGGATGACAGCTCCGACTCGGATGGTGATGGTGGTGCAGAGGCTACTTCGCAGAAGAGGATGAAAAGGGCCTCTTATTCCCGCTCTTGAGAGCATTGATGTTGCGGTTTCCTGTTTTATTTACCTTTTTGCTAGTAGTTGTAGCACATTGTACATTATTAGGCAGTTTTATTTTTGTAAAACTTGTGCCCTTTGTTTGTAAAATGTTATAACAAATGAAGCATGATGGAATGAAACAGCTTTTGAAAAAAAGTTTTGTATTTTAAACTCTTAGCATCATATCGCATCGTTTTGCACCATAATGAGATGAAAATGTGCATTGTGCATTTGCCCAGTCAGGTAGTGAACCGACGCAACAACTTAACTTACTAAGATATGACAAAACCTTAGCAAGTTTACAACTCGATAAGCAAAATACAACAGTGTTGACAATTTAATAAACAAGACTCAACAAACATTGCTTAAACAAAGAGTAATAACTCAAAAACACGAAACACGACAGCTCGACAAACAACTCAATAAGCGAAACGACAACTCGATAAGCAAAACAACAACTTGATAAATAAAACTTAACAAAAAAAAGTGTGCTTCGGACGATCTGGGCAACGGAATGCATCTGAAACAGAGGGAAATGGAGGCCTTCGACATACCCGTTGCATGGAAATGCTTGAAACTTCCTCCCGGAGGGTAAAACAGGGCCAAGGACACACATTGGAGCATGGCCGGCCACTTTTGGGAGCCGGCCGGCCAGCTTTATTGCAAAGGGGGAGCCACTGGCCAAGTTTTGAAAAAGGAAATGGCCGGCCTGCCAGAAAAGGTGGCCGGGCCGGCCACTTAATTCAGCAACCATCAAATTTTTGACACGTGTCCCCCGAATAGTGTTTTCTCCTCTTTACAAGCCTTGGCTCCGTGGTTCATTCAATTTATCTTAGTTTTGCACAAAAATGGAGGCGTTTCTCGTTGAAAATCTCACATCTTGGATTGCTTCTCTAGATAGCTCGGAAAAGTTGAACTTCCGGGGTTTCGGATTGAATGCACTATTCACGCTGAGCCGTACTCCGCTGCACCTTCCTTTCCTCCATGCTGCGGCGAGGTTTTGGAACCCGGTGACGCATGTCTTTAGCTTTGGCGGGCAAGAGGTATGTCCAACTTTTGAAGATTTTCAAGTTTTGATGGAATCTGAATGTCATGAAGAGATCTTGCCCCAGTTTCGTTTTGGCCACGCCCAAGCTTTAGGGCGGATGTGTGGACTTACCGCGCATGATGCTCGGTCTCTGATCTGTAATGGGGAACTGGATATCCTCGGTTTGATCCATTGCTTTTCTGGTGCCGGTGACCGTGGCGACCATCATTGGCAAGGTTTCCGACAACATGCGCTCTGCTTGTGCATGCTATCTCACTTCCTGCTTGCCCGGGGCTTGGGTGGACCCAACATCCGTTTGATTGAGGTTGCTCAGGGCTTGAAGGAAGGGAAGAGCTGTATTGCTATGGCATTGGCTAAAACGCTGATGGGCTTGAACGCTTTCCACCGTTAGGAGACGACCAGATTTGCGGGGAGTCCACTACTGCTACAGGTAATGTTTCCCACCCAATCTCACATATGTATTTGCTCACATCACTCGGCCCTCAAGCTCAGTTTTTCTCACAAAACCCTTGTCTCATTGTTCTCTCATCGCACGTCTCTCTATTCTTTATTCTCTCATTTTTCATCCCTCCCCAGGTATGGTTGATGGATAAATTGCAGGTTGTGGACTTTTGCCCTGTCTACTCAGCCCGCGGCTACTTCTTTCGGCAATGCCTGGTTGATGCGCTTGATGAGGGATGGTGGTTCAACTGGATGTGCAATTTGCCTGCTGACCGCATTGCTTGGTGCTGTCCTTGGCTCAATCTTCCGGCAATGAGCTATAGCATGTTCCGGCAGACTGGGATCCGGTTGCTTGGTCTGACCCACTGCGTGTTCTACTTTCCATTCTGATTCCTGCGCCAGTTCGGTCATGATCAGACTTGCCCACCAGAGGGGATTGAGTACCTGGCTGCTTTTCTGGTCCGAGGCGCACAGCTTGCCCGATATGCCACAGCATGGAGGACTAGAGAGCTCCTGACCCCCGTTCCCATTTTCAGTTGCACTTTGTCTGATGAGTGTTGGGATTGGCTCAATGAAGAGGCACAGGTTGGGCCTAGCTTGGCATCAGAGGCTTCGACTAGCTCTGGAAGGGGGTGCAGGGACACCTGACTCGACTATGCTCCGGATTTATTGCTTTATTAGTACTTTCAAGTTTTCCTTATGGATGTAATAAAAAAAGCAACTTCAATTGTATGCAAGAGCAAGCGAACTCTGTGTTGAAATCAATGAAATTGAAGGTTGTGGTATTGAAAATTTTCCGCTTTGGTCCAAAAATGGTCTTAGTTGTAAATAGATTAATTTGAACAAAGTCAACTTTTATTAAAACTTTTCAAAACTATTTTCGATATGGATCAGAACTGGACACGCCTGAGATCTGTCACTGAGATGCACAACCCCGGATCCTGGCAACTGGAAAGTTACGCCTAGTCTGAATAACACTGCGGCACTGTGTAGCAACGGAAAGTTGCCCCTAGTCTGAATAGTACTGCAGCACTGTGTGGCAACGGAAAGTTGCCCCTAGTCTGAATAGCATTGTACCAGAGATCGCGATGAATGCTGATGGAAAAAGATGACTGAGATGATCAAAATGGACAAAGTAGATCGGGGAAAAGTTTATGGCTGAACTCCAGGATGAAATTGCCTACGTATCCCAAAGATGGGAATCAAGCCTTACATAGTTCAAGCTCAGGTTCGCTCGGGTATTTTCACTCTCCTTTTATGCTCTAACTTTTGCCAAGGCCGCCCTTTGCGGGTTTTCAACCTTGCGAGCTCAGTTTTTATAATTTCAAATTTTGTGTGCTCTGATTTTTGCCTAGGTCGCCCTTTCGGGTTTTCGGCCTAGCGAGCCTCTCAAGGGTAATATTTCTTCAACTTGTCCATGTTGATCGGTTGGGAGAACTCTAGGCCATCTAGATCCATCATAACCACAGCTCTACCTGACCAGATTGACTTGATGATGTAGGGACCAATCCAATTGGGTTTGAACTTGCCCCTTGGGTCGTGAATGGGAGCTCGGTTATCCTTGAGCACCAAATCTCCTTCTTTTAGATTCCTGGACTTAACCTTCTTGTTGAAACCCAGGCGATTCTGCGTTGATAACCCTGAACATGGTATAGTGCTTTCAGCCTTCTCTCATCAAAGAGCATAAGTTCCTCAAATCTGCTCTGCTGCCAATCCGCTTCGGCTATTTGACACTCAGCCAGTACCCGCAATGACGGAACCTCAATCTCGATAGGTAGAACGGCCTCCATCCCATAAACCAATGAGTACGGAGTCGCCCCAGTAGAAGTTCTGATTGAAGTCCGATAGCCCCACAGAGCAAACGGCAGCTTATCTGGCCAGTCCCGGTAGGTTTCCACCATCTTCTATAGTATGTGCTTGATATTCTTGTTGGCGGCCTCAACCGCTCCATTGGTCTGCGGCCAATAGGTAGAGGACTTATGAAAAGCCACATTGTATTTTTCCAACAAATCAATCACCTCCTTCTTGAAGTGGGAACCATTGTCTGAAATAATTTCATTTGGGACTCCGTAGCGACAGATGATGTTGTTTCTGATAAATTTTGCGACGTGCGAAGCCTTCAACACCGCATAAGATTGGGCCTCAACCCACTTTGTGAAATAATCTATCGCTATCAAAATGAACTCATGCCCATTCGACCCCTTTGGAGTGACAGCCCCGATCACATCGATTCCCCAGACTGAAAATGGCCATGGCGAAGTCATGTTGTACAACTTCGATGGCGGAATGTTCATGCGATTTGCATGAATTTGACATTTGTGGCATCACCGGACAAAACCGATACAATCCTCCTCCATGGTGGACTAGTAGTAACCCTGTCTGAGGATCTGTGCCAGCATTACCCCATTCATATGTGCGCTGCATTCCCCTCCATGGATGGCTTCCATCAGACGCTTTGACTCTTCAGCATCAACACACAACTTATGCATTCCCAGATGAGCCCTTTTATATAGCTTACCCCCACAAATGATGAACTGAACGGCCATTCTTCTGATTGCCCTTTTGTCTTTGGCATTTACCCCTGGCGGGTATTCTTCTTTCTCGAAGAAGTTCCAAATGTCGTAATACCAAGGGTTTTCGTCCTGAACTTCATCTATAGCAGCAATTGACTCGTAGACAGGTGCAAATTTCTAGTCAATGATGACTGGACGCATCCGGACTCCACACGGGATGTCTATCATGGAAGATAGAGTTGCTAAAGAATCTGCGAACCTGTTGTTCTCTCTTAGTAGATGAGTAAAACTTAGCTTCTCAAACCGAGGAATCAGCAAGTCCAAGGTCTGGTGATACATCATCATCTTTTCCTCTTTCACTTTCCAGTCTCCTTTTGCTTGAGACACAACAAGGTTCGAGTCCCTGATGACGTCCAACCGTCTTGCCCCTAGTTCCAGGGCTGCTTCCAGACCAGCGATGCATGCCTCATATTCTGCTTCGTTGTTCGAGACTTTGAATCGGAGTTTGAAGGCTAGAGGGATACGGGAATTGTCGGGTGCTATCAGCAACACTCCTATCCCATATCCGTATTGATTTGACGCTCCGTCAAAGTACATCGTCCAAGTTTCGTCATCGATATGCAAAATGGCCTCATCTGGGAATAAGTACTCGACTGCTTCACCCCCTTCCACTGGATGGTCGGCTAAGAACTCTGCCACTGCTCTTCCTTTGACCGACTTGCGTGTTACATACTTTAGATCAAATTCGGAGAGCAACAGCAACCAACGAGCTAGCCTACCCGTAAGTGCTGGTTTCTCGAAAAGATATTTGATGGGATCAAGTCGTGAAACCAACATTACAGAGTGAGCTAACAGGTAGTGCCGCAGCTTCCTGGTAGCCCATACCAAAGCTAAGCAAGCCTTCTCCAGCGGAGTGTAGCGGGTTTCGTACTCTAGCATCTTCTTGCTCAGATAGTAGATGGCTCTCTCCACCTTGTCCTCTGATTCTTGCGCAAGCATGCAGCCCATTGTAGTCTCAGTTACTGACAGATACAAAATCAATGGTTTCCTGCTCAAGGTGACAACACGGGTGGGTTCTGTAAATATTCTTTAATCTGTTCAAATGCAGCTTGACATCGGCCGTCCCATTGGAACTTCTTTTCTTTCTTGAGGAGACCAAAAAGTGGTTCACAAGTCAAGGTTAATTTTGAGATAAACCGTCTTATGAATTGCACTTTACCCAGAAAGCCTCGCACCTCCTTTTCAGTCCTTGGTGGTGGCATTTCTAAGATGGCCTTGATTTTGGAAGGGTCGACCTCGATGCCCCTTTATGTAATCAGAAACCCTAGCATTTTTCCCGCTGTAACACCAAATGTACATTTCTGAGGGTTCAGCCGCAATCGGAATTCCCTGATCCTTTGAAAAAACTTGTGCAAGGCGGTGTAATGGCCCTCTCTTTCTTTGGACTTGACAATCATGTCATCCACGTACACCTCGACCTCTTTGTGGATCATGTTGTGTAATATTGTGGTTACGGCTCGTTTATAAGTAGCTTCAGCATTCTTCAACCCAAACGGCATTACCCTGTAGCAGTACATCCTCCATGGGGTGGTGAATGCAGTCTTTTCCCGGTCTTCGGGTGCTATCACTCTTTGGTTGTATCTTGAGAAGCCATCCATGAATGAGAGCAAAGCATGCCCTGCTGTGAAATCCACCAACTCATCGATATGCGGCAAGAGAAAATCATCCTTCAGACTAGCTCTGTTCAAATCCCTGAAATCCACACATACCCGGATCCTGCCATCCTTCTTCGGCACCAGAACAATGTTGGCCAACCAAGTCGGGTATTCGGATACCAACAGGAAGCCTGCGTCGATTTGCTTGGTGACCTCTTCCTTAATCTTGAGAGCCCAGTCCGGGCAGATCCTCCTGAGTTTCTGCTTGACAGGTCGGGCCTCGAGGTCAAGGGGGATCCGATGCTGTACAATCTCAGGATCGATTCCAGGCATGTCTTCATAGGACCACGCGAAAACATCTTTGAAATCTTTTAATAAAGCGACTAAGCGCTCGCGTTCCTCCGAAGACAACGTGGACCCGATCTGGACCAATCGCGGGTCCTCCTCAGTACCAAGATTCACGGTAGTGATTTCATCCATTAAGGGTTTGACAAATCTCTTTTGCTCCTGCTCAATTAAACGTTGCAAAACCAGAGGAACTTCGTCCTCGTCGTTTTCGTCAAAGTTTTGAAAGTCTGAATTAATGCAATAAATCAAGGGCACAGAAAAGTACTCAGAAACCACAGTTACTTGATTCTCATTAAGAACATCCAAATCGTCCGATTAATTTACAACAGACTCAAATGAAAAGGAAAAAGACGACGTAGACAGGACTGTGGTATCCGGGTTATCATCCCCAGGATTACCAGATTCAGACTCAGTCGAGCTGGAACCTGATTCCGACTCACAAGATTCGGTGGAATCAGATTCCGGCTTACTACCTGACCCGGTGCTGCTGGACAAAAATCCCTCATCGTATTGCCAAGTGAGAGAGGGTGCGATAGATGCATCCAAAATAGTTGCTGGTAGGCCCACAACCGTTTCATCTCCAATCATGGAAACTGAGAAGTTATCCCCCAAGCACTTATGGTCGATCGGAGGATCTGAAAGTAGACTTGCCAATGATACCCCCATTTCAATTTCAGCGCCCTCGGCATCCCCTGCTTTATACTGCTCAACCTCAGCTGTTGGGTCTGTCTGCTCTGTGGCAACGTCATCCCCAGATAATTGCAAGTCGAAGAAGATCTCGAAACCTGGCACGCGCTTCTTCTCCGCGTTTAGCCACGGCTCTGGGAAGCCACAAAATGGAAAGTCCTCCCCCTCCCGGACGAAGTGTCCGTTCAGGGTACCCTGGATGGGCCTATGCATTAATTCAAAAGGCTTCCCAGCCTGCTTTGCTCTGGCTCTTCCGGCCATTTCCTTTCCCTTCCTCACCCAGTCCTCTTTGGTGGGCAGATAACCCAAGCCAAAGGTATGAGGGTTGTGTGACACTTCGGCCAATGCTGCGACACATTTTTGGCCACTCCTTCCTAATCCCATCCCGGGGATGTGTTGTAGCTTGTTCATGAAGTAGACGGATTGAGCACTGACGTACATTCCCTCATTCACAACCATGATATTTTGCACCACCTAGGCCTCAGCCAAAGTGAACCCTGATAAGAACACATCCTCTGTGCCATGCTCGATCTCCAAGACTGGTGTGGACACTTCTGGCGGCGGATGGATTGATGAATTCCTGAAAACAATAGCCACCCCCTTCCCGTGAGGGTACTTCAACATCTGTTGTAAAGTGGAAGAGACTGCCTTCACTTGGTGCAACCACGGCCGCCCCAAGAGTAGATTGAAGGTTGCGGGAACGTCCAAGACATGGAATTCAATGTTGTGTTGTCCTGGACCAACCTGGGTTTGAATTTTGACAGTCCCCATCACTTCCCTGCTAGTATTATCATATGCTCTGATCACCTGAGTAGTCGGCACGAAGTCCGCGGGCTTCAACCCGATTGCATACGTTGTTCTGGCTGGGCATACATTGATGGTGGACCCAGTATCAACAAGTACCACCGGTATCCACTTATCTCTACATTCCACGGAAACATGGAAGGGTTTGTTATGATTTGTGCCCTCAGGCGGTAGTTCTTTGTCTGAAAAGGTTAATGCCGAGAAACCTCCTCCCGGAAAGACCAGCCCAACCAGCTGCTCTAGTGTAGTATCTATAGAGAGTTTGGCCTTGTCCATAGCAGATAGAACGGCCTGTCTGTGCACCCGCGACGCCATAAGCAGTCCCCAGATGGAGATGTCTGCTTGTATCTTCTTTAATTGCTTGACCACAGCTTCTTCTTCAATCTGTTTTTCCCTATGTTTCTCAGCTTCCTTGTCTTTCCCAGATGCCTCAGGTTGGTCTAAGTGCAGGGGCTTGAAATACTGCCCACTTCTCGTCATATGAGCGACCTTGTCGATATACCAGGTATCATCTGGTTGATTATTCCCCCAATCCTCATCCGTGTGGGCAAGACATAAATCATCGTCTTCCCACCACATTCCGTCAGCAGCCGACAGACACCTGTCTAGCTCTGGTATGATTGTACTCGCAGTACCTTCAGTCCACATGCCTGCAGAATTTTCTGTTCCCGTGCACATAGCACTTTCGACCCCCACATGGGCCTTAGCTTTTCTGATTCTCTCGGAATCCTCAAATTGTTGTTCCAACTGCGTCAGTACAGCTGATTGTTCAATATTCCCTGCATTTACAATGCCCAAGTTCTGAGCGAAATTCTTAGTGCCGGTGCTCTCCGGCGGTGTATTCTGATTCTCGGCCCTTCCGGCCACCACTGATACCCTCGCCCCTGCCGGGCCCTGTTCTGGTTGATATTCTACGACGTTTGGTTGATCATCTAACCATCCAGTAACTTCTGCCGACTCCTCATACTCGAACCAGTTGATTGCCGCATCCCCTGATTCTTGGTCACTGAAGAACTAGAGGTTGGCAAGGTCCTCTCCTACAGCTGTTAGATCATCCGTTCCCCGTTCAAATCTGTCTCCCTGAATTACACATAATTACCGCTTCTTCGCAGCCCTACACTCAGCTCAGACTGGCCCACTGACTGGATGTATTCACTTGGATCGTAGACTCCTCCAGCGAGATTCCCAGACTGTTCAATCCCAGACTCAACAACCCCACTTTCCTCTGAAATCTTCCCTGTCCCTTCTTCGGTGGTCACCACCATTGGCTCAGATTGGGTTGTGGAGGTGTCCAACATGCACAAGTCAGTGCAGTCAGGAAGGATCACCTCCGGCTTAGGTAGGTGGGATGGGGTGATATAGATACTAGGATCATAAGACGCGACCCTAGTTTGGATGAAGTTGATTCTGTTGGGAGGAAGAGCTTGGTTATGTGGTGGGAGAGGATTTGTTGTGACGTTGGGTTTGCCGGGAGGCGCGATCACCTGCTTGTCAATAAGATCCTGGATCTCATAACGCAATCTAAAGCAACAGTCGGTGTCATGACCGTGCTGTTGGTGATACGCATAGTATTTTGCCGGGTCATGAGAGGGAGGGAGTGGATTTGGTAGTGGCCTCGGCTCTAGGGGCGTCAAATGCTTCTTCCTGATTAATACCCCTAGAGCTTTGGACAGGGGCATATATAGGGGTATGAAGATTCTTTGGCCTCTGGGCTGGTATTTGGCGGTTTGGTTATTGCTTCTAGATGCGCCAGAGAAAGGCGTGGCTGCCATGGGTCTCGGAAGAGGAGGGGGAATGGTGGTGACCATGCTCACCTCTGAAGCTCGTGCAGTTGCAGCGCCACTCGGGCCTGCGTTGTTGTTACGGTTGAAAGTCCTCATAGGTTGCTCCCTATCCTGGTCGATCAGACCTTGTTTCATTGCATCCTCGATCTGTACCCCCATCTCGTGTAGATCTGAGAAGGTAGGGAAGCGGAGTACAATCATCTTCTGCATCAA
The DNA here is from genome assembly GCA_025200525.1 of Camellia lanceoleosa. NCBI lineage: Eukaryota > Viridiplantae > Streptophyta > Magnoliopsida > Ericales > Theaceae > Camellia > Camellia lanceoleosa. Next base: position 100,092,875 of record CM045760.1, read on the forward strand.
TTTCGGTTGGAGATTGCGCACAATCATCCTGATTTGGTCTTTGTCGATAGGCCTCAAAGTCATCATCGATGCCTTCGCCCTCCATCGAGTTACGAACTCTGAGAAAGTCTCTTTGGGCTCCTGCCTTGTTGTTTCGAGATCACGAGTTGTAATCTCGATCTGGGTATTGTACGAGTACTGTGCAACAAAGGCCTCAGCCATTTCATCCCAACTTTTTTTGACCTCGTCCTCCAACTTCGCGTACCAGATAACGGCCACACCCGACAGGGTTCGGCCGAATAGTGAAAGCTTTTGTGGTCTGGTTAGGCCCATTGGCCGCAATATGTCTGAAAATAGCCGAAGATGGACCATGGGGTCCCCGGACCCGTCGAAGCGGTCAATTTGCGGCATCTTGAACCTATCGGGCAATGTCCGTCCTCGATGTATATTCGTCGGTATATCCGTCCTCGATGTCTGGAATAGCCTTTACCCCTTGTGATTTCTTGAAAAGCTTCTCAAGCTTGTTTAGTTTCAGAGCTGTATGGTCTATTTCGAACTCGAAGGGAGAGTCCGGGTGGTTGGGTGTATGGGTCTTGGACAGTTGAGGTGGAAGCGGGGGCGGAGCTGGCCCCGTTGGAAGGTTTGTGTCCTCTTGGATGTTCTGAACATTTGGCATGGTGTTTTGGGTGTTTGGCAGAGCATTCTGGACAGTAGGTGCCTGCTCAGGTAATGAGGCCCCTGGTGTAGGAGGAACTTGATGTGAAGCAGATGCCGCATTCTGCTGTTGTAGTCTAGTGATTAGCTCAGCCTGCTGGGCCATGATTGTGGCCTGCTGTTTAGAGAACTCCAATTGGCGGGCACAGTCCTCCTGCATTTGTCTCATGCTCTCCTCAAGATTTTATGACGTGGCTTCCATCCTCGACGATTTTGTCGATCCATCCGATCGACTGTATGTTTATTTCTATAGCAACAATTGAGACCTCACCCCATCGCCTCTCGATGGAGTAACCCATCGCTCGCAACCTCCGTTCTGACACACTGCGCTTTCTTGGCCTTCTCCTGACAACGGGGGGTAAAGAATGGAACACCGGATGTCCGTCAACCAGATCCTCAGATCAATTGAGCCGGCGACCTCTTGTCCAAAGTGCTTGGGGAATATCTACTGGGTCAGAAGCAATGGTGCTAAAACTGCCCTAGCAAAAAGATAAATAAAGCGAAAAGGAAATAAATAACCAGATAAATGAACAGCATGATAGCTTAAAATAAATACACAACACACAGTCGGGCATACAACACACGGTTGATAAGCTGATCACACACTGTCCTCAAACACTAATCACTGTCCCTAAATCACTGTTCCCCAAAGACTGAATCGGATACCCGCAGATAACTGATTCTCAAACACTGACTGATGCCCGCAGGCCCGATGCCCAAACTCATAAACTGATACATGCATTCCCTGTAGAGACACACTCTAAAAGCACATAACAGATAAGTGAGAGCCAAAACACCCCTATGTTGGGGTAGGGTTTCCCTGTCCTATTTTGTCAGGAACTAGGGTTTCACTATGCACGCAGCAGTTTCAAACAACCTATATCGGGTAAGCAACATGTCCTAGTTTGGAATGGTCACTACGGATTTCGATATGCATTAGGTCGAATGGTCAAAAAGGGTGCCCCGGTAAAACCGGGGTTTGTGTTCCCATACTGGCAGAGCCCATAACCGGTTAGCCTTGTGGTCTTGTCTTGACAAAACAAGCCTCTGGCAAACTGTTCAGGAATAGCAGATGGCAAACACGGTGTCCTAGGCGCACCGATGCAAATGCAATGCAAAGAAACACACAAGTGTAGCCAAAACCCGATATCATGAGTTCGAGTCAAGTTCTCTAAATCCCCAGTGGAGTCGCCAGAAACTGTAACAAGCCCGCGGGGGGACCTCGTTACAGCTCGGACTCGATTTGTGTCACGGTTCTTAATCTAAACCAAAGAGTCCAAATCCGGCAAATCGTTTTGAGAAAATAGATTTTTAGAAAAGAAGTGCCAAACATGGACTGCTTTGCCAGATACAGAGTCGCCACCTAAATATTTTATTTTTAGGAAATTTAGGAAACCCTGACTCGTTTGCCTAAGGCCACGTGTCCGTCATCACCAAAGTTGTCTCGGCTCGGGAACTTGGGTACGATTGGGGAAGGTCACTTCGTGAGCACCCCCGCTCGCCCGATCAAAGATCGACCTCTACTAACCATGATATCTAGTTTTGAAAACATTGTGTGCTCTTATTCCGGTTATTAGCCTAGATTTACTATGTGATGCGCACAGCATACAAGTATAGACTGGGTCGCCTGAATTGGAACAAAACATTTCATGTTTGTTTGTTTGAAAAATGGTTTGATGGTGCTACCCGCAGGTAGGCTTAAAATGCAGATTTTGCCACCCTCAGGTGGGCTTAAAAAGACGGTTTTGCCACTATCTAGTGGGCTTAAGACACACAGTCAATGCATTATTCCATTTCAAGTAACCCAACCTTCACCCACAGGCATTCAAGGCAGTTACATCACATAAGCAATTAGCCTCATGTTAAGCATGCTATTCATGGCAGTCACTCACACGCATGCAAGGATGCTAAAGCATAAAACTCACCGAGTACTCCAAGCCAAAACAGAAACCGATTAGAAATCCATGCATGATCCTAAATATACAGAAATGCCTAATGCAACACATGCAAAAATGCAACTATAGCAGGTTCGGCTATTCTAAACATGGCATATGAGATGCAACAGCTATCATGTATTCAACTTGGAATTTGAAATACAAATGCAGTTAGTATGATGCGCCGAGCCCGGTGCATGCAAAACAGATGAATGAATGCAAACATGCTATCATACTGTATGCTAATTGAAACATGCCCTAATCTAACCATCATAAGCAGGTAAATAAAAGGGAAGAAAGACGTGGGGTTGGAAGACATACATCACACTCACGCACCCTTATTACAATTATGCCCTCACACAGAGGGTCCGAATAAATAATATACAGTCCCGAATAGTACAGTCCAAATAAATAATATAGTCCAAATATGTACAAATATCCTAATTAATTAACAAATTAACTAAGAAAACAATAAACTGGCATGCAAGCCAGGGACTGCCTTGACTCCTCTTCCGATGATGAATGATGCATATTCGAGTTGCCTTTGCGCGGAAATCCACTGTGATGCCCCAATTAGCCTCTGTTTTGCAATAGTTTTCGGAAAGCGCCAAGCCCCAGAAGACTGCTGATTCTTGATTTGCTATAACAGAGAGCAGGAAAGGGGCATGGCAATGTATTTTCACAACTGTATGCATGCCTCGATCCTCGTGTCACCAATTACGCATATCGATGCATGATGGCTGAGGAATCGAATTGCACAACTCAATATGGAATGAATGCACATGAATATACAACTAAGGCCTAACTCCATCATGGAAAATCCGGAGTGTCGGTGACTGGGGAATTAAGACACGTTCCGTCACTTGAGTACGAACGCCTCGTTCGTGCTCGGGCTAACTCCTAACCCGAACACAATGCAATATGCATGACATGCATGAAATGCAACTAAGATACAACCTAACATGCAACATGCTATGAAATGGCATACACGATGCACGAGGTAACATGGCATACACAATGCGCTAACATACAACCTAGCATACACAATGCGATATGGACTTACACTAACACAAGTGGACCTCAGCCACACTCACATAAGAGGCCATTTAGATGAAAATGAGACACCCGAAATGCGTGCACACGTGCACGCAAACCGAGGACCGACCCTAAGGCACGAAATGCCACTCTAACAAGACATGGCAAAGCATGGAATATGGCATACTAGCATGCAAATTTCAGAGGCAATAAGTGATGCAAAACATCCCCGAAAGATGGCAAAATGACACCCGATGCATGAAATGAATCCCGAAACATGAAATTAGGCGCATGGAATGACCTATGGCTATGCAATGCATGCATTATTTGAACATGAAGTGTGAAGAAAGAATCAAGAAAGACCCAAAACAAGCATATTTACAGTTTTAAGCAAGGCCAAACAGTGAACACAAATGGGGCTAAGCTAGCATGCAAAAATGGCCCCGAAAGAGAGATAATGAAGCAAGTAGCAGCTACTGGCCATAAACAGAGAAGGGACCATCTACAATGTTGAAGAGGGACCCAAAATATGATATTTTAAAGTTTATGACAAGCCACAAAAATATACAAAAGTATGGCTAAACTATGATGCAAGAAATGGGCCAAAAGGGAGACAAAGAAGGAAGTGATGGCTTCCGGCCCCAAACAGATGAGGGCCCTTCAAAAATGTTGAAGAGGGGCCCAAAATATGACCTTTTACAGCTTATGATCAAACCCAAAACAGTATACAAGCATGCTTAAAATACTATGCAAAATAAGGCCTAAAAAAGAGGTTTAAACACAAAGTATAAAAAGGATGCCTCAAACAGTAAAATACCCTTAATGAAACATGAAGAGGTGGTCAAAATAAGTCCATTTATAGTTCGGACCAGAGTCCAAAAACAGAAGCAAAAGAGGCTAACAAATCATGCAAAAATAAGGCCAAAAGAGAGATATAAAGGCAAGTGGAAAATGGAAGCCTCAAACATTGATGAGTCCTTCAACAATGTTTAAGAAGGGCTCAAAATAAGCCACTTTACAGTTTATGATAGAGCTCAAAACAGTTTATACATAGGCCAAAAATACTACACAAGAAATAGGCATACAAGAGAGATAAAGAAGCAAGTGCAAAAAGGAAGCCTCAAACAGTGAGAGGACCTTAAAAAAACATGAAAAAGAGCTCAAAAAAATGCTATTTTCAGTTAGGGTCGGAGCCCAAAAGTGTAAGAAAGAATGGCTAAGAAAGCATGCAAAAATGAACTCAAAAGAGGGGAAAGAAGACTCACCCTTGTAGACCAATCTTTGACAACCTCTTGGCACAAGAAATGGTGCTCCTCAGCTCTAGAAAGCAACTCCAAGTGGCTGGAATGGAGGTGGTGGTGTAGAAATGGTGTAGGAACTTAAGGGTTTTGAGGATTAGGATGTAGAGAGGGAGAGATGCAACATATGAGGCTCAAAGAAAAAATTTCTAACCCTCAAGACAAGGGCTGGGGGCTGTTTATATAGGCAAAAGAGAGGGAGAAAGAGGGGGAAAACTGGGGTGGAAAACAATTCAAGTTTCCCCCCAAAAAAGCACCCCCCCGGATACAAAATCTGGGGGGAAAATGAGGGTAGATTTGTAATGTACCAACCCTGAGGATCATGGCCGGCCAGCTTGCTAGGGTTTAGGTGGCCGGCCGGCTCTCCCCATGGCCGGCCGGCCAAGGGTCAAAAGGGTCAAGTGGTATTAGTGGCCAGCCACCACAAATTGATGGCCTCCCATGTGTGCTCAACACAGCCATGTGGTCAAAAACTAGAAACAGTGAACCAGGAGAGAGAAAAGGCCATTTTTTAGAGGGGTTCAAAAGGGTCACACACAATTGCTGGCTGGCCATATGATATTGGTGGCCTCCCAGGTGTCTACAACACAAATATGTGGTTTAGGGCAAGAAAAAGTGGCTTTAGGGTGGTCAACATTGGCTTTCAAGTGAGAAAAACGGGCGACGGAGGGCGATTGAGGAATAAAACTGGTTGCTGAAACAATTACTAGCCTCCCACCCTTCTACGACCTTCTCAACAATGAAACAGAGGTCCCCGCAAAAAATGAACTCAAACCGATGTAAAATGAAGGTTCGGGGGCCGAAACGCTTAGTCTGGGCCCCCGAAAACTGACAGTTAGGCACCGGGAGTGGTGTTCGACCACGAAGTTGGTCTCTCGGACCACAGTGTCCCTCAAAAGGGAGGAAATAGGATGCATGCCAAAAATCAGAGCAAACGGAGGTGGTTAGGCGGTCCCGAACCGAGGCACTCGGCCTGACGGCTCCGAAAACCGGGAACCGGGCTCCGAAATGGGAAAAAATGGCCTACGACCATGAAACGTAGCCTACAGCCACTGAGAGATGATCTACGAGACCTCTCCCTCCCTTCGGGAAGAGAAAACAGAGCCTGGTTCGCAAACCGAGGCAAAGCACAGAAAAACTCGAAAATCCGGAGGTAAGGCTCGCAGCTAAGACTCTGAAACTTCGAAATGAGGGCGATATGCAATATCACCAAACGCTTAATCGGTGACGTCTGAGTCTTAAGGTCGGTCAAAAATGGGGTGTCTACAGTGTGTAAGTGTTAACATGATAGCATGCTTACTATGAGGCTAATTGCTTATGTGATATAACTACCTGAATACCTGTGGGTGAAGGTTGGATTGCTTGAATTGGAATAATTCATCGAAATCTGTGTTTTTGCCTACTTGCGAGTAGGAAACTTCAAACCATTTTCAAACAAACGGATATGCGATGCTTTGTTCCAAGTTAGGCGATGTAGTCTATACTTGTTTTGCTATGTGCATCATGTAGTAAAGATTAGCCAATTAACCGGAATAAGAACGCATGTGTTTTCAAAAACTCGATATCATGCTTAGTACAAGCCGATCTTCAGATCGGGCGAGCAGGGGTGCTCATAGATGACCTTCCCCAGCCGTACCCAAGTTCTCGAGCCGAGGCAACTTTGGTGATGACGGACACGTAGCCTTAGGCAACGAGTTAGGGTTTCCTAAATTCCCCCAAAATAAATATTTAGGTGGCGACTCTATATCTGGCAAAGAAGTCCATGTTTGGCACTTCTTTCTTAAAAATCAGTTTTCCAAAACGATTTGCCGGAGATTTATCGGTCTCGTACTGCACTTTGCGAGATTAGATTCAGAACCGTGACATTTGAGTTCGAACTCTAGAAGCAAGGCCCCGAGGGCACGTCTACTGGATCATCACAGTATTACCTCTAAATTAGGAACTACGACATCATTCGAGTTTTCATTAGATGAACCAACGAAGTCTAAATAGTGAGAATGGTCCATATCTTGAGGGACACTAGAAAAGGAAGGGAAAGAAATGTTATGAACCAATTGAAGTAAGAGAATGCGCATAAGGCCACACAAACAGCAACTTCAGGTGGTTGTAGGTATGCAGTCGATGTACAAACTTTTTACAAACTGTCAAAAATGGAAAAGAACAAATCCCATACATCTATATCTATTGATTAAAACAGAATGCTTAATGGGCTTGCGTCTAGTTTTGAAAAAATGGACCTGATTGTCTGATCTATTGCTGTGGGCTCACAATATAATTTATTTTGATAATTCATTTTGTGTATCTTGTAAGTTCATGTGTCTAAATATTTATTAAAAAAATTCAATTAAATTGATAATCATTATTGTATGATTTCATATTCTTTGATTTGCAATATATTTTCAAGCTCATATGATTTTTTTCAATGGTAAATTAAATGAATAGAATTATTTAATTTTAATTTTTTTTTCGTTAAATATCCTACAGATGGGCCTAAAAGATTACCATAGTGGGGCATCAAGATCCTATAACCCTAGCTACAAAAAAAAAAAAATGGTGGTAGAGATAGCTCAATAGTAGATTTTAATGTTAATTTTTAATTAATTAATTTTATTTTTTTTTAATTTTATTTTTTTTAACACCAGCTCAATATTGAATTTGAAAATAGAAATTTAGCAACATTACTCAATACAATTATGAAAAATATGACCACTTATGCGGTATTTTATTTGGAGTAAATAAATTTAATTGATCTTTTTTGTAGTACTTCTCACATTGAGTGGCATTGAAAATTACCAATCAAATCCTGAATTTCTCATAAGATAAAAAAAAAAAATAAAGAAAAAATCTATGATCATACGTGAATAAGTGATAGTGAAGTTTCATATATATATATATATATATATATATTTGGGTTAGTGTATTGATTAAATCTTGTTTCTTCGTTGGTTAAGGATAGAGAGTTTGTTGATATAATTTGTGAGTTTATAGCATAACATGAACTCAATAAAATTATGTTTTTATTTACTATGGATTCATGCACTTGAGTTGTTTATGAGTTTTGTGATAGTTTGTATTATTTTTAATAAGTTTGATTATTCTACACTTCAATTTTTTTTTTAATTGATTTTTTTTATATATAGTTTGCATTTAATTCCACCAACAATATCTTGAGGGCATATTGAATTTGATCAGTCTAACGTCTTCATAAAGTGCTTTGATGTGAAACTTCAGTTACAACAGAGAGCTCGACTATACAAAAGATAAGGTTCGGCAGACCGAACTCCAAGGCTTGCAAAAACAAAAACAAAAACAAAAAAGAGTGCAAATTGCAAGTCTAACACTTGGCAAATCTAGAAGGTATTTGATTACAAAAGGGAGCTCAGCCTTGTATCATAATCTATCCAACCGAACACCGAAGCAAAAGTTGAAGATACTTCAATGTGTTCAGAATTTGTTCTTCCTCTTCTCACGATACCAACGTGGTTAGAGTGTGTTCTTTCTCACACAATTTCAGAGTGTTTGGAATTTGTTCTTCCTCCTCTCATGAATTCTAGCGTGGTTGGAGTATGTTCCCCCTTCTATGTGATGCGTAGTTTGGCTTGCAATTTCACCCTTATCACACGAGTGTGATGTGGCTTGTATCTTTCACCCTCTCTACATGATGCGTAGTTTGGGCTTGTACCCTCCTCTTCTTTTTGTGATTTTCGGCGGTATGCTCGTTTGTGATTTTGATTGTTGCATTGCATATCATTTGCATCCTGCCCCTGAACTACGTTGGTTTGATTCCTTGTAAAGGGATACATAGACAACTTTTGAGTTTAACCGATTGTATCTATATTTTGTTTGTTTGCCCAAGTCTTACGACCTTGTCAAATGGGTCGTCTTTGGGCTTTGACATTCACTCACGTCATTTCATGACGTACCAGGTTCTATCAAAGAGGGGCAACTGTAGACACCCTATTTTGACCTCTCTTAAGACTTGGGCGCTTCATTCCGAACACCTGATGATGAAAGGTTACATTGTGCGATCTTTTGAACTCTTAGCAAAGAAATTTGGATTCAAGCTCTAATCTCAATCTTACACCCCATTTTGACCAAAATGTTTTAGACCTTAAAACCCTATTTTCAAAGCATTTCTCTAACTTGCACTGACTAGACAATAGTAGGGCAAAGAACAGCTTTTAGACTCGGCCATGGGTTTTTTTGGCTCGGCTGTGGGTATTTGGGCCCGACCGGGTCTCATTAACGATAGACAGTGTATCTGGTGAGATTTCTCCAACTGTCATTTTTTGAAGAGATTTTCAACCAAAAAATCTCAAATTCTATAAATAGACCCTCTCCCTTCAGAATTTAGGGTTAGAAAATTTTTCCAAAGGCTTTGAAGAATATTGAGAGCTAAAAGCACCCTTCTCCCTTGCAATAGCTTGCTTGACCTCCATACTACCTTTAGCTATACATATACAATACATACACCATTAGAGCTTGTTCTTGAAGCTTTTTGCTAAAGTTTCAAACTATATTTTAGATACTTGAGGGTGTTGGGATTGAAGTGTGATAACTAAGAAGTTACCTCTCTTTTAAAGAGGTAGACCTTTGCATCCTTTTCATTTACTTCTCTTTTACTCTCTTCCTCTCTTTTTTCTTATTTTGTATACTATTTTTGAGTTGTTTTGGAGCTAAAATATGTGATTAAGGTTACAAAAAGTGGAGAGGTTGACCCCCTTTCCTTAGGCTTGATTGCTAGTTAACTATAGTTTCCCTTCACTTTATTTTTTTATTTTTATTTTTTATGGGTTGTTTAGTATGTTAATTAGTTGCACTGTTGTAATAGCGTAATAGTCCTCGCAAATTTGGTGTGTTTAGGATGTAGCCACCAATCTGTTTGAGTTTATCGCTTTACTTTTGTTTTTATAGCTTTTCTTATGTATATTGGAACCTTGTGATCATGGGAGGTTTAGAGCTTAGCCACCCCGCCACAAGTTTGATTAACTAGTTGTAAATCTTTTGATTCCATGATATTATTGTGTAATAACCTGACCCTCGTACATGTTTTCTGATATATTTTCGGACTCTATTTTGTGATTTTGAATGCTTATTGTGAAATCCTATGAGCAATTAAGGTTAAGTAAGAGAACCCATGTTTAAGGATGTCTATCTGTTGAACAAGAAAAGTATCTGTTGCATTAGAATGTTTGAATCAAAAATTGGAAGCCTTAGGGGCTTAATTAGCTGAAATTGATTTTATATATGTGATCAGCATAATTTTTAGGTAATATTAAGCATTTTTGGGAAATTTCAATTTCGGATGTTTAAACGATTGATTTTTGTCCTATTCATTTTCTATATATATGTATGTGTTCTTTAAGTCAATGACTTAGAACTCAAAAACATTTGGTCTTATGAGAGAAGGAAGTTAGAGAGAAGGAAGAGTACCTCAAGGGAGAATTGGGGGAAGTGAAAAGGTTATAGAATTCAAGATTCAAGGTATGTGTGTTGCTTGAATTATGCTCTTTTGTTAAGTTTTCTTTTGAATAACTTCCTTGGAGGATTATGTAAGTTAGAGTGTGTGGGGATTTAAAGAAAAGAAAATATGTTTTCCCAATATGTGATGTTGAAGTAAATTGCTTATGCATGTATGTGGAGAGACTAGTTTTTATGTCTTATTTTCTCATGAAAGCTATGAAGAGCATATATATATCTATAGCTATGATGTTATATGATGTTGGATACAAAAAGGAAACTAGATTGTGGGTAAGAATTTAAGAGCTAGTTCTAACTAGATTAGTGTATGTATTTGAAGCTTGTATTAACATGGATTTTAAGTTATGGACTACCAATTGAACATGCTAAATTGAGCCTTGTGAAGATGTACCAAAAGATGTGTTTTTGTTGCAAATTTCAGACCAAAACAGGGGAATCGCCGCACGTGAGGGAGTCACTGCCGCACGTGCGGCAAATGTTGCATTTTTGGGTTTTGGTTCTGCCTAAAAGGCACGTGCGGGACCTCAAGGCCGCACGTGTGGGGCCAACTGCAGCACGTGCGAGGCTCATAGCCGCACGTGCGAGAAATACTGTCTGCTCCGTTTTACGTGCTGGACCCTTGGATATTTTTAAAATCTGTATTTTATGCCTATAAATGTATGTTAAATCCAATTGAAGTGTAATGACTCCGGAAATGATTCAAAGAAAATAAACCAATTGATAAGTGATCAATGTGTGCAAGACGCACCCCGGGAGGGACTAGTACGTCACTACAACACTGTGAGTAGTAATACGCTTCATATATAGCTAATGATTGTCATTGGCATTCTATTAACGCATGATTATTATGTATGTAATTATGTGAACGAAGCCAAACATGAAAAGAAATGAAGGAAAGAATGGAATGCTTCTACAAGATTCTAAGTGTTTGTAAGACTAAGACTCAAGGCCTATGGCCATTCCATGTAAGTTGTTATGATATGAAACAAAGTGCTACACAGAACTAAGTGTTACGAAGTGAGTCACCTCTAGAATCCGAGTGAGGCACCTCTTGAGTTCATACGAGTATGTCCAAGGGCGTAATGCCGATCTATTTAAGGGCTTTGTGCCACTATGTTTAAGGGCTTCATGCCACTATGTTTAAGGGCTTCGTGCCACAATGTTCAAGGGCTTTCAAGGGCTTACAGCCATTATGTTTTAAGATATTATGTTTCAAGACTAGGCCTAAGGCCGATATGAAATTAGTACAGAATCAGCCTTGGTTAAGCTTTCATACGCATTGATATATATTATGTTTCAAATTAAGCTTTCATATGCATTGATATATATTATGTTTCAAGTTAAGCATTGTTATATCTAAGTATTACTATTCACTGAGCCTAGCTTACTCCGTGTTATGTCTGTTTCTGTAGGTACCGAACCAGGTGGTCAGTCCTAGCCCTGACACCCATTTTCTTTTGTCAACCTTCGTGTGTCCAGGCACTTTACGAGGCTACTTATTTTGGGAAGTTGTTAAGATGATTGGCCTACTGTTTGGTTGTCCATCTAAGGTTGGATGTATATAACTTTAATGGTTTTGTATACGCCCGATTTTAGGGCTGGGACTGTATATGTATGTATGTGTATAACTAGCTTAGGGATATTGTTTTTGGACTTTATTTGCTTATTTTTGTGTATGTGATCCTGGCATGGTATTAGTAGCTCAATGGAATTGTTTATCTCATTGTTGTTTTTAAATTAGTGCTTCCGATAAGGCCCCGTATGTTATATATACCAGGTTAAGTGTCCGTCTTTGAATAAGTCATGCCCAAACTTTTAGGGGCAGGTTTGTGGCGTGACATATTGTTTACCTTGAAGCTAGGAAATAGCTTCCGTGTTAAAAGTGTTGAAAAACTCTATTTTCGACCATTTTTGAAGCATGGAAATGGATGTCTCATCCTTATTCCATGAATAAAAGAAAAGTTGTCAATAATTTTGACGAGTTGTGTGTTTAAGTTTTGATAGTTAGCTTGGTTTTTGAGTTGTTTTATTAGTTATCTTTTAGTTTTTGACTTTGTTCTATTCAAAGCAAAACAAGAGCTCTTTCATCGAAAGGAATAGAGACTCTCTTCTAGTTCCATTTTGAAGCATGGAAATGGATATTAATCTATGTTCCATGAGTAGGGAGAGGAGTCTCTAATTCCTTTCTTCAATCATGCAACCTCTTGTTTCAAAGGCTTTTACCTAAAATGGTTCTCATTAACCTATTCTCTCTAATTCAAGTACTCATTTTCTCATATTCACTATCGGATGTAGTAGGTTTGAGCCATTTTTTCATTTGAAATTTTAAGCTTTAATTCGCATTATTTGTTAGATCTTTCATCTCGTTGCTTCACTAATCATCATGTAATACCCTTGGGATGTTTGATGATTTGAGAAGCAAACCTATTTCCTCCTTGAATATCTCCATGATAGGAGGAAGCATGAAGGATGAACATCCTTCAGAAACACTCTATCTGCACTATTGTTACCTCACTGCACAAAATAGGTTTTTTGATTGAAACTAAAGTAAGGTCGGCCCTTATTGGACCTGGCTGGACCTCCTTGGGGAATATCTATGCCTCAGAGTGTGCAAACAGGGTATTATTGTTAGCAAAACAGAGTAGTGGCAGGGGATAAAGTAGAGCAGTTCTCCCAAAGGTAGACAGAGTAAGAGGATGTTCTCGTTCTTTAGGTTAGCTATTGTTTGTAATTACAATTTGTATATGTAATAATTAGTTAATTCATTTGGTGTTGTAATAATTTGTTGATTAGGCCATTCGGACCCTTTTGTAAGAGGGCAATTTGTAACAGTTGATGTATGTCTTCCAACCTCAATTTCTTTCTCCTTTTATTTTGATGCTTACCGTGGTTATATAAAGCATCATGTTTTCCTTTATCACTTCCATGCTTTGTATCCATTTTTGCATGCATTAAAGTTCGGCTCATCACTTTGATGCTGTTATCATTTCCTACTTGATTATGTGTGCTACCTCATACTCTGAGTTGATTCACATGTCATATTAGTAGCCGAATTTATTAGTTGCATTTTGTATGTATTGCATTAGTTATGTACATTTTTAGGATCATGCATTTTTTCTAACTATCTTCTTGTTCTTTGGCTTGCCTCGGATAAGTACTCGGTGAGCATTTTTGCTTTAGCATATCATAAGTGTGTTTGTTGCTACCATGTTAAGCATACTGCCATGAGGCTACTTGCTTACGTTAAATATCTCTATGAATGGTTGTAGATGGAGACTATTTTACTTTAATTGGAATGACTTTGATTGTTGTACATGTGAGCTCATTTTTCCTTTCAGTTGTACATATTCAAAACCTTTTCAAGAAAGCATGAAATCAAAGAATTCCAAAGTAAGTGACGTGGTCTATACTCATTTGCCTTACATAGTAATGTTAGCATATTAATAATCAGAATATGAGCATTTAATGTCTATAAGATTTACATCATGGTTTAGTAGAGACCGATCTTTGATCATGTGAGTGAGGTGCTCAATTCCTGACCTTCACCTCTCACACCTAAGTTCCTAAACCGAGAAAAACTTTGGTTATAACAAACAAGTGGCCTTTGGCACGAGTCACGGGTTTCCCAATTCTTCCAAAAATATTAGGTGGCGACTCTGAAATATAGTAATGTAGTCCATTTTTGGCATCTTTGGTGATTAATGGATTTTTCTACGAATTGCTAGATTTGGATTCTCATTCATTTTTTTGTTTCATATCGATGTCATGAAGCCAAATTCAGAATTGTGGGAGTCCAAACTGTAGGGAGTCGCATCCGAGGAGACTAGACCCCTTCGATGAGTGCAAAAAACCAGCTATAGTTGGATATGAGTAGAATTCGTGGGTTGAAATGAATCGAAGAAGCTGCTCATGCACGACTAAGCACCTGTGACCCAATGATCAGTTAGGCCGAACAAGACGCAAGTCCGAACAAGCTACTATGCTCGTGAACAAACTTGCCAATGTATTTCCAACTGAGCAACAATCAAGGACATGGCCAACCAAGCTCTGAAGGGATGCACGGGATCATGAAGAGCTGCGACGTGCAAAAGGCTGTGGGCCTATTCAAATTAAAAACTATTGATCTTTGTGCTCAATAATGATATTTAATTCACGAGTACGAATTGGCCTATAGTGAGTTCAAAAGATTTTGGGAACACATGGGGTCAACCCAAGATAACCGAGCAAAGACAGGCCCACAATGGACTAGTCACGCACCAATAAACCGAGCAGACGAGATGAAGTATGGGCTGAACAAAGCGGTGCATGATTGAGATACTTCAAAATAGGTCAAAGAGCTCTACCAATTGAGCAATAGAAACCCTTCATAAACTCTATCAAAATTGAGTAAAATGAGCAGCTTAACTTCTAGGTGATGGGTCCAAATAAGCACTAAAAATATTTCTTCAGACGAGGTGAAGGCTTGGCTAATCAACTGAGCAGTAACAAACAAAAATGGGTTGAGCAGAGTGAATGAGATAGGGCCCACCGAACTACTCTATGAAAGCACCAAGAAATGACTCCATCAAAATGCCATCCACCAGAAGACGTATTCCATCTTCCAAGTAGTGGGACCAAGCAAAAAGTAAGCCTAGATCCAAGCAATACAACATCAAGCTGCAAACCCAACAAAGAATACATGCATGTCATTAACATGCATGGCAATCACGACATGGCCCACAAAGCATTTTCCATCAACATCATCAAAACAAATTAGAAAAAGCTGAGCTAAGGCACGCTTGGCCTGCTTTGAAGTGCCATTGAGTAGCTTGGTCCAATCGATGAACACTACCAAAAAAAACAAAAAGTGAAGTACAAAAAAAATGTATATATATATTTTCAAGTCAAACAATGACGCTCGGCCGACCAAGAAAGCACCTAGCTAGGCAATTACGAGGTCAATGATGATGTACATGTTTTAGTTTGGGGCACCATCGAGCTAAGGAATATCGAGCAAAAGCTGAGCTAGGCCTAACAAAAGCACTTTGGGATGAACAATAATTTTGAATCCAACCCTCGGAGCTCAAATTAAGTTGTGATTGACTGAACCCCGAAGTTAGTGATGAAATTGGCTTCTGCTTCGTTAAACGGAAGCACAAGCTAGAAGGCAAATGAAGTGGGTAAAAATTAACTAAGTCTTGGTGCTCAGCCTAATGCCAGGCCCACTCCGAGGTTGAGCTAGGTTGGAGTTCGGCCTTATAGCCAACACCTATTCCGAAGCAAGACAATCATTAGAGTTCGGCCCAATGAACGAGCGCCACTCCAAAATGGATACTAGGAAGCTCAACTCGACGTGCAATGTAACACTTGTATCCTTTAATCTATTGAAGGGTGTATTTAATCCTTTTATTTTCTTTTTTGGGAGTCTTTGGAGTTGTTATATCATGATTTTTGGAGGAGTACAATTTGATTTAGACTTGTTGGGATTATTCTTTGGCACTTAGTTTCGTCGAAAAGTTCTTTGGGAACTTAGAAATTCTATTATGGTGTTGACACCATGGGTTCTTGGGGTCAACACCACCTTGTTGCTCTATTCTTGGTGTCTTTAGTGGTTTTTAGGGTTGACGCCACTATTTCCAAGGGTCGACCCTTCTGTGCTGTTGAATCTGGAATTAGCGATTGACATTTAGGGTCAACATTAGGAATTCCAAGGGTCGACCCTTGTCTACAGCAAACATAAGTGCCACAGCTTTTCTTCTTGAGGGTCAACACCATTGTCTTAAGGGTTGACCCCTGTGAGTAAATTTTCAGATTTTTTATTCGGTTTTGGGCCCTACTTTTAGGGGTTTTGACTTATTCTTTTCATTAACCTTGGGGCTATTATTCTATTGCTACTATAAATAGGATCCAAACACTTGTTCATTTCACTTTTCCTCCTCTTTTCTCTCTCTACATCATGAGTTTCTCTTCTCTCTCTCTAAACTCAAATTGTTTCACTTAGATCTTTACATCTACTCATCTAGAGTGATCTTTTCACCTTGGTCCTTTGAGAAAGATTGTAGATCTCGTCAAGGGCTTTCTTTTGATTCAAGAGTTTCATGGTTTCGTTGACTTTGGGTTTTTTGAGTTTTCCTCTTCACAAATTGAGGTAGGGATACTTTTACCCTAGTATTTCTTTATTTTGAAGAGATTTCTTGGTATTGTTGTGACTTATGAGCTAATTTGAGGATCTTGTTGGATTAAACCTATGTTTTACATAAAATAAACCATTTTGCTTGACTTTTGCTTGAAATTTCTTAAATTTATTTTTATTTTTATTTTAAACATGCATATTGTAGACACCCCATTTTTGACCGTCCTCGAGACCTGGACGTCACCGCTTGAACATTCGGTGATTATCCATGTTTGTGTTCGTTTGGAGTTCCCGGAGTTCTCAGCTACGCGCCTTGCCTCAGGACCTCCGAACTTGACCGTTTTGTGTCTGGTTTTGCACCAAACACTTGTGCTTTGCCTTGGAGGGGCAGGGAATGCCTTGTAAGGCATTCCCACACACCACCGGCAGTGGCTAGAGGCCACTGGCTGGTTGGTGTTGCCATCGGCACTATATTGTGCCGGTCGGCACTCAATTATGGCAAAATGACATTTTTGCCCAGCCGACCACTGTTCAGTTGCTTTTTGAAATATTTTGAAGCAGCTGTATAGCACTTTCTTCCCCTCCATACACGTGTATGGAGGGATGAGCCTCTTGTTTGCTTAGTTGCTAAGCTTACAAAATTGTCTCCTCTATAAGAGGAGGCCTTGTCTTCTTGGCTGGGGGTTGGCCATTGGAGAGACAAAAAAAACCAGAGCTTATATCTATCTATATCTATATCTTCCCTTCCCTCATCCATTGTGTGTGTTTCTTGGCCTAAATAGTGTGTTTTACCTTACTTTTGCACCATTACACACACTATTACACCTAGCTCCGAGATTGAGGGACTTGGAGGTTTGTTTGTGGTGGTTTTGGACTGGTTTTGATCATTAGAGGAGGGCTACATCACTTGTTCTTCAAGGAGTCTTCAAGGGTGAGCTAGTTACTTTAGTTTCCCCATTTTTGCAACTAGTTTTTACCTATCTTGCTTTGTGTTTTTGGCTTTGTGTCCAACATAAAAAAAGGCTTATATTTTCATGCTTAAGAACATTTATTAAGGGTATTTTGTGGTTTGAGTGAAAGCTCACCTTCTTAGGCCATTGTTTTGGCCATTTTGTTGCCTTTTCTTAAGGCCTTATTTGCTTGGTGTTCTTGGTCTTCTCAACACTGAAAACCAATGGGTTTTCAGTGGTGAGGGAGGTATTTTGAAGTCATAAATAGGGGAGGGACACCCCTCTCCCCTTGGCCCCTTTCTTGCCTTTGTCCTTGGCTCACAAAGTAGCATGTATGCATACTTGCATTTGCCTTCATTTCAGAGCTTATTTGGGTGTTTTGGATCATATATCATCTCTGTTTTTGGTTGGTTTTGTGGCCCTTGGCATGCTTCTTATACTTGCTTTGTAATACTCTAGTTTGCCTAGAAATAAGCCATGAGTTTAGGCCATGTTTCTTGCATGTATGAGCCTCACTTCATGAAGATATTAGCATCATTTTGCCATGTGTTAGGTCTGTTGGCCACTGATTTTGTCATGTTTGGCATGATTAGTATAGTTGCTTTGTGTTTTGGCTTGTAAGCCTTGGTTGTATCGGCCTCTAACATGCTTAGTTTAGGTCATTCTCTTGATTTGGCCTCATTTAGGATCCTATTTCAGTCCATAAATCATGTTTGTATGTTTGCATATGTGGCTTATTTCATGCTTTTAGGGTGTGCCCTTTTATGCCTAGGAATAGGCCTTATGCATGCTTGTATGTTCGAAGCATTTTGGGGCTGCCATATCAAGGGATTTGGGTGTATGTTTTTTATGCTAGAACTCTGTTTTCATATGTCTAATATGTGCCATGAGTGGTCATGTTGGTGGTGGTGGAATACCCCTTGTTTATGCCTTGGTTTTAGGCCCATTTGTTTGCATGCTTGCATGAGTGTTGATCTACCATTTTGGGCGCATTTTGCCACTGTTTTGGGGAAGTTTGAGGTCTGCCCTATTGTGATTAAGTCCACCAATGCACATTTATTTGATGCTTGTTGCATGTTTGGTCAATGTAGTCTTGACATATGACAATCCTATTGCCTTAAGTGCCCATGTTGCATCACACTTTGTATCTTGCATACCTAGTATTGTATACTTGTCACAATATGTTGCATTACATTTGGCATGTTTTGCATTTCATCTCACATTGCACCATTTGAGCCATGTTTGTATAACATGCATTGCATTACTTGGTTTGGGGGTGTCAAACCAAGTGTGAGAAATGAGGGGTGTTTGTACTTCAAGTGACAAAACACACCTCAATTCTCATGTCACTAGGGCCCTTGATCTTGACATGATATGCATTTTTACATTGAAATGCAATCTTGGTTCCTTGGGTTATCATGTATCAAGATTCATAATTGATGGCTCAAGAACCAAGGGCCATGCTTCCTTGAGTCCCATACATGATAGGGGGCATTGGCCATGCTTATATTTGCTCAAAAACTCCATGTCATGCACTGTCTGTCTGCTGTTGCTGTCAAACTGTCCTCTGCAGGAATTTTGTGCCGACCGGCATATATAGTGCCGACCGGCACTATATAGGTGGCCGATAACCTCATGGACGGCCGGTGACTATTTTGGAGAGCCGGTGAATATTTCCTCCAGCCGGTGGTATGCAGCAGCATGAAAGGAAGGCATTCTGGGACTTAGGAATTTTTTGGAGAGACAAGGCAGTAAAGACAGAGGCAGCAGTACCATGGCGCGAGTTTCCGGGCAAGTCGGATTCGAGCATGCATCATTCGCGCATCCCGAGGCAAGGCTGAGGCCCCCTTCTTTTTACATTAAATTCAATTTGATAATTTGAAATTCTGTAATAATTCATTATGTATTTGGACTGTATTATTTTCGGACTGTATATTCTTTTGGTCCCTCCGAGTGAGGGCGTATTTGTAATAAGTGTGCGTGAGTGTGTGTATGTCTTCCAACCCCCATTTCTTTCTCCCTTTTATTTACCTGCTTATGATGGTAGATTAGGGCACGTTTATTTTAGCATACCTTATGCAATGCATGCGTGCATCCATGCATTTGTTGACATGCACCGGGCTCGGTACATCATACAAACCGCATTGTATTTTCAAATCTAACTTGAATACGTGCATAAAAAGATTGCATTTCACATGCCATTTTAGGGTTAGCCGAGCCTATCCTAATCACATTGCATGCGTTGCATTAGTCACTTAACATGAACTAGGGCATACATGATTGCTAACTAGTTTATTGTTTTGGCATGGAGTACGATATAAGTATTTATGCTTTAGCATGTCGCATGCGTGTGAATGTTGCCATGACAGTATGCTTACCATGTGGCTAGATGCTTATATGAGATCAACTGTTTGAATGCCTGTGGGTGGAGGTTGGATTGCTTGAGTTGGAAAAACTCGTTGAAATCCGTGTTTTAGCCTACTCGCGAGTAGCAATTTCAAAACTATTTTCAAAACAAACGGATATGCAATGTTTATTTCCAAATTAGGCAATCTAGTCTATACTTGTTTGCTGTGCGCATAACATAGTAATTCTAGGCTAATAATCGGAATAAGAACACATAATGTTTTCAAAATCGAATATCACGGTTAGTAGAGGCCGGTCTTCGGACCAGGCGAAAGGGGGTGCTCATAGCTGACCTTCCCCAATCGTACCCAAGCTCCCGAGCCAAGACAACTTTGGTGATGACGGACACGTGGCCTTTGGCACCGAGTCAGGGTTTCCTAAATTTCCCATTTTAAAATATTTAGGTGGCGACTCGTGTCAGCAAGCAAATCCATGTTTGGCACTACTTTTTCAAAATCTGTTTTTCTTCAAAACGATTTGCCAGAGTTGGACTCTTTGGTTCAAGATTTAGAACCGCAACACAAAAAAGGGAGTCCGAACTGTAGCATAGAGGCCCACGGGCGCTGTTACACATATGAATGTTGTTAATATCTATATCTATGATGAAGGAGAAAAACCACCAAATTGGTAAAACTGTAAATTCTCAATTTGAGTAGAAAACACTAAATTGAATGGAATTTCCTTTGATTTATGGAATACTGTAATAATAAAGAGATGAAAGATGTGGATGTTGATATGGTAAATGATTTGTGGCTTAGATGTTTTTTTTTTTTTTTTAATGTTGTGTTGTATTCCATTATTTTGTAACGTTGGATGCTTGTTGATGGAATAAAATGTGATTGAATTGCTAATTGTGCATTAATCCAGGTAAGGGTCGATTTTGGAAATGTGGTGTTGTGTTGGTATCCAGGTGGGGAGTTTAAAAGGTGTCCAAATGTCTTGTCTAGGCTTATCGCTGGACGAATGTAGGAAAAATGTTTTTGGGTGTCCACACAATCATGCCATATTGTAGTCGGCCAAAGTGAAAAAACGGATGGTTTTCTTGGGTGCCCACTTCCTGCCATAAAATAGTCGGCAAATGTGGGGATGGTTTTTAAAACAAAAGCAACTAGTGTTGGATTCTTACAGGAGACTCATGGTTTGTTTTTTATTGATGTGATTGTTTAATTGTTTTGTTGTAAGGAAGTAAAAGGTGATTGATATTGTGCAATTGACATGTTATTTACATAATTGATGAAGATTACGAGTATACCTAAACTCCTTAGATTATTTGTCTCGATGATGCCATAAGCTTGCTCAAATAATTAAATACTTGGTTAAATGTATTCCTACTGGGCAAGTTGCTCACCCCTATTTTATTTTTCAGGAAATAATGTTGTACAACTACAGTGATGACTTAAAGTAAGCTGTGTTGGGATTGACAGTTGAGAATATTTTACTGTAAAGACTTATAGTTTTGTATCAGGACTGTCAGATCTATTTTGTTGTTGTCTTGTATACCCAAAGGGTTCTTCTTTTGTAATTATCATTTTGTTTGTTGAACTTGGAGTAGGGCATAAGGTTTCATGGACATGTAAACATAGAAATTGTAAATTTAAATCTTAGATCAGTGAACAGGATGGCTTTTGGAGTAAATTGTTATATTGGTTGCGATGGATTCATGTATGAAATAGCAGGGCATTACATGCAAGGCTCGCTCTGAAGCGGGCCGAGCAACAAGTTGTACCTCCAGGTTGGACAACCACTCAGAGTGGACCAACTTGGAGAAGGCCAACACACTGAAGGTGTTTCTTGAGCTGACAAGCGATAAACAACTCTGCTCCTCTCCCTCTATCTGAATAGAACATGAAGACATGGAGGCATAGAGGGACAAGGCACACAAACAACAGACCTGCACCTGAGTGTTAGGCAGAGTGGTTATCCTCCTCCAATGGGAGATGATCACGAATGAGACAAATATCACAGACCTGCGCCTACATGTCAGGCGGAGTAGTGGTCCTCTTTCAATGGGAAATGACCACAAACAAGGCAAATGGGATAGATGGCGGAGAGAGAAGGACTTGGAGGACAAGCAACCTTCTCCTATAAAATGTGAGCACTATTCACCCTCAAGGCATTCAAAATCCATACAATTAACATATACACACTCTTTTCATTCTCTCTTCTTCTTCTCTCTAGTCCCTGACTTTACCATTGGAGTGGTTTCTGACCAAACCCCAATCGGGTAGTCTCACCATTTGTTACTCTATGCAAATCTTCCTTTCCCAGAGCACATTGTTCTTCCACAAAGTTCTATCCTTGATCATAGTGTGGAAATTACCCCCGCACAACACCTAAATTTCTAAATGGCCAACATGTCTTGCTTATGTTTTATTGCAAGTTCAACTTCTGTGGATTTTAATCATACAGGAAAGTTCAACTTTAAGAGTTGATTTGTTTGATATTTCACATGCTCCCTAACATCTTCAAAAGCAACCATCTATTACAAAATCTCCCATCACCACCAAAAGCTAGGGTATAACCAAGTGCAAGTACGGTGCTAGATGAGCTTTAGAATAGTAGCTTGAACACCCTAAAATGGATATATATGTATATAATTTTTGTTGTTGTTGCATATGTGATATTTTAAGAGGACTTCTATTAATTCTTTGGACCCCCAAATTTTAATTAATTTATTTATTTATTTATTTATTTTACAATTATAACCTGAAGTAAAATTACAATTAAAGACAACCTCTAATGGAACACCCACCTACCAAATGAAGATAATTAGAAGAAAAATGCTAGAGATCCTAACAAAACTACCAAATTTTTTTTATGAAATACACATATGGGTATGAGACCCACATGAGTGTGTACCCCACACTCATGTGAGTGTTTGATAAAAAATTTGGTAATTTTGTTGGGGTTCTAGGCATTGCTCAAATTAAAATCGCACTCTACAATATTGTACACCCACCTCCACTCCCACTGAACCATTTGACAGAGGCCATTCACCAATCAAAACCCTAAACGGTATTCATTTTCTCATCACCACCACAAACCCTAAACTAGAATTCACTATGACTGTACGCTGAAGTCGTTGGTTCAAACCATTATCACCGTTCGTTGATATAAGAAATCAATAGTTCAGATGAGTTCAACAATGGAGGATGATGACAATAACTCGGACGTGGTTGGCATTGTATTGGTAAGTTTATCTATCTTCTGGATCCTTGAATTAATGATTCTTTGTCATTTTTTATTGTTGTTTTATTGTTAAAGCTTATTCCGTACTAGTTTGTCAACCGGTAAGGTTTTGTTCAGTAACACAGTGCTTAACCTAAACATTTAGTTCAGAAGGTGGATTCAGAACAGTAATGTTTATTCAGCACTGGTATGCCGAACGGTTCCCGTTTGTAGAGGTTTTTCCATGATATGTTGGAGGATAGATTTTCAATTACTCTGCTCCTCTATTCCATACAAGTTTGAAGAAGAGATACAACAGTATACAATCGAAGAACCATCGTTCACCGTTATTCAGTTTTAGATGAGATGCAGTGGTGTTCTCATTATTAATAGGTTTAAGGTTTCAAATAAATCAAAGAGAAATCTAGACCGTCATTCTTCAATTTGTTGTATGAAAGGGACCATCGTTCATTGTTCACTGATGGAGAGGGGGTGCAAATGAGGTGGGTGTGCATAACTTGGGTGATGATATTATGAATAGGAGTAAATTTGGTGTTCAATGGAATGTAAAAAGAAATATTATTAAACTTTAGATTTTAGAGTGGGGGTTCAAAGAATTGGAGGGTTCACAAAATAAATGTGGGGATTAAAAGTAGCCCTCTATTTTAAAGGGTTGCATTGGTTTGAACACCCTCTACACTCTATGTTAAACATCCTCCAGATGTAGCCCAATTGGGTGCTTTATTATTATTATTATTATTATTAGAGTAATGTTATACAAACAAAAAATTCATATATAATTTTCATACATAATGTTGTAGTTCATTGTGGACCTTTCACTTCAAAACAAAATGCCATTGAAGATGAATTTATTTACAATAATGGGCATTTAGGATGACTTGGGGTTACCCAGTGTGCCCGATAGTTCAGAACCCCCGATTTCTGATTTGAAATCACTAGTGCAATGCGAAATAGAAAATGAGAGTCCAAATCTGGCAACAAATCCGTTTTATTGCAAAACATTTGCCAGAAATGGACTACTTCACCAAATTTTAGAGTGGCCACCTAATCTTTGGGAAAAATAGAAAACTCTGATTCGTGCCAAAGGCCAATGTCCGTCATAACCAAAGTGTCTTGGTACGAGAACTTAGGTATGGGAAGGGAAGGTCATTAATTGAGCACCCCACTCACCCGATTAAAAGATCGGCCTTTACTAAGTTATGATGTGGTTTTTATAATCAATACCTATCCATGTTTCGGTTATTAATAATATTATTTTCTAAGCCATGCAAGTATAGATTGTGCCATTGATTTTGGTTGTGCTTTGATTTCATGCATTTTTTAAAAGGCTTTTTTTTACGAACTCAACAACATAAGAATCATCTACATTTCAAAATAAACAACACAACCTCCATTTATCGACATTCAAATAGAGATCTCCTTTAAGCACTTAGGCTCATGATGTAGCAACAAATATGATAAAAGACATGCACATGCACATGCAATATGCTAAAACCAAAAATTTCTCACCTGGTACTCTAAGGTGGGTCCTAAGAAATGTTTGGATATATACATAAGGGTCCAGATACTAAGATATGGCATGGATGTCATCTCAAGACATGTAGCACGTTTTCATCTTTGAAAATAATAAATTCCGTAAATGCGTAAGAACTGAACCCAAGTGCATGAAAAATAGATGCAATATACAGGTATGATAAAAAAAAATGATGCAGTACCGAAAGTGCATGAATAAAAGGATAAGAAAGACATGTGGTTGGGAGTTATTACAACAATTCAAATAAGAAATGAGGGAGAGAGAGATTATTACAACATTGAATGGATTCAGCCAAACTACTGCCGAATCTAATAAATCAGAATGAATAAATCACCCAGGAGCTTTAACACCATCCAGGAGAACACTTTCCTAGAAACTGTTTACTCTGTTCTTGGGGGAAAATGGCTGGCCAGACACAGATGTGTTGTCCGAACTAGGCAGTGGCCGGCCAAATTATTCCTCTGGCTAAGCTTTAGGTCAATGTAGAATTCCAAGGTACAAGCCAAAAGGGCACTTTCTGGGGGATGCTCATCCCTTTTATCTCATTTGCTGACAAGGATCACTTGGGACAGAAGTGGATGGGCTAGAACCATCAACAATGATATAAGTAGGTATATACAACAGATATTTTGTAAAATCAATGATTAAATGAATCAAAATCAAGAACAAATTCAAGCTCAAGAAATAGATAGATACCTACATCTTGTGTTTGTGAATAAGGCCAAATCAATGCCCAAATACATGCTTTTAAGTAGAGAGTGTAGATTAATGCAAATCATTTCTTGATGAAAGCTTTACTTACTAAAACAAGGGATCCATCACATCCATTGAAAGCTCCTCCTCTAGTCATAAAATAAGGATAGTTATACCCTTTTCTATGTTCACAAATGATTGAGATGAGATATTTCAATGTCCTTTGACCCAAAATCTCTTGTTTTACTTCCAAAAACAACCAAAAAGGGCAAGAACACAACTCTCTCAGCATCAAATCCCAAGAATCACTCAAGTAACCCTATGAAACAATCATTTTACCTATCATCTTTGAGCATAGGTTGGAATACATAGGTTGAATGCACTTAAGAGATAGGATATGTGAAGAGGAGGAGTGTAATAACAAAAAAAAAACTACTTTACTTATTGAACTTGTGGATGGATGGTTAAAAACTATTCCTAATCACATCCACAAGGGTCCAAAATACATATGCGCTAGATGTTAGAGCTAAGGAAAACAAGAAAGTTAAGAAAAAAAACTATCAATTCAATGAATGGGTGGACAAAGCTACTCCATCCACATCTATGAGGATTTGTTACAACTTTACAACAGTTACATAATGAAAATAAAGCTTGAATTAGAGAAGGAAATTGAGAAAGATCATTAAAGGTGTAAGAATATCATCTCTTAAAGAGGGCAGGTCACTTTGATTTACAAACCCCCTTTCAATTCCCTCAAGTCACTTTAGGTGTGTTGTTTAATGTCCAAAAGTCTTAGCAAGAAGATTAGGATCAAGCTTCAATGGAGTTTAGATGTCCAAAGCCAAATGGTGGTAAGTAGGAGATGAGGTGAAGAGAGAGGAGGGTCAAGAGGCTCTTATGAGCTCTGGGAAAACTTTTTAACCCTTTGAGATGAGTTATCGAGCTGTATATATAGAGCTCAGGGTATAAATATCTAAGGTATTTGTGGTAGGTAAACAAAACAAGCTAAAATTCCCAAAAATGCTCTGTACCCGGAACATTGAGTCGGCCGTTCTGTTTGGTGATTGGTCGAGTGCTTTTGTAGCTAGCCGTCACATGGTGTCCAGCCAGTCAGCAACCACATCATCAGTTGAACAAGGGAAGGTTAACCTAAATTGGAAAGAGAGACATGTATTTTAGAGGATTTCATCTCTTCCATTAATATTTACTATATTCTTTGCTTAGTTTGTTTGAAAGAATATGACGTTTTGATTTTGAAAATATGAGCCGTAGAACATTGCATTAGCATCTGGAATTGCACCACTATCTCGTTTTCGAAAGAAGGTTTCCATTTGGTTGAAAAACATTTTGTCCAAAACAAATCTGTTGATGATTTAAAGCTTGATCCTTAGGGTTCTTGCTGTTGAACTTGTAAGATTAACACATCTTGTCTTCATCATCGAGAGCTTAAGAGAAAGTGTCCAAGTCTTAAGGCTAGTAAAAAATGGGGTGTCCACATAGTTGTCCCTCTTTGACATAGCTCGGTGCGTCATTTCATGACATGAATGAATGTCAAAGCCCAAAGATGACCCTTTTGACAAAACCGTAAGACTTTGGCAAACAAACAAACAAAATGCAGATAAAATTTGGTTGAACTCGAGAGTTGCCTATATATCCCTTTGCAAGGAATCAAATCAACGTAGTGCAGGGGCAGAATACAAATGCCATGCTTGAAACACATTTTGAAAAGTTGAGCCTACGTGTCATTTGTTGCCATGAATTTACGTGTTCCACGCTGCCAGAGTTTTGAAAAGCTTGATAATGCGAACGCCACGGAAGGTGACGAGGTAGAACAGAGATAAAACAACAAAGATGGCAAAAAAAAGAGGAGGACCTCATGCAAATAACACAAAGTGAGCTAATAACTGCGAAAAATATGAAGGATGGTGAACAACATATACAAGCATGCACTACACGAGTAAAAGCAATGCAATGAGCCACTCACACCGGGGCATAAGAGGGAAAGAGAAAAGGACAACCGCAGCCAAAGTCATATATGCCTGACAGTCACAACAACAGGGAACTTCATAACACACTCCAAACATGCAACAATGTGAACGGAGAAAAGATAGTGTTAACCACCAACCTGTGTAGGCGATAATAACCGAAGGTGGTGTTAACCGCCAATCCCGCAGGGGGCGGTATTAATCGAGAGTGGTGTTAACTTCCAACCTCGCAGGGGGCGATATAAACATATTTTCACTTTTTCTCTTAAAAAAAAAAAAAACCCCCAAAGTTCTTCCCAAAAGAAATTTTTTTAGCCAACCTAAAATAGTTAAAAAATTAAATAGTCAAATTAAAAAAATTCTTCCCAAATGAAGGCTAAATTCTATTCTTCTTATTTTGGTCTTGATTTGAACTATTTTATTAGAAAACAAAACTAGAATTACATATCATCAAGTAATAGGAAGTTCAACAAAACTATGATTAGATATCAGTGCATTGCATTTTTTTTTATACCTTTAGTTTCATATTTTTAATGAAATTTTTACTTCACTAATAATAATAACCACAAAAAAAAAAAAAAAAAAAAAAAACTAAACAATAAATAAAAATTTCACTAATATTAAACAGTAACTAATGAGCTCGTTACAGTAAAGGTTCTGAAAAAAGAACCATTTATTTTCTTCCCATCTTACATATATAGAGCTGGTTTTTTTTTTTTTTTTATTACATGATCTAAATAAGTATATATTTTTTTTATTTTTTACAAAAAAATGTGAAATATGGATTGGATTTGAAGTGATGTAGTAGAGAGAGGATATAACCCAGATAAAATGATTGTGATAGGATAATGTACTAAAATAGTATGTACTATTTTAGCACATGCAAACACCCCTTAAACTAAAACAAACTTTGAATGAAGGAACATAAATGAATTAAAAGCAACACAAGAAGAAAACAAGTTTATCATGGTACATGACATGGTCTTAGCTGGTGGCTGGCAGGGATGGAATTAGGAGAAGATTATGAGGGGTTATGGCCTTTTTGTTTTTGTGAAAAATTGTGTGTGCTATAACACTTCTAAATGTATATATCTTATTTCATAAATAAAATTGTCTTTTAATATAAAGTATACATATCTCATTCTTCTCCCATTTTGCATTATATTTTTATTTTCTATAAAAAAAAATTGTTTCTATGATATTTGAATTTTTTTATGCGTATATATATAATTTATACTCATAGTGATGAAACGTCTTGCATTTCTTGGTCACCAACACCCTTGATCATGTATGATAGGGTGGAGGCATTTTGTGTGTTGTTTGTGCATTCACTAAGCTTGTACAAGCTTGGTTTTTGGGCCATCATGCATTGAGATGCTTGGTTGGTGGCTCGAAAGCCAACTGTCACTCTCCTTTAAGCTTGAGACATGATAAGGAGGGTGACGGTACACACATTTCCTTGCAAATACACTGCCATGCCTCTATTTGCTCTCTGTCGCAGCAAAAAAAGAAGAATTTCTGGGAAGCAGTGGCCGACCGGCTACATGTCATAGTCGACCAGCTACCAAATAAGCCGACCGGCCATCAGTTCTGGCCGATGATCACCAATCATGGCCGATTGGCCATCAGTGTGTTCTTGTGATCAAACAGAAACAATCTGGAGGTTAGCC
This sequence comes from Camellia lanceoleosa, assembly GCA_025200525.1. Lineage (NCBI taxonomy): Eukaryota > Viridiplantae > Streptophyta > Magnoliopsida > Ericales > Theaceae > Camellia > Camellia lanceoleosa. The sequence continues at coordinate 100,121,855 of CM045760.1, forward strand.
CATTTTTCAGAGGTCCAAAGGTGTGCAAATAGAGACATCTTGAGGTAAGGCGGTGGATTTCCAAGCGAACGCCAACCGAGCATGCATGCCTCCCTCGCCCGCGAGGCCATTTTTATCGCTTTCTTAGCTAGTTGTAGTTAATTACATGTGCTATAATTAATTTAGCTTAGCTTATTTTATTGTTTTAATTAGCTTAGTATTAGCTAGTTATTCAATTCGTTTTTTTTTTTTTTTTGTAATAATTAATTAGCTTAGCATAGTTAATTAGTTGGTTTGTAATAATCAGTTTAATTAGCGTAGCTAGTTAGCTTATTTATTCGGACCCTCCTTCGTGAGGGCGCAATATTGTAATAAGTGTGCGTGTGTGTGTGCATGTTTTCCAAGCCCCACTTCTTTCTCCCTTTTACTTAACCATTTTCGATGGTTAGTTTTAGGGCATTTTTCAATTAGCATACCTTATGCTTGCATGCGTGCATCATTCATTTGTCTTGCATGCACCGGGCTCAGTCATTCAAACTGCATCGTATTTCAATACACTTTCTTGAATACGTGTTTCAAAGCATGCTATCAAGTGTTGCATTCATATGCCATCTTAGATAGCCAAGCCTATTTTAGTTGCATTTTTGCATGTGTTGCATTAGGCATCGTAACATAGTTAGGATCATGCATGATTTCTAAATAGTTTTCTGTTTTGGCTCAGAGTACACTGCAAGTGTTTATGTTTTAGCATCCTTGCATGAGTGTGAGTGCTGCCATGATAGCATGCTTGCCATGAGGCTATTTGTTTATTTGATTAACTGCATGAATGCCTGTGGATGAAGGTTTTATTGCCTGAAGTGGGACAATTCAACAAATGCGAATTTTAAAGCCCACTTTGCGAAATGGCAAAACATCATGTTTTAAGCCTACTTGAGGGTGGCAAATCCGCGCTTTAGCCTACTTGCGAGTAGCATTTTCAAACTATTTTCAAAAACAAAAATGAGTTGTTTTGTTACAATTCTCGTGATTGAGTCTATACTTGTATAATGTGTGCATCACATAGTAAGTTAGCTAATAACCGGAATAAGAACACATGTGTTTTCAAAACAACATATCATATTAGTAGAGGCCGATCTTTGATCGGGCGAGCGGGGGTGCTCATGTTATGACCTTCCCCTCTCATAGCCAGGTTCCCGAGCCGAGGCAACTTTTGTGATGACAGACACGTGGCCTTTTGCACGAGTCAAGGTTTCCTAAATTTTCCAAAAATAGAATATTTAGGTGGTGACTTTGTAATATGGTAAAGCAGTCCATGTTTGGCACTTTTTGATTCAAAATCGATTTTTCAAAATGATTTGCTGGATTGGACTCTTTGGTGATTTATCAGTCTTACATTGCACTTTGTGAGATTAGATTCAGAACCGTGACGGGAGTCCAAACTGTAGTAGCAGAACCTAATTCGTGCCCTCTCCGAAAGGAGGGGCGCCCGGAGGAAGTTCAGGCGGTCTACAGCCACTTATCCGTCATAACCAAAGTGTCTCGGCTTGGGAAGTTAGGTATGAGAGGTAAAGGTCATGAATTGAGCACCCCACTCATTCGATCAAAGATCGGCCTCTACTAATCATGATGTGATTTTTATAGACAATATATGCTCATGTTCTAGTTATTCTGCTAACTTACTATGTGAGATACACAAGTATAGACTAAGCCACTCACTTTGGAATGCTTTGATTTCATGTTTGTTTGCAAAGAGTTTTGAATATATGTCACTTGAAAAAAGCGAACTCATATGTGTTAATCAAAATCATCCCAACTTAAGCGAAATAGCCTTCATCCACAAGCATTCAAAAGGGTATATCAAATAAGCACTTAGCTTCATAGTAATATGCTTGATATGGCAACACAAACATACATGCAATATGTTAAAGCAAAAAATGCTCACCTAGTACTCAACCGAGGCAAGCCAAATATAAGGATATAGTTAGAACATGCATGCCCTAATATGCAAGTGACTTATGCAACACATACAAAATGCAATTACTATGTTCGGTTTATTTTGACATGTCATATGGATCAACTCAAAGCATGCGGCAACATACGTATTCAAGTAAGTAGAAAATGACAACAATGTTTAAAATGATGAACAAAACCCAATGCATACAAAAATGGATACACCACATGGCAATGATATGAAACGAAAAATATGATGCTACCATGATAAGCATGTAAATAAAAGGGAGAAAGAAATGAGGGGTTGGAAGACATACAAAATATTACAAATTTGCCTTCGCACAAGAGAGTCCGAATGAATATCCTAATTAACTAATTATTACAAACACCAAATGAATTAACTAAATTAACTAGCTATTACAAATTCAAATGAGGCTAACTAATTAATTACAACACTCTAATATTAAAGCACTAATTTAATGGACTAGAACGGGAAGTGAGGAGCCGCATGCACATAACCGTGAACATTCTCCCAAAAACCTCTCTGTTTGTAGCCAGAATCTGCTATGTTTACAGTCAGAAAATTATTCTGTTTTGGCCTTAGGTTCTACCACAAAAATGCCACTTCCTTATACAAAATTGATGGTCGGCCAGCCTTGGAAAGTGGTCGGCCGTGCAGAATGGTGGCCAGCCAGCCATTACTTTTGGGAATTACCCTGCTGCCACAAAGTTGAAACAGAGCAAAACAGAGTGTTTTCAGGAGATGTTTATCCTCTCTGCCCTTCCCTATCATGAAGATGATCAAGGGAGGAGTAGATTCAATTCACAAATTATCAATTGTCGTAAATTTGTTACGTGATGATCCATGAACCGATAGGACAAAAGCTCAACAAAATGAAACAAAAGATGAACAACAGCTCCTCTCTATCATGGAGTTACCTCAAGGAAATGGGTGGATAGTGCTTCATGAACCATTAAACATCACTAAAGAGTATGCAATGATTTAAGATGCAATGGGTTCAATATAACATCCGATTGAACCCAACTCAATTTTATTACCTTTTTTTACCTCTTTTAACCCAATTTTATTAACCTCTTTTACATTACCTTTCCAATTCTTATATTTTCTTCATTTTTGTCCAAAAGTGATAATTACACCCACTAAGGCCCCGTTTGGGGACTGACTAAATTAGCCAATTAGTCAAAAAGTTATTAAATTAGCCAAAAAGCCAATCACTCATACCAAAAAGTCAAAGATTCTTTTTTCTCTCTACTTTTTGCACATCTTTTCGTAATTAGCCAAAAAGTCATCCCAAACATATAAGTTTTTTTTACCTACCTTTTTAGCCAAATAGCCAAAAAGTTACTAAATTAGCATGTTCCCAAACAAGGCCTAAGTCCAAAAAGTGATAAAGAGAGGTGTCAAACACGAGATTGTGCTCAATATAAGAGAAATGTAATGCCTTGGTAATGAACCTCTGAAGAGATTAAACCGTTATGTTATCCTAGGTAGGCAACCCAAGGGAGTGATGAATTGGGTCATTAAAAAATTTTTGGAGCACACAAATTTTTTTGATGTTCAAGTTCATGATATTTTTCTTCACACAAAACACTTCTATTTATACACAAAAATATATCTGTTGGAAGAGACAGACACTCCTTGAGACGTCAGCTGAATTCATGTAGAAGAAAATCACGCGGAAAGAAAATTTGTAATCTTGCAAATTTGAGCACCTTTAGGCTTTAGTCAAATTTGTACTAAAATGCAAAAAAGAAAAGCTAATGGAAATGATGTCATGTATGACTTTCCACATGCCAATATGCACATATGTAACATGATATAATCAATGTAGTGTAAAAAGTCTAATTGCTCACGTGATGTATTCTATTTGTATTGTATGCATTATATATAATATTCTAATCAAATATTTGCATATACAGTAAAATCTTTTTAAGTAATACTTATAATGGATTTGAACATATATACCGTTTTCAAATTTTTGTATATGTTGTAGAGATTTTAAACTAAACATAACCTACCACTCTATGTGGTTGTATCAATTTTGTCAAAAGAAAACAACTCATTAATATCAAATTTGTCAAAAGATGAATAGTGACTAGTCAACCAATCAATCAATTTTATCAAAATAATACAACTAATCAACTTTAAATTTGTCAAAAAGTGAATAGTAATATTTTCAAAATATTTTCATTTAAATAATATTTATAACAAATATATCATACAACCTATATTTTAAACATATAATATTTTGTGTCAAATAATATAGAATATGTATATAAAAAAATCTAAAATTTTCAAATAATAGTTTAGACATTATCAAAATTAAACAACATGATTAACAATCTCCTTCTTTTTTATAATGGCAATATCTGTATGGATTTGACACCAAAAAAAAAAAAATCAACAAATTATTTGATAATTTTGCAACATAAGATATTTGATAATTTAAAGTACATGTATAGCAATTCAAATTCACATTTTACAATTAAAACTTATAATTTTTTCCCCTTTTGACATCATCAAAATAAAATATCGAGATAGGAAGGTTTTAGAGAGAAAAAATTTTCAGTGATCAAAACAAAAATCAGACAAACGCATTTGAGAAAATAATCTGGAATGCAAAAAAAAAAAAAAAAAAAATTATAATAATGGTTCTTATGTCTTTTCGTGATCATTGTTGAGATTTTGGGGCATCTCTTGAAAAAATGGTGCAGCGGCGCCCAAAATGTTGATAAACAAGATATTTGAGCAGATATGCATCGAGTATTGGATCAGATGGGTGTATAAAAAGTGACAAAGATGATAGGCAAAGATACGAAATCGTCAAGTGTTGTTGGAGAAATTTTGTTTAACTTTCTTGTGTAATCATGCCATTTCTTACCTTAGCCATCAATGGTTCTGACATACATGAGGTGCTTGTAATGTAGGAAAATGAGAGGTTATCAATGGTGCAGTACACGCTATTTCGGTAACTAAGAGTCCTTGTGTTTCTAGTAATCAGAATGATATCGATGCTATTAATAACACTATGGCTCTTAGTACACAGGCGATGACTGCGGTTTCCAATATGGTTCGACGACTACAAGCAAGAATACAAGAAAATCAGCAATGGAGAGATGATGTATGCTTATTAAAACAACAACTGGCTAATATTCGTCAGGAGAAGAGAGAACTAGAAAGGAAAAATTTGCAGTTGGAGAATGCAGTGCAATATTATGCAACAGTTATAATGCCAAGACTCACAAAAGTCAAAAATAAAGAGAGGCATGTAAATAAGGCTCATGAAAGTTGTTGAGAGAAGTGAAACGCAAAAAATCTGTGAAGCCTTCTCAACCTGTACATGTAATCGATCAGTAGTTTCTCCTTCTGAAATAAAATTGCAAGCATTTCTCTAAAAAAAAAAATTATCTGTCTTTGCTATATATAAAAAATTGTAGATAAGAAGGGAAAAAAAATTAGTTGATAATCATATATACTCCCCTTAAAATTATGCATAGAATATACAAACGCCCTCTTAAGATTATTCGTATTTTTATTTTTTATTTTATTGATTTAATTTCAAAAGATTACATAATAGAGTCTCCTCCTAAATTAATGCACAAAAGGAAATTACACAAATTGTAAGAAACAGATTACCAATTTATAATACCAAGGGCCATTAAGATCCGGCCATAAAAAACGACACTGAGTGCACTAGTATAAAAAGAGAAAATACAAATAAAACAATTTTTTCATACTAGGTAGAAGCAATTGTTATTAAATACAAGAGAGTTTGGACCACATATAACCACATAAAAAATATTACACAGTGCAAAAATAATTTTAACATGTTGATCAGCGATGATGTTGATGATTAGAAAGATGAGTGTAGATTAGTGATGAATTTTTGTACATTGGTGATGGATCTTGGTGAATCAGTAATAGATCTTGATGGATCGGAAATGATGTTGAAGATCGGTGATGAAGATGTTGTGTAGAGAAGTGATAGATCTAGGTAGATCGGTGAGGGATGTGGGTGGATAATGGTAGTGATGAAAGTGATAGACGATGGTGGTGATGGAGTCAGAGTTGGATGATGAAGGAAAAGCGAGAGCGAAAAAGAGATAGGAGAATATAGAGAGAGAAACATAGAACGAGAATGAAAGACAAAACAAAGAGTGAGGAAGAGAGCGTGTGAGAGATAGAGACCGAGTAGGTGAGAGAGAAAGAGAGAGAGAGAGAGAGAGAGAATATATATATACATATGCATAATTTTTTATTATAATTATTATTATTATTTTATTTTATTATTTATTAATTATTTTTTTTATTTAAAATTTATATTTAATATAAATATTCTATTAAAGTATTCATCATACCAAGTTCAGTTCTAATATAACAAAATTGTTCTTCATTATGAGGCTTGGTAAATATGTCAGCTAATTGATGATTTGTAGGCACAAATTCGAGTTCAATGTCACTTTTGAGTACATGATATCTTAGAAAATGATGCCTTATTTCAATGTGTTTAGTGCGTGAGTACTGAATAGGATTTTTTGAAAAGTTAATGGCACTAGTGTTGTCACATTTTATAGGAATATGATCATAGTGAAATCCAAAATCTTGAAGTTGTAATTTCATCCAAAACAATTGTGCACAACACCCAGTGGCGGCAATATATTCTGCTTTATCAGTTAACAAAGCCACTGAGTTTTGTTTTTTGCAAAATCAAGAAGTGAGTGAGTGTCCAAGAAAATAACAAGTGCCACTAGTGCTTTTACGGTCAAGTCTACATCCCGCAAAGTCGGCATGTGAGTAACCAAAAAGTTCAAAGTAGTTCCCTTAGGATACCATAATCCCAAATTTGGAGTGCCAACAAGATATCTGAAAATACGTTTGACTGTGGTGATGTGTAACTCTTTAGGTCCGAATTGAAAACGTGCACACGTACAAACACTAAACAATATATCGGGTCTACTAGTAGTAAGATAGAGTAAGGAACCGATCATACCTTAATATTTCTTTTCATTTACCGGTTTACCTTGCTCATCTTTGTCAATTTTTATTGATGTGCTCATTGGAGTTGCTGCAGGCTTTGATGATTTTATTTCAAACCTTTTGAGTAGATCCTTGATATATTTTATTTGATTTAAATAGATCCCATCCTTGGTTTGTTTAATTTGTAGATCGAGGAAGTAATTTAACTCTCTCATCATACTCATTTTGAATTCACCCTGCATATCTTTAGCAAACTCTTTGCACAAATTTTCATTAGTAGAACCAAAAATGATATCATCAACATAAATTTGAACATCTAGCATATCCTCCTTTTTGGTTTTTATAAGAAGTGTTGTATCAATTTTTCCTCTAGAAAAACCTTTATTAAGTAGAAAATTACTCAATCTTTCATACCATGCTCTAGAAGCTTGTTTTAAGCCATATAAGACTTTTGAAAGTTTGAAAACATGATCCGAGTACTTATGATTTTCAAAATCGGGAGGTTGTTCAACATAAAATTTCTTCGAAATGTAGCCATTTAAAAAAGCACTTTTAACATTCATTTGATATAATTTAAAATCTTTAAAACATGCAAAAGCAAGTAACATTCTAATAGCTTCAAGTCTAGCAACTGGTGCAAAATTTCATCAAGATCAATGCCCTCTTCTTGATTATAACGTTGAGCTACTAATCTAGCTTTGTTTCTAGTAACAACTCCAGATTCATCCATTTTATTTCGAAAAACCCATTTTGTACCAATAACGGGATAATCCTTAAGGCGAAGGGTCAAAAACCAAACTTCATTACTTTCAAATTGATTTAATTCTTCTTACGTTGCTAAAATCTAGTTTTCATCATTTTCAGCTTCTAAAAATGATTTTGGTTTTGTGAAACAAACGCTAAGTTACCACAAACATTTTTAACAGAGGAACGAGTTTTTATACATTTCGCTGCATCACCTATGACAAGGTCTTTGGGGGTGGCAATGAGCATACTTCCATTCCTTTGGTAGATTTGAGTCGTTTTCTGGAAGAGCATATATTTATTGAAGTTTCTCCATTGTCGCTTCTTCTTCATGTTTGAGTTCTGGATTTTCTTTATTTTCTTTTATGTAAATGCTCTCCATGCTTATCATCACTTACAAGATTCCTGAAAATAATATTGTTAGATTCATGAAAAGCAACATGCACAGATTCTTCAACAAGTGGAGTTCTTTTATTGAATACTCTATATGCTTTACTAGAAATTGAATAACAAAGAAATATAGCTTCATCCGATTTAGCATCAAATTTTCCTAGGTTATCTTTATTGTTATTTAATACAAAGCATTTACAACTAAATACACACAAGTGACTAATATTAGGTTTTCTACCTTTCCAAATTTCATAAGGGGTTTTCTCAAAAATAGGTCTAATCATAGCACGATTTATAACATAGCATGCAGTGAAAAAGGCTTCAACCCAAAAATATCTAGGTAAATTATTCTCATAAGGGGTAAATAATACATACACCTAGTTCAATTATCATCATAATAGCTACAATCCGTTAATTACATTAACTCATTTCTTTTAAAAATATACTCCGTGAACCACTATTCCACAGGGGTTTTCCTTTATTTTAAACGTTCCTAAAACACATCAAAACCATAATTATTCAACAACAATCTCATAACAAAGACAACATTTATAAACATTTCAATTACCGCTTTAACAACGTAGTTCATAACTCTTACAACCAACAACATATCATCACACATCACATAGTCCATTCTACAATAGTACACCCAATATATCTCTAATCACAATCAATACCATCCTCCACCGATGACCAAGAACAAAACTCTAGACGCCAATTACATAATTCAAAATAATAAATACACCCTTGGGTAATTTCATGCTCCCATTCTATGAGACCCCTAATGTAATACCCTTGTTCTGTAGTGCGCTAATTGGTCCTTAATATGAGTATGCTTATGTGTTTAATATGATTTTGTGTGCCATTATGTGAAAATATGCGATTTTGAATTCCTATCTGTTCACCATAGGAATATCTGTTTGATTATCTGCTTTGGGAATTAAATTGAAGGCCTTATTGGCCACCGAAACCAAAATTGATTTCGCCATTGTGTTTGGCATAATTTTTAGAGCCTACGGTGAAGTTTAATTGAAAAATTGATTCGGGCCAGATTAAGTTGATTAAATTGTTGAATTAGTACCCAATTATTTATTATTACTAAATTGTTGTTAGTGGGGTTGGTTGTATCAAGGCACTACACCTTCTTTTCTCTCCCCATAACTTCATTTGGCTGATTTGAACTCAAAAATAGAGAGAGGGTCGGCCATAGAGAGAGAGAGAGGGAGAGAATTGTGTGATTTTTGGCTCAAGTGTGGGGAATTTGAGGATTTGAACCCAAGATTTTGTTATAGCTTAAAAGATTGAACTCTTAGGTAAGTAAACTCATGGATTTTTGTTTGTAACTTGTAAATTCAAGATTAATTGGTGAGCTAAATCATGAGTTGTGTTGATTTTGATGAGTTATGGTCATGCATGCATAAAATTGCTATCAATTGCCATAAGTTGCATAATCTAGCATGTAATTTGTGAATTATGAAAGATTGGAAGTGTAATCCCACATGCAAGCATATTTTTGTTGAGTTTCATGGGAACGGGCACTAATTGCATCATTAGAAGTGAAAATGAAAGTCAAAATGGGCATGCATGTTGTTTATTAAAAATGGAAACCTTGAATGCATGAGTTTGAATTAATTTGGGGCATGCATGTGATCAATTTGTGAAATTGAGCTCCATGTTGATGTATTTTAGTGTTGGTACCATGTTAGTACAAGTATATGTGAAATTGGGGCCATAGTATGCAAGAAATGTTGGTTGGAATGTTGAATTCGAGCTCAAGAACTTAGCTGGAAAACCCAGAATTTTGATGTCCGCTCGAGCGGGGGAATAGCCGCTCGAGTGGGGATTTCGAGCTCCTAGTATTTTTCTTGCAGACATGGTGTCTGCTCGAGCGGGGAAGTTCACGCTCGAGCGGGGATCTTGTAGGATGAACTTCTGCTCGAGCGTAAAAATGATGCATCCAGTACTTTTTGTAGGCATAGTGTCCGCTCGAGCAGGGGATTTCACGCTCAAGCGGGGAGCCATGTTGAGTGGCCTTCCGCTCGAGCGCCAGAGTGGACGATCGAGTGTAAACTCGACCTAATTAGTACTTTTGCAGGCCTCAAGGGTCTGCTCGAGCGGGGAAGTCCACGCTCAAGCGGGGACCCTGTTTTCTGAAATTTTGTATGCTCGTTCTGTGTTTCGTTTTCCGTTCTCTTTCACTTGCAAGCACTCTTAGGCATGCATTGAGCATTATAATTGAGTTAAAAAGATAAGAATGAAGCCTAAAGAGGAATTTTTGAATTAAAGAATGGATTGAATTATTTGTGACCCATATGTGTTATGAGATATGTAGGGTCAAGCTCCAGGGCAAATCCACAAGCCGACCAATGTGAGTAATATCTAAAATGTGTTATTGTCCAATTGCTTACTCCTACATAAGTTTAGTAATGCGCAATAATTTGAATGGTGGACAAAGTTTGATATGAAAGTTTGAAAGGCCTTGTAGACACCCCATTTTTGACCGTCCTCAAGACCTGGACGTCACCACTTGAACACTCGGTGATTATCCATGTTCGTGTTCGTTTGGAGTTCCCGGAGTTCTCGGCTACGAGCCTTGCCTCAGGACCTCCGAACTTGACCTTTTTGTGTCTGGTTTTGCACCAAACACTTGTGCTTTGCCTTGGAGGGGTAAGGAATGCCTTGTGAGGCATCCCCACACACCACCGGCAGTGGCTAGAGGCCACCGGCTGGTTGGTGTTGCCATCGGCACTATATTGTGCCGGTCGGTACTCTTTTGTGCCGGTCGGCAGTCAATTTTGTCAAAATGACAATTTTGCCCTGCCGACTACTGTTCAGTTGCTTTTTGAGATATTTTGAAGCAGCTGTATAGCATTTGTATCTCCTCCATACACGTGTATGGAGGGATGAGCTTCTTGGTGGCTTAACTTGTAAGTTTGGTTGCCTATAAGAGAACCCTTCCTCCTCTTGGCTCAAGGGTTGGAGGGTTAGACATTTTGGAGAGAAAAGACCTCAGAAAAGCTCTGGTTTTAGGGTTTGAGTTCTATATCTATCCTATCTCTCTTTTTCTCTCTTGTTTGTACACTAGGTGCTTTAATCCACATTATTGCACACAAGCACCTAGTGTTTCACCTTCCCTTGGCTACTGAGGTTCCAAGAGGTTGTTCTTGGTGTTCTTGGCTAGATTTGAGCCCAAGGAAGCAACAACATCAACACTTGTGAAGAAGGTCAACAAGGGTGAGAAACTTGCTTTATATACCCCATTCTTGCACTCCATTTTTACCTATCTTTGAATTATTTTTGTGCTTGGTGTTTAATACAAAAAAGTTCTGTTTTTTAGTCCTCTTGATAGTTTATTAAGGGTACTTTGTGCTTTGGGGAAGTTTGGCCCCTCTTAGGCCTTGAAAGGCCTCATTTTTGTGCTATTTTGTGAGAGCTCCGGGATTTTGGTGTTTGGATCTCTTCACCACTGAAATCTTGAGGGATTTCAGTGGTGAAGATGATGCCTTGAAGTCCCAAGAAGGAGAGGGTCACCCCCTCTCCTTGTTGTCCTTGAAAAGGACAAATTTTGGCCTCTTGAGGAAGCCTATGTTCAAGTGTGTGTTGAGCATGTCATGACTGTTTTTCATGCTTATTATACCATGATATAACATGATTTTAAGTTGGTTTTGGTCCCTATTGCATGCTTAGCATAGTTGCCTTGTAATGCCTTGATATTGCCTTAACCTGCCTTAGGTTGTTAGCCCTAATTTGAGCATGATTTAGGCTTAGACTTGTGAATGATTTGTGCTTATTTTGCCATGCTTTAGGTCTGTCCATAGTCTTTTGGATTGATTTTAGCATGCTTAGTATAGCTCCTTTGTATTTGTGGCTTGCCGGGCTTGTATGCCTCAAGTATGCGAGTGTATAGCATGTGTTGCTTGCATTATTTTGATGGTTTGGAACCACCCTACATGTAATTTCAGACCCTTTGGCATGCCCATATGTTTTCCTTGCATGCCTCTTTAATGCTTTAAAAGCTTGTGTTGAATGCTCCATGTTTTGGTCATTACGCATGCCTTTGAATTTGAGTCACTTAGATGCCATCTATGTGGTCTTTTGGACTTAGTTTTATGTGTTAAAACTCTGTTTTCGGTTGCCTAATGCATGCCATGAATGGTTGTGTTAAGTGTAGTTCATTACCTCTTTGGTGAACCTTGAATGCGTGGGACATTGTAGCATGATTAGTTTGCTTTGTTGCTTGGTTTGACACCATGTTTTGCATGATTTTCAGAGCTTAGGATGCATGTTAAGTGTCCATGATATCCCCTTTCAAGTGTGCTTGAAGGTTGCTTACTTAGTGCCTAAGCGTTAAGCCTTAACATGTGCATTGTGTGTGTGTGTGTGTTGGCTTCCATTTTTGGACACTTTGGCCACTGTTTTAGGCTTAATTAGAGTTGCCTAACCTATGTGCAAGTCCATCCTCTTGTCGCTTGCATATGCTCCTTGAGTGTTGTAATGTATTGGTAAGTAAATGCATGTTAGGACTAACATGATTGAATGAAGTCGCATGTTTGTTTGCGTGCTTGGACACCCACATTACACCTTGCATACTTGAGGATTAACATTGGTGTTTCATGCCTTGTATGTTTGTTATCTTGTATGCTCCTTTGCATTGGCATGATTGCATACTAGTTGACATGTCTAGGATTGCATCACCTAAACATGCATGCTCTACCTCTTGACCAAGTCATGATAGAGGCCTAGCACCCTTGTGTGTTTGTTTGGTTTGCATGCATTTGAAATAGAAGTTGCACATTTGACTCTTTGGCCATCATGCATGGAAATGCGCGATTGGTGGCCCAAGAATCGAGGCACATGCCCCTTTGAGTCACAAATATGATAAGGGGCATGATTGGTGCACACATTGTTGGAATTACATTGCCATGCAAGTTTTTGCCCTCTGCTGCTGTGAGTTGCAGGTTCTGCAGACATTCAGTGCCGGCCGGCAGTGTTTAGTACCGACCGGCAGTCAATCAATGGCCGGTGGATATATTTTGTGCCGATGGCTACATCCTAGTGCCGGTGGTCATTTCCTCCAGCTGGTGGGATTCTCCAGTGTCCAGAGAGGCATCCTTGAGACTTTGGCAGATTTTAGAGGAACAAAGCAGGGAAAACAGAGGCAGGCTAGGCGTGGCAGTGCAATTCCGAGCGGAATCCGAGTGTGCATGCATTGGGCCCTCGCCCCGAGGCGGTTTACTTTTTTTTTCTTAGTTTAATTAATTTGTTAATTAATTAGGCTATTTGTAATATTTAATTAGTTTGCATAATTAATTAATTTGTATTATTCTTTTGGTCCCTCCGAGTGAGGGCAAATTTGTAATAAGTGTGCGTGGGTGTGTGCATGTTTTCCAACCCCCCCCCCCCAACTTCTTTCTTCCCTTTTATTTACCCGCTTACGATGGTAGATTAGGGCACGTTTATTTTAGCATACCTTATGCTACGCATGCGTGCATCCATGCATTTGTTGACATGCACCTGCTCGACATCATACAAACTGCACTGTATCTTCAAATCTAACTTGAATATGTGTTACTCGTGCATTTCACATGCCATGTTTAGGGTTAGCCGAGCCTATCCTAATCACATTCTGTATGCGATGCATTAGTCACTTAACATGAACTAGGGAATACATTTTTGCTAACTAGTTATTGTTTTGGCACGGAGTACGATGTAAGTATTTACGCTTTAGCATATCGCATGCGTGTGAATGTTAGCATGATAGTAGGCTTACCATGTGGCTAAATGCTTATGTGAGATAAACTGTTTGAATGCCTGTGGGTGGAGGTTGGATTGCTTGAGTTGGGAAAACTCATTGAAATCCGCGTTTTAGCCTACTTGCGAGTAGCGACTTCCAAAGCATTTTCAAAACAAACGGATATGCAATGTTTATTTCCAAATTAGGCAATCTAGTCTATACTTGTTTGCTGTGCGCATAACATAGTAATTCTACGCTAATAATTGGAATAAGAACACATAACGTTTTCAAAATCGGATATCACGGTTAGTAGAGGCGGTCTTGAATCGGCGAAGAATGCTCATAAATGACCTTCCCGATCGTACCCAAGCTCGAGCCAAGACACTTTGGTGATAGCGGACACGTGGCGTTCGCACCGAGTCGGGGTTTCCTAAATTTCCCATTTAAAAATATTTAGGTGGCGACTCATGTCTGAAGCAAATCCATGTTTGGCACTACTTTTCAAAAATCCGTTTTCTCAAAGCGATTTGCGAGTTGGACTCTTTGGTTGATTTAGAACCGCAACACGAAAAGGAGTCCGAATCAGCATAGAGGTCCCCATGGTATTTATTCTGATTCTGGGGAGTTTAGAGAGCTTGACTCGAACTCGTGATATCCTGTTCTGACTACACTTATGTGTTTCTTTGCATTGCATGTGCATTGGTGCGCTTAGGACACCGTGTTGGCCATCTGCTATTCCTCAGCGGTTTGCCGGAGGCTTGTCTTGTCAAGGCATGTCCATAAGGTGACGGTTCTGCGCTCTGCCAAGATAGAACACAAACCCCGGTTTTACCGGGGCACCCCTTTTTGACCATTCGACCTAGTGCATATTCGGATCCATTGTGACCATTCCAAACTAGGACAGGATGCTCACCCGATCATAGGTTGTTTGAAACCGCCGTGTGCGTAGTGAAACCCTAGCTCCTGACAAAATAGGACAGGGAAACCCTACCCCAACATAGGGGTGTATTGGCTCTCATTTATCTGCTATGTGCTTTTAGAGTGTATCTCTGCAGGGAACGCATGTATCAGTTTGCAAAGTTTGAGCGTCAGGCCTGCGGGCACCAGTATCAGTATTTTAAGAATCAGTTATATCTGCGGGTATCAGATTCAGATTTGGGGCAGTGATTTGAAACGATGATCGATAGTAGATTACTGATTGTCCCATGCATCCGTGTTTGATCGATTTAGAAATTTGAAATACTGCTTGTTTTTCGTTTCAGTTCAGAGATTCCGAGGGTCGATCCAGAACAGCTAGTGTCTTCTTCTTGCTGAGGCAGAACTGAACATGACGCAGAATATAGAAGAGATCGTGGTCATGACGGCCGCGTTAAGTCAAGGAATCACCCCACAGGATGAAGCTACTGTTGACATGCACCACCCACCCAGGTCGCCTGCCGCACATCCAATTTGGACCCCTCAACTATATCAGGCTCGCGAGCCTACTACATTTGAATTAATGGGAATGATAGGTGATCTTCAAATATCCGTGGCGGATCTCGCCTATGGGATGTCTATTTCGCCACTAGCTGCACCGTATTCCGGAGGCTTCATACCCCAGGAGCCCCCGCTACTGGGACGAATTGTAATTGAACTCAACTAACCGGAGATGACCTCCAGCTATGGTAACGATGCAGCAAACCAAACTCTAGATCAGGCCGAGGCCAGAGACAAAGGCAAGATGAAGGCAGATGCCGACCCTACCGAACAACTGCTGTGGGCAGTAGAGGCTTTGAAAGCCGGAGGGATGAACAAGCAACAGATATCCGCAGTTGTGTCAAAAGCTGTGGAGGATGCTTTCCCCACTTCGCCTGAGGGCAATTCCAGTCAATCAGAGAATCGGGATAGGCCCCGTCATGCCAAAACAGTTCTTCCCGTTCCCAGCCTTGCATCCGGAAAGGATCAGAAATCCAAGGCCGCACCCGCTGATCCCTTTGCTAGTGCATCTAGCAAGAGTGCTCAAGCTCCAAAGTACCTGCCCCAAGGACGCAGGGTCTTCCATGCTCTCTACATGCCATTGTCCAAGGCACTTCAAATCCTTGCCGAGAGGGGACACCTTAAACCCCTGGAGCCTCGGCCCCTCCCGAAGAATCTCCCCGCCACGGATGATGCTTCCCTGTACTGTGCGTACCATCAGCAGACTGGCCATGCCACTGATAATTGCTTCCGCCTCCGTCATGAAGTACAAGACTTGATTGACAACGAGGTTATCCTCCCGCCTACCTCAGCAAAGTCCGTCACCACTCAGTTGTTGGATTTCGAGGATACAGATACTGCAAGTATGTAATCATAAGGTGAACCGCCTGTGGGCAGTGTCTGGTACATTTTTGGATGTGGCGTTTGGCACGCATTTTTGAGCACCTGCCAACGCTAGTTTTGAAAATCCTGACTTGGGTGTCGAGTCAGTCTTTTGTTTTGTTTTTGAGTCTGTCTCTCTGTATTGAGTCAGTCTTTTTGCTTACAGGGTCTGTCTTATTGTAATGAGTCAGTCCCTCTTGTATAGTATACCAGGTGATTTCAGGGTTGTTGCCTCAAACACCGTTTTGTCTTGTAATTAGTGGCTTTTGCTTTTTGAGCCTGTTGCTGCCGAGGAGCCGATTATACCAGCAAATCTGAATGAAACAGTTGTGGCTATCATGTGCCGTATTTGTTGCTATTTGAGTCAGCCGCGCCGGAGGATGTGAATGGAACGACAATGCGTACCACCTACTCTCTTGTGCCTTAAACATCGTCGTAATGACCTAAGCTTTTCATAAAACCCCTTTTCAAACACTGTGGTGATAAAAACAAAAAGGAAGGAATTCCTCGGGTTTTGCAAAATTTTGACCATTTTGAGAGAAAGAGAAGCATGTTAAGCTTTTAATGAATGAAATCAAGCTTGTCAGCGTGAGTACTGAGAAGGACCCTGGCCTGATCCAGACTGGTTCCACACTATCTTCAACACGAGCGATTTGTCGCTTTCTTAAAAACTTTCAAAAACAAAATATTTTGCGCAGTCTTGCGAAGACCTGTGTGGAACCGCTCTTGAGATGGTGCAGCCCAGGATCGCTCCCAGCCTCGAGATTTGATTTATCTATTGCAAATCGGAATCTGTTCAAAACATTCAGTGCCATGAAACGCCTGTGTGGCCCATTTCGAAGCAGCCCTCGAGCAAGAGGCATCAAAGTCAGATCAGGAAGATCAGATCCCACTAAGCAAAGCTCGAGAAGTAGCCGTGATGGACTTTTCTTGCAAATCAATACAACAGTCGCTCTCCTGGATACGGAGAGGCTTCAATCTCAAAACCATTTGGCATGGGTTAGCTACACTTTTACCCTTTGAGAGGCTCGCTGGGCCGAAAACCCGAAAGGGCGGCCCAGGCAAAAGTTAGAGCAAAGAAAAAAAAGAAAAGAAAATACAAAAGAAGCAAAAAGAAAAGAAAAGAACAAAAAAAAAATAATAACAAAAGAAATAAAAATGAAAATGCAAAACAAAAGAAAAGGAAAAGAAAGAAAGAAGAAGAACAAAGCTCGCAAGGTCGAAAACCTGCAACAGGCGCCTTGGCAAAAGTTAGAGCCTAAACAGTGAAGGTTAAAATACCCGAGTGTACCTTAACCGGAACTACGTAAGGCTTGATTCCCATGTTTGGGATACGTAGGCAACTTCATCTTGAAGTCCAGCCCCCAGCGCTTCCATAGCATCTCAGTCCATGTCATGGTTTTGATCACTTTTTGCCTCCTCCGAATCCAATATCTTGACTGCAGCAACCTGGAATTACGTGACCAACTTCATCTTGAAGTCCAAACCACCAACACCTTCCAGGTGACTGTGTCCATATATTGATTCAAACCGTCTTCGCCTCCTCCGCGTCCGAGGGTCCAATCGTCATCAATGAGAACTGGCTCACAAAAATGCCGCGGCATCATCCAAACAAGGGGCAACTTTCCGTTGCCATGCATTGCCATAAGTTGCCCTGAGTTGCTGTCCAAACCAGGGGCAACTTTCCGTTGCTCTATCCCCCCTTTAAGCTAGGGGCAATTTTCCATTGCCTCCGATCCGAGGTTGCATATCTCGAGGGTAAGTTCCGTGCTCGTTTGAGCATTGACTGTTTGCAAAAATAGTTTTTGAAAATTTTTACTGAAGTTGACTATTTTCTAGAAAACTATTTCATTTTCCAAAATTGGACCATGTTTGGACCCAAAAAGGAGAATTTTCAATGCTCACATCCTGATTTGCATGATTTTCAAATCAAAAATCGAATAAGTGTGTTAATCCAACTCTCATTTTTGATCGAAACTGTTTTAGAAAACAAAAAATGGTCAAAGTGACGAACTAGGGGCATAATCAAGTCAGGCCTTCTGTCTTCCCCCCGCTAATATGCTTGCCAGCAAGGCACCCTATCTACCAGAAGAGGTAGCCGTGAGCTAGCTATATCGGGCGTGAACCCGCGACTTCCTATTCATCTGTCAGTCGCCCCGGGGAGGGATGAAAAATGAGAGAATAAAGAATAGAGAGGAGTAAGTTGAGAGAAAAGTGAGAAAAGGGTTTTGAGAGAAAAACCGAGCATGAGGGCCGAGTGATGTAAGTATCACAAATCAGAAAGGGTGGTAATTATGCCTGGAAGAATTGGCTCCTCGAGATCTGAGGTCTCTTTGTAAACATGTCCGTGTGTCGTGTCTTTCGATTTGTCGACCTTGATTTTGGCCTTGAGTCTCTTCCAAGCATGTCTCATTATGTCAGGTCGTGTGCCTTTTGTTTCTTTGTTTGAGTCTGTCTCGTTGTGTTCTGTGGTAGGCTCGATACCCCGGTCGAAAACCCCTCCTTTTCCAAAAAGTAATCGCTTGTGCTAAGAATGCTGTGCCATTCTCTGCAATCATGCGAGGCAGGAGAAGGAAATTTGGGACATCCGAGTGTGTTTCAACTGTAACCGTGCCAGCTTTGTGATCCGTCTTGACATATTGGGTTATTTGTTCAGGGTTTGCTGTGTGCAAGATGAACCGAGTGCTGTGTTATGGGTTGTATGCAGATCGATCCCTCGTAGAGTATGGGCTGTCTATTCAGTTTGAACAGTGAATTGTATGAGTTGTTCTGCTGCTAATTGGTTGGTTATCCGATTATCATAGTACAATTGCTCAATTTGCAGACAACAAATCAATATCATTTACATTTGAGGTGTAATATGATGCAATGCAGTGCAAACTACGAGATGTACAGATATAACACTCTTTTTAGACAAAAGGTTTGTTTCATATAATCTCTTCAAGTACAAAGTTTGAGGAAAACAAAAACCTGCCTGCAGCAGTACAAAGTACTCTATCTACCAACAAAAGAGAAAAGTACAAGAAAAGAAATAAAAGAAACAGCAAAAGTTTGGGGCATCAGCGTCATCAATGGCCTCGCGCCGGGGGATCTGTCCTCGCCCTCTTCCTGGGCAGAAGTCCAGGAGCATCACCGGAAGTGTCACTGTCCGAGCCCGAGCTGCCCCCGGCCTCCTCCTCCGATGCCTCCGCCTCCTCCTCAGACTCGTAAATGCAGGCTGGAGCCCATGTTGCTCGGCGTAATCGCCCTCCTCTAGTGCGGGGGAATATCCTACCATCTCGAGTAGAAATGGGAGGTCCAGGTGGAGCGACGCCACCCGCCGGAGGAAGTGGGAAGGGAGGCTGAAAAACATGAAAGGCAAATGCATCAGTATGTATGAAACAGTTTATCGGTCACGAATCACGGTGTATAAGTCTGAGTATGAATCTCGTGGCGGTTGAAACAATGCAAAATGCGATTGTATGAATCTGAGTATGAATCTGGTGGCGGTTTATCGCCATCACAGAATCTGATGTATGAGTATGAGTGCCGTGGCGGTTTATCGGTCGCGAATCACGATGTATAAATCTGATTTATACATCGCGTGAGCGGTTGAAACAGTCACGAGAATGCGATGTATGAGCCGCACGAGTATGAGTGTCGTGAAGCGGTTTATCGATCTGAATCGATGTATGAATCTGATGTATCAAGTGCCGTGAAATTTGGGAATCGATGTTGTATCGTGCATCAGATTATGCGAAGTAGTTTTGTGTATGGTTTGAAGCTATGTCAGAGAGAACATACCGGAAGGCCGTAAAAGGCTAGGAAGTCGAAGGTCATTGCGGCAAATCCCGTCATGGAGGCATTCATCTCCAGTAACTGCCGGGTATATCCAAAAGACGCCTGCAAGGGAATCAGATGCATCAATATTCTGTGGAATATCAAATAAACTAAAATGAAATAACTGTACAGAAATGCAGTAACACATACCAGAGGCAAGTCGGGGATACCGACAAACTCGTGATCAGCCGGCGGAGGGGCGAAGGGAATCTGATAGGTCGCCCCATCCGACCCCCGGAAAGACAGTGAAGCAGGCAGAGCAGGCCAACTGGCCTCCCGTCCTCTCTGAACTCCGCCCCTGCCGTGGACTCGAGCCCTCCTCGGCGCTCCTCCTCCTATTCCTGCTCCGGCCACTGGCGCCGCAGGTCCCTCTCTCTCAGCTCGACGGCCACCACTCAGCGGCCGCATGATGAAGGTCCGGACGTACTCTGAGTAGTCGCCCTCGCCTCTGAAGCCGTCTGCCTCCCAGCCGATGGTGTAGTCCGCCATCTGCTCAGTGGTGAAACGCTCGGTGTCCCTCATATGCTCAGGAGGGTGTCTGGGGATCTGCTCGAGTAACCCTAAGTGCAGCGCAAGCGCTCGCCAGTACCAAGCAGCACCGTGCCCTCGGCAAAATCGATGTAGCGAGGTCTCGGCAATGGCCGCAAACCGACCCGCACCATCGGCGAGGAGCCCACGGTACGGTGATCTGAAATTGAAATATAGTTTGTTACCTACTGGTATTGCAAATATACAGTGGAAAAGTGAAGCTTAAATAAACTGCAAGTAAAACATACCTCGACAGGGGTGATGGTGTCAAAATAGCGACGGAAGAAGCTAAAAGTCTCCATGACCTCCAGCGCACCTCCGTCAAGCGGCGTGAGAAGGGGCGACGAGAGGGTCTCCGCGCCAGTGCGAGGCGAGCCTAGGGAAGTAGGCGTAAACCCACAACTGCAAGGTGAATAACAGAATGTTTATCAGATAAAGCAGAATACAGAATAAGACAGAAATAGCAGAGTCGTGTGTTGTGTAGTGTATTGTGCAGAGTGTCTGATGTGAGCGATTATGCGGTCGATTAAGCGAGTATGTGTGCGTGTATATGCGATATCTGATCCGCGTGAAATAGACTACAGTGTGTGCAGTGTGCAGAGTACAGAAAATGTAAAGCAGAAATGTAAAGCGGAAAAGGAAATGTACCTCCCAAGCACACCAATAGCTCCCGAGCAACTGTCCGCTGCCGCGGGAGACTGAGCTCATATAGCCGTAGAGGGTGGCCAGAGCCGCACCACCCCAATCAGCATAAGATGTCCGGACATCCACCGGTCTGTTGAGAAGGCGGAGAACCTTGTGTTCGCCGGTTGGCGAAGAGTCGTCGAACAAAAACATCGAAAAGCCGTGCATACCTCTCCATGGCCTCTGAGTCATCGAGTCGCGTCCACGAAGAGGCGCACCGGAATCGCACCTCGAACCAGAGTAGCGGACGAAACACGGCCAGCGCAAGAGGCGAGCCGCCAAGTAAGTAGACCTGAGCAGCGGTCCACTCATCCATATCGATGTCGAAGGGGATCGGATCACCCCCTACCCCGATGCCAGTGAGCACCGAGAAATCGTAAGGGGTCATCGTCATGTCCCCGGTCGCGGATAGGTGAAATGAATTGGTGGTGTCCCACCACCTCTCTCTGCCGAAGCTAGAAGAAGAGGCACATAGCGATGGCGGGTCGCACCGCAAAAGGAACCAAAGCCCGCCTCGTCCACGATGCGTCGAACCGCCTCGGGAAGCTCCAAATACCAATCTCGAGCCACGACGTTCCCATACCCGCGGATGGTATGGGAATCTCCCTGTTTACAAACAAATAGCAGCAAAGCAATATGAAATGCACAATTTTGAAAAAATCGTGGTTCAGTGCAAATGTGGCATGCGTGCAAGTTTTTCAGATTCAAGCAGGTACCGGGTGCCGGTGTGCTTACAGTGAACTACAACGTGTAATGCGTCAACGTGTTTGAGTGGTTCAGTGCAAATGTGACATGCGTGCAAGTTTTTCAGATTCAAACAGATACCGGGTGCCGGTGTGCTTACAGTGAACTACAACGTGTGATGCGTCAGTATGTTTGAGTGGTTCAACATAGATATGGCATGCGTGCATATTTTCATATTCAAACAGGTATCGGGTGTCGGTGAGTTTGCAGTGAAATGCGGTGTGTACCGTGTGTTTGAGTGATTGAGGCTAGTGCAATGTGTGCGCATGTGTCCGTCTTAAACAGATATCAATTCTAAGCATGATTGCAATCTATTACAGTGAACAGTGTATCAGAATCAAGCAGTTAAAGAACGAAAGCAATTTTGGCAGTTAACAGTTCTACATTGCAGAAAGTAAAACGGGAAAGAGTGTTACCTTGGAAGCGCCGAAGGATAGGTGAGAGGTCGGCTCGCGTAGGAGGAGCTCCGGGTCCAGTGCTCGGTCAAAGCTGCGAAAATGGCAGAGTCCATCCGGTGGTAGCACATGAATCATTGCGGTATGCGTCAAGGTCGAAGGCAGCTCGCTCAACGGGAGAAGCTCGACCCCGGGATCCATCTCGTGATCCGGGGGAGTCCCGACATGTGGAACATTGTCAGCCATGGCAATGGTAGTGAGAAAATGGCCGGAAAAGCTGGAATGTGAAAAGTCAACCGAAAAAGTCAACCCCGAGCGGGCCGAAAATGGCCGGGAAGGTCGAAAGATGGAAAGGCACGGAAATGAAGAGGAAATCGAGGGGAACAAGTCCCGAAAAAGTGGAAATGGCAAAGGATGCTCCGAAACAGAATTTCAATCGGTGGAAAATGTCCGAAACGCGAAGAAAATCGCGAATCCGACGACGAAACGGGCTTGAAACGTGAAGAAAACAAGGAAATGAGGAGAGAAAAAGCTCTAGAGAGAGAGAGGGACAGTTTTCGGCGGTGGAAGAATAAAGAAATAGGGTTAGAAACCCTATTTTTAAAAGACCCGTGGTGAAATGGCAGAACTGCCCCCGATTAGGCATTTTTGGCCAGTCGGCAATATTTTGTGCCGGTCGGCACAATATTGTGCCGGTGGAGTTATTTTGCAGCTGGTGGCCAGCCGGTGGCTTCCTCTCCCAGCCGGTGATGTTCCCACAGCCTTGTTTAGGCCATGTGAGCAGTTTTGGGTCTTCATAGCTCAAGAAAATGCAAGAAAGTGCATCCCCGATGCTCAACAGGCCTCCGTTTTGACCTCGGACCGTGTCTTCTATGCGTGGCACTCAAATTCAAGCAAAGATTGTATCCTTTTGTATCCTTTTGTCTTTTACAAGATTCAAAAGTTGCCCCGTGTGCGTTGCATGCATCCATTACATTGTCCGGTGCGTCGCGTCATCGCTTGCACGCCCCTTACCGTCCTTGCGACCGTTTTGCATGGCATACGTGTCATACTTGCATTTCATTTTCCATTCAATGAGGTATGCGTGCCTCATTTTGCATTTCATTGCATCTCGAGGTACGCGTGCCTCGTTTTGCATTCCATTTTCCATTCAATGAGGTATGCGTGCCTCATTTTGCATTTCATCGCATCTTGAGGTATGCGTGCCTCATTTTGCATTTCATTGCATCTCGAGGTACGCGTGCCTCATTTTGCATTCCATTTTCCATTCAATGAGGTATGCGTGCCTCATTTTGCATTTCATCGCATCTTGAGGTATGCTTGCCTCATTTTGCATTTCATTGCATCTCGAGGTACGCGTGCCTCGTTTTGCATTCCATTTTTCATTCAATGAGGTATGCGTGCCTCATTTTCCATTTCATTGCATCTCGAGGTACGCGTGCCTCGTTTTGCATTCCATTTTCCATTCAATGAGGTATGCGTGCCTCATTTTGCATTTCATCGCATCTTGAGGTATGCGTGCCTCATTTTGCATTTCATTGCATCTCGAGGTACGCGTGCCTCGTTTTGCATTCCATTTTCCATTCAATGAGGTATGCGTGCCTCATTTTGCATTTCATCGCATCTTGAGGTATGCTTGCCTCATTTTGCATTTCATTGCATCTCGAGGTACGCGTGCCTCGTTTTGCATTCCATTTTCCATTCAATGAGGTATGCGTGCCTCATTTTGCATTTCATTGCATCTCGAGGTACGCGTGCCTCATTTTGCATTCCATTTTCCATTCAATGAGGTATGCGTGCCTCATTTTGCATTTCATCGCATCTTGAGGTATGCGTGCCTCATTTTGCATTTCATTGCATCTCGAGGTACGCGTGCCTCGTTTTGCATTCCATTTTCCATTCAATGAGGTATGCGTGCCCCATTTTGCATTTCATTGCATCTCGAGGTATGCGTGCCTCGTTTTGCATTCCATTTTCCATTCAATGAGGTATGCGTGCCTCATTTTGCATTTCATCGCATCTTGAGGTATGCGTGCCTCATTTTGCATTTCATTGCATCTCGAGGTACGCGTGCCTCGTTTTGCATTCCATTTTCCATTCAATGAGGTATGCGTGCCTCATTTTGCATTTCATTGCATCTCGGGGTATGCGTGCCTCATTTTGCATTTCATTGCGTCTCGAGGTACGCGTGCTTCGTTTTGCATTTTATTTTCCGTCTAGTGAGGTATGCGTGCCTCATGTCCATTTCAGTTTTGCATCTTGAGGTATGCGTGCCTCACTTTGCACTTCATTTGCATTTCGTTTTGCATTTTGCATCTTGTGGTATGCGTGCCTCACTTTGCATTTCATTTGCATTTCGTTTTGCGTTTTGCATCCATGAGGTATGCGTGCCTCATCTTGCATCTCATTTCGCATTTCGTCGCGCTATTTTGCGCACCTCATTGTTTTTCGCCCCCGGTCTGGCGAGACCTTAAACACGCGTGGTCTGGCGAGACCTTAAACACGCACGGTCTAGGAGACCTTAAATCCTCGGGAGGTGCAAGATCTTCGATGCATTAAGGTGCGCACCTCATTGCATTTAGCATGCATCGCATCGCGCTATTCTGCGCATCTCATTGCATTTTACATGCATTCAATTGCACTTTTTTGCACATCGCATTGTTCTGTGCATCACGGTCTAGGAGACCTTAAATCCTCTGAAGGTGCAATTCCTTTGGTGTTTGTCGTGCCCGAACGACTTTCGGTGGTCTGGTAAAGCCACCTGCCTGTTTTTGTGGTGAGTTCCTAGGAGACCAATGGGGACGGTGAAAACTAGAGTTCGAATGGCTTATGCCTAGAACACAAAGGTTCAGGATTTTCGAGACTAAAGTCTGGTTTAAATACCCAGGGGATGTACCCTCGGCTTGAAATCTGTATGGAAGCCCCATAGGTTGAGGCGGCGTGTCTACGCCTCACTCCTGGATACTGAACCAACCTAGTGTATCGCCCTGTTGGTAAGATAGGGAAAGCTGCAATCATAGTCGTTGCATCATCATGCATCATTTGTAAATACTGCATATATCATGCATTTCAAAAAGAATCCAAAAACAAAAACACATGCATATGTCATGCATCATTGTGAATATTGCATATGTCATGCATTTCAAAAAATACAACAAAAACATGCATTTGTCATGCATTTCATTGTAATATAGAGCATATGTCATGCATCTTTTGTAAATATCCATTCCATTGCATATTGTATACATTGCATTGTAGTTGCATGCATCCACTGCATCATCTTCCATCCATGGCTTGCGCCTTTCCTTGTTGAGCTTGGTCTAGTATGTGCCCTTACTTTTCACGTCAAAGCACAGTTCTGCATGTGCATCGCGCCTACTCCATGCTGGTATGTTGGTTTGAGGTTGCGGCACCTTTTCTGTGTTAGACATGGTTTGTATGTGTACATGCCTTTCCTAGGCAAAATACGGTTTGGCCGCACGCCATATCAATTGTAGATATTACATTGTAGTGTAATTGTTGCATCCGGCATTAGGATCATTGTTCTTTCCTCAGCGGGTCATCACCCCACTTATGTCAATCCACCCCAATACTTGTTCTTGTGTCCGTCTACATCACTCATAGTTCAGACATCGTTCTATGGTAGACGGACTCGTTACTTCCATCAACCTACTTGACATTTGTGTGGTTTCGAATCGCTCACGATTGAATCATGATTCAATTGCTTTGCATGTAGTTTACATTGTTTCAATTGCACTACATATCATTTGCATTGTTTATACTTAGTTTTGTATATATTGCATATCATTTTGCATTTGACTGCCTTGTCATGCATGTGGCTAACAATATTGTACCTGTTAAGTTTGCTTTCTTTGCAGGCACGATATTGTATGTACGGCTCATTTGAGGCCGGTGCAACCGGACGAGCTGCACAGGTATTGTATCCTCCGCGTGAGACGTTCAGAGAATTGCATAATTCTTTTACATCCTTTCTGCATTGTAGTGTAGTTTGGTGCTTGCTAGCTTATAACTGTCGCATGTGTGCTTCATTACAGCTTTCTTTGCATGATCATAAGTTATGCTCAGCCTCTTGCATCGTCAGTTGCATCTTGCCCCGCCTACGGGCGCATACCTTATCTGCGGCTTGTATGCCTATGCCTGAACTACGCTGGTTTGATTCCTAAAGGGATACGTAGGCAGCTTGCGAGTTCAACCATTTGCGCTTTGTATGTTTATCCAAGTCTTCGGCCTTGTCAAAAATGGGTCGTCTCTGGGCTTTGACATTCACTCCTGTCATTGTTATGACTTCCGAGTTCTGTCAAAGAGGGGCAACTGTAGACACCCCATTTTTGACCGTCCTCAAGACGTGGACGTCACCACTTGAACACTCGGTGATTATCCATGTTCGTGTTCGTTCGGAGTTCCCGGAGTTCTCGGCTACGCGCCTTGCCTCAGGACCTCCGAACTTGACCTTTTTGTGTCTGGTTTTGCACCAAACACTT
The DNA here is from genome assembly GCA_025200525.1 of Camellia lanceoleosa. Classification (NCBI taxonomy): domain Eukaryota; kingdom Viridiplantae; phylum Streptophyta; class Magnoliopsida; order Ericales; family Theaceae; genus Camellia; species Camellia lanceoleosa. Next base: position 100,148,660 of record CM045760.1, read on the forward strand.
GTGCTTTGCCTTGGAGGGGTAGGGAATGCCTTGTGAGGCATCCCCACACACCACCGGCAGTGGCTAGAGGCCACCGGCTGGTTGGTGTTGCCATTGGCACTATATTGTGCCGGTCGGCAGTCAATTTTGTCAAAATGACAATTTTGCCCTGCCGACTACTGTTCAGTTGCTTTTTGAGATATTTTGAAGTAGCTGTATAGCATTTGTTTCTCCTCCATACACGTGTATGGAGGGATGAGCTTCTTGGTGACTTAACTTGTAAGTTTGGTTGCCTATAAGAGAACCCTTCCTCCTCTTGGCTCAAGGGTTGGAGGGTTAGACTTTTTGGAGAGAAAAGACCTCAGAAAAGCTCTGGTTTTAGGGTTTGAGTTCTATATCTATCCTATCTCTCTTTTTCTCTCTTGTTTGTACACTAGGTGCTTTAGTCCACATTATTGCACACAAGCACCTAGTGTTTCACCTTCCCTTGGCTACTGAGGTTCCAAGAGGTTGTTCTTGGTGTTCTTGGCTGGATTTGAGCCCAAGGAAGCAACAACATCAACACTTGTGAAGAAGGTCAACAAGGGTGAGAAACTTGCTTTATATACCCCATTCTTGCACTCCATTTTTACCTATCTTTGAACTGTTTTTGTGCTTGGTGTTTAATACAAAAAAGTTCTGTTTTTTAGTCCTCTTGATAGTTTATTAAGGGTACTTTGTGCTTTGGGGAAGTTTGGCCCCTCTTAGGCCTTGAAAGGCCTCATTTTTGTGCTATTTTGTGAGAGCTCCGGGATTTTGGTGTTTGGATCTCTTCACTACTGAAATCTTGAGGGATTTCAGTGGTGAAGATGATGCCTTGAAGTCCCAAGAAGGAGAGGGTCACCCCCTCTCCTTGTTGTCCTTGAAAAGGACAAATTTTGGCCTCTTGAGGAAGCCTATGTTCAAGTGTGTGTTGAGCATGTCATGACTGTTTTTCATGCTTATTATACCATGATATAACATGATTTTAAGTTGGTTTTGGTCCCTATTGCATGCTTAGCATAGTTGCCTTGTAATGCCTTGATATTGCCTTAACCTGCCTTAGGTTGTTAGCCCTAATTTGAGCATGATTTAGGCTTAGACTTGTGAATGATTTGTGCTTATTTTGCCATGCTTTAGGTCTGTCCATAGTCTTTTGGATTGATTTTAGCATGCTTAGTATAGCTCCTTTGTATTTGTGGCTTGCCGGGCTTGTATGCCTCAAGTATGCGAGTGTATAGCATGTGTTGCTTGCATTATTTTGATGGTTTGGAACCACCCTACATGTAATTTCAGACCCTTTGGCATGCCCATATGTTTTCCTTGCATGCCTCTTTAATGCTTTAAAAGCTTGTGTTGAATGCTCCATGTTTTGGTCATTACGCATGCCTTTGAATTTGAGTCACTTAGATGCCATCTATGTGGTCTTTTGGACTTAGTTTTATGTGTTAAAACTCTGTTTTCGGTTGCCTAATGCATTCCATGAATGGTTGTGTTAAGTGTAGTTCATTACCTCTTTGGTGAACCTTGAATGCGTGGGACATTGTAGCATGATTAGTTTGCTTTGTTGCTTGGTTTGACACCATGTTTTGCATGATTTTCAGAGCTTAGGATGCATGTTAAGTGTCCATGATATCCCCTTTCAAGTGTGCTTGAAGGTTGCTTACTTAGTGCCTAAGCGTTAAGCCTTAACATGTGCATTGTGTGTGTGTGTGTTGGCTTCCATTTTTGGACACTTTGGCCACTGTTTTAGGCTTAATTAGAGTTGCCTAACCTATGTGCAAGTCCATCCTCTTGTCGCTTGCATATGCTCCTTGAGTGTTGTAATGTATTGGTAAGTAAATGCATGTTAGGACTAACATGATTGAATGAAGTCGCATGTTTGTTTGCGTGCTTGGACACCTACATTACACCTTGCATACTTGAGGATTAACATTGGTGTTTCATGCCTTGTATGTTTGTTATCTTGTATGCTCCTTTGCATTGGCATGATTGCATACTAGTTGACATGTCTAGGATTGCATCACCTAAACATGCATGCTCTACCTCTTGACCAAGTCATGATAGAGGCCTAGCACCCTTGTGTGTTTGTTTGGTTTGCATGCATTTGAAATAGAAGCTGCACATTTGACTCTTTGGCCATCATGCATGGAAATGCGCGATTGGTGGCCCGAGAATCGAGGCACATGCCCCTTTGAGTCACAAATATGATAAGGGGCACGATTGGTGCACACATTGTTGGAATTACATTGCCATGCAAGTTTTTGCCCTCTACTGCTGCGAGTTGCAGGTTCTGCAGACATTCAGTGCCGGCCGGCAGTGTTTAGTGCCGACCGGCAGTCAATCAATGGCCGGTGGATATATTTTGTGCCGATGGCTACATCCTAGTGCCGGTGGTCATTTCCTCCAGCCGGTGGGATTCTCTAGTGTCCAGAGAGGCATCCTTGAGACTTTGGCAGATTTCAGAGGAACAAAGCAGGGAAAACAGAGGCAGGCTAGGCATAGCAATGCAATTCCGAGCGGAATCCGAGTGTGCATGCATTGGGCCCTCGCCCCGAGGCGGTTTACTTTTTTTTTCTTAGTTTAATTAATTTGTTAATTAATTAGGCTATTTGTAATATTTAATTAGTTTGCGTAATTAATTAATTTGTATTATTCTTTTGGTCCCTCTGAGTGGGGGCAAATTTGTAATAAGTGTGCGTGAGTGTGTGCATGTCTTCCAACCCCCCCCCCACTTCTTTCTTCCCTTTTATTTACCCGCTTACGATGGTAGATTAGGGCACGTTTATTTTAGCATACCTTATGCTACGCATGCGTGCATCCATGCATTTGTTGACATGCACCGGGCTCGGTACATCATACAAACTGCACTGTATCTTCAAATCTAACTTGAATACGTGTTACTCGTGCATTTCACATGCCATGTTTAGGGTTAGCCGAGCCTATCCTAATCACATTCTGTATGCGATGCATTAGTCACTTAACATGAACTAGGGCATACATTTTTGCTAACTAGTTATTGTTTTGGCACGGAGTACGATGTAAGTATTTACGCTTTAGCATATCGCATGCGTGTGAATGTTAGCATGATAGTAGGCTTACCATGTGGCTAAATGCTTATGTGAGATAAACTGTTTGAATGCCTGTGGGTGGAGGTTGGATTGCTTGAGTTGGGAAAACTCATTGAAATCTGCGTTTAGCCTACTTGCGAGTAGCAACTTCCAAAGCATTTTCAAAACAAACGGATATGCAATGTTTATTTCCAAATTAGGCAATCTAGTCTATACTTGTTTGTTGTACGCATAACATAGTAATTCTAGGCTAATAATTGGAATAAGAACACATAACGTTTTCAAAATCGGATATCACGGTTAGTAGAGGCCGGTCTTCGGACCGGGCGAAAGGGGGTGCTCATAGCTGACCTTCCCCGATCGTACCCAAGCTCCCGAGCCAAGACACTTTGGTGATGACGGACACGTGGCGTTCGGCACCGAGTCAGGGTTTCCTAAATTTCCCATTTAAAAATATTTAGGTGGCGACTCTGTAATCTGGCAAAGCAGTCCATGTTTGGCACTACTTTTCAAAAAATCCGTTTTTCTCAAACGATTTGCCAGAGTTGGACTCTTTGGTTCAGATTTAGAACCGCAACACGAAAAGGGAGTCCGAACTGTAGCATAGAGGTCCCCCGCGGGCGCTGTTACAGGCCTAAAGGCCAGTTTGATATGAAAGTTTGAAAGGCCTAAAGGCCAGTTTGATATAAAAGTTTGAATGGCCTAAAGGCCAATTTGATATGAAAGTTTTAAAGGCCTAAAGGCCGGTTCGATTTGAAAGTTTGAAAGGGCCTAAGGGCCAGTTTGAGTTTGAAAAGGCCAAAGGCCAGTTTGACATGAATGAATTGGGCCGAGGCCGTCTGATGTATGATGTTCCAATGTATTTACTTTATTTGATATTATTCACTGGGCTTTCGCTCACGCTCATTCATGTGTTTGTAGGTGAGCTAAGAGAGGTCCAGACCCAGCCCCAGTGAAGTCTGTATGGAACAACTGGGTTTTTGAAGAGTCAGCCCATGTGTCTCACGCATGGGACTCGCCTTCGCCTTTTTGTCATTTTGTTTTGTATTGTCATGTCGGCGAAGTCTTTGTATATGTTTGTATATAGTTTTCACGGGTTGACATAGTTTTGAATGATCTTGTCTGTACAGAACTTTTTTGATACTTTATTTCTATTGTGAGTTATTAATGTAAATATGTATGGTTGTTTTGAGGTGCCATGTAAGCACAGCTCTATGGACAAAGTTTTAAATTTTGCTTCCGTTTGGCCCCTTTACTCTGATGAGTTATGTCTATTTTGGTTTGAGGCCGTAGGTAATCTCGGGATTACTGACCGGTTATGGCCTCAACCCATAGGGGCGGGTTTGGGTCATGACACCTAACTTTTGTAAACCCTATTAGGTCCTTTACTTTTAAATTATTTCTTGAAATCGCTCAATTTCTTAATTAATTACAATTTTAACCCTAGGATCAAAATGCATGCACCAACTGAAAACTCGCAAACCCTGATCGATTTTGATAACTTAGAAATCATTCTAATACCCTAATACTAATTAATTGACTCCATAAACGTAGAATTACCACTTGAAAACCCTAGATTTTTCCAGTTTTTATCACGCTCGTCAGTTGATAACCTTTTTATTCGAAACAAGAAATTCAAACCGAATTAGATTCTCTAAACCTAACTTAGTTAAATTCTACTCTAAAATAAATGTTTCAATTCATAAATTAAGGCCTTAGCCCTCATATTTTACTTAAATCACAAAATGACCCCACGTTAGTACTATTGTATATATATATTTGTACCTCTTATTCATCAAATCTTTTTGTACACAATATCTATGGAATTTGTACACAAAATAAATAGGAAAATCCCCCATATCTTGAGCACACGGCCAGCCATCATACCTCCTAGGCTATAATCATGGTACTTTAGAGACAAATCCCTTGAATCATGGAAATAATTACGACTATGGTATCAATTCCATATATATACATGTATATATCTAATGTACTTGTAACTAGAATGGATTAAATTAGACTTAAGCCTAACTAGATCATAATTAAGGTCCTAATTATCCACTATTCTATTTCATTTGAACTAAATACAACTCAATTCTATTACATTTCAACCAAAGGACATTATAGACAATTCGCAATATTTCCCTATAAATACACCACCATCCTCCATCTATTTGAACATCAAACACCACACCCACACACTCACATGTCATAGACAGAGGGAGAGGAGTGGAGAGTGAGCTTGTGGGAGGGAGAAAGAAGAGAAAGAGAACAAGTCTTGCAAAACTAGTTTTGTAAGCATTTGAGTAAGCCACAACACAACTCTCTTTTATTTTCCTTTTTCAAATACATGCACTTAGAAGTTTTAAACATTCATTTCAGATGTTTTTTGATGGTATTATTGTCTTAAAAATGAAAGGAGTTGAGCCTTGATTCTACCCTTCTTGTATTTCTCTTAATCGGTATATGACTACCCTTTTTCCATATCAATCTCTCAAAATTTTCAAAGGCACACCTTCACCTTAAATTTTTGAGTTTAATACATATCATTTATCATGTTTTCATCACAAGAGAAGTGGAAAATTTCCCCTAGTTGACCTCCTTTCTCACCAACTTTCTTATTTCAAGAACTATGCTAGAAAAATCTATTTTACAGCCAACTTGCGAAAATTCTAGAAAAATGTATAAAACTCTTTCGAACATCAATTTTATGTCAAAATCTTCCTTAAGAATCTAGCTTTCAAGGAAAATTTGTTTCATTGAAAAAGAGTAAGCGGTTTGTAAGAAAATCCAATTTTTGTAATGATCAATGAATCTGGACAGCGCTGGAGTGTTTCTTAAATAACTAAAAATCTAGAAAAGATATTCCATTTCCGAAACATGTTCTGAAAACTAGATTAAATTCTCTACAAACCATAAGAAGGCCGAGTTTGGGAAAAATCTGAAATAGCCCTTTTGATTTTAATCTTTGAATGGTACTGAATCTGGAAATTTAGTTTTGCATGGGTGTTTTATGCTTTTGTGTACATGAATATGCTTATTAGTTTATGATCATGTCTTAGTATGATATTAAATGTGTTATGGTTATGTTCCTTTTCTTCTTCAATGGATGATGCTCTTGCTTATGTGGATATTATTATCTTGTTAAGTTGTTCTAACTTTGATTTAAAACATTTAACTCAATGGGAAACTTCATTAGGGTGGTATTGGGTTTTCGATCACTTGAATATTGAAGAGATAATAATGAGTTATATATGGATTGATGGGATATGCTCCCTAATTGCAAGTTAAGTCTTGCGCAAGCGGTTGTCTTGTAAACCCTAGAATGGAACGGACGTATTCAGACTCTTTGCGGCGGTTTGATTGGTGAGATAAGGTTGGGTCCGGATGGGACATTCAGGAGGAAAAAACTTTTTTGGAAGGATAAGATTGGACTATGGGTGATAAAATATTTTTCTTTTCGCTGTCCCTTTTGAGGCCCTGCGGTTGGCGCTACGCGGTATATAACCATTGGTAGGCATTCGAGGTTAGTTCTGCAATAAAGCAGCAAAAGAGGGAGTTCCGAATAGTCCGGTGTCCAATTCTTATGGTTGGGAGGATGAAATCTCTTTGGGGGATTTCTAGAATACTAACCACTAACATTATAACCATTGTTATATATTTGAATGACATGTTCCTTCCTCTGTTATTAAAATTGTTGTTATTAACTTGAATATCATGCTGCACTACTTGCTCGCCGCAAATATGATGGTGTATTGGATTGGGAAAAAGAGACAGGATGTGTGTGCGTTTACTGGACATTCAATGCTCACGGCGTTTCATGCCAGATATTGAAGACTATTAGACCGGTCGAAGGCAAAGCTTAAGCATTTGAGGACGTACGGCTACCCTAGGAGGATTAGAAACTAGTTTGTAAACGTGTTTTGAGATTGTAAGTGATAGATCCCATATTGTATTTAAGACATGATTTTGTAATTTGTATATATATAACATTTGTAACTTATCCTTATACCCCGTTAACTCATGCAGGCCTTGTGTTAATACCTTGTCAAGATCTGTTAAAAAGGTAGCCTTGCTATCTAAGGTGGTTGGACTTAGAAGGGAGGCTATTTTCACTCCTCCGATCTTCCTGGGATCTTGCTTGGTTATTAGCCAAAGGACTTATTCGTGACGTATCCTACTCTTGTAACCTTGGATAAACCCTGTATTTAATGATTAATATATTATCTGATGTTCTCGATTTTTGGACCGTCACACGTTCATTGCACACCCTTATGTTTTGTAAAAAGTTAGCTAATTCCAATTTATTTTATAAAGATAGAACTCCTCTACTCCAATTCACAACACAAGCGACAATAACCAAAATCCATTATCATTAACCCAAAAATCCCAATTTGTTAAACAACCAAAACCTAACCCCAATTTGCAATTAACATTAAACTTCTCTTTAACATTCCAAATCAATAAACTAAACACCCAACCTTTCCAATTCATACCCTACACATGATTTACAACCCACAACCAATTATGTACAACCCACAAACTCACCAATGTAAGCCCAAATCTTCCCATATGCTTTTTAACAAAATCAACCACAGACTATGCTTTTAAATGTAGTGAAAATATCACAAGTCTATCAACAAAGAGGTATTGAAGAGAAGCTCAAGAATCCCTACCTCTTGAAGTGAACAGGAGAAAAGCCGAAAATCCACTGACGACGAAAACACAATCCGCTTAGATTAAATCGAAGCCCTCACGACCCTTTACGTTTATATCTATAGGACTAGGGGTAGAAAATGGGTGTAACCAGATGAAACCCAAGCTCTTAGGTCTAAGAAACCCTAACAATGGCAAAAAATGGAGAGAAAAGAGAGAGAAAAGCAAAAAATGACCTTTTCAGCGTACTGCGGCCTTATATAGACGCGTAGTCCGCTCGAGCGCAAGAAGTGACACTCGAGTGTCTAGACACAAAAAGTGTGACCGCTCAAGCACAAGAAGTGTGGCTCAAGTGTAGAATACAAACTCTCAGAAGTTTTATAGACAAGTGACCACCGTTCGAGCGCAATAATGGCTACTCGAGCGAAGAATAACAACTCTTAGTAACACTTCAAACCTGCGAAAGTGCTGGAAGTTCAAAACGACTGCTCAAGCACAGAAAGTGCCGCTTGAGTTCATAGGCAAAATCTTAAGCAGCACCAACTTGAAAACAAGTCACCAACCTGTTCCAATGCAGCCAAGACACTCCAATAACTAAACCCAACAAATGGAGTAGAAGCAAGACATAAACAACCAAAAAGGCAATGAAACCCGGATTCAAAACATTAACGGGTTGGATCCAAACTAGGGTCACTATAACCTCCCCCCTTTAAGGAATTTCATCCCCAAAATTGAGAGCATGCTAAAACACAAGGTACCCAAATGTAAAAAAAAGACACCCACCAAAACAAACGTTAGATCCATAGACAGGATACCTTCCCCGAAGCTCGGTCAACGCCTCGGTGCCCCAAAGACCCCCGAGCAACACCCAACAGGAAAAAGTTCACAACTGACTCTTTGACCCACATACTCGATGGGATCCAAGAGACTAAAGCAAACAATCGAACTGCTCACTCCCAAATGCCAAATACAAGCTGAGTGCTCTACACTCGAACATCAAAGGAAATTGCACTCCCAACCAGAATGCAGCAATCAACTCTCATTGAAAGAAAGGCTACACCCACTACCACAACCAATGCTAACCCACAAGGGAAATAAAACGCACATAACAAGTAACTGAAACCAAACCATAACATAATTCACCCCTACAAGGTTGAATAGAATAATCACATAATCTGGTTAAAACAATAGTTTCCTTATTATTTCGAAAACTCTTTTATCACTTTTTCCCATTTTCTCAAAAGTTATTCAAACTCACACCAGTTTCCAACACAATTGCATTCCAAAATTGTGAGAAGACCAATTGTTTTGCAAACATTTTCTCTAAACAACCCATGAAATTTCAAACCAAAATTTTCAATTTAAATGAAATGCCATACAAGGCCATAAAACCAAACTCACTTTCTTGTTTATTTCTCAACAACATCCGGTGAATCTCAACCATCACCCAATCACAACCATCACACCCTCGATGATTTCAAAATTCAATAGACACATTTCAATCACAATAATGAACATAAATAAATATAGTACCAAGAGATATATTACAACGTAAATTGCTTCCCAAATCCCGAAAGTTTCAAACCAACACAACACCAGTAATATTAATTAATATAATTCAATGGCACATAAGCGCTTGCAAAATTTACACATTAACACGTTGCCCCAGCTCAAAAGGTTCTACACACCTATATGAACCAAACAACACCCATAAGCGAGGCTTCACGCCCCCAAGTACAAATAAAACTACCCCTCAACCCTATAACCATTAGCTCAAATCGAAAACGATTTCCAAGGTGACCATGTGTCAACCAACTTCAAATACCATACAACCAAACCAATTATCCTCTATTCTCACGACTCAAAGTTCAAAACAGAACACTATTACTATACCAAGCACAATATAAAACACAACCCTGCCTCTCAACAAGGCATACGAGACCAACCTGAGACATCACAAGCTAACACGCTATCCCAAGACATCAATATGGCTTAATAAAACTAGGATTCCCACTCCTTACAACATCTATCAGCACATCACAAATAAATATAAGGTTAGTTACATAACCACACCATTTAGGTTTACAACCACGTACACATATGCATAAACAACATCTATTGGCATACTGCCTTTCATAAGATAACATCATACGACATTTCAAAACATCAAAACTCCCTCACACTTCCAACCTCACTACTATCCCCGCTTGGATTACTGAAACTGGCTCTGCTCCCACAGAGGACAACAACACCGAACATGGCCTGTCCAACCACATCTAGAACACCAAGGTGGTCCCCTATTTCGAGACTGACTTGAGGATGCCTGAGTCTGACTAGACCCTCCACAGGACGAGTCTGAAGAAATAAAAGTAGCCTGAGGCATCAATTGCACCTGTGCCTGTGATCTTGCCCACCTCCAATTCTTACTAGATCTACTACCTCTCTGAACAGTTGAACTTATCGGTATGGATTCCTCCTCCTCATCCTGACCAACACTATCGATAATGGTTTCCATGTGAGCCGTTGCCTCTACCAAGGCATGATAATCTCTATGCATTGCCTCGGCAACCTTGCTCCGAATGACATCACATGGCTTCCTCTCGAACTCAAGACAATGCCGCTCCTCTGTCGCAACTAACTCTGGAGCAAATCTCGACAAACTAGTGAATCTCGTCTCAAACTATGCCAAAAGAGTATCCTCCTAGTGTAACTCAACAAACTGGTTCCTCAATCTTTCTTGAGTGGAAGGAGAAAAATACTTAGCCAAAAAGGCCTCAGTGAAAGCACCCCAAGTACTGCCCACAGAAACTCGCGTAGACTTCCACCAATAACTGGCGTCTCCCTTCAGTTGGAAACCAGCCAACACAACCCTCAGCACTTCGTCTTCAACTCTGAGCATATTAAGAGTCTTGGTAATTTGTTCTAACCAATCATCAGCCTCCAACGGCTTAGGCTTCCCTAAAAACACAAGTGGATTGGAGCGAAGAAACTCCTTGGTCAACTTAAGGTTATGCCCATGGTTCCCCCTCATTGCGAGCTAGAGCATCTCTTACCGCTCTCACAATCTCACGTGCAACTTCCTCACCACAGCTGACGCTACGGGGATAGGTACTAACAGAACAACTGTGCCTCTACCGACACTCCTACTTCCCCTACGACCTCTACTTCCTTAAGAAGACATCCTATAAAACCAAAACCGAAACAAACTTAGTAAGCAACACAATGGCCTTGCCCAAGGCACACACTAACCTCCGCTTCAAGAAAGATTTCGCCCCAAAACACATAATTTTATCACATAAACGATTAAACAATTAACCACATAATCGAATCAAGTTAACGAGATAACTACTCACCCCAGAACTCTCAAGGAATTCCTATCAGAAACCACATTCATCAGGCGTGTTTCCAATAGAACCTCAAAGTAAGTTCACCGATGACAAGCATTATCCAGGAAACTTAACCCCATGCTCACACAAATGCAACATATAAAGTCCTAACACATAAATCATCTATATGCAATGTCCTCACCAAGCATAGTAAACCCAATATGGTAAAACCACTTCCCACGAACCCAAAGTATTCTACCCAACTCGCTCTGATACTAAGTTGTCACACCCCGTCTTTTATTAACCTAATCCATTACCAAATCCCTTATAATAATTCCATTTAGATGAGAACATGAACAAGAATAAATGATGACATTCTCACACGGGAACAATGATGATATAAATGTTTCCCTTTGACGCAATTCAGTATAAAATCAATTTTTCTCTTTCTCATTCCCATCATTACTTCCAAAAGAAAATATTTTAAAACCTCATTCTTTATTTGATAAAACTTCTCACGTTAACATAAAAGAATCTCACTTGAACTATCATTTTGAAAATATGACCCCACGTGCTTGAATTGGAATAATTCAATAAATGTACGTTTAAGCCCACTTTGTTAGGTGGCAAATTCGCAAACTTTAAGCCCACTTGAGGTGGCAAAATCAAACCATTTTTGCAAAACAAACATGAAATTGAGTTGTTCCAATTTGAGCAAACTAGTCTATGCTTGCTTGTGCGCATCACATAGTAATGCTAGTCTAATAACCGGTACAAGAGCATATAATGCTGATAAAAATCATATCATGATTAGTAGAGGCCGATCTTTGATCGGGCGAGCGGGGGTGCTCAATTCATGACCTTCCCCTTTCGTACTTAAGTTCCCGAGCCGAGGCAATCTTGGTGATGACGAACATGTGGCCTTTGGCACGAGTCATGGGTTTCCCAAATTTCCCCAAAACAAAATATTTGGGTTGCAACTCTGTATTTGGCAAAGTAATACATTTTTGGCAATTTGATTCAAAATCGATTTTCAAAAAGATTTGCCGAATTTGGACTCTTTGGTGTTTATCAATTTCACATTGCACTTGTGAGATTAGATTCAGAACCACGGGAGTCCAAACTGTAAGGCTTAATTTGAACTTCCGAAAGAGGCACGAAAAAAGTCGAGCTACAAGCATGTCCTAATCTTCTTTGCCAAAGCCAACTATTATCATTTACAGCAGATAAACATTTAATATTAAAATGAGAAGACAAATCATGCAAATCAAACACACATACATTCTCATGTCTATAACCTACAAATGAGGTTTTATTTTCTAGGGTGTTTTCAATAATGCAATGAGTTTTCTCAAAAATAACTCTGTAAAATGCTAAGCAAGTTATGTTTTAAACCTTCAGAAACTAAAACATTTTCAATAATAGGAGAAGAATTTTTACCAATACTGCCTACACCAATGATTTTACTCTTGCTATTGTCGTCGAAAGTCACATATCTGCCATCTTTTGGTTGGAGTGTGGCGAACATCACTTTATTTTCGGTCATGTACCTTGAACATACACTGTCGAGATACCATCTATTGTTATTGGATTTTGTCTTGAAACATACCTACAAAAATTTAATTTTTCTATTAGTACCCATATTTTCTTAGGTCCACAAAAGTTAGAATTTGAAATTCTTGAAATGTCCTTAGAGACCCACATCTTTTTTAGTTTAGCAAAAAGATTTATTTTAACATGACATGAAGGTGAAATATGACCTTTTGTACCACAAAAATGACATGTGAGATGAGAGTGACTAGAAGATGCATGAACAAAACCATTTTTGACAGTTTTTACTTTTGAAAAAGATTTATATCTAATTCCGACTCTACCAAAAGTACAATTTTGATTTTTAAGAATTTTATCTAAAGTCTCTCTACCTTAAGTAAATTTTGAAAGAGTATTTTTCAAGTCTTCGATATTTTCTTTCAAAACAATTTTCTCCTTTTTGAAAGACTTATTTTCTTTTTGCAATACAACTAATCTTTTCTCAGAAATTGAAGACTCTTTTCGAGTTAAAATCTAATTTTCCTTTTTCATTTTCATGGCTTCATTTTCTAAAGCATTTATCTTGGAAGTTAAGGATTCGTTTTCTTTTGATAAACTTGAAATCACTTTCTTTTGACAATTACTTTTCAAACTAAGTTTCTTAAATTCAGCATGTAATTTATCAAAAGCTAATTGTAATTCATCAAACATAAAAGATTCGTCATTTACCTCATCTTCTTTTCCAAGTGCCATTAAGTATAAGTTAGCAACCTCATTTTTGCAAACTTCGGTTTTTGAATTGCTTTCATCGCTATCTTCTCCCCATACTGCAATCATGGCTTTCTTCTTATCCTTCTTGACTTGTTTCTTAAGTTCCGGACATTCTGATTTGTAGTGTCCAGGTTTGTTGCATTCGTAGTAGGTAACTTCAGATTTTTTGTAATTTTCTCCCCTTTGAAAATCCCTGTTGTTGAAGTCTTTTTTGAAAAATTTTTGTAACTGTTTCTTTTTCACAAACCTTTTGAACTTTCTAGTGATGAATGCCATTTCCTCATCATCATTCGAATCATCTTCCTCATCCTCTTAATGTTTTGAGGTGGATTTGAAGGCTACTATTTTCTTGTTGTTGTTGTCCTCCTCTTCCTTTCCTTCCTGCATTATGAACTCATGAGTTAAGAGAGATCTCATTAACTCATCTAGACTTAGCTTTGATAAATCTTTGGCTTCGGTAATGGCAATGACTTTTGTCTCCTAACTTTTTGGCAATGACCTAAATACTTTTCTTACAATTTCAGCATTAGTATATATTTTGCCAAGAGAAATTAAACCATTAATAATATCAGTAAAGTGAGTAAATATTTGAGGAATAGTTTCATCATGCTTCATTTTAAAGAGTTCATAATTATGGACTAGCAAACTGACTCTAGATTCTTTAACTTGTTCAATTCTTTCATGAGTCACTGTAAGCTTATCCCAAATTTCTTTTGCAGTTTTACATGTGAAAATTTTGTCGAACTCGTTGGCATCTAAGGCGCAGTACAACATGTTTGTGACTTTGACATTAATTTCAGCCATTCTAGTATCTAATTCATTCCATCCATCTTTAGGTTTTGGTACGTTAAGGCCATCTACGGTTTTGGTAAGAATTTTTGGACCATTGCAAATAATTTTTCAGCATTCATAATCATTAGATTGAACATGTATGGTCATCCTAGTTTTCTAATAGCTAAAATTGTGTCGCTAAACAGTGGTGGCTTATTGGATGCTTGTCCCTTAGGTAAGGAATAACTAGGGGTTGTCATGATCTACTCTAAGATAGTTAAGTCACACAAATTAGAGTCTAGGCTCTGATACTAATTGTTATCTCAGGTAGGCAACCCAAGAGGGGATGAATTGGGTTATTAAAAAAAATACAATATTAAAAAGTAATAAACACAATATTTAGAATAAAAAACAAAAGAATAATTACCAATATAAAAGTAAGAGAGATAGGGAGAGAAAATCAAACATTGAAATTTATAGTGATTCGGCACGCTGGGCTTACGTCCACTCCCCAAGGAACCTCCTTGAGAATTTTTCACTATCAAAATGAATCAATACACCACCAAGGTTGCACAAAGCTTGTGGATTTTATACAGGTCTTACTTTTATCTATTGAGCCTCACTTAACAATAAATGTCTTACCCTTACAAAATTTTCTCTCAAAATAATGAATAAAAAATAAAAGGAACTTTAAGCCTCTTTTACAATAATTTCCTCACAAAGAGTAGATATGAAAGTGTAAGAACAAAGACTACACTTAGATGTGAAAGTGAAAGAGCAGAATACAATACACTCAAAATTTTAGAGCACACAGATTTTTTTCTCTTTAAGTTCTTGATATTTTTCTTCACACTTATACACAAAATATATCTATTAAAAGAGACAGACGCTCCTTAAGACGTCAGCTGAATTCATGTGGAAGAAAATTACGTGGAAAGAAAATCTGTAATCTTGCAAATTTGAACACCTTTAAGCTTTAGTCAAATTTGTACTAAAAAGCAAAATGAAAAGCTATGGAAATGATGTCATGTATGACTTTCCACATGCCAATATGCATATATGTAACATGATATAATCAATGAAGTGTAGAAAGTTTAATTGCTTACGTGATGTATTCTATTTATATTATATGCATTATATATAATATTTTAATTAAATATTTGCATACACAGTAAAATCGTTTTAAATAATATTTATAATGGATCTAAACATATATACCCTTTTTAAATTTTTGTATATGTTGTAGAGATTTTAAACTAAATATAACCTACACTCCATGTAAGTATATCAATTTTGCCAAAAGAAGACAACTCATCAATATCAAATTTATCAAAAGATGAATAATGACCAGCCAAACAATCAATCAGTTTTATCAAAATAATAGAACTAATCAACTTTAAATTTATCAAAAAGTGAATAGTAATATTTTCAAAATATTTCCATTTAAATAATATTTATAACAAATATATCATACGACCTATATTTTATACAGATAATATTTTGTGTCAAATAATATAGAATATGTATATTAAAAAAATTTCAAATAATATTTTAGATATCATCAAAATTAAACAACATGATTAACACATTAAATATGGAAGGTCTCTTTCTTATGCTTTGAACATCAATCTTTTGTTTGATTCAACTCTTTACCAAAATAAACAAAAAATTGAAGGAGGTTGTAGAGATGATTATGCAAAGGTGATTTCAATAGCATGAACATGCATGAAAACTATAAAAAAAAGTGCAAGAAAAGGTTATCAACCCAAATGGATTGAAAGCTATATCCATGAGGACTTACAACAATACATCTACAATATTCAAAGTATAATTTCACACATAAAATAGCATTGAAACGGCACAAAAACAGTGTTAAAAATTGAGTTTTTGAGGTGGGAAAAGTGAGCAAAAGTGGGCTAAAGCCAAGGGGTTTCAAAAGAGAGAGAAAAGATTGTACAAAAGCTCAAAGATTACCCCTTTTAAAAAGAGGAAGAGTGTGACGACCTCGACCTCCGGACTATTATATTATATTATTCTAATAAGTTTAATTGCATGATTGTGTGCTTAGTTGTGTAATTACATGCTTAATTTTGTATCTATCTGTTGTTACATGAAATATTTATTCAATTGACAACTTAGAGACAGAAATTGAGAGCCTAGACGACTTCAGAAACTAAAATTGACTAGCGTAATAAACTAATTAAAATATTTAGAACCTTATGACAACCTCAATTGAAAATTGATTTTGATCAAAATAATTAGAATAAACTGATTGAATTAGTTAGAATTAAGCCTAGCTAATTAACCTTAATCACACCTGATTAGGCTAACTTAATTATATCCTATATAAGGCTATAATTAGGCCTTGAACTCATAGATATACACTCTTGGCTGAGATTTTAAAAGAAGGAAGAAGAGACTCAACATTTTAGAGAGAGAAAAAAGAGATTTGAAGAGGATTGCTAGACCAACACTTGAATTCACACATTAGATATGAGATTCATCCTAAATTCATGAATTTGAGTCATGTAGAAACTAAGAGCATGGAATTATAGGATCATTTTCTTGAATTTGAGTAGGTTGAGCATGAATTACCATGAATATGATGAAATTAAGTTGAATTATGCACATGCATGCTCAATCCTTCATTTTTGAGTTAAGATTTCTTAAAATTCATACATGCATGAAGCTTAGGAGGTATGAGCTTGAAGATCATCCATGGATTCATGCATTTCATATCACTTAGTGATGTTTTAACATGAAGAAGACTCAATTCATTACATGCATGGTTTTAACTTGCTTGTATAAGCTCAAATTTGGACAATTGGAGCATGATTTTGAATAAATGGTTTCAAATTGGAAGTATTTTCATGTTATATAATGATTTTCCAAGTTTTTATACCAAAAACACAAGTTTTAAGGCTTTGAATATCAACCTTAAAGCTCAAACATAGTTCTGGAAATTTCAAAATTCGGCTTGTCCACTCAAACGAGGAAAGCCTTGCTCGAGCGTGAAAATCGAGCTCCCAGAAGTTTTATAAAATTTTGCAGATCACTCGAGCGACCAAAGTGGCGCTTGAGCAAGGACCCTTTTTACTCAGTCTTCCGCTCGAGCGACCGTCGAGCGGAAATTTCATACAACTAGTACTTTTGCCAAGTTTACAGACTGCTCGAGCGACAGAAGTTGCGAGAAGTTGCGCTCGAGCAACCACCTTTGTTTTTGAACCTCGCTCGAGCGAAGGAAGTTACGCTCGAGCGGAGACCCTGTTTTCAGCAAATTTTGACTAACTCTTTTGAGTGCATATTTGCATCCTCATGCCACTCCTAGTGTTCTTAGGCACCATTTGGACTCATATAATCATAGAATGAGTTAGAAATACATAAAGAGAATTGAATTAAAATGAAATTGAGTTTCAATTGTGCTTTGTTATGTGTTTTGTTAGGTGGACGTTCGAGACTTAATGACAACGCAAACTATTGTGAGTAATAACTTTATAAAGATATGTCCAAATTATCTTTACTTTCGAAAATGTTATTGCTATCAAAATGGATATGTGATTGATTGAATGAATTATTGAAATAATTTGATAATTGATAGCCTGACCTATTGAAAATGTTGTTTTCTTATAATGAATGAGGTTCTGTTTTGAAATGATTTTGTGGCATCCACCGAATGTAGGCCTTTGCCTGGGGATAACAGTACCATGGCTAGGCCCTTGCCTGGAGGTAACAATACCATGGCCAGGCCTTTACCTAGGGGTAACAATACCATGGCTTTTGGATTGATTGACATATAGTCCGTTATCACTGGAATGTTGTCATTTAATGGATGTACCACATAAATCGATATTGAAAGATTTTGATGATGAAATGAAATTTGGTTTGACAATATTATTAAGCTTCATTCATATAATCTCTTTATTCTGTTATTACTCATTGGGCTCTAGCTCACTATTTATTTATATATATATATATATAGGTGGGCAAGCTGAACATTAGACTTAGGAAAGTCTTGAATCTACCGAGGTCAACTTTTTAAGGCGCCTCCACGTGAAGTAACCAGGCTTGGGTGAAGCCATGCTAGTCGAACCCCTTTTTGTGTGTTTCAGTGATTTTGTATTTGTATATAGCTGGGGTTATGTTTTTGTAAGACATGAATTTTGTACAATTGCGATGGATGTACTTTTGGAACAAAACTTTGCTTATTATATTAGTTCTCTACATATACGCACAGCTCAATGGATAATTTCTATGTCATTTTAACTTTCGCTAAGCCACGTACTTTATATTAAGAGATTCATTTGTATGGAAGTTGTAGATAATCTATGATTGCTGGCCGGTCATGACGCTAAACCTATAGGAGTGGGTTTAGGTCTTGACAAAGAGCTTTTAGTGCACAAACCACAAGTTGAACACACTCAAGAGACTAAAATTATCTTCACAAATCTCAGCAAAAGGCCTCAAGTTCCAGCTTGTGAGGTGTATGTATGGTGTATGTAAATTACAAGAGAAGAGGGAAGTGTGTTGGACAAGTTATAGCTTTTGGCCAAAATTTTCTAATCTCAAACCATGAGGAGGGGCCCTATATTTATAGACAAAAGGCTTCTCATGTCGAAAATATCAAGAAACAGACAGCTGGTGCAAGGCATGCACATGGGGACAACTGGCTATTGCAAAATATTTGTTATCGCTGAACATGGCTGGCCGGTCACGGGGATGTACGGCCGGGCCAAAAAGTGGCCAGCTGGGCCAAAAAGTGGCCAGCCAGTCCAATTATTGGTTTGGTTGCCTATTAGACTCAGCTGAGCCTTAATACCCACGGTCGGACCAAAATAATGAAAGGTCGGGTCTAAAAAGGCACTCTAGACTAGTTTCACTAAAACTTGGCCGGATTTAAACAAGTCACAGCCAAAACAACCCGGCCAAG
Organism: Camellia lanceoleosa; assembly: GCA_025200525.1. Taxonomy (NCBI): domain Eukaryota; kingdom Viridiplantae; phylum Streptophyta; class Magnoliopsida; order Ericales; family Theaceae; genus Camellia; species Camellia lanceoleosa. The sequence goes on from CM045760.1 coordinate 100,167,709, forward strand.
TAAAAAAAAACTACTGTCAAGCTCGACTTCAAACAAGCATAGCTCCCTAATCCGGACTCGATTTTAGGTGAATCTTGAGTCTAAGTTAAAACTCCATAAGTCTACTTTCCAATGGTGGTGGCCTCATATCTAAAGTCTAAGCGTACAAAGAGATATGCCTAATTTAATGAAGTTTGTTCATTTCTTTCTTAATGGTTTGATGCTCAACCATTTCCTAAACTTGTTTTTTTCCAACCCTTCCTATTTCCTTCAACTCTAAACCTATAAATAAGATGTTTTTAAATATTTTTGAAAGAGTTCACCTCCCTTTCATTTATTTCCACTTTGTCCTTACTCAATTTACTAAAAACTGCAATATTTTAATCGAAATGCGAGCCTCGGAACATCGTAGAAACATTTGGAAAAATATTTTGAAAAGAGGATTTTAAGATCTAAAATAGTTTTGGTCAAAATGGGGTGTAAAGTTGGGATTAGAATCTTAAAATTGAATTCTTTTGCTGAAGATTCAAACGATTACACAACGTAACATTTCATCATCAAGTGTTTAGAATGAGGTGCCCAAGTCTTAAGGGTGGTCAAAAATGGGGTGTCTACAATGACATGGCACAAACGAAACGATTCGATTCGAGACGCCAAGCAATTTACCAAATTGCACAAACAAGTTAACTTGACATATGATAATTTATCTAGGACCAAATACCCGAACCTACTCGGTACATAACCAGTGACCAGCCTCACCCACCTCACCCAAGCACAACCGCTTATCCGGGCTATTTGTTCAAGCTATTGGCAAGGCCCACTCGATCCATGTACGGAGCATTTCCACGTTATTTAGTCAGACAAATCAATACTAACTACACAAAACAACTTCACAGAATTTATCAAATGACTAGAATAATCAAACGTATCAACGAGAATGATTTCACAGAAATTAACATATGACCAGGATAATCAAGAGGAGTACAAATGAGAAGTAATTAAAATAAACAATCTTTGCAAAGAGATTTAGAGGAAGCATATTGATATCACCTGAATTACCTCAAAATAATTCCATGACTACTTGATGTAAAATCCCTCAAACAGCGATGCTTTAATCATCTGCTATATCACCATAAATCTCCAAAGGTTGTGGATAAAAAAGGTATGTAAAGTTTAACAAAATCTACAATTCTCCTCGTGAATAAAAGGCTAACTCTCACTCTAAATACTCATAATCTAAACTCTAAATTTCTATAATTTAAGAGAGAACAATATGAGAGAGAGATATAGATAGACCAAGAAGAAGAATGGAAAGAAGTTGAGAGGATGAGTTCTAATTTATAGGCAAAACAAAGAGTAGTCTCCAAATAAACTTGGAGAGAAAGAAAGATAATTGACTTGTAGGCAAAAGAAGGTTGCTTGGAGGGAAAGAAAATAAGCTTTGCTTATAGGGAAAGAAAAGAACCTTTACTTGGAGCCCAAGCAAACTAAATAAATAAATAAATAAAAGAGATGAATAATGATAATAATGAAATAAAGGTTGAAATAGAGTTAAAAAGAGATAAAACAAATAGAGAAAATAAGTTAGGTTCTCATCTAAAAATCTCACCACCAAACTATCACTAATATTTTTTACTAAAATATTAATACCTCAAAAATACCGAATTTCACAATTTTAATCTATTTTTTAATAGGTTCTCAAATGTTTGTTGATGACACTTTTGAACATCAAATTAATTTATAAAAATTAAGGCATAACACATTTAGATTCTCTTATGCTCATTATTTGATTCACTAGAATGAAATGAAATGATCATTTCTTAAACTTTTTTATAGAATGATTATTTTTTTACAATGGTAAATTTGTCGTGTATTTGTGTATTATTTTTTTAATTAACCAAACATAGAAATGAACATTTTAATAGAATGATAGTTCCATTCAAACCCATTCTAGAAACCAAACATTACCTTAATGTTTTAATTCACATAACATTTTATCTATTTTGATCAATAATTCGTTAGTCATATGAATAAAAAAAAGATATTATCATATTTTTTACACTAAAAATATATATATATTATTTACTGTTGTATTTTTATATCATTTGTATTAGTTTTGGTCTTTTTAATCTTAATAATAATATAAAAAAAACAAACAAACAAACATAATTATACTAAAATGGTAAGACTTACTACATTTTTTTTTCCAACATAAGCATACTTTATTATCAAAAAAAAAAAAAAAAACCATTTTATAATTTCTTCAAGACTATATTTGAATTATGAATTCAAGTAAAAATTCAAAATTATCTCAATTTATAAGGGGAAATTGCATTTTAGTAGAGTAGTGGGAAAAAAATAGCATTTTCATGGCTATGAAACTCTCCAATGTTCATGGTACAAATTCATTCATGTTGTCATGACCCGAACCCGCCCCCGTGGGTTAAGGACATAACCGGCCAGTAATCATGGGATTACCTACGGCTTCAAACCAAACCAAACGTATTTTAACAGAGTTCATGGGGGCCAAACGGAAGCAATTTGAAACTTTGTCCATAGAGCCGTGCTTATATGCACATCATTACATACCTATGTTAATGACTCACATCAGAAAATGGAATAACATAAAATTCTGTACAAACTGGACCACTTTAAGCCTCGTTTGGGAACAGGCTAATTTAGTAACTTTTTGGCTATTTGGCTAAAATAGTCACTCAAAAAAACTAGTATGTTTGGGATGACTTTTTGGCTTTTTACGAAAAGATGTGCAAAAAGTAGAGAGAAAAGAGAATCTTTGACTTTTTGGTATGGGTTGTTGGCTTTTTGGCTAATTTAGTAACTTTTTGGCTTTTTGGCTAAAAATGATGCTTCCCAAACGAGGCCTAAGTCAGCCAAACAAAACTATATACAGACACATTCAAAGACTTCGTCAACCTGACAAAATATAAATACATAACGAAAAGGTGAAGACGTGTCTCGTGCGTGAGACACAAGGGCTGACTCTCTAAAACTCTAACTGTTTTTCACAATATCACCAGGGCTGGTTTTGGACCTTTCTTGGCTCACCTACAAACACATGAATGAGTGTGAGCGAAAGCCCAGTGAATAACATCAGATAAAGAAGATATGCAAACAATATGTAGGACAACATGCTTCAAACGGCCTTGGGCCCACTTTATATCATATTTTCATTTATCATATACATACACAATTTAAGTCAAGTAACTATGGTTTTAAACATACTGGCCCTTGGCCCATTTATCTTCCATTCGTGATAGACTATCATTCATTTTAGACTTATCATTCTTATGAGACTATTATCTATATCAAATTGGCCTTTAGGCCTTTCAAACTTTCATTCGTGTCAAAACGGCCTCTGGCCCATTCATTCATGTCAATCAACCTTCGGCCCAATCATTTATCAATCAGCCTTCGGCCCAATCATTCATCAATCGGCCTTCGGCCCAATCATTTATGTCAATCGTTTGTCCATAATTCAAACTAGCAAAATTATAAGGGAATAAGCAATTGGACAATTGACAAACTTCAAAATATCGATACTACTCACAGCGATCGGCTTGTGGATTTGCCCTGGAGCTTGACCCTATATATTTCATGAACACAAAAGGATCACTAACAGTTCAATCCGTTCTTTAATTCACATATTCCTCTTTAGGCTTTATTCTTATCTCATTAACTCATTTACAATGCTTAACATATGCCTAAGAGTGCTTACAAGTAAAAGAGAACGGAAAATACAACACAGAATGCATTTTCAGAATTTCAGGAAACAGGGTCCCCACTCGAGCGTGGACTTCCTCGCTCGAACAGACCCTTGAGCCTGCAAAAGTACTAGTTATCTCAAATCCTCGCTCGAGCGTGAAATCTGCTGCTCGAGTGGACTGCCTGTCTACATAGCTCCCCGCTCGAGCGGAAGCCATGTTTGCCAAAAATGCTGGGAGCTCGAATTCTCCGCTCGAGCGACACTTCCCGCGCTCGAGCGGGAGTCAAAATTCTAGAAATTCCAAGTTGTGTTCTTGAGCTCCAATTCGATTTTCCAGCTACCTTACTTGCATGCAATGGTCCAAATCTCAAATATAATCATACTAACATGGCACCAATGCAAGATTATAACATTATGAGGCTTAATTTCACAAATAAAGCATATGCATGCCCCAATCTCCCATCAAACTCATTTACAATATACAAATTCATGCATTCAAGCTCCCATTCATATAATTTGTACATGCATGTGATGAATTAGCCACAATCTCAACTTAGATAACATAAATGGTGATCAAAACATAAGCTCCAATTTAAATTGCACATGGATTATACATCTTCATGCTCAAACATGCAAATTCAAGGTACTTCCTTACATGCATGCACATATTAAGCTTCAATTCAACAAAACCAACCCAATTCCATTTCAATCTTACTCTTGATCACCAAATTAGCTTGAACACACAAAATTACAAACTATAATTCAAGAATTACTCACCTAGAAGTTTTGATCTTTTAAGCTCTAGTCAATTCTTGAGCTAAATCTCCAAAATTTCCAAGCTTTAAGCCAAACCCTCAATCTCTTACTCTCTCTTTCTCTTCTTTGAGTTTATCATCAATCAAAATGAGGCTAGGGAGAGAGAGATTGAGTGTTTAAAGCCTTGACAACAAAACCCACTAAGGCCAACATTAAAATAATAAAGTAGTTGGACTCTAATTCATCAATTTAATCAGTTTAATATGACCAGAATCAATTTCTAAATAAATTTCAACATAGGCTCTAAAAATTATGCCAATCACAATGGCGTAATCAATTTCGGGTTCTGTGGCCGATAGGGCCCTCAATTTAATTCCCAAAGCAAATTATTCAAACAGATATTCCTACGGTGAATAGATAGAATTTCAAAATCACATATTTCCACATAATGGCACACAAAATCATATTAAACACATAATCATACTCACATCAATGACCGATTAACATATTACGGGACAGGGTTATCACACATGTATTTGTAGCAACTTCTTGTATGTTAGAGTTGCATCCACAAAAAAAATAAAATAAAAAAAAATAATCCAGTTTGGTTCTGATTTTTCGAAAATAGTTTTCAGAAAATTCTACTTTTTTATTTTCCGTATTTTAATACTTTCAATGAATTTTTTTAATATTTTAAGCAATTTGTTTTAATTGTTAGACATACCTAACATAAATACACTTAAAAATTATAATATTTATGAAAAAAATCTTTAAAAAATACACTAAATACCAAAAAATACAAAAAAAAAAATGAAAATTTAGTACATTTTTCATTTTTTTGTGTATTTGTTAATTTTTAAAAATATTTTTTTACAAATACTTTACTATTTAGAAATCTAAGTAAGGTGCATCTAAAAAAGTAAAACAATTGCTTTAATTTTAAAAAATATTTACTAAAAACAAAAAAATACGAAAAACAAAAAACTCAGTTTTTAAAAAACTGAATTCAAAAAACTGAAACCAACACACTGATTTGTATTGTAATTTGTTTTTCTCAATACTCTATGTATTTGCAATTTCCCCAATTTGTAATCCAAACACCTTTTCTTTTGCTTTTTTTCGAAATAGAAAATTGTTGAAAAAGCCAATCTAATAAGACTATAAGGCATTAGATCTAGTGGATATTTTTATTGGCGGGAGATCCACTTTTTGTGAAATAGTTTGGTAAGAAATCTTATTGTTGGTTTTAGAGGACATTTTGTTTCCAATTTTATCCCTTAATATATCTGTTGACCTTTTTTTATCTATTTATTTATTTTTACTATTTATTCAAATTTATATCTATCTGTTTAAATTTTTGACTATCTGTTCAATTTTTTCCCTTGTCTTTTCAAAATTTTGCTATTTGTTGAAATTTACCACTTGATCTGTTGAATTTTTACACATTTCTTCTCTCTCTCTCTCTCTCTGTTGAATTTAATTTGTTAAATTTTTTTTATATGTTGAAATTTACCATCTGATCTGTTGAAATTTTGCTATATGTTGAATTTTATCTGTTAAAAGAAAATGATCTATTGAAATATAACAACTATTTTCTTTTTCTTTTTCTTTTTTGTTGAACTAAGAGATGCACAAGCCGCGATCTATTGCAATCATCATCATCATCATCATAAACAATAACAATAACATCTATCTCTCTCTCATTATTTCTCTCTCTCACTTTCTCACTCTATTTTTTGTAAGAATAAAAAATAAAAATAAAAAAGGAGACAAGATAGAGAAAAAACAATAGATTACCACCACAAAGACCGCACACTACCACCACTAACCACTAGTGAACTCTTCATCATTATATGCCGCACTAGCAAACTCGGGTTGAGTCGATATTGGTAGTCAAAAGGGCCACATGTCAAGCTCCAATCAATATTTGAATTTGGATCATCATTGGTGATAATCTGCGTTGCGGTGTGTGATACTCTGATTGGTGGCATTATCATTGACGAAAGAGAAGACAAAATCCTAGGAGAAAAACTAGGGTTTTGGTAGAGAAGTCAGTGTTGATGGCTGCAACGTAGTGGTGTTCTAGGGTTAGGGTAGGCTGATCTACAAATCTGTATGTATTGATGTTGGATCGGTAGTAGTGAGAGTGCGGCGGTGACGAAACCCTTGGGATCGCCGGCGACGAATCTCTTATTTCCTTCTTCAAACATCGACGACGACATGGAGGTGATCTGTTGGTGGAACATGGAAAACTCAAAGAAGAGGTTTTGAATAGATATAGAGAAATATTAAATGAGAGAGAAAGAGAGCGAGGTGGTTTAGAGAGAGTGTGTGTAATGCCCTCAAAATAACGTATATGACAACCATTCATATAATCCATAAACATAGAAGAAATATTGTATTTCTATTCATCAGAGTCTTCTATACAAAAGGTATTACATGTTAACAACAAAGTAAATGCTCTACGAGCTTATAGCTTTCCAAGTCATCACTTGAGTACAACAAAAGAAGAGTTCTAACTCTATACATAGAAAGCCCTTGGTTTGAATATATAGGTAACATTTTTTTGATAAATAAGCAAATTTTATTAAGAAAGCATCAAGACAATGCAACTAATACAAGAAAACCACCCAGTAATGGAACCAATAAAACAAGGACTAACCAATCACCTCATTTAGAAAGTCTAAAAACAAAAATAAATTCGGATCTACCCTACTCTCCAACCAATTATATAAAACAAGAGAAAGACGACTTTGTAGCCAAGAAACACTATGAGAGACTGCTAAGAAGGTACGTCGATTCCATTCCAACCAAAACAACCACATCAAGCAGAATGGAGCCAACAACCAAGCACGCCGCCACCACCGACCAAGACGAACACCCCGCCAGGCCCAAAGGAAATCAAACACCCCTTGTGGTTGGACCCAAGCAAGTCCAAAAAGTGAACAAACAAAGCCCTACAAACCCGAAGCCACCGAGCAATGAAGAAACAAATAATTTACTGACTCCGCATCCGCGCAACACATACAACACCGATTCACAAGGATGTGTCCCCGCCGCATCAAATTGTCCAATGTAAGGTTCCGACCTAAAGCTACCGTCCACATGAAAAATGCAACCTTAGTCAGAACCCCCGGAACCCAAACACTTTTCCAAGGAAAGACCCAACCAGTATCTTCCAACAACCCCTTATAAAAAGATGCTACTGTGAACTGCCCTTTTGCCCCCATCCTACTCCAAACCAATACATCGGGGCCCACCCCTACCGTTCCCAAACCATATAAAAAACCCCACAACTCCACCAACTGTGGTGGTAAGGCTCCAAAGCAAAACGCCAGAGCCACTTCCCTAACAAAGCTTGGTTAAAAGTCACCAGCCGTCGAACCCCCAGCCCTCCAACTTGCTTGGGTTGAAAAACTTGACCCCAATCAAGCAAATGATACTTAAAAGCATCATTGCCAGTCCCCCACAAGAAGTCCCTCTGAAGCTTTTCTAACCGATGTGTCACTGATACTGGAATAACATGGACCGACATGAAATAAGTGGGGATACTACTCAACACACTCTTAAGCAAAGTCAACCGGCCCCCTTTCGAAAGATATTGGCACTTCCAACCGGCCAAACGACGTTGGACCCGTTCCACTACTCCATCCCATACCCTTTTTGCCTTAAAAGAAGCCCCTAAAGGCAAACCTAAATAGGATACTGGCAAAACCGAGACCTTACACCCCAATACTGCAGCCAAAATAGGTAACCTAACAACCGCCCCCACTGGAATGAGCTCCGATTTCCTCAAATTAACACGAAGGCCCGAAACCACCGCAAAACAAAGCAAAACACATCGCAAATAACCAACCTGCGCTGCTTCCGCACCACAGAAGATCAAGGCATCATCCGCATATAACAAATGCGAAACCCCCAAAGGAATCCCCGCCAAAGAACCCACAACGAAACCTTCCAAGAAACCTTCCCGCACAGCTTTATCCAACAATCTACTCAATGCCTCCATCACTAAGATAAATAGCAAGGGGGACAAAGGATCCCCCTGCCGAAGACCTCGATGAGTCTGAAAGAAACCCACCGGAGTCCCATTAATCAACACCGACATCCGCACAGTCGAGATACAGAACTTGATCCACTGACACCAAGTCGCCCCAAAGCCCATACGATCCAATACATACAAGAGGAACTCCCAGTTAACATTATCATACGCCTTCTCAATATCCAATTTGCAAATCAAACCAGGGCGTCCCTGACAGAGCCGAGAATCCACACATTCATTGGCAACCAAAACTGCATCTAAAATTTGCCTCCCTCCAACAAGCGTATTCTGGGACTCTGACACCATAGTCGATAAAACTCCTCATAAACGATTAGCCAATACTTTAGCTAATAACTTATACACACTTCCTAACAAACTAATAGGCCTAAAACCCCGAATATCGTCAGCCTCTCCTTTCTTAGGAATCACAGCCAAAAAAGTTGCATTGAAACTCTTCTCAAAATGCCCAGACACAAGGAAATCGTCCAAAGTGGCCATGATATCACCCTTAACCACGCTCCAACAATGCTGGAAGAAAGCCATAGTGAAACCATCCGGACCTGGGGCTTTATCCCCACTCATAGCCCGCAACGCGCTCCAAACTCTCCCGATCCTCTTCCAGAATCGTAGCAAACTGAACACCTTCCAAGCTCGGCCGCCAAACCCCCTCTTGAGGCCGGAATAAATGCTGATAGAAACCCACTACCCCCTCCCGAATCTCGCCATCTATGTGCAGCTCCTGACCATCCACCCCTAACCTACTAATCTGATTAACCCCTTCGATGAGCATTAGCCATACGGTGAAAGAATTTAGTATTCCGATCCCCATCCTTTAACCACAAACATCTAGACTTTTGACGAAAACAAACCTCTTCCATACGGGATATACGAACAAAATCCTGTCTAGCCGCCTCCTTTTGAATAACGGCCTCAGTAAGCAGCTCATCTTGCACCTCCAACTCATCCAACGATTGAAGTAAAGACACGACTGCAGCTTTTTGGCCCTCTAGCCAACCAAATACCTCCTTATTCCAAATTTTTAAGGTCGCTTTCAACATCTTCAATTTTTGAGCCAACACACAACTAGGGGAACCACGAACCTCGTAGCTATTCCACCAACCACCAACCAACTCTAGAAAACCCTCTTGTTGCAACCACATATTCTCAAAACGAAATGGCATAGGACCACGTCGGATTCCCTCACTATCCAACAAAATTGGCCAATGATCAGACACAGGTCGAGGTAAACAAAGTTGAACCACCTCAGAAAAGTGCTCCTCCCAGCCCACAGCAACCAAGAACCGATCAATTCGAGACAAGCTCCGGCCATTTGACCATGTGAAGCTACCCCCTTGGATAGGCAAATCCACCAACTATAAATTATCAATGAAAGAACAAAAAGCCCGCATAGCCCTCGAACTCCTCGCAGTCCCCGCCTTCTCCGATGGCCAACGAACAACATTAAAATCACCCCCTACACACCAAGGGATATCACAGCGAAAGGCTATGTGCTCCATCTCCTCCAAAAATAAATCCCGTTCTGAATCCTACACAGGCCCATATACCCCAGTGAAACCCCACCGAAAATTATCGTCCACACAACGGAACAAACAAGAGACAGAAAATCCTCTTATCTCCTCCTCTTTCTCCCTCACCACTACCCTCTTATCCCAACAGAGAAGAACCCCACCGGCCGTGCCTAACGAGGGCAAAAAGGTCCACTCCACAAACCTCTCCCCCACACTTCGTGAATCAGCTCCACTCCCACATCTTTCATCTTCGTCTCTTGTAAACAGACAATGTCCGGTTTGGCACTCCGTAATACCGCCTTCATCGCCACCCTCTTATCCCTATCATTCAACCTCCGCACATTCCACGATACAATTTTTAACTTCATTTCAACAACAATGGGCCCTTCCGATCTCGTCTTCCACCCCGTCCTACAGTCCTCACACCGTGGTCATAATTCACAGAACATTCCAAATTCTTGAGCTCCCGATGTCCTTTAGAAAGGGTCACCAAAGACCGAGACACCCCTGGACTGGGACTCCCTGGCCTCCATGAAGCCTTCACTGCCGCAAAAAGTCGCATTGCCTCATCTTCGTGGCCCTCAAATGACAAGGCCAAACAACGACTAACTTCACTAATTCGATCCAACACCCACTGGGACACAACTTCTGCCGAAGGGATGTCCTCCCCTGAAAATCCCCCAGTATCCTCAAAACTTTGTTTTTGTTTAAAACCAGCAACTGAATCAGTATGTAGCACTGCTAAGGGCTGCAACTCCAAGACCTGTGACTGTCCCGCACTCTCTTGCCCCTCCTCACGTTGGTCAGCCGAAGACGCATTGCGAGACATCTATAACACCAACGGTGACTGACACTCAGCCGACTATACGGCCGCCACCTGAGAAGTACTGCTTTCCGACGCCAATAGCAGGCGCGACCTTGGTTCGTCCACAGGTTGTGCATCGCGAGGCAACCTGAGCTCCAGCTGGGACTGTCGGTCATCCAACTCTGAACTCACTAACTGTGAAGTACCACTCTCCAAAGCCTCTACTACTCGCAAACCTTGTTCCTCAACAGATGTGGCACGGTGGACCACCAGCTCTTGTCGCGACCCTTATTCATCTGCAGATGGTGCATCGCGAGGCAACTATAGCTCCAGCTGGGACTGTCGGTTATCCAACTCTGAACTCACCAACTGTGAAGTACCATTCTCCGAAGCCTCTACCAGTCGCGAACCTAGTTCCTCAACAGATGTGGCACGGTGGACCACCAGCTCCAGTCCGGACGGTGACAAAGGTCCTCGTTGAGGACCCCCTGCCCTAAACGAAGCCACCCGACCTGACTCACTTGGGTGTAGATAGCATGAAGCCTTACAACCCAACCCACCCTCAGACTGACCCACAATCGTGTTTACAAGACTATTGGGTCGCTCATTAAGACCCAAATCACCACCTCGACTATTGGGCCGCTCAGAAAGGCCCAAAACATAAACCCCTAGTAAGCTTGAGGAGCCACCCCCTGTGGGCTGGACTGATAAGTCACAGACCTCAACCCTTAACCACTTGGGCCCCCAGATTAGTCCCCTTATTTTGAACCACAGCCTACCTACGTAGGCCCACCTCTTATTTATCAAAAACCCGGGGCTGTTTCCAGCCCAACTTGCCTTCCTTTGATTCTCTTGGATAATCCACTGCTGCCCCCACATGCTGGGTTAAGTGACCCTAAAAACCCATGGATCGCACCTCGCGCCTAAATCTCTGCAGATATGCATCTACCCCCAATTTCAGCTAAAAATCCTGCCCTAGTTGCACGAAATCTGTCGTTTCCGTAATTGGCGTAGAAACCCCATCTTTCATGGTCGCCGGCATCCACAAGTCCACCACCGAATCAGCTTCTACCCAGACTAGCAATGAAAACTGCCACAGCCCCCAACGGAATGATAATCGCGACGGTGTAAACTCTGAGCTTCGCACATGAATCCGAATGGAACTGAGGTCCACCAATGACTTGTCCACCTCAATGAAGCCACCACAACGATCGCCAATGAAACGAAACACCACCTCCCCACGGAGATGAATAGGCAGACCCATCAACCGAATCCACACACTCTTCTCAGGCCGCGAAGTTTGTTCCGGAGTGGTGACCACCACTCCAACAATAAATCACACCCTTCCACTGTCCACCGCCGACGCAACAGTGCTTCCACCTCACTTCTGCTTGACAAAACGAACAAAAATGCTTTATCCCCCAAAGGTCGTACATCCACCTTCCCCGAATACTTCCACCACCATGCAACCCAATCAAAGATGGTCACGAAACTCAAGCCTTTTCCACCCAAACCCCCCAATTTACCCACTAGCGATCTATCCAAGATTCGAAACCAATCCACCTCTACCTCAGAGCGAACAACGTCTACGAAGTCACATTCGGTGGTAGAAAACCTGGTCCCAGAAATGGACGAAGCCTTCCTAAATCCAATGGGTCGGGAGCCCATCGCATCACACAACCCAAAGCCATCGACAACCAGCGCCACCGTGTAGACGCGCCCGTGGGCTTCCATCTAACAGTTCGGACTCCCTTTGTGTTACGGTTCTCAATCTGAACCAAAGAGTCCAAATCCGGCACATCGTTTTGAAGAAAAACAGATTTTTTGAAAAGTAGTGCCAAACATGGACTGCTTTGCCAGATTACAGAGTCGCCACCTAAATATTTTAAAATGGGAAATTTGGGAAACCCTGACTCGGTGCCGAAGGCCACCTGTCCGTCATCACCAAAGTGGTCTTGGCTCGGGAGCTTGGGTACGATCGGGGAAGGTCAACTATGAGCACCCCCTTTCGCCCGGTCCGAAGACCGGCCTCTACTAACCGTGATATCCATTTTTGAAAACATTACATGCTCTTGTTCCAATCATTAGCCTAGAATTACTATGTTATGCGCGCAGCAAACAAGTATAGACTAGATTGCCTAATTTAGAAATAAACATTGCATATCCGTTTGTTCTTAAAATAGTTTTGAAATTGCTACTCGCGAGTAGGCTAAAACACGGATTTCAATGAGTATTCCCAACTCAAGTAACCCAACCTCCACCCACAGGCATTCAAGCAGTTTATCACATAAGCACTTAGCCGCATGGCAGGCATACTGTCATGTTAACATTCACACGCATGCGACATGCTAAAGCATAAAACTTACATCGTACTCCGTGCCAGAACAAGAAACCAGTTAGCAAAACATGCATGACCTAGTTTATGTTAAGTGACTAATGCATCGCATACGGAATGTAATCTAGAGTAGGCTCGGCTAACCCTAAACATGGCACGTGAAATGCGCGAGTAGCACGTGTTCAATTTGGAATTGAAAATTGCAATGCAGTTTGTATGATGTCTCGAGCCCAACAGATGTCAACAAATGCATGGATGCACGCATGCATAGCATAAGGTATGCTAAAATAAGTATGCCCTAATCTACCATCGAAAGCGGGTAAATAAAAAGGATAGAAAGAAATGGGGGTTGGAAGACATACACCCACTCACGCACACTTATTACAAATGCGCCTCACCGGAGGGACCAAAAGAATAATACAAATTCAAAGAATAAATAAATAAATTTTTACAAAATACAAATTAAAAAAATTAAAGCAAGAAAATAAAAGAAAAGAGGCCTCAGCCCTGCCTCGGGATGCGTGAATGATGCATGCTCGTTGCGACTTGCGGGAAAAGCCTACACCGTACACGCCACCTCGCTTTTCTTGTCCGCCTTTCCAAAAAACCAAAGTCCCAGGAAACCATCCTTGTGTTCTACTGAGTGCCACCGGCTGGAGGAAACTACCACCGGCTACTTGTGGTGGCCACCGGCTGCAAAATAGTTTATCGGCCAGAATACAAGGTTTGGCCGGCACTCTTTCTCACGGCCGCACAAAATTCTCAAGAAGACAGCTTTGACAAAGAACAAGAAAGTAACAAAGGCATGGTATTGGATTTTTTTGAGCATATTTATGCATGGCCAATGCTTCCTATCATGAATAGGACTCAAGGAAACATGGCTCTTGGTTCTAGGGCTATCAATTGCGCACCTTAGTGCATGATAGCCTAAGATACCAAGGTTGCATTTCAATGTAAAAATGCATGCAACTCAACAATGATAACTAAGTCCCTATCATGCCAAAGTCAAGGGCCTTAGTGACATGGGAATTGAGGTGTGTTTTGTCACTTGGAGTACAAACACCCCTCATTTCCCACACTTGGTTTGACACCCCAAACCAAGTAATGAAATGCAATCCATGCAAACATGCATCAACAATGCAACATGACACAAAAGTGTAAGGCATGCCAAATGCTATGTAACACATCATGGGAAGTATACAATACTAAGCATGCACAATGCAAAGTGTGATACAAACATAAACACCTAAGGCAATAGGATTGTCTTATGTCAAGACCATGTTGACTAAGCATGCAACACACATATACTAAACATACAATGGTAGACTAAGCTACAATGGGACAGCCTCAAACCTCCCTAAAACAAAGGCAAAACATGCCCAAAATGATGACCAAAACTCATGCAAGCATGCAAGGCAATAGGCCCAAAACCAAGGGCACCAAAGAGAGTACCTTACTACCATTATCAAGGCCACTCATGGCATGCATCTAACAACCAAAAAACAGACTTCTATCATGCAAAATGACACCCAAAACCCACATATGGTAGCCCCAAAATGTATTAATCATGCAAGCATACACAATGCCAATTCCTAGCCATAAAAGGGGACACCCTTGAAGCATGAAAATGGTCACATATGTAAACATACACACATGATTTATGGACTGAAATAGGGTCACAAATGATGCCAAATCATGAGGATGATCAATGTTGAACATGCTAGGAACCAAAATGCATGAGGCTTACAAGCCTAGAATACAAAACAACCATGTCAAGCACACTATACATGGCAAAATCAGTGGCTCACAGCCCTAAAACATGGCAAATCAAGACCAACATCTTCAAGATGTTAAGCTAAAAACATGGAGATACATGAGGCTAAACACATGGCATGTCTCTAAGCAAAATAGAACATTACAAAGCAAGTATGGGAAGCATGTTAAGGGCCACGAAACCAACCTTAGACAGAGGTATAACATGACTTAAAACACCCCAAAAAGTTCTGAAATGAAGCCAAATGCAAGCATGCACACATGCTACCTCATGAGCCAAGAATGAAAGCCAAAGATGGACAAAGGGGAGAGGGGTATCCCTCCCCTACATGAGACTTCAAAATACCTCCTTCACCACTGAAAACCCACTGGTTTTCAGTGGTGAGAAGACCAAAAACACTGAAGTTAGACAATGCTCCAAAAAAAAAGGCACAAAAGGACCAAAACAAGGCCTAAAAGAGTGAGGCTTCACTCAAATACAAAAGTGACCTTAATGAATGTTCTTGAGCAAGTAAAAACAAGGTTTTCTTATGTTAAACACAAAGCTCAAAACACAAGAAAAGAGGGGTAGAAACTAGTTGCAAGAATGGGAAAACTAAAGTGATGTTCTTACCCTTGAAGATCCTTTGAAGAACAAAAGGTCCAGCCCTCTTTTAGTGATCAAAACCAGTCCAAGATCATACAAAACAAACCTTAAAGCCTCCCAATCTCGGGTTAAGGTGTAGTAGTGTGTGTAATGGTGCAAAAGTAAGGTGAAATCACACTTTTTGGTCCAAAAACACACACACAAGAGGAGAGAGAGGGAGATATAGATATATATGGATGTATATCAGAGAAATATATGTATAAGCTCTGGTTTTGCCCTCCAAAATTCTAACCTTGAGCCAAGAGGAGAAGCCTTTCTCTTATAGGCAAGCAAAGCTTACAAGCTAAGCCAACTAAAGGCTCATCCCTCCATACATGTGTATGGAGGGGAGCAAAAGGTGATACAGTTGTCTAAAAATATCTCATAAAGCAGCTGTACAGTGATCGGCAGGGCAAAATGGTCATTTTGCCAAAAATAGTGCCGACCGGCACTAAATAGTGTCGATGGCAACTACAGCCAGCCGGTGGCCTCTAGCCACAGCCGGTGGTGTGTGGGGATGCCTCACAAGGCATTCCCTGCCCCTCCAAGGCAAAGCACAAGTGTTTGGTGCAAAACCAGACACAAAACGATCGAGTTTGGAGGTCCTGAGGCAAGGCGCGTAGCCGAGAACTCCGGGAACTCCAAACGAACACGAACATGGATAATCACCGGGTGTTCAAGCGGTGACATCCAAGTCTTGAGGACGGTCAAAAATGGGGTGTCTACAGTTGCCCCTCTTTGACAGAACTCGGAAGTCTTAACAATGACGGGAGTGAATGTCAAAGCCCAGAGACGACCCATTTTTGACAAAGCCGAAGACTTGGACAAACATACAAAGCGCAAACAAGGTATGCGCCCGAAGGTAGGGGCAAAATGCAAGACGATACAAGAAGCCGAGCACAACTTATGATCATGCAAAGAAAGCTGTGATGAAGCACACATGCAACAGTTATAAGCTAGCATACGCCAATCTACACTATAATGCAGAAAAGATGTGAGAGAATTTTGCGATTCTCAAAACATTTCACGCGGAGGATGCAATACCTGTGCAGCTCATCCGGTTGTATCGGCCTCAAATGAGTCGTACATACAATATCGTGCCTGCAAAGAAAACGAACTTAACAGGTACAATGTTGTTAGTACCATGCACGACAAGCGGCCGAAAGTGCGTAACAATGCATGCAATGTGTACAGCAAGATAGTGGGATTGAACACATGTGAGTAAAGCGATGCACGCATACAATGCAATGTGCATATAGAGAAACTTGAACACATATCAGTAAAGCAATGCACGCATACAATGCAATGTGTATATAGGGAAACTTGAACACATATCAGTAAAGCAATGCACGCATACAATGCAATGTGTATAATAGAAGGAACTTGAACACATATCAGTAAAGCAAAGCACGCATACAATGCAATGTGTATAATAGAAACTTGAACACATATCAGTAAAGCAAAGCACGCATACAATGCAATGTGTATAATAGAAGGAATCTTGAACACATATCAGTAAAGCAAAGCACGCATACAATGCAATGTGTATAATAGAAACTTGAACACATATTAGTAAAGCAAAGCACGCATACAATGCAATGTGTATAATAGAAGGAACTTGAACACATATCAGTAAAGCAAAGCACGCATACAATGCAATGTGTATAATAGAAACTTGAACACATATTAGTAAAGCAAAGCACGCATACAATGCAATGTGTATAATAGAAGGAACTTGAACACATATCAGTAAAGCAAAGCACGCATACAATGCAATGTGTATAATAGAAAAACTTGAAATTGATCATGGCAAACATGATGTTGAAATGCAACGTACTGCAACTCAGTACGATTGAAATAATTTAGAGAATTCACAAGATATAAAAGGATACGGGGAGGAACGTCCTTCGCATGTTCCGAGCATCGCTCACAAAAGTCATGGTCTGAGATCAACTCGAGATCCCTTAACATTCCAGAAGTGCACTTTCCCGCACTACCTTAAGTGACGAAGGTGCCAGACCTCATAGTCAACCCGGACAAGGGCGCGAAAGGTACTCTGATTGCAGGGGGAGGTTTTCGGTATCCAATCCGGTATTCTGTTACCCTGCTATTTTCTACTTTACATTCCTTTTCACTAGTTGTTTAAGCACATTACACTGCCTCAGGCAGGTTTTATATTTCTAGAAGTGCGTTTTTTTTTTTTTGCAAAACACATGATGGAAATGAAACAGCTATTCGCTCAAAAAGGTGTTGCATTTGTGTTCTATTATGCATCGCATCGCAAGGTATCACACCCACAGCAGTGCGAATGAAATCGAAACTGTGTTTTGAAAACAAAGCGTCGCATCGTAATAATCAGGTAGTAAACCAATCGCAACTCGATAAGCAAAACAAAGACTTGACAAGCGATTCAAGTGCGAGTATAACTTGATAGACAAATTGACGACTCAAAGAGAGTGAAGTACAACTCGATAAGCAAAGATACAACAACTCGATAAGCAAATACGCGCGACTCGGCGAAAATTGATCACCGGAGAGCACCGAAAATGGTGGGATTCTCCAATATTTGGCATAGACAGCTCAGAGGACCAAAGGGGAGAACCATCGGCCTGACAGAAAGTCCACCGGCCTTGATGAATTTCCATCGGCACAATATTTGGCCGGTCGGCACAAAAATATGGCCGGTCGGCACTATTACCTGCCGGCCGGCCACCAATCTTCAGCATCAGCAGAATGTTGACACGTGTCCTCCATTTAACCTTATCTTCTACAAAAGATCTCAGCCTCGTGGTTTTCTTCATTTCAACACTGATTTGCTCCAAATGGAAGTGTTTCTTGCCCAAAATCTCGCGACTTGGATTAACAACTTGGATGGCTCGGAAAAGCTGAATTTCCAGGCTTTCGGCATAAACGTACTATTCACTCTTGGTCGCACCCCATTGCACTTCTCGTTTCTCCATGCCGCAGCGAGGTTTTGGAATCCGGTGACACACGTCTTTAGCTTTAGCGGGCAAGAGGTGTGTCCCACTTTTGAAGATTTCCAAGCTCTAATGGAATCTGGGCGCAATGAGGAGATCCTGTCCCAATTTCGTTTTGGCCATGCTCAAGCCTTAGGACAAATGTGTGGGCTTTCAATGCCCGATGCTCGCTCTCTGATTTGTGACGGGACATTAGATGTTCCGAGCTTGATTTGTCGTTTTTCCGAGACTGGTGATCGTGGCAACCATCACTGGCAAGGTTTTCGGCGACACGCCCTCTGTCTATGCCTGCTATCTCATTTTTTGTTCATCTCCAGTTCCGGAGGGCCTAGTGTCCGGTTGATTGAGGTTGCCCAAGGCTTGAAGGAGGGCAAAAGCTACAACGCCATGGTCCTGGCTGAGATATTGCTGGGCTTAGACGCCTTTTATCGTCGAGAGACGATCAGATTAGCTGGGAGTCCGCTATTACTGCAGGTAATGTTTCCCACCTCATCTCACATTTTATGTTTGCTTACATCACTCGGCCCTCAGGCTCGGTTTTTCTCACAAAACCCTTCCTCACTTTTTCTCTCATCGTACATCTCTCTATTCTTTATTCTCTCATTTTTCATCCCTCCCCAGGTGTGGTTAATGGATAGACTAAAGGTTGTGGACTCTTGCCCAGCATATTCAGCTCGCGGCTAGTTCTTCAGGCCACGCCTAGTTGACGCCCTTGATGAGGGTTGGTGGTTTGAATGGATGTGCAGTTTGTCCGCAGACCACATTGCTTGGCGGTGCCCTTGGCTCAATCTCCCAATGATGAGTTACAGCATGACCCGTCAACCCGGGATCCAATTGATTGGCTTGACTCACTGTGTCTTCTACTTCCCATTCCGTATCCTGCGCCAGTTTGGTCATGATCAGACTTGCCCGCCGGAAGGGATAGAGTACCCGGTTACATTCCCGATTCGAGGTGCACAGCTGGCCCGGTATGCCACAGCATGGAGGACGAGAGAACTCCTGGCCCCCGCTCCCACTTTCAGCTGTGCTTTGTCTGATGAGTGCTTGGATTGGCTTAATGAAGAGGCACAGGAGGGGCCCACTTTGGCATCAGAGGCTTCAACCAGCTCTGGGAGGGGGCGCAGGGACATTTGACTTGACCATGCTCCGGATTTATTGCTTTATTAGTACTTTCAAGGTTTCTTTATGAATGTAATAAAAAGCAACTTCAATTATATGCAAGGGCAAGAGAACTTTATTTGAAATCAATGAAATTGAAGGTTGTGGTACTGAAAATTTTCCGTTTTGGTCCAGAAATGGTCTTAGTTGTAAAAAGATTTATTTGAACAAAGTCATCTTCATTAAAACTTTTCAAAACTATTTTCGATATGGATCAGAACTGGACGTGCCCGAGATCTGTCACTGAGATGCACGACCCGGATCCTAGCAACTGGAAAGTTGCCCCTTGTCTGAATGGTACCGCGGCACTTGTACGGCAACGGAAAGTTGCCCCTAGTCTGAATAGCACTGTACTGGAGATTGCGACCAATGCTGATGGACAAAGATGACCGAGATGATCAAATGGACAAAGTTGATCGGGGAAGAATTTATGGCTGAACTTCAGGATGAAGCTGCCTACGTATCCCAGAGATGGGAATCAAGCCTTACGTAGTTCAAGCTTGGGTTCACTCGAGTATTTTCACTCTCCTTTTGCGCTCTAACTTTTGCCAATGCCGCCCTTTGCGGGTTTTCAACCTTGCAAGCTCAGTTTTTATACTTTCTAATTTTTTGTGCTCTGAATTTTGCCTAGGTCGCCCTTTCGGGTTTTCGGCCTAGCAAGCCTCTCAGGGGTAATATTTCTTCAACTTGTCCATGTTGATCGGTTGGGAGAACTTTAGGCCATCTAGGTCCATCAGAACCACAGCTCCACCTGACCAGATAGACTTGATGATATAAGGACCCGTCCAATTAGGTTTGAACTTGCCCCTTGGGTCGTGGATGGGAGCTCGGTTGTCTTTGAGCACCAAATCTCCTTCCTTCAAATTCCTGGACTTAACCTTCTTGTTAAAAGCCCGGGTGATTCTGCGTTGATATCCTTGGACATGGTACAGTGCTTTTAATCTCCTTTCATCAAAGAGCATGAGTTCCTCGAATCTGCTCTGCTGCCAATCATTTATCTCGACACTCACCAAGATCAGAAGACGGAACCTCAATCTCTATAGGTAGAACAGCCTCCATCCCATATACTAAAGAATACGGAGTCGCCCCGGTAGAAGTTCTGATTGACGTTCGGTAGCCCCACAGAGCAAACGGCAACTTATCCGGCCAGTCCCGATAGGTTTCCACCATCTTCTGCAGTATGTGTTTGATGTTTTTGTTGGCGGCCTCAACTGCTTCGTTGGTCTGCGGCCGATATGTGGATGACTTATGAAAAGCCACATTATACTTCTCCAACAAATCAATCACCTCCTTCTTGAAGTGAGAACCATTGTCCGAAATGATCTCATTCGGGACCCCATAACGGCAGATAATGTTGTTTCTGATAAACTTTGCGACATGCGAAGCCTTCAACACGGCATAAGATTGGGCCTCGACCCACTTTGTAAAGTAATCTATTGCTACTAAGATATACTCATGCCCATTCGACCCCTTCGGAGTAACAGCTCCAATCACATCGATCCCCCAAACTGAAAATGGCCATGGCAACGTCATGTTGTACAGCTTTGACGGCGGGACGTTCATGCGGTTTGCGTGAATCTGGCATTTGTGGCATCGCCGGACAATGCCGATACAATCTTCCTCCATAGTAGACCAGTAGTAGCCTTGTCTGAGGATCTTTCGTGCCAGCATCACCCCATTCATATGTGCCCCACATTCTCCTCCATGGATGGCCTCCATCAAGCGCTTCGACTCTTCGGCTTCCACACACAGCTTGTGCATTCCCAGATGACCTCTCTTGTACAATTTACCCCCGCAGATGATAAACTGAGCAGCCATTCTTCTGATTGCCATTTTGTCCTTGGCATTTGCCCATAGTGGATACGCCTCCTTCTCCAAGAAGTTCCATATGTCGTAATACTAGGGGTTATTATCTTGCACTTCATCTATGGCAGAGATCGACTCGTAGGCAGGTGTAAACTTCTGGTCAATAATGACTGGACGCATCCGGACCCCAGATGGGATGTCTATCATGGAAGATAGAGTTGCTAGCGAATCTGCAAACCTGTTGTTCTCTCTCACTAGGTGAGTGAAATTTAGCTTTTCAAACCGAGGGATTAATAAATCCAAGGTCTGATGGTAAATTATCATCTTCTCCTCCTTGACTTTCCAGTCTCCTTTCGCTTGAGAGACAACTAGGTTCGAATCTCCAATGACGTCCAATCGCCTTGCCCCTAGTTCTAGGGCAGCTTCTAAACCGGCAATACATGCCTCATATTCTGCCTCATTGTTCGAGACCTTGAACCGAAGCTTAAATGCCAAAGGGATACAGGAATTGTCAGGCGCTATCAGCAACACCCCTATCCCATAACCGTATTGATTTGACGCACCGTCAAAGTACATCGTCCAAGTTTCATCTTCGATGTGCAGAATATCTTCATCTGGGAATAGGTACTCAACCGCTTCATCCCCTTCAACCGGGTGGTCGGCAAGGAACTCTGCTACCGCTCTTCCTTTTACGGACTTGCGTGTCACATACTTGAGGTCGAATTCAGAGAGCAACAGCAGCCAACGAGCTAGCCTACCCGTAAGTGCTGGTTTCTCGAAAAGATATTTGATGGGATCAAGTCGTGAAACCAACATTACAGAGTGAGCTAACAGGTAGTGCCGCAGCTTCCTGGTAGCCCATACCAAAGCCAAACATGCCTTCTCCAGCGGAGTGTAGCGGGTCTCGTAATCGAGCATCTTCTTGCTCAGATAGTAGATGGCCCTTTCCACTTTATCTTCCGACTCTTGTGCGAGCATACAGCCCATTGTAGTCTCAGTTACTGACAGATACAATATCAACGGCTTGCCCGGCTTTGGTGGTGACAACACGGGCGGATTCTGTAGATACTCTTTAATCTATTCAAATGCAGCTTGGCATCGGCCGTCCCAATAGAACTTCTTACCTTTCTTCAGGAGACCAAAAAGTGGTTCACAAGTTAAGGTTAGTTTTGAGATAAACCGCCTTATGAATTGCACTTTACCCAGAAAGCCTCGCACCTCCTTTTCAGTCATTGGTGGTGGCATTTCTAAGATGGCCTTGATTTTGGAAGGGTCGACTTCGATGCCCCTTTGTGTAATCAGAAATCCCAGCATCTTTCCCGCTGTAACACCAAACGTACACTTTTGAGGATTCAACCGCAGCCGAAATTCCCTGATCCTTTGGAAAAACTTTTGCAAGATGGTGTAGTGGCCCTCTCTTTCTTTGGACTTGACAATCATGTCGTCCATATACACCTCAACCTCTTTATGGATCATGTCATGTAATATTGTGGTTGCAGCCCGTTGATATGTAGCCCCAAAGATTCTTCAAATTTCAAACAGATTACTCAGAATAATATGTACCCACGGGTGGTAAAGCGATCTTCTCCGGTCTTCGGGTGCCATTACTATCTGATTATAGCCTGAAAAGCCATCCATGAATGAGAGCAAAGCATGCCCCGCTGTGAAATCCACCAATTCGTCGATATGCGGCAAGGGAAAGTCATTCTTCTGACCGCTCGTTCAAATCCTCAAGTCCACACATACCCGGATTCGCCATCCTTCTTGGCATCGAACAATGTTGGCCAACCAAGTCGGTATTCGGATACCAGCAGAAGCCCGTGATCAATGCTTGGTGACCTCTTCCTTGATCTTAATGGCCCAATCGTATGATCCTCCCGAAGTTTCGCTTGATGTCGGGCCTTGGGGTCAAGAGGATCCGGTCTTGCATAATCTCAGATCGATTCAGCATGTCTTCAGAGGACCACGCGAAAACATCTTTGAAATCTTTTAATAAAGCGACTAAGCGCCGCGTTCCTCCGAAGACAACGTGGACCCGATCTCGACTACCGGGTCCTTCTCAAGACTAATATTCACTAGTGATTTCATCCATTAAGGGTTTAACAAACCTCTTGCTCTTGCTCAATTAGTCGCTGCAAAACCGGAGGAATTTCGCCTCGCTGCTTTCATCAAAATTTTAAAAGTCCCGATTTAAGCAATAAACCAAAGGCACGTAAAAGTACTCGAAACCACAAATACCTCATTCTCATTAGATACTTCCAAACCGTCCAATTCTTCTCATATAACAGACTAAAAGAGAAAGAAAAGACGACCGACAGATCAGGCATCCGGTTATCACCCCAGAATACCGAACTCAGACTCAGACGAGCTGAACCCGATTCCGACTCACAAGACTCGGTGGAATCAGATTCGGCTCACTACGACCGGTCGTCGATTGACAAAAATCCTCCTCAGACTTGCCAGTGAGGGAGGGTGCAAGGGATGCACCCAAAATAGCTGATGGTAGGCCCGCAGCCGTTTCATCTCCGATCAAAGACACCGAGGAGTTATCCCCCAAGCACAACTGGTCGATCGAAGGATCTGAAAGTAGACATGCCAAGATTACCCCATTTCAAACTCAGGCTCGCAGATTCCACTTCCTTGCTATACTCGGCCTCAATCTGGGTCATACGCTCTTCAAAGAACATCATCCCCAGATAATCGCAAGTCAAGAAAATTTCAAATCCCGGCATGCTTTTTCTTTATTTAGCCATGGCTCGAAACCACGAATGGGAAGTCTTCTCCCGATTTAAACGTCTGCTCAAGGTACCTTGATGGGCCGATGCATCAATTCAAAAGGTTTCCCCATCTGTTTTGCTTTGGCTCTTCCAGCTACCTCTTTTCCTTTTCTTATCCAATCTTCCTTGGTGGGCAGGTAACCCAAGCCGAAGGTGTGAGAGTTGTGCGGCACTTCGGCCAACGTTGCAATGCCCTTACGGCCGCTCTTCCCTAATCCCATCCCAGGGATGTATTGGAGTTTGTTCATGAGGTACACTGCTTGGGCACTAACATATATCCCTTCATTAGCGGCCATGATATTCTGTACGACCTGAGCCTCAGCCAAGGTAAAGCCTGATATGAATACGTCCTCCATGCCATGCTCGATTTCTAGAACAGGTGTGGATACCTCGGGTGGTGGGTGGATTGATGAATTCCCGAAAATGATGGCTACTCCCTTCCCGTAGGGGTATTTCACCATTTGATGCAAAGTGGATGACATCGCTTTCTTGATGCCTACCACGCCCCAAAAGCAAATTAAAAGTTGCGGGAACTTCTAGGACGTGGAAATCTATCTCATGTCGTCCCGGCCCAACCTTTGTCTGAACTTTAACCGTTCCCATCACTTCTCTACTTGTATTGTCGTACGCCCGGATGACTTGGGCTGTTGGTATGAAATCTGCAGTTTCCAAGCCAATTGCATACGCCGTCCTTACTGGGCAGACGTTGATGGCAGACCCGGTATCGACGAGTACCACCAGTATCCACTTATCTCTACATTCCACGGAGATGTAGAGGGGTTTATTAGATTTATACTCAGCGGAAGTTCTTTATCCGAAAAGGTCAACGTCGGGATCCTCCTCCCGGAAGACTACCCAACCACCGCTTCCGTGTAGTTTCTATGGAGAGCTTGGCCTTATCCATGGCCGTTAAAACAGCCTGCCTGTGTACTCGCGAGGCCATGAGCAGTCCCCAAATGGAGATGTCTGCTTGTATCTTTTTCAGCTGCTTGAGAACAGCTTCTTTCTCAAGTTGCTTCTCCTTTTGCTTCTCGGGTTCCCTATCCTTCCCTGAGGCTTCTGGTTGATCCAAGTGTGGGGGTTTGAAATATCGCCCACTCCGTGTCATGTGGTCAACCTCTCCAAGGTACCAGGTGTCATCGGGTTGGTTATTTCCCCAGTCTTCATCCGTGTGGGCAAGACATAGGTCTTCATCTTCCCACCACATTCCATCAGCGGCTGACAGACACCTGTCCAGCTCTGGTATGACTGTTCTTGTGCTCGCAGCGCCTTTCATCCACATGCCCGCGGCATTCTCGGTTCCTGTGCACACAGCAGTTTCCACTCCCACATGGGCCTTTGCCTTTCTGATTCTCTCGGAATCCTCAAAACTTGCTTGTTCTGACACAACTGATTGTTCAATCATCTCCGTACTCAAAATATTCCAATCTCGAGCGAAACTCTCGACACTGGCGCCCCCCAGCGATGTGTTCTGCTCTTCGACCTTTCCGGTCGTCGTTGATATTCTCATTCCCGCTGAGCTGTGCCCTGCCTGAAATTCTCCTACCACATCGGGCTGATCGTCCAACCACCCTAAGCTTTCATCAATCCTCATAATCGAACCACGCAACTATCAAGGCCCTTCCGGGTATTGGTTATCAGACAAATGGAGATTGGCCAAGTCCTCCCCGCAATCTTACCTCATCTGCTCCTCGTCCCGCACTATCTCCTTGGATCATGCATAACTCTCCCCTGCTGGCAATTCTATCCCGCCTATCTGGCCTATTGATGAAATGTAGTCACTCTGATCAGATGTCTTACCCATATAACTCCCAGATTCCGCAGACTCTGACTCAACAACTCTTTTTTTCTTCGGGGTCTCCTCCCTCCTGTTCTCGGTGGTCACCACCACTGGCTTAGGTTGGGTTACGGAGATGTCCATCATGCATAAGTCTGCAATCGGGAGGAACACCTCCGCTTAGGCAGGTGGGTAGGTATGATATAGATACTAGGGTCGTAGGACACGGCCCCGGTATGGATGAAATTAAGTCTTTTGGGTGGTGGAGCTTGGTTATGTGTGGGGAGGGGATTTGTAGTAACATTGGGTTTTTCGGGAGGCAAGATCACCCCTGTTATCAATAAGGTCTTGAATTTCATGGCGTAATCGAGTAGCAGTCGGTGTCGTGACTGCGGTTGGTGAAATGCACAATACTTGGTCAAGGGTTATGGGTAGGGAAGTTTTTCGGTGGGGGGTCGGCTCCAGGGCTTGTGTGCCTTTTTGATCAAAACCCCCAGAGCTTTGAATAGGGGCATATAGAGTGGAGCGAAAGTTCTGGAGTTTCTGGGTGGGTATTTGGTTGTTTGCGGGTTGCTTCCGGACGCACCGGAGAATGGCGAAGCTGCCATATTTCTCTGTGGGGGGTTAGTGGTGACCATGCTCACTTCGGAGGCTCTTGTAGTAGATGCGCCACTCGGGCCTGTATTAGTGTTGCGGTTGAAGGTCCTTCGGGGTTGCTCCCGATCATTATCAATCCAGCCTTGCTTTAAGGCATCTTCAATCTGCACCCCCATTTCATGTAGGTCAGAAAAAGTGGGAAATGGGACTACTATCATCTTTTGCATCAACTTCGGCTGTAGATTGCGCACAATCATCCGAATCTGGTCTTTGTCCGTAGGCCTCAAGGTCATCATCAAAGCCTTGGCCCTCCATCTAGTTACGAACTCTGAAAAGCTCTCCTTAGGCTCTTGCCTAGTTGTCTCGAGATCACGGGTCGTAATCTCAATCTGCGTGTTGTATGAGTATTGCGCGATGAAGGCCTCAGCCATTTCGTCCCAATTTCTCTTGACATCATCTTCTAGCTTGGCATACCATGCGGATGCCACACCTGACAGGATCCGATCAAATAAAGACAACTTCTGGAGCCTACCGAGGCCCATTGTCCTTAGAACGTCTGAAAACAGTCTTAAGTGTACCATGGGGTCCCCGGACCCATCAAATCGATCAATATGAGGCATTTTGAATTGCTGGCAACGTCACAAATCAAGTCAGTGTAACCATCTTCAATGTCGGGGATAGTCTTGACCCCTTGGGACCTTTTGAACAATTTTTCAAGCTTGCTCAACTTTAATGCGGTGGGATCAGTCTCGAACTCAAAGGGAGAATCCGGTAGATTGGTGGGTGTTTTTGATAGCTGAGGTTGGATTTGAGGTAGGGTTGGAGGTGGGGGTGGTCCTGTGGGCAGCTCTGTATCAGCCTGAACATTGATTGTCTCCCCGACATTAGGAACTCCTGGTGAGGAAAGAGCTTGATGCGAAGCAGATGCTCCGGTTTGTTGTTCCAGCCTGGCAATTGTCTCTGCCTGTTCCCTCACAATCGGGCTCGTTCGGGCGAATCTGCCGACGGACGCATCCTGCCGCATTGCTTTCATGCTCTCTTGAAGGTGGCGCACCATCTCCTCCAAACTAGCCATGCTATCCTCGCTCGTTGGATTATCGTATATATTCTCTCTCTGTTGGTGACACAGAATCCTGATCCCTACTGAACACAGGTGGGGTAGACAAAGCTCAATCGATCGCAGATCTTGATGTCCTTCGCTTCTCGACCTCGCTTAGTAACCGGGGTAGCGAGTAGTACACCGGGTTGTCCGCTCATCGATCCTCGATCGAAGGAGTCAACGGCCTCGACCCAGGTGCTTGGGGATATCTATCGTGTCGGTAGCAATCGTGCTCAACTACCTAAAAAAAAGATAAATAAAGCGATAAATAAATGTAAAATCGGACAAAGATAACGACGTAAAATAAACATACAACACCCGGTTGGATAACACGCTGAATTCGATACACTGTTCCTCAAATACTGATCACTGTTTCTCAATCATTGCCCCCAAGTCTGGATTTTGTACCCACAGATAACTCATTCCCCAAAATACATATCGGTTCCTCAGTTCGATACCCAATCTCGCAAACCGACATGTGTGTTCTCAGAGATATACTCTAAAAGCACATAGCGTATAAATGAGAGCCAATACACCCCTATGTTGGGGTAGGGTTTCCTGCCCTATTTTGTCAGAACTAGGGTTTCACTACGCACACAATGTTTCAAACATCCTACATTGGGTAAGCAATCTGTGCTAGTTTGGAATGGGCACTATGGATCCGAAGATGCACTAGGTGGAATGGACAAAGAGGGTGCCCCGGTAAAACCGGTTTGTGTTCCCATATCTTGCAGAGTTCGCAACCGGTCCAAATTTTATGGACATGCCTTGACAAGACAAGCCTCCCAAGAAACCGCCAGAATAGCAGATGGCCAACACGGTGTCCTAGGCGCACAATGCACATGCAATGCAAAGAGACACATAAATGGAATCAAAACAGGATATCACGAGTTCGAGTCAGGCTCTCTAAACAGCCTCAAAGAAGTCGCCAGAATCAGACGCCGTGGGCTTCCATCTAACAGTTCGGACTCCCTTTGTGTTACGGTTCTCAATCTGAACCAAAAAGTCCAAATCCGGCAAATCGTTTTGAAGAAAAATAGATTTTTTGAAAAGTAGTGCCAAACATGGACTGCTTTGCCAGATTACAGAGTCGCCACCTAAATATTTTAAAATGGAAAATTTAGGAAACCCTGACTCGGTGCCGAAGGCCACCTGTCCGTCATCACCAAAGTGGTCTTGGCTCGGGAGCTTGGGTACGATCGGGGAAGGTCAGCTATGAGCACCCCCTTTCGCCCGATCCGAAGACCGGCCTCTACTAACCGTGATATCCATTTTTGAAAACATTACATGCTCTTGTTCCAATCATTAGCCTAGAATTACTATGTTATGCGCGCAGCAAACAAGTATAGACTAGATTGCCTAATTTGGAAATAAACATTGCATATCCGTTTGTTCTGAAAATAGTTTTGAAATTGCTACTCGCGAGTAGGCTAAAACACGGATTTCAATGAGTATTCCCAACTCAAGTAACCCAACCTCCACCCACAGGCATTCAAGCAGTTTATCACATAAGCACTTAGCCGCATGGCAGGCATACTGTCATGTTAACATTCACACGCATGCGACATGCTAAAGCATAAAACTTACATCGTACTCCGTGCCAGAACAAGAAACCAGTTAGCAAAACATGCATGACCTAGTTTATGTTAAGTGACTAATGCATCGCATACGGAATGTAATCTAGAGTAGGCTCGGCTAACCCTAAACATGGCACGTGAAATGCGCGAGTAGCACGTGTTCAATTTGGAATTGAAAATTGCAATGCAGCTTGTATGATGTACTGAGCCCAGTGCATGTCAACAAATGCATGGATGCACGCATGCATAGCATAAGGTATGCTAAAATAAGTATGCCCTAATCTACCATCGAAAGCGGGTAAATAAAAAGGATAGAAAGAAATGGGGGTTGGAAGACATACACCCACTCACGCACACTTATTACAAATGCGCCCTCACTCGGAGGGACCAAAAGAATAATACAGTCCAAAGAATAAATGAATAAATTATTACAAAATTCTAATTAAAAAAATTAAATCAAGTAAATAAAAGAAAAGGGGCCTCAGCCCTGCCTCGGGATGCGTGAATGATGCATGCTCGTTGCGACTTGCCCGGAAAAGCCTACACCGTGCCACTGCCACCTCTGTTTTTACTGTCCCGTCTTTCCAAAAAAAAACCAAAGTCCCAGGAAACCATCCTTGTGTTCTACTGAGTGCCACCGGCTGGAGGAAACTACCACCGGCTACTTGTGGTGGCCACCGGCTGCAAAATAGTTTATCGGCCGAATACAAGGTCTTGCCGGCACTCTTTCTCGCCGATCGGCACAAAATTCTCGCAGAAGACAGCTTTGACAAAGAATAAAGTAACAAAGGTATGGTATTGATTTTTGAGCATATTTATGCATGGCCAATGCTTCCTATCATGAATAGGACTCAAGGAAACATGGCTCTTGGTTCTAGGGCTATCAATTGCGCACCTTAGTGCATGATAGCCTAAGATACCAAGGTTGCATTTCAATGTAAAAATGCATGCAACTCAACAATGATAACTAAGTCCCTATCATGCCAAAGTCAAGGGCCTTAGTGACATGGGAATTGAGGTGTGTTTTGTCACTTGGAGTACAAACACCCCTCATTTCCCACACTTGGTTTGACACCCCAAACCAAGTAATGAAATGCAATCCATGCAAACATGCATCAACAATGCAACATGACACAAAAGTGTAAGGCATGCCAAATGCTATGTAACACATCATGGGAAGTATACAATACTAAGCATGCACAATGCAAAGTGTGATACAAACATAAACACCTAAGGCAATAGGATTGTCTTATGTCAAGACCATGTTGACTAAGCATGCAACACACATATACTAAACATACAATGGTAGACTAAGCTACAATGGGACAGCCCTCAAACCTCCCTAAAACAGTGGCAAAACATGCCCAAAATGATGACCAAAACTCATGCAAGCATGCAAGGCAATAGGCCCAAAACCAAGGGCACCAAAGAGAGTACCTTACTACCATTATCAAGGCCACTCATGGCATGCATCTAACAACCAAAAAACAGACTTCTATCATGCAAAATGACACCCAAAACCCACATATGGTAGCCCCAAAATGTATTAATCATGCAAGCATATACAATGCCAATTCCTAGCCATAAAAGGGGACACCCTTGAAGCATGAAAATGGTCACATATGTAAACATACACACATGATTTATGGACTGAAATAGGGTCACAAATGATGCCAAATCATGAGGATGATCAATGTTGAACATGCTAGGAACCAAAATGCATGAGGCTTACAAGCCTAGAATACAAAACAACCATGTCAAGCACACTATACATGGCAAAATCAGTGGCTCACAGCCCTAAAACATGGCAAATCAAGACCAACATCTTCAAGATGTTAAGCTAAAAACATGGAGATACATGAGGCTAAACACATGGCATGTCTCTAAGCAAAATAGAACATTACAAAGCAAGTATGGGAAGCATGTTAAGGGCCACGAAACCAACCTTAGACAGAGGTATAACATGACTTAAAACACCCCAAAAAGTTCTGAAATGAAGCCAAATGCAAGCATGCACACATGCTACCTCATGAGCCAAGAATGAAAGCCAAAGATGGACAAAGGGGAGAGGGGTATCCCTCCCCTACATGAGACTTCAAAATACCTCCTTCACCATTGAAAACCCACTGGTTTTCAGTGGTGAGAAGACCAAAAACACTGAAGTTAGACAATGCTCCAAAAAAAAAGGCACAAAAGGACCAAAACAAGGCCTAAAAGAGTGAGGCTTCACTCAAATACAAAAGTGACCTTAATGAATGTTCTTGAGCAAGTAAAAACAAGGTTTTCTTATGTTAAACACAAAGCTCAAAACACAAGAAAAGAGGGGTAGAAACTAGTTGCAAGAATGGGAAAACTAAAGTGATGTTCTTACCCTTGAAGATCCTTTGAAGAACAAAAGGTCCAGCCCTCTTTTAGTGATCAAAACCAGTCCAAGATCATACGAAACAAACCTTAAAGCCTCCCAATCTCGGGTTAAGGTGTAGTAGTGTGTGTAATGGTGCAAAAGTAAGGTGAAATCACACTTTTTGGTCCAAAAACACACACACAAGAGGAGAGAGAGGGAGATATAGATATATATGGATGTATATTAGAGAAATATATGTATAAGCTCTGGTTTTGCCCTCCAAAATTTTAACCTTGAGCCAAGAGGAGAAGCCTTTCTCTTATAGGCAAGCAAAGCTTACAAGCTAAGCCAACTAATGGCTCATCCCTCCATACACGTGTATGGAGGGGAGCAAAAGGTGATACAGCTGTCTAAAAATATCTCATAAAGCAGCTGTACAGTGATCGGCAGGGCAAAATGGTCATTTTGCCAAAAATAGTGCCGACCGGCACAAAATAGTGCCGGTGGCAACTACAGCCAGCCGGTGGCCTCTAGCCACAACCGGTGGTGTGTGGGGATGCCTCACAAGGCATTCCCTGCCCCTCCAAGGCAAAGCACAAGTGTTTGGTGCAAAACCAGACACAAAACGATCGAGTTCGGAGGTCCTGAGGCAAGGCGCGTAGCCGAGAACTCCAGGAACTCCAAACGAACACGAACATGGATAATCACCGGGTGTTCAAGTGGTGACATCCAAGTCTTGAGGACGGTCAAAAATGGGGTGTCTACACTCCCCTTCCCAGCCATCACCGAACTCAGACACAGGTATGTAAACTTGTTCTCGTCGCTTCCCTGTGGTGACCATTATTTGAAAAGATGTCCCCCCACCTTCCTCACCTCGTACCTAGACCGCTGTAGTCCGACTACCCCCACTAAGTCGGCCCCAAAACTTTAGGCTACTGGGTTCCTTAGATGCTAACCGCATCCTGGCCATCATCTAACAAGCTTCCGAGCTAGTCAGCACCACCGCCCGTCATAACCCCTCCCCTTCTCTCAACAATCGATAATCGGCACTGCCCATCTGCCCCTTCCAACGCCTCCTCAAACTCAAACAATTGGCCGTAGAGGAACAGAATCCGCCGGCGTGGCCCAACTTCTTGCCTTACTGGGAACATTACCCTCCTAGAATTTCGAAACACATTTTAGATTTTTTAAATAGACCATTGAATATACAGGTAACATCAAAACAAAATAACTACAAAGGGAGTCTTCAACTCCTAAACCTCCCAAGCTAGGACCTTGGAGGTTACATGTCTCCTGTACTTGAAAAATGGTATCCCAAAAAGAGTGAGCCAAAGCCCAGTAAAGATATGCTAAACCAAATATGAGAATTAATTAAAACATTAGCATCTGATAAATGTTTAACACTTGTAAGCCAACTTACATTCTTTCCATGACTAATCAACATTTACATCCGTTTTTCAATCCACTTTCATCTATTTACTCAAATCTATTCATAGATAAAGTTCATTACTTATCCAAACCATTCAGAATGAGACTGCAACTCATTTATTAATACTTCAATCATGAACAACACTCATACACTTCCATTCATTTGCTATTTTACGGAACTACGTTCGAGGGAACCAACACCCAACTATAAATAAGATTTCGGGACTTTCACCCTGGACACTCCAGCCGACTTAGTTATCAATGGAGTCCATCTCCTATCTCCTCCCACACAATGGAGTACATCTTCTATCTCCTCCCAAACAATATACATATACAATGTATTTAAACACTTTGTCATATACAATGACCAATTCAATCACATATTCAATGTTTATATCCAACCGTTATATTCAATGACATATTCCAATTGATTAGTTTCAATTTACCTAATCAACGTGCAGTTTCTACAACAATCATGGCTATCCTCCACCGATAGCTCAAAACAGATATATCTAGACGGATAAATAAATTTCTCAACAGGTAATTCATCACATTTTTCATAGGTGAGTGATTCATTGATCCAACTACACCATTTAATCACAAATTCCTCCAATTTCATGATTCTCAAATCAATTTCATATTTCCATAATTTACTTCATTATTTAAGCAAGTAATTCAATTAACCCTATTTAGGGCATTCCCCTCCCCCCTTTCTCAAACTTCATCCCTAAGCCTCAATTTCATCAAGTATACACAAATAAACCCCATTGCAAGGCCTCACACACACAATGGAACCCAAACATAGAAAACCCCTCTTTCAAACATTTCAAATTTCAAACCCTAACTTTCCAAAATTTGCAAATCTCACCATTTTATACAAAATGACTAATATTTATGTTAAAACTCATAAAAATGAGTAGTTTATCCCTACCTCAAATGGAGAAGCTCAAAGGAGAAGGCGAATAAAGCTCAAGATGCTCCAAATCTATACTTTTTCAGATCAAAGTGAAGCCTATGCAATGCTCTAGCTTTCCTACAAAGAGACTAAGGTAGAGAGACCCAAGAACAAGGTGTATTTGTAGAGAACGAGAGAGTTTAGAGAGAGAGGCAGTTGGATTTAGGGTTTGGAATGAAAGGGAATGAAAAAGTGATGTGAAAACCCGCTGCTGTGAACTGATATATATGAGGCTCGCTCGAGCGAAGGACTTGTCACTCGAGCGACCAGACACAACAAATACCTCGCTCGAGCGCCAGAAACGTCGCTCTAGCAAACAATGCGAAGCTTCAAGTCTGCCACTCACGCAGACGCATGCTCGAGTGCAAGAGTTCTCACTCGAGTGAAGGAACACAAAACACAGGTCTCGCTCAAGTGCAAGAAGGCTTGCTCGAGCGAAGAATACCAATTTTCAGGTCTTCACAGAGACGCAGACGCATGCTTGAGCACAAGAATGCTCGCTCGAGCGAAGAGACACACCACAAAAAGCTTGCTCAAGTGCAAGAACATTCGCTCGAACGAAAAAGCAAACACCCAAGGCTCGCTTGAGCGCAAAAAGCCTCGCTTGAGCGAAAGAGCCAAATTCTGGGCAGCAGCCATTTGTTCCAACTTACAACCAACTTGTTCCAAACTTACCCAACACATCCCACAACTCAAATACAAGGAATTAAAGAATGAAAACAAGATATAAACAACAACATACAACCACTAGACCCGAGTCTGGAATACAATAAATAACGGAAAAATCGGGATCGTTATAGAGAGAGAGATGCGTTTGATGGTAAAAGAATGCGTGATTTTAAACATATGGAGGTATTTTAGTTATTGTGTAAAAAAATATGTCCTTATGGACAAAATAATTTCGAGCCTGAACATTTGGACAAAGAAAATCCAAATATGGATTTATCATCCGAGCGCCCTTTTCGAAATCAATTAATTTTTAATGGATATGATTTTATTCCCAACATAGCCTAGAGCTTTCTTTGGAGAAATTCTATTTCTATACATTATATACTTTTTTGTGCACACAATTAATGAATATTTTTTTTTAATTACAATTTTGTACAAAAATAAAATTATCAAAATAACCTTATCTTTCTCATCCAAAACCCTAATTCCTATGCCGTAATCCCCACCACTCCCTTGGTGGCGGTAACCTCAACTACTCTTTCTGTAGTACCATTTTTTCCAACTTTGTTTATGATGTCATCCTCTTTAACCTTGTCACTGAAAGTCCCTATATTCATGGTAGATGAGGCAGTATAGATATGAACGTCACGGTTCCTAGCGTTTAGAAAGAAATACTGGATAGTGAAACTAGACGCCATGGAGTAAATGGATTGGTAATGGCGGTCGATGACGGTAGAAAGGTTGAGTGGCGGTGGGGATACAAGTATTCGGCAGAGGAGGTGGTGGTTGGTCGACCATAAATGAAGAAGATAAAGATTAGGGAGCTAGGATTAGGGGTTAAATGATGAAAAAGATGAATGTATTTTTAGTAAGGTAAGATGTCTACTAAACAAATTATAAGATTTCAATTTCATTAATATGCACTAAGATGACGGGATTTGGTACGTGCAAATAGAATTACCACTTTCTTTGTCCTGCGACCACCGGAATTACGAGGTCCATCGAGTAAAGATATGGGTATGGTATGGCCAAAACTAGCAGTCTAAGGGAAGAGCAGTTTGGAATTTCAGACTAAAAACCATGGCCTCTGTTCCACAGTCTTCATGGTTTTATTATTATACCAATACTCTATCAGTAAGACCCACCAACACCAACACCAACACCAACACCAAAGCAAACCCCTCCAGAAACTGCACATTCAAGGCCCTCAAAGCCTCGTCATCCTCTTCCAATGCTGAATCCTCACCACCCAAACCCAAACACAAACCCAATTCTTCATATTCACCAGAAAAGTCATCCCAAGCGGAACCTAGCAAGACCCACGACCCCGTGAAGCTCGCATTTGCCAAAGCTACGGCCTACAAGAAATCGAATCCGACTCCCAACGTTATTATTGTTCAAAATCAAAACCCACTTTCACTTTCGGAATCTGATGAAACTGGAATTACAAATGAGCTTGCCTGTAACGAGATGGAGAAAGAAAATGAGAAAAACATTGAAATCATTGCAGGTAGCAGCAGTGGAATTGCTGACAAGAGTGAAGCATTATTTTCAGGTACTTTTCATTAAAGGAAACTTGAGGATTTCACTTCATTGTTATTTGGAATTTTTGTCTGGTTCTTGATTGTTTGATTCCTTATGCTCAATTCTGTGCGATGATTATGGCGACAAACTAAAACCCCATTTCTTAGAATGTGCTAAATTAGATACTAAAAATGATGGGTCACCGTCAGAAGTTACTATTGGTGGCAATCAGGAGGTCCCGGCTTCTGTTAAACTGGGAATGGAGAAAGCAAAAGAGTATCTGAAGAACAAAGGAGTAATGGGAAGTAGTAGAAGTGTGGAGGAAAGTCAAACGAATTCAGGTAGTGTCTGAAAAATGTGAGTTCCTCTTCATCTTTATTTGGGATTGTAGCTGATTTTTTGTTTCCCTTTTTCTTCTTCTTCTTCATAGATTTTTGTAATTTTGCTTAATAAATTAGCCTAGGATTATTGCATAATTATGTAGTGTCAAGATTCTTTTTGATCGGCAAAAAGAAGACTTTATTGATAGAAAACGAAAAATTACATCAATAAAGAGGAGCTTGGAGCTAAAACAAGCTCCAACCTCCTAGTTGGTGAGAAACCAACGAGCCAACAAAACAGAGAAAAAGAGAAAACAAGGAAAATCAGGAAGCATAGGCAATATGACACCAAAACCAGAACAGACAACACAGCACACAATTGAAGCATCATAGCAGGCCCTGCACCATCCCATTTTTGGTTGGATGAGAATGAAAATTTAAACATCCTATTTTGCCCAATGCTATCAATTCCTACTTCTTGAGATTGGTGTAGCCAATCTATTTTGGCCATTCAGTGCGCATTTAAATGGGACGTCATCCATGTGGACAGAAATGATCCCTGGGGAAATGCTGAAACTGTATACCTTTTGATTTGTATTCTTGTCTGAATTTCATTCTTTGAGAAATACCACTTTTTTAGTTCCTTATATATTTAACATAATTATGAATTAGACATGATATATGTGCAATCTGATCCTTTGAGAGGGTGATTAGCAAAACAAAATGAGACATTTTGAATAGAAAATGGACTAAAATTTGTATGTTCATTGGTCCTAGGATTGAAGGGAGGAAATGCATTATTTGATAAGATGGTCGCTAAGAAGGAAGAACGAAAGATTTCAAGCATTGATTTTATGGGGCTTGACTTTGGGGAAAAGAAGAAGAGCAGGGGACTTCCAGCTGGGTTGGTTCCAGTGGCAGATTCATTCCCAGAAAGAGATTTGCGTGATGTAGAAATACTTGTTGGGGACACTAGCAACTTTGGAAATGCTACAGTGTCAAAGCCAAGTTCAACCGAGGAAGACAAGTCAGATATATACAAGCCAAAGATTTCGACATGGGGGGTTTTCCCTAGACCTAGCAACATTTCAAAAACAGTAAGATTCACGTCACAATCTATAGTTTCATTAAAAGATTAGTTATATTTGTGTATCTTGCAGTTGTGGTTAAGGTTTCTAATTTGATTGTTTAATTACTATATGGTAATTTGATGATTTGATTGAGTGATTAATTGTGGCTAATTTGCTTGATTAATTTTGGTTAAAATGAAATTGGTGCCAAGTTTGTGACAACCAAGAGAAACTATTATCTGAATCCAATACAGTTGTCAAAGCCAATTTGGGCATTGTTGGTTGTAAATTTAAATATCCAGAAAAAGAAGTCCTCTCTCCTTCCTCCCCTTTCCTTCTTCCCCCTTATGCCGAGGACCAGAGCTTTTAATTTTTTAGGAACACCAGGTGACCATTAAAGACCAGCATGACAGGGGCAAGACTTTGGCCTCCTCTTCCTTTCAACCTCCATAAGAGCTTTGGAAGCTTGTTTAGAATATGAAGGTTCCTCCTAAAATTTGAAACTTTTGGTGGAGTGTATGCATGAATATGCTGGCTTCTAAGGAAAATCTCCATCACTGTAGAAGTTCTGCTTCACAACTTGCCCTACCTGCGTTAATGCAGTAGAGTTTGTGGAACACTTGCTTTTTCATTGCAGATGGGCCAAAGCTGTGTGGTTTGGCAGTGATTTAGGCTACAAGACCGGCAAGGTGTCTATAATGTCTGCTCTCAAGTGGACTCTGGTTATCATGGAGCACTGTTCAAATGCTCTGCGAATCATCTTTCCCGTGTTGGGAAAGTAGTGGTGGTCAGCTGGTGTATTTGGAAGTCCATGAATGATTGGGTCTTTAATCACATCCAAGTTGATCCTAGTCAGACTATATGATGCAATCAAATTGCAATGATGTAGGACAAGTACGGATTATTTTCCTATAAGTAGTGAGCTCGGGTTAAGTATACTAGCAGCAGCAATAATAGACTTACACGGTTGGATTTGTTGGGATTTTGTGGCTGCAAAAATAATTAAAATTTAGGAGTTTAAGGGTTTGTATAAGGGTAGGGTTTTGAGAATAAAAACACAAGTGTTTAGGGGCTGTTGGGTGGCTGTATTAACCACTGTAAACAGTGACGTGCTGGAGAGAGAGAGAGAGAGGTTCTTCACCCTCACAAAGGGATAGGCTAATCACACAAGCACAATCTCAAATTTTCATAATATTAACTTGTCTCTTGAATCATTGAGATTACACATATATTTATATGTTAACGACTCTTCTAATTCTATAAGACTAAAACTCAAATTTAGAAACTAAAAATATTTAGCAACTACTAATATTTTAGACCAACTATGACTTCAAATTCTACTTTAATCATAATAGGAAAGTTTAATAACTTCTAA
Organism: Camellia lanceoleosa; assembly: GCA_025200525.1. NCBI lineage: Eukaryota > Viridiplantae > Streptophyta > Magnoliopsida > Ericales > Theaceae > Camellia > Camellia lanceoleosa. The sequence continues at coordinate 100,206,731 of CM045760.1, forward strand.
TTCTACTTCTACTTCGTTATCATGTTAGAATAGAGAATTATATTAACATATTTTATTCTGATTTGATGTAATGGGCTGTAATGAGTTGGCCCATAATTCATGCCTTGTGGCACTATTGTAATTATGATTTATTCTTAATATAAAAGGGGATGAGGTTTCACTTATTCTCTAACTCATTCTCTTCTCTAAACTTTCATGGTATCAGAGCCTTAATAGGAGAAACTTTACACCAACCAAAGATCACCTTGCGTCCACCGAAGGACTGCCCATGCACCCAAACTCTTGTCTGGGACAGTCGGCCCTCACCCAGGGCAGTAGAAGGTCAGTCGGCTCCTACCCAGGCCAACCGAAGGTCACTCGTGGACATTCGACACTCACCCAAGGCAGCAATAGGTCAGTCGGCCCCCTACCAGGGCAGCCGAAGCCTTCTCTGTTCTTCTCTAGGTCTGTCGGCAGCCCTAGGCTATCATTATAGGTCTGTTGGCAGCCCTGGATGTCCCTTAGATCACTTCTAGTCAACCCTTGTCCAGTTCGACCTCTCTTCCTTGTCGACTAGGATGCAACAGATGGTTTGGGCTCTTGTTTTTTGGTATATATGCCTATAAACCTATTCTCCCTGTTAAAAAAAAGAAAGGAAAAAAGAAAGACATATATGAGTTCTTCATTCTTTAAGCTTTCATAGTGGGTAGTTGTGTTATTTTCTTCCACTGTTATTTTTCAAGTTTGTGATTGGCATTGTGTTTGAGAGTTAAATAGTAGAGTATCCATGGCAGATTTCATTAGTGAGTCCATTATTTCTCAGACACCTAAGAGCAAGAGTTCCATTACACCTCATATTATGACTGATAACGCCTTAAAAGCATCACCTCTCTATTCAATGGTCAGAATTATCTAGCATTGTCGCAGAGTTTGATTATTTTTTTGAAGAGCAAAGAGAAGATGGGGTATGTTGACGGAAGGATACAGGCACCCAGTTCCACGGATTCTAGTTATGACCAATGGGTGATCACCAACTCTCTAATGATGGGTTGGTTGATGCATTCTATGATACTGGAGATTGGGGAGGGCTACTTGTCTATGCACACTGTTTAGGATATTTGAGAGGTTGTAGCTACAACTTACTCTAGGAAGGGGAACTTCTTACAGGCTTTCAAGTTACGTCGCTCCATTGAAAGGTCGGTACAAGGTGAGATGACTATTCTCCAGTATTTTACCTTCCTTAGCAATGGATGGAAATGGCTTGATCACCATCGGGATTAAAAGCCTGTCTGTCCCACTGATTCTACTGGTTACTGGAAGTTTGTGACACAAGAGCGGGTCTTCAAGTTCTTGGAAGGCTTGAATATGGAGTATGATCTTGTTTGGGGCAGAGTATTTGGCATGGACATACTTCTTTCTCTCCAGGAAGCCTTTGTTTTTGTGCAGAATGAGGAGAGTCGTTGCTCTGTGATGCTTCCTTTTGCCATTACTGATCGCTCTACCTTGGTTTCTGTAGCCCCTCGAGATAAAGAGCATGTGACTCGTGGTTCTCATCTTCTTCTGTGAATTGATTGATCTTCCTTTGAGCAATGCTAGGTTTACTTGGTCTAACCTCCAAGAGAATCTTGTGTGTTGTAGATTGGATAGGTTCCTTCACACCTTGGGGTGGGAAGGGTTGTTCCCGATATTAGACAAGAGGCATTGCCTGGGTTGTGTTTGATCATTGCCCAGTGATTTTTGAGAGTTGCCCCTTCAAATGGGTCCTTGTCCCTTTAGGTTTGAGAATGCGTGGTTGGAAGATCGTTCTTTTAAGGGCTATTTTAAGGTTTAGTGGGAGAGTTGTAGTCCCCAAGGGTGGGAGGGTTTTAAATTCATGCGTAAGCTGAAAGCGGTCAAAGAAAATTTGAAAGTCTGGAAGCATGATGTCTTTGGTGATTTGAATGAGTTAAGTTAGAGGCATTGAGGAGTTGGATGCCAAGGAAGTTGGGGAGGGTTTATCTAGGGCTTTGAGAGATGAAAGGAACATGCTTCGAATGAAACTAGAAGAGACAGTTTTTAGGGAACAGATTTTTTGGGGGCAATGGGCTAAGTTGAAATGGGCAAATGAGGGTGATATAAATTCTAGATTTTTTCATAGACTTGCATCAGGAAAAAGGATAAAAAACTTTATCAAGTGTTTGGAGGTTGATCAGGGGTTATTGGTGAATAGGGAAGAGCAAATTGTGAATGAAATTTTCAAATTTTACTCGAATCTTTACTCTGATGGAGGTGTGGAACGGCCAGGGATTGAAGGCACCAACTGGGCTTCAATTAATGTCTCCAAAGCTAGATGGCTTGAGAGACCCTTTGATGAGTGTGAGGTGTGTCAGGCTGTGTTTGATTGTGAGAGAGATAAGGCTCCAAGCCCAGATGATTTTTCAATGGCATTGTTCTAAGATTGTTGGGACGTTGTGAAAGGAGATTTAATGAGAGTGTTTGGTGAATTTTTCAAGAGTGGGGAGGTTAACCTTTGCACCAACGCAACTTTCATTTGCCTTATTCCCAAGAAGGAGAAGTCGGTGAAGATTGGGGATTTTGGGCCAATTAGCTTAGTTACATCACTTTACAAAATTTTGGGGAAAGTTTTGTCCAAAAGAATTAGAGATGTTCTTGGGGAAACGATTTCTGCTTCACAAGGCGCCTTCGTGCATGGAAGGCAAATTTTGGATGTGGTCCTAGTGGCCAATGAGGTCGTGGAGGAATATAGAGCGTTACATAAGGAGGGGTTAGTATTTAAGGTAGACTTTGAGAAATCATATGATCATGTGGATTGGGGTTTTTTGGACTTTGTTTTGGAAAGGAAGGGTTTCGGTTTTAGGTGGAGGAAATGAGTTTGGGGGTGTGTGTCATTGTGCAATATGTTGGTTATTGTGAATGGAAAAACGGGAAATTCTTTTCATGCGTCTCGGGGATTAAGGCAGGGAGACCCATTATCACCGTTTTTATTTATCGTAGTGGTTGACGTGTTGGGGAGGTTAATTGATGTTGCTAGGGATAAGGGGTTTATTGAGGGGTTTGTGGTGGGTAGAGATATGATTAGTGTGACTCATTTGCAGTTTGCAAATGATACCATATTTTTCTCTTCTAAGGAGGAAAGTAAGGTTTGTAATCTACTTATGCTTTTGAGGATCTTTGAAGTTGTATCCGGCCTTAAGGTCAATCTCACTAAGAGCTGTGTTGTGGGTATTAATCTTGAGCGTAGTTGCGAGCTTCGTATGGCAGATGTGTTGGGTTGTCCCATTGAGAAGTTTCCTCTCAAGTATTTGGGGCTCCCATTGGGTGGCAATCCTAGAACAGAGGCTTTTTGGAATCCAGTCCTTGTTAAGATTGGGAAAAGATTGGAGGGTTGGAAGCGAGCATTGTTGTCTTGGAGTGGGAGATACACTTTGGTACAATCAATGTTGAGTTGTATTCCTATTTATTTTTTTCTCTTTTCAAGATATCGGCTCATTTTGCAAGGCCAATTGAGAAATTGTTGAGAGATTTTCTGTGGGAGGGGTGTGATGAGGGTAAAAGGGATCACTTAGTCAGTTGGGAAGTTGTCTCTCTTCCTCGGCGTAAAGGGGGTCTTGCTATTGGGAACATTGTTGCTAGAAACATTGCCCTCTTGAGCAAATGGTTGTGGAGATTTCCCAAGAAAGGCGAGTCTTTATGGTGTTTTATTATTAAAAGCAAGTACAGAATTCAGGCTAATGGTAGAGATTCTATTGTGATTAGCAGAGGCAATTGTCGTTCTCCGTGGAAGTCTATCTCTCGTTTGTTTTCCGTTGTGTCTCGGTTTGTGTCTATGAAAGTGGGTGATGGGGCCAGTGTTCGATTTTGGGAGGATGTTTGGGTAGGGGAGACATCTTTTGACAAAGCTTTTCCACTTTTATATCGATTGGTTTATGCACGAAATGTGTCAATTGCGTCGGTGGCATGTTCTAATGTGGCACTTATCTCTTGGAATTTCAATTTCCTTAGGAATCTAAGTGATAGGGAGTCTCTTGAGTTGGCATCTTTGTTGACATTGATTGATGAGGTTTCCTTAGTTTTATCTCTCGATAAGAGGGTATGGAATATCAGTTCTTCAGGGGTCTTTTCTTGTAAATCTTTGTTTGACAATCTCATTGATAAGTCCTCCGTTCCTTTGTTTTCTCTTCATATGAAAATCTGGAAAGCGGGTGTTCCTCATAAAGTGAAGTTTTTTATGTGGTCCTTAGTTCATAGAGGTGTCATGACCAATGACCTTTTCTAAAGGAGAAGGCCTAATCACTGTCTTTGCCCTCAATGGTGCGTGATGTGCAAGAGGAGTTTGGAATCGGCAAATCATCTCTTTCTTCATTGTTCGGTGGCTTTGCAGTTATGGCAGTGTCTATTTGGTTTGTGTGATGTTAAATGGGCTGCTCTACGGGATTGTACACATATGCTTCTTGTTAAGTTTGATGGGTTCGGCAGCTCTAAGAAAGCCAAAACCTTGTGGTCTTGTATTGTTTATGCTATTTTCTGGATTATTTGGCTGGAAAGGAATTCAAGGATCTTTGATGGAAAGGAGGCTGCTGTAGACTCTTTGTGGGATAGGGCTGGGTTTTTGGCTTCATTTTGGGCTTTCGTGTCTCCTCCGTTTAAAGGAGTTCCACTTTTGTTGATTTCTAGGGATTGGTTTGCTATTTGCAACCCCTACTGTTTGGATTTTCTTGTTTTCTCTTTCTTTTTTGATAGCTGTTTTTATTCTGATTGGGTTCTTGTTCAAAAAAAAAATAAATCTTTTCTATAACTATTGCCGTCGACCTTGACACACGCGAGAGACTTGTTGGAAGTTGCATGGGACTCCTTCTGGTGGCCGAGGAGACCGTCTTGGTACTCGAGGGGGTAGTCTGGTCAGTCTAGAGGTCGAGGGGCCAATGCTTGGGCACATCTTTCAGACACAGTCGAGCCACCATCTTCATCTTCATCTTCATCTCCAGTTGTCTCACCGACTACTGATGTTTCAGGGTTATCTGCCTTGGATTTTAAGATTGCTCTTCGCTACTTGCTAGACCGTCGAGCCTCCACTTCTACTACAAGTGCACTTTCTTCTTCCTTTGCAAATTCAGGTAACTTGGCTTCCTCCACATGTATATTGCTATCTCATACGATTGTACCATGGATTATTGATTCTAGTTTTTCCGATCATATGTTTGGTTCCTCTAATTTATTCTCAGCGTATACCCCTCCTCAAGTCAGGAAAAAGTGCGTATTGTTGATGGTACTATTTCCTCTGTGTCAGGAAAATGTTCAATTCATGCCACCTCTTCCCTTCCTTTATCCGTTGTACTCTATGTTCCCAATTTTAGTGTTAATCTTTTATTTTTGAGTCGTATTACTTGTGATTTAAATTGTAGCGTGACGTTTTTTTTAGGATCATTGTCTTTTTTCAGGACCTTATCACGAGGACGAGGATTGGCAGTGGTAGAGAGGAACATGGTCTCTACATTCTAGATCAGATAGACAAGCTGGCTCATTCATCTATTCAATTACCATTCACTAAAGAAGATCTTTGGCTGTGGCAACGTCGCTTAGGACATCTCTCCTTTTTATTGCTTAAGCATTTATTTCCTTCTATTTTTGAGAAAAATAATGGCCTTGTTTGGTTTGTTTTTCAAAAAAAAATTTGGAAAAAATTCTCTACAAACAAATTTTCAAGAGTAATCAAACCAAACAAATTTTTCTAAAAAAAATTTCAAAATTTTGTTTGGTTATCTACTTTCCAAAATCACTCTCTCTCTTATACACATCAAATCAATCACTTTTTTTAAAACTCTCTCCCCAAAATAATTTTCTAAAATCATTTTTGAAAAAAGACAAACCAAACAAGTTTTCGTACTTTTTCTCTCAAAAACTACTCTACAAACATAAACCAAACACACCCAATGTGTCTGATTTTCAATGCGAGTCTTGTCAATTTGGAAAACAACACAGAGTTTCTTGTACTCCTTCTATTAATAAAAGTTCAATTATATTTTCTTTGATTCATTCTGATGTATGGGGTTCATTCCGTTTTGTGTCTTTAAAAGGTCAAAAATGGTTTGTTACTTTTGTAGATGACTGTTGTAGGGCCACTTAGGTATATCTGATAAAAGATAATAGTGAGGTGTTTTCTATGTTTCAAAATTTTTATAAAATGGTTTGTACTCAATTTGGGGCGGTTGTAAAAATTCTAGGTTCTGATAATAGGAAGGGAGGAAATATATTGACTCTGATCTTGACAGTTATTGCGCCACTCATGGAATTGTTCACTAAACTTCATGCACTAGTACCCCTCAACACAATGGTGTTGTAGAACAGAAAAAGCACCATCTCCTTGATGTGGCCCGATGTCTATCCTTTGAGATGCGGGTTCCTTGATCTTGTTGAGGGGAAGCGGTTCTCACTGCTGCTTATTTGATTAATCATCTTCCTACCCAAGTCCTTCAAAAACAAACACCTCTTGAAGTTTTGTTTGAGTCTACCTCTTCCTGGTTCTCCATTTCCCTTAAGACCTTTGTCTGTGTTTGCTTTGTCCATAATCATTCACCCACTCGTGATAAATTGGATCCTAAGTCTCTCAAGTGTGTTTTTTTGGGTTATTCTGCAACCAAAAAGGGTTATAAGTGTTATCATCCTCCCACTTGCAAATGGTTTGTTTCCATGGATGTCACCTTCTTTGAGTCTCAGTCTTACTTTCTCATCTCCCTTGTGTCACAGTCATCCCTTCAGGGGGAACCTTGGCGTGAAGAGATTGTTCCACTACTACCAGTGGTTGAACAGATTGAGGATGATGAACTAGCAGTTATTGAGAAGGAAGCAGACAAAGTTTATGTCAGGGACAAGGATAAACAGAAAGTCACCTTGATGCAAGAGCCTACTTTCCTTCCTCTACTGTCAACTTCTTCTCCGGATGAGTGTCCAGAGTCATTCTCCTCTCCTGAAAGCCCTAGTAATTCTGATCCTAATGTTCTTATTCTTGTGTTTTCAAAGCTTGATGTTCCCATTGCTAATAGGAAGGAGGTTAGATCATGTACTCAACATACTATTACTAATCATATCTCTTATTCTAATCTGTCTCCCTCATATAAAGCCTTTCTATCTAAGATTTCTTCTGTGAGTCTACCTACCACTTTTCAAGGTGCTCTCTCTATTCCTGAATGGAAACGTGCCATGATGGAGGAAATGAGAGCTCTCAGCAAGAATGGCACTTGAGAGTTAGTAGAGTTCTCTAGAGGCAAAAATCTAGTTGGGTGTAAGTGGGTGGGTGTACACTGTAAAACACAAAGCAGATAGTTCCATAGAACGGTACAAAGCAAGATTGATTGCTAAAGGTATCACTTAGACTTATGGGGTAGATTACCAGGAGACATTTGCAACGGTTGTTAAGATGAACTCTGTGAGAATATTACTCTCTCTTGCAACAAATTTGTATTGGCCACTTCATCAGTTTGATGTAAAGAATGCCTTTCTTCATAAAGACCTAGCAGAAGAGGTCTATATGGATATTCCCCCTGGTTTTGCAGATGCCAAGTCCAAAGGTAAAGTGTGTAGGCTTCGGAAGTCACTTTATAGGCTAAAGCAGTCTTCTAGGGCTTGGTTTGACAGGTTTGCTCAGGCTTTGTTGAGATATGGGTTCAAGCAAAGTCAAGTTGATCACACCTTATTTGTGAAACACTTCTCACATGGTAAGACCACAGCTTTTATTGTTTATGTTGATGATATTGTTCTGACAGGGGATAACATTGAGGAGATCCCTCGGTTGAAGGAATACTTAGCCAATGAGTTTGAAATCAAAGACTTGAGTAATTTGAAGTATTTCTTGGGCATCGAAGTAGCTAGGTTAAAAGTTGGCATCTTTATATGTCAGAGGAAGTATGAACTTGACTTGCTAAAGGAAATTGGGATGCTTGGAGGTAGACCATGTAATACACCTCTAGAACTAGGCCAGAAACTAAGTGAGGATCAAGAGGGAGAGCCAGTGGACAGGAGAAGATACCAGAGGCTAGTGGATAAGGTTATACACTTATCTCACTCACATGCAGACATTGCCATTACAGTGAGCATAGTTAGCCAGTTTATGCATGCTCCTAGAACTTCTCACTTAGAGGTAGTTATGAGAATCCTGAGGTACTTGAAGTCTTCGCCTAATAAATGTCTCTATTTCTTAAAACATGGACATCTAGATGTGGAGGTATTTACTAATGCGGATTGGGCTAGATCAGTCACTGATAGATGATCAACTTTTGGATATTACACATTTGTTGGAGGCAACTTAGTCACATGGTGAAATAAGAAATAGAATATGGTTGCTAGATCTAGTATTGAGATAGAATTCAGGGCTATGGCTCAGGGTGTATGTGAGTTGTTAAGGATTAGACTATTGTTGGGAGACTTGGGGATCCATCAGACCGATTCCATGAGATTGTATTGTGACAACAAGGCGGCGATTAATATAGCTCATAATCCAGCTCAACATGACAGAACCAAGCATGTGGAAATTGATAGACACTTCATTAAGGAAAAACTCACTAGTGGCACCATATGTACTCCATTTGTGAAGACTAGGGACCAATTGGCAGATGTTCTTACCGAAGGAATAGGGAGTAAACCCTTTCATAACATTCTCAACAAATTGGGCATGAGAAATATTTTCGCACCAGCTTGAGGAGAGGTGTTAGAATAGGGAATTATATTCTCATATTTTATTCTAATTTGATGTAATGGGTTGTAATGAGCTGGCCCATAATTTATGCCTTATGGCACTCATGTAATTATGCTTTATTTTTAATATAAAAGGGGATGAGGTTTCACTCATTTCCTAACTCTTCCTCTTCTGTAAACTTTCATATCAAAATAGGAAACTTGGACTTTTGACCACTAAGATTATTCTAGATATAATAAAACACATATATAATGATCCATTTAATAACTTGACCAAAAATAAAACTCATGGGCAACCCTACATCCCATGTCTAGCAAAATTGAAATTACCATAATATCCTTAACTACTAAACACTACCATGGACATTTCTCTTTGGACCAAAAAGGCTTCTTGACAATCATTGGACCCGTGGACTTTGTGTTGGGCTTCCATAGCCTATCATATTTGTTTAACCATGCAATAGATGTTGCATCAATTATCCCCTGCTGAAAAGAACTCAGCTTCGGCGAGTTAGGAACGTGTCCAAGAATGCCATCACATGGAGAAGTTCGTTGAATTAGGAAAGAACTCTTTTTCAGCTTCAATGTTTGCTCATCTGTAGCACAAGTAAGAGTATGCTTCTTTTTTCCATCAATAAAGGAGTACGTGTTGGCACGTCTGGCATGATGCTCATCGCAATCCCATATCCATGTTCTACCCAAAAGTATTTGACAAAGCTTGAGTGGCAAAACATCAGACGTGATTGTCTCCTTAAGGTTCCCAATGGTGAATATGACTGGACATTGCTTGTCAACCTTTAACTTTGTGTTAGTAAGCCAAGCCACATGATATGGCTCTAGATGTGGCTCAATCAGTAACCCTATTTTTCATTAAGTATATCTGAAGAATGGATCATCAATTTTGGAGGTGCAAAATGATTGGTTTGATGATATTATATCTTTGATTACTCTTATATGTTTTTTTTTATAAAATTTTTAAATTTTTTCAAAGAGAATAATATAAAAATTGAATAAAATACATCATACAAGTAGCATCCCCCCAGGCCAATACCACTAGGATGAGCCATCCAAAGCCAAAGACAAAACAAAACTAATCAAAGAGAAAATAAATACATTAAAGCAGTAAACCTAATGCAATAGAATTAGAGCGAACACCAACCATGCACAAGAGGCAAAGAACGGAAAATCTCCATGTAACCACTCAAAGGTCCTGGTTCAAACATAGTAAACACATCAACAAAAGACAACAGAGGCAGTAACCAGGCATCCATTTGCCTGACCCTGCACTCGCAGCAAAGGGGATGAAACAAATATTGAAGATGGTAAGCCCCACTCCTGCTGAAGCCAAGTATTAAATTGGCTAATGATCGTACCTTTAAGACTGCACAATCTGCGTCTAATACACATTTTATCTCATCAATGATAGTTCTAGCATCCTGGAAATTGTTTTTGAAACAATATAGCATTCTGTTCCTTCCATAGAATGTATATGGCTGTAGCAAGCAAGCGCCACTGTAGCATGAAGCCTATCAATTTATTTCCCTGCAAGTGAGTTCCTGCCCCACTTGACCAGATGCACCCATTTCAGGCTTGCCCATTGAATGTTACATTTGCTAGCTAGCTGGTTCCGTATGCACCCAGTAAAGAACAATTGAAAAAAAGATGATCATGGTCTTCAATGTTCAATTGGCAAAAAACACAGCTCAGAGATTGGATATTTGGATTCCCATAATCCAGCAGCTTGTTCTGGCTGCAAACCATAGAATGGAAGCATGCCGAGGAATATGCTTGGGAACCCAGACAAGATTATGCCAAAAGACTAGTTGATGTGGGTAATTATTTAGTAATCCCGGAGTATAGACACGTGGTATTCTATAGTATTGTGATTGGTGGAGAAGGTGGGTATGTGGGGTATTGTGTTGGGTGATTGAAGAACATGAGGGGGGTATATTGAATGATGATTGGTTAAGGAGTACGGACATGTGGTACTCCGGGAACATTCTATAATTTCCCAATTGATGTTCACGCCAAATAAGGCTCCACACATTGTTAATGCTGAACCTTACCATTGCTGTCACGAGTCCATAAAACTGAATCCTCTCTATCACGTTGGGGATCCTAATTAGGAGGCATATCACACTTTAATTCCATCAACGTTATAGGATTTATTATTATTTTTACTCTTTCATTTCATCTTTTTTTATTTGGTTCTCCCCTTCTGCTATCCTAACCTTCACACTCTTTTTACTCCTTCTGCTTAGTTTGGTGGTGGAAGAGTTATTCGCCCTGGGGAGGTGCTGGAAACATCAGAAGATAAATCTGCTAAAGAGGAGCATACAAGAGAACTTCTTGCCGCATACAAGAGCAAAGTTGGATTAAGCATTGACCCAAAGTTAAAATCTGAATGCAAGAAGGTATGATTCGTATCACATAAACCTTCTCTGTGTAAGGCGTGAAAGAAAAGTCAAAATCTGCTTTCTAATTATCCTAGTTTCTGCTATCTCTTGAAACATAATAGGTTGAGTATAAAAGAGGCACTAAACGTAATAATGGAGAATCATTATAGAAGTTTATGGATAGATGAATGTTAATAGATTATTTGTTCTGGTTATTTAAAGGAACCACATGATTCCTTTCAAGGAAAAGTGAAGACTCCATCTCTTGTGTTTGTGGTAGGGTGGCTATTGGCCTAATAGCTTGCTTGGCCCATTAGCCTAGCCCAATTATAGGACTTGAAATTTTTTATGAGATCGATAGGGCCAGTAGTGCTTAAAGCCTGACCCTATATATAGATATATAATATATAATATATAATATATATATATATATAATTTTGTTTTTAAAAATACTTAAATCTTTTGAACATGAATTGAGGTCATTACAAGAATTGAACTCTTGACATCTCATCATAACTAAAGCTTAAACCACTAGCCTAGTATGGTAGCTTTAGTATATTGTTGTCTATGTTAAGCATACATTTGAATTTTACTGTAGGTTGGTTAAGTCAGGCTTGGAATCAAGAATTTAGGTCAGACTGGCTCAACATACCATCCCTTGGTATAGAATGGAAGCCCGGTTTGGGCCGACCCATATCCATCTTTATTTGTGGCTTTTCTTGAATTCATTTTATCATATCATAGTAAAACTAAGGGGAAGCCAGGAAGCCAATTCCATCTCCAATAAAAAAATAAAAGGCCAAAATGACTTAATTCAAAAAAATTAGACAAAAATAGGGAATGTTGATTACTGTTCAGTAAAAATGTTTTTATGTATATTATTAATATAATTTTTTTGGTTATATTTTCCAATTTTTTTATGTGATTTATTTAAATAAAATGAAATTAATAGAATGAATAAAATAAATGAAAATCAATTTTTGGCAGAAATAATTTAATGGAGGGGGCTAACTGATGTCAATTTTAACAAGGAGGATGGAGAATTCATATATCTAAGTTATAGTTGAAGAATTAATGAGATAGTGAAGATGAATTTCTTAAGAATTTTGTGAATGCAGTGGATATTGACATGAGTTTTACTTTTACCCAATGTATTGCTCAGAGAGTTATTACAAGAGGGTTAATTACACCAAGATGCCCTCTGCTATTGGCGAATATCACCTTATCCCCCTCATCTATGAATCCATGCATTTTGACCCCTTCAAATATAAAAATGTGTCACATAAGGGGTGGAAGTGATGCATTTTTATAGTTTAAGGGGTCAAAATGTATGGATTCATAGATGAGGGGGGTAAGTTGATATTCACTAATAGTTGAGGGGGTCTTTATGTAAACCCTATGAAAATGCATATATGCGAGTTAATAGTTGAAGAAGCTAAAAAGATACTCAAGATTCATAATTCTCGCTTAATCTTAAAGGATCTAAAGAGTACTCCCTCTGTCTTAATTTGTGTGTCACTCTTAGAAGCCCAAACTTTATAAGGGTAAATGCGTTAAAATCATTGTTATTAAAATAAAAGTTATTATTCTGGAAAATTACCCCCTTGTTTTCTACTTCTAAAAGCATTTGAATTCTTTTATAAAGGGTAATTTTAGAAAATTGTATAATTTATATTTTTGACTTATCAAAATGGGACTACATTTTGGGGCTTTCGAAAATGGAAGGATAGACTAACAACAATTTGGGATGGAGGGAGTAATTACTTTCATTAGTTATTTATTACCAACTTTCTTTGAACATGTTGCAACCGCGACAACAATGGCCTACTTTTATACATGGATATATAGATTTGTTCTAGATAATTTTAATGTTTAAACTTTAAACTATTTTTTGCTTCTAAAATTCTGCCAGCCACATGACAACTCTGAGAAGTCCTGGTTAGAAAAATAAATTCTCTCATTTTTTAAGATGATGTTCTCACACAACTTTTATATGGGCCTTTAATTATTTACTTCTTGATGGAGGACTATAGTGCATTACCTTACTCTTAATTATACTATGTTATTTGTAGGCTTTGAAGGATGGTGACTTCTTGATGGATCTTGGAAAGCTTAAAGAAGCATTACCATTTTATGAAGAAGTCATGAATAAGTTGACATTTCAGGTGCTCTTCTTACGATATTTGAATGACCTGAGCTGCCTGCATATTTAAGAAACTTATCCTTTACATATTTTAAATAAAAATCTAATTACAAGGTTAACAATTGCTGGTGTAATTAGTTATTTTGTAAAGTTTTCTTTTTTTTCTTTTCTAATTAAAGCTAGAAATATGGTTAAAATTTTGGATCCAAAAAAATGCAAATGAAATTGATGTTTATATGATGCTATTATAATTTACAATTTTGTTAAAGTTGTAGCCAATTAAGATATACCTTTATGAGAAATATAAGTTGTAGAATTTGGGAACATTTGGAAGGGGAATTCAAAATTTTCTTGCTTGGGTCCTCCATAAAGATCAACATAAGACATTTTCCCTTGAGCTCCATAATCTAGTTTGTAGGGCTTGGTTTTGAAGGTATTCAACAACTTTATTCGGAAGCTAAGCAATCCAAGCCCAACCTGCCAACAGATTTCTCTCACTTTCTGTGTCTTTCCCTTTCTCTCTGTTTTTTCAATCTATTATTTCAGTCTTCGCATCTCTATTTCTCTGTGAGAAATAGCTAAAGGGTGATTGTAGATTTGAAGTGTACAAGGGAGTAACAATAAAGAGTGATTTATAACAACTCGAACTCTTTCCACCAAAAAGTCCATAACAGATTCATGGGAAGGAATGTATGTTCTATATCATTCTAGCAAGATATTCAAGGAGAATACACTTTGTTAGCAGCTTGTGAGACACTGAAATTGTATCATCATGCTAATATTGGGTCACTGTGGTCTTATAATGTGTAAGAACAAGCTCATTCTCTTTGAAACTATAATGGAAGTGAAGGTTTTTTTTTTGTTGGTAGTCTGATTAGATCATTTTGATACAAGCTTAGTTGTGACTTGGGAGTACGTAACTTCTGCCTTTTCTTTTATTCTTATTATTTTTTTTCTTTTCCTTAATAAGATCACAAACTTTCACTCTACCAAATAGAAGCTATGTTGCATGGACTTGGGTACAAGTGTTGGATACGGGTGTGTGAGCAAGTGTCAGACCTTCACAAACTTAAATTTTAGGATATTAGGATGTCTTTAAAATAGGATATGGTATTGGGGACTCATTATGGACACTTATATATTACATATATTATATAATATTCTTAAATAAGATGTTGTAAATTATGTAAAAATATACTTAAAATTAAATAGGATTTAGGAAGATATGGAATTTTTATCTCTCATCGCATCTATGTTACATGTTATAAATGTTTCGTTTATAGCAAATGTGAGTTTCTTATTCTTCAAACATATAAAAAGTTAAAGGATCCAATTGTCTAAATTGGGTATGGGTGTCGGACACATATTCAAACCTGAAACCCTTTTCATATATGGTGGACACATGTACTTTGAGGGAAATAGAAGTGTTCATGTAACATAGAATAGAAGTGACGAAGGATAAATAAAATTGTATATAGAATGATAAAAAGTCAATAGGAAAGCTAAATGTTAAATATGATGGCTAAATAACAAAGTCCCTCAAAGATTTGTATAATGTACTTATGGAGGATAAAGTGTTATCTAAAGTATTGCTGTGTCACATCCCCTCTCTTTGCTCTCCATATCAGCTGAGAGATATATCCAACTAAAATCTCAGTATTGCCTTCAAGTATTTAGTTGAGGATTGATGTCATATGAGTAATTTCTGATAACAGATGGTTGCCTTTCATACCATGTATTTTTATGTAAGATAGAGGTCCAATATCTTTGTAACAACTGTTGGATATTTGCATGCTCTACATTAAAGATGCTTCTTAGAGTTTCACCTCTGCCGGCATTGTTTACTACTATCTATCAGAAGGGAAAAAAAAAAAAAAAAAAAAAAAAGAGTTGATGGGGGTGCTTGGCATTTAATTAGTTTTCTATTTTCCAGTGCAGAGGGTAGCTAGAATTATATTTCTATTCTTATTAATTTTTATATTGAATTTCATTTGTATTATTTGTTTATGCAGAGTGAACTTCATGGGTTAGCTGCTTTGCAGTGGTCTATTTGTCAAGACTCACTCAGTAGGTATAAAATTTTTACTCAAAAATCCTTGTGTAAATTTTCAATAAAATTATGGAATTGTTTGGTTCACTTATTCAAGAACGATGCTCTATTCCATGAAGTCAGAAATGAAGAAAAATGGCTAAGAATCAGCATGGACCAACTTTTTTGGAATGTTTTCAGAAAATTGAGCTAATATGGTTTTCTAGAAACATCAAAGATGCTTCCTGTTTTCTGTCAAAAGACATGCAAATTTTTTTTTTTTTTATAATTTATTTTTATTTTTTCATTATTTCTGCTTATGTAATAGGAAGCTCTCTCCCAGAAATGGTACAGAGCATACACTAAATTTGCCATCTGTTTTAGAATATTGTGGATATTAGCATGTTGTGTTTTACCTGCTAAAATGAGGCATTTGTTCCTAACACTTTTTAAATCTTGCCAATTTGCTTGATCTGACTTGACTAAATCTTAATTGATCATGTAAACAGCTGCAAATTTGTTACACGTGTTCATGTTCACTGAAAGCAATGGTCTGGGTATTGTTCAATGAAATTTTTATGAAAACCATTTACAACAGTGACAAGTCATAGGAGCATAATGCTTTCATTGACCCTTGTGATTATGCTTTTCAATGTTTATGTTTCTATGCATTTGAGAGTATTCCAACCTGCAAAATACAACTCACAGAAAAAAGGGTAAATAGTTTTTTATTTTTTGTTTTTTGTATGAAAAAATGAACGTACAAGTATGTAGTAAAAGATGATAATTAGGTTAGGAATTTCTTGAATATGGAAGTGAGCACGAAAATTACCAGGGAAGAAAATGGCTGTTAATATGACAACATTGATAAATTATGTTGGGTAGCTAAACTACTGGAATTTCTAAGACTAACCTAAGTCACTGAAACTACTATGAGAAACTGAGTTAGATTTGAAAGATTGGATAGGCAATGAAAATGGATGGATGGTACTAAAGTGGAAGGGAGTTCCTAGTAGACGTGCAGTAGGGTTGGGTATACTATTGATTGCCTTACGTAACGTGTAAAAAGGTTGAGTTTGCTGGATGTTGTTATGTGAAAGATTGGACCTGAACTTGGTATGGGCTTTTTTTTTTTTTTTGTTTCTTGAATCAAAAGGCTTCTCTCATATATATGGGTATATCAATATCATTCAATACATGAGGTTCTCCAATTGCATACATACTATATTCAACATCTATATTTAACATCTAAGTGGAGTGAATATATAGTATGCAATTCAAAAGCAATAACAGAAAAATGTAATTAAAATGCCCTTAGGCTTACATCCTATGAAGCACGGACATGGACACGGATACGCATACGGACACGGATACGGATACGGGACACGGCAATTTCTAAAAAATGGGGACACAGACACGGCAGGGGACACGGCAAATTTTTTAATTTTATTTTATAAATATTTTTATTTTAATATACATTAATTATTTTATTTATTTATTATATTTTTTAAATAATATGTTCCAATTATTTTATTTTATTTTATTTTATCTACATGTGTTTTTTTATTTATTTTATTAATATGTATAAATATATATTATCTTATAATATGTATTATATATTATATATTATCTTATACATATATTATATGTTATATAATAACTATTAATATATATAATATATTATCTTTGAGTACTGGTGGTCAACGAAACATTTTAGTCTGTGAGAGAGAGAGAGAGAGAGAGAGAGAGAGAGAAAGAGAGAGGGGTAGACGAAAGGGGGGAAAGAAGAGAGGCAGACGAAAGGGTTAAAAGAAGACGAGAGAGAGAGAGATAGAGAGAGAGAGAGAGAAGAGGCGAGAGAGAGACGAGAGGCGAGCCAGAGATGAGAGAGAATAGAGACGTATCAGGTCAAGAAGTGATGGAAGATCGACTGGAGATGGAGATCGAGATAGATCGATCGATCGATCGAGATGGAGATGAACAGGTTCGCATTTCTCTTCTCTCTTTTCTTCTTTTGATTTTGGATTTAGCTCTTCTTCTCCTCTTTCTTCGAATTAGGGTTTTCTATTTTGTTCCCCTGCCGTGTTCTCTTGCTATGTGCCGCCGTGTCCCCGACGTGTCCCATACCAAAAAAATAAATAAATTAAAGGGACACATTAAATGGCGTGTCCCGTACGTGTCCCCGACGTGTCCCCATGTTCCCGGCGTGACCCCGTATCCGACACTGCCACGGCCTCCATTTTGGCGTGTCCATGCTTCATAGCTTACATCAAATAAAAGGGTACAACGCTTACAAAAGATGGCACTTGGTTTATACAAAAAGGGCCCAAGGCCTACAATTCAAAGAGCTCTCCATAGCTCATGCACATATCCTATGCCTTGCCTCAAGGTCGGGGCATGCCATCAACACCTGAAAAAGATTTCAGCCACATAAGATGAACATATAGTCCAGTAGGGTAGTGTTTTACAAGATAATACGTTTCTATACATGTACATGATCATGATGCTACGCATGTATAATATGCTCAAACAGTTTCTCATTTCATAAAAAGGATTTATATCAACTCCAATGACCAAAGCCAAATGTTCTCGTTAAGTTATCGTTTCTTAATTTCATTCAGCTTGTTTGATTTCATAACTCATGATTCACTTTTCAGAAAATTGAAATTTTTTGTTTTCCGTGTTTTTTTGTTTTTACTGATTTTTTAAAAAAACATTTTAAGTAATTTTTTCTAATTTTTAGACACACCTAACATAAATACACTTAGAAAGTATAATGTTTGTGAAAAAAATCTTTAAAAATTTTACTAAATATAAAAAAAAAAAAAAAAAAAAAAAAAATTCAGTACATTTTTCATATTCTTGTGTATTTATTAATTTTTTAATTTATTTTTTTACAAATATTTTACTTTTTAGATACATCTAAGTAAGGTGCATCTAAAAAAGTAAAAAAAATTGCTTAAAATTTTAAAAATATTCACTAAAAACAAAAAAAAAAAAAAAATGAAAAACAAAAATCTCAATTTTCAGAAAATTGAAACCAAATCCGGTGAATCCTCTCAAGTACATGTATCTGCTAGTGGTTATCGCTAAGCACCACCTAATCTAGTAAGCTATCTAAAGCTACACTCCGCTGGTGACCATCGCTAAGCATCACTTAAACACTACTAAATTTACTGGTTTCTAACTGGAAGGACCTTGGCACCTACACCGCATGCGTTTTTGGTATTTCACCATGAACTATTGAGCTACATTATCCCCAACCTCATCTATCCATGATCCGGATCCACCACCATTATTCAATTAAAACCATAATACCTTAATGTAATCAATGCAACACATGCAAGTATTCAATTTTCATAAAATGTGCTTCATGCACCTCCGTTCAACAACGGGTTTTTCATTTTCATGATTTTTTTTGAGATAAATAACGAAGCTTTATTGAGAAAGTATCAAGATGATACAAAAAATACAAAAAGGAAACGGCCTCAAAGGCCCAACAAGACTAACAAATCAAATATTTCACAAAATCTACAAAAGCCAACACATCCGGATCTACTAAACTCGTTACCCAAACACTGTAAGAAATTGCCTTTCTAACTAAGGAAGGGAATGAGACACCCCTTGAAACACCCGCTTGTTGTGTTCCAACCAAGCCAACCATATTAAACAATGAGAGGCAAGCATCCAAGCCTTTTGATGCCTCCTCCCAACCCTCCCCAACTTTGCAAAATTGCGTGCACAAAACCCGACTGTACCCAAACTAAACCAAAGGTTGCAATGGACATGGGTTTCTATCAACTTTTTTTTTTTTCTTTTTTCATTAGTGAAAGTCAGCTATTAGTTGTTAGAGTAGCATCAATGGGAGTTATCCTCCCCACTCTTGCAAAGCACCAAGTGCTTGTCTCCTAATTCAACTCCTCTTAGGGAGAGTTGAATTCATGTTCACTCTTTTGGAACTAAGCCCTTAAGAGAGTTATGGAGGCCAACTTGGCTAGGTCTACGACAATGCCATTCTCCACCAATGGCCAATACAATTATCTCTAACAATGATATAATTTCAATAATCATAAACAATTATCTCCAATTTCAACACAAGAATGTAACTTTCCTAAATTATGCAATTTTACAAATTAGGGTTTTCATAAAATTGGGGCTTTCTAGAT
This sequence comes from Camellia lanceoleosa, assembly GCA_025200525.1. Lineage (NCBI taxonomy): Eukaryota > Viridiplantae > Streptophyta > Magnoliopsida > Ericales > Theaceae > Camellia > Camellia lanceoleosa. The sequence continues at coordinate 100,226,132 of CM045760.1, forward strand.
TAAAACACCCTCATGCAATATTATACAAAGAAAATAGATTTGATAGTAAAAATATAGAGAAAAACCTAACCAATTTATAAACCCCAATCATGCCTTTCCAAAATTTTTACCAATAATTAAAAAATTCTCTATCAAAAATACCACACAAACACCCATAAACCCATATTAATCCAATGAAAGGAAACCCTATCTCAAATGGAGAAGAGGAGAAGTCCGAAAATCGAAAAAGGGTCGGATGGACTTTTGGCTCGGATGGAAATGTTGCCCTTGACGAGCTCTCCAACATTATACCTTGGGTCGGATATCGATTCTCTCTCTAAGGTGGTTAAATCCAAGCTTTAATGGAGGGTTTAATGGTAGAGAGAAAGAATGTAGAGAGAAGAGAGAGATGGAGAGGAAATAGATAAAGAAAGAGTGGTATGAAAATATGTAGAGTTATAGTACAACCGTAAAAGTAGCTTCTTTTTTTTTTTTTTAAGAAGTAGCTTTGGCCCCACAACTCTGACTGCGAACTCATTTTTTCACGCACCAAAGTCGAACAGACCGCATGAGCGGTCAAATGTGCACTCGAGTGGCGATTGAGTGCTTGTAGGATCTCTATTTTTGAAAAGCAGAGCTGTCTAAGTCTACGGACCGCTCGAGCGATCAAAAGTGTGCTCAAGCGAACTATGCTAACAATTTTGGTGTCCAAACTTTGAATAAACATAACTCCCTCGTCCAACTCCGTTTTAGGTCGTTCTTGTGTCTAAATCGAAGCCCCAAAAGTAAGCTTTTCAATGGTTCTAGCTTCACATTAAGATTCAAAGTGTGAAGAGAAAAAAAGGCAAAAGAGTGAAGACTACTCAAAAACAAATATCCGAATTTGGAGTTTTTGATCCAATCTTACCTAGCTATCTTTTTTTTTATATATAGATTTTTTTATTTTTATATCAGCAAAAAGAAACTTTATTTGTGACAATCAAATGTACAATGAGATCATTACATCAATAAAGTATAAAAAAAGACGGGTGCAGCCAACATCATGGTTATGCTAACCAATCCTAACTAGGTTGGCACCGATAAGATAGCTAAATCACTTGTGCTAACACCTCAATCAAGGTTCTAAACGTCTAGAATGATATCTCAATTATAATAATTGAAGGTCAAATTCTATCATTACACCATGAGTCCGGAAACAATACAAGTACTAGATAACGAGTACCAATTAACATATACAAGTCGGGTTTAAGAAGCAAGACGCTATAGTTGATATGTCAATGTACAAATTGGAGTCTAAAAATGGAAGAATGGAACTGTAGTAATAAAATTCCCACTTTATATAACACTTGGATTATAAGCATTAAATAGTATTTACGATTCTACCAAATCCTGTGTAACCATACAGTAGGGGACCCAGGAAGTTTATATTTGTACGTAAATTTTAATTTTCGAGACAATTGTCTATGCTATTTTTGGTTGTGTAAAAAACGTAGGATGCAAAACGAGAACGTCAAAATCTTACGACAGATTGGAACTGGTAGTGTTTTTGTTGATTTGACAACACTGCATCACGGAAGAAACTCATCTCTGGAAAATTGATGGCTAAAAGTTATTAGTCCTAACTTCACTATGAGGAAACAACTTTTTGTTTCTGTTTTATGTCTCTTATCCTTGCTCAATTTGTAATTTCCATAGTGCAATATTGTCTTCCACTTTCCTCTTACAGAATTGATTTTTCACTGAATAATGTAGTTTTGTAGTTAAGTGATTGCATTACTTGAAATAACGTAGTGTTTTTGAACTCCTTGTGTTTCTCTTTCAGAAAAGTATCCATGTTCTTTACCTGCAACTTTCAAAACTTCCTGTACAAATACAATTAGTCATGTGGTAAAGTAAAATGAACAAATGGTTTTCGCAAGATAAAGACTCGTATTTGGTTTGCAAATTTGCAATTTTTTTGTGGTCACAAATGCAGTTTTATATGTTTATCCTTCGTGCTTAGAGTTCTAAGAATTAACCTGCTCTCATAGTTAGGCTGTGTGCTGGTTCTCTTTCGTATATCCACATATTGAACTGTCGACTATTGTTAATGAATCAAATGTATGAGATAAGTTAGATTACTTATAGGAAAATAAGAATCACAAAGAAAAATAACATATCCGATAAGTTAGAATATATGTTTAATGAAAATTTTTGGCAAGGCTTGAAAATTTTATTTCAAAGTTACTAGATTTATGTTCTTCATTTACTGGACTAAGTATTTAACTATGGAAATTTTTGATAGGCCCAATGAGGCTCGAGTCATGTATGAGAAGCTTCAGTCCCACCCAAATGTTAAAGTGAGCAAGAAAGCAAAGCAATTCTTATTTGCTTTCCAGGTAACTTCTTGGGATTGGAGGTTGTTTATGCATGCATAGATCTATAACTATTTGATAAGAAGGGAATCATATTACCAGGAGTATGTGTGAGGTGTGTCGTAATGTGATGAACTCAAAACAAAATGGATCAAGACATGCATGTCAATACTTGAACATTGAACCATGTCTGATATTACTTCTTGCATTTGGATTTGAGATATCATGAGAATTAATAAAAATAAAAAAATCATGAGGATTGAAGAACTGTTTTACTTGCTACTTGCTGCTGAATACTGGCCAATCTTATATGGTAAGCTTCAAATTCAAAATTAAGACAGCACTTGCATTAAAAAATGCCATAATGCCTTAATCGTTTTAGGGTCCTTGCACAATTTGTTATGCATTTTAGCATGGATCGCTTTCTTCTTCTTCTTCTTCTTCCATGCATAGCCATCTTGGTGACACTTTGAACTGAAAGTCCGCCGGATTGATTTGCAGGCCATGGAAATGATGAAAATGAAGAGCACAACTCTTTCTCCAATAAACACCGGTTACCAAAATTATTTTGAAGCATTTATTGAAGATAAAGCCAACTACGGTTTGAAAGATGCTGAAGTTGAAGAAAGTGCACTGAATCAAGCCCTCCCATATATTATTTTTCTTGCTTCTCCCATCTTAGTAGTACTACTTATTGCTGCTGTTCAGAAGGGGATATAATTCTGAAATTTTAACACTCAAAGAGGACCCATGCATTTTACAGGTTTGTTTTTTCCCCTTCAAATGTATATTGGCTCCAATTATCCCTTTTCCTCTTGTAACGCAACATTCTTTATCAACTAGCAGATTGAATGAATACATAGTAGCTCCTCTATGAATAATGTGGAACAGCTATAAGACATACATGATATATGATAGGGGAAATCATATTAGAGATTTCAAAAGAAGAAGAAGAACATCAACCCTAAATAGGCTAAAAACACATTTAATATTTTGTCTATCATTTGATGAAAGTGTCAAATTCTTTTGTCATGCAATGGTCTATTTTTAATCCTGTGAATTAGAGAGAAAAAAATGGCATATATATGCCCTAATTGAGTGATAGTTGTTGGGAAATTTAGTTTTATTGGGTAGTCTGAAGAAATTTTGTTCTTTGCTGAAAAAGATGCTCGGCATCATATGACCTAAAAAAAAAAACATTCATTCATTTGATGACAGTACAGGGGACAAGGGCAGAGATGAGGATTGTGGGGTTGATAGGATGATGATAAATGATATACATGATTACTTTGAAAAAAGTATTTTGAATAAATTACATTGAAATCTCTTCAAGTTTGAAAAATATACAACAAATCTTACAATTTGAATAATTGTAATATAATTATATTGCGCTTCCTTAAATTCTAAGGGGTTGTTTGGTATATTCTAAATAAGTGTATTTTTTGACTTTTTATGAAATATGAGTTGCGTTGGGTTTGGGTTGGGTTTGAAGTAATGTGTTAGAGAAGTGATGTCATTTAAATAGGATAGTAACTTTTTAATTTTTTTTTAAACATGCCAAATTAGACCTTAATATTCATGTAGCATTTACACTTACATCGTTAGGTTAACATCAGAAGACTGATGGTTTACCATGACATCAACACTGCAAAAGAATAATATGAACTTATTTTACTTTTTATTATGTGCAACACTATATATATCTATATATATATATAACAATTGTTTAACTGTTTGAGGTTTGTCTTTTCTTTTTAATTTTATCTTTTCATTTTGAATAATTTATTAATGGTGACTTATATGTTGATGAATGTTTTTTCGTAATTATGTAAACATTCTCGGTCAATTATGTATCAGGTTTTTTTGTAATTACGCAAACATTTTTGATCAATTATGAAACATAAATTTTTTATTTTTTAACAAATTACAAATAAACTTATAAAGTTTGTTTAAAATATGAATCAGTCCTATAATATTAAAAATTACAACTATCATTTGTTATAAATTTTAATTTAACACAATACTCTAGGAAAAAAAAAAACTATTCTCCTACGCAATAATAAATTATCAAAATTGTTTATTAAAAAATATTTCTTATATCATTAAAAATTATTAATTGGCTTAATGATTTATTTATTAACAAAATGGTAAATTGGAATGTATTTTTTTATATCATTAAAAATTGTTAATTTACTTAATGATTTATTTATTAATAAAATTGATCATTTGTTATGCCAGTATGATTTATATATTAATAAAATTAGTCATTTGTTTATATATATATATATATTTTCTTCTACTTTTTTATTAATTTAGTGAATTATCTTCATATTTTTTTTAGAGGGGAGAATTAACTTAATATTTGTTTTATATTTATCTATTAAGAAAAGTTACATACCATAATTTTTTATTTTTTATTTTTTAAATTCGGAAGAAGACTCATACATTCACTCAAAATGATATAGCAATAGAATTAGAGTCGACACCATTGAATGTATAATAAATCAAAAAATGATATATATCACACCACATAATTCGATCATGTATCTAATTCAATTTTACAAAACAATATTTAAATTTTAAACAAATTATCAAAATATAAAATTTAAACATACTGTAAACTAGTACATATATATATATATATATATATATTTCTTTAAGCATAACAATCGACTCAAATGCAACCCTTAACTTCCCTCTCTCCTTCTCATCACCCTCTAGCCGCTACCCCTTAGCCTCTTTAATGCCTCCCTCTCTTCTACCACAAGAAATCTAAAACCAGAAATGAATATATCATACACCCAAAATTGTGTAATTGTATTGATTCTATATGTATGCCAGAGCGTGTATCGCAATGACTCCCAGAAACAAAGAAATAGGTGGTGATGGAGTATGATAGGGGGAGTCAAGATCTCCTCCTTGCATTTTTTACTTGCAGGGTCATGGGGTCCATTTTTAGGCTCAATTTTGATAATTCGAACCGTTGATATTTTAAGATTTGTTCAGTATATCATACTTGTAAAAAATCAAGTTAATCGGATATCAGAAACCATGTGTTCAGAAAATTGTTTATTAAATTTAAAAAAAAATAGTTTTTTGTTCGATTTTTTCGAACACATGCTTTCTAATATCTGATTAACTTAATTTTTTACAAGTATGATATATTGAATAAATCTTAAAATATGCACGGTTCGAATTATCAAAATTAAGCTTAAAAATAAATCCAATAGCCCTGCAAATAGGAAATGATACAAGGAGGGGATCCTTGCTCTGATAGAGGGGTACAAGGAGGGGATCCTTGCTCTGATAGAGGGTGGAGATGGGTGTTGTAACAGTCGTAATAGAGGTGAGAACGGTTTCTGTGAATTTTAATTATTATTATTTATTTATTTATCTGTTAAAATTTGTTCTTCTGCTATTATTTATTTATTATTAAATTTTTTTTTTAAAAAAAAGATTAATTACATTAGAGTTGGTTTTGTACATATATTATAACAATAATACTAGGCTTCAGGAATGTGGTAGCAGTGACCGACACATCTTGTGGACCCCACCATTATATTAAAAAAAGAAGAAAAAAAAAGAAAAAGAAAGAAGTGAGAAAATAAAGAAGCAAAGCCGGAGCAGACTAGCCCAATTTCCTCCGGCGACCACCATCTTTCCCTTGTTCTCGCTCTGGCGATACACCACTCCGGCGATCTCCCCAACCTCAACCTCCCTTCCCCAATGCAAATTTGTTCTCAATCATCTCACCTCTCCTGAAATTCTATCGCATTGAGTCCCACCACCCCTGACAATAACATCAACCACACCTCATTGCTTCTCGGTGTCCTTCACGATGGCGGCCCCGTCGAGCTCTCCTTCGCCAATTCCGAATTCATCCTCACCTCTATCATCAGTGCTTGCTCTTCCAGTAATCTCAAGATCGTTGATCCAACCCTAGATTGCATTCAAAAACTCATCTCCAGCGCCTATCTCTATAACGATGCAAACACTTCAGGAGGTCCTGAAGCGAAATTGTTATCGAAATTGATTGAATCGATGTGTAAATGTCACGACTTGGTGGACGAATCGGTTGAATTGTTGGTGCTGAAGACTTTGTGGTTTGTGGTTACATTGGTTTCCAGTGAATTCATGGGATTTGTTTGCTTCAAATCGTGAGGACTTGTTATAATGTCTATTTGGATAGTAGGAATGTGATATATCAGACTACGACGAAAGCGTTGTTGATTTAGATGCTTGTGATTGTGATTGTGTTTAGGAGAATGGAGGTGGATTCGTCAATGGTGCTAGTGCAGCTGATTGTGGTAGCGAAGCTGACGGAGCCAGTGGAAAAGGCAGATGCCGATGGGTCGATGTCTGTCAAGTGTCAGTGTTGTCAAGTGTTAGTGTCTAAGGGTAGCAATGCCATTTTATTCTTTAGTCTTATGTTGTGCCTGTTTGGCAGAGTTTAATTATAGCTTATTTCAGCTTTTAACTTAATTTAAACTATTTTGATATGTTTAGTTTAGCTTATAACTTATAGCTTATAATTTTTTGAAAGTCAGAAATCAGCTTATTCTTATAAGCTGGAAATCAGCTTAAGTTGAAAGTTATAGTATAAAATTTGTTTAGGCGTAATGTTTATAAAGACTTTCATAATTTCTACCAAAGCAAGTGCCATTATAAATACATGTGTAAGAAGGGAGAACCCTAATTGATTCTATTGTTAGTACAACATCATCAGTAGTTCTCTCATTCTTCTTCTTCTTCTTTCATTTGTAAATCTAACATTTAACATGGTATTAGAGTTGCATCTTCCTTCTTGAAGATTGTGTCTTTCCTTTTATTCTTCTTTTCTAATTTTTTGTATTAAAAAAAAAAAAAAATTTCCTCTCATGTTCGAAATTTTTTTCCAATTTTTGTTTTTTTTTTTTTCATGGAAAAACTAGCTATTTTTTCAGAAGATACTACTGTAGCCCTTTTAGGGCTATTTATTCTCTTTCTTCTCTATTCCTAGGAGCCGACTGGAACATCTGAGGGGTTAGAGTCATCGTTTTGAAAGATTGATGAGGTTTCTCTTAGTTTTTGCTCCTTTTTTTGCATTCCTTGTTGCATTTTGGCTCTATCTCTGTTTATAAAGGTAGCTTGCTGTGTTTCAGTTAGTTTTTTGGCTTTGTTTTTGGATTCCTAGACTGTTATTTGTTGTGCAGATTGATTTTCAATAGCTGGAGTTGAGGATAAAGATCCTAAGGTTAGTGAAGAAGGTGAAGTGCATAGTTTTATGACCATGAATGATAGTCCCTCTCTTCAAATCAGCCCTGTGAAACTTGATGGCTCAAACTACCTGATTTGGTCCCGTTCTTGTAGCCTTGTTATTGCTGCCCGTCGTTTGACTGGCTACATTATTGGTGATCTTCCCAAACCTACTTGGTTATGACTTGGCTTGTTAATTCTATGTAGCCCACTAGCAGTCGATATTTTCTTTTCCTAGATACTGCTCATAAGATATGGACCGTTGTCTCACGGATGTATTCTCAATAGGGTAAAGATGCGTAGGCATATGAGTTTAGAAAGAAGCTTCGGGGTTTGGATCAGAAGGAAAAATCACTTGCGATGTACTATGTTGAGTTAAGTAGCTTATGGCAAGAATTGGATTATTATTTGAATTTTATTTTAGTAGACAATGGAGAAAAAACATGTGTATGACTTCCTTGCTAGCCTTAATTTGGAGTATGATCAGATTTGCGTTCAAGTGTTGGGTCATTCCCCTTTTCCTACCTTACACGAGGCCTATGCTCTTGTTCAGCAAGAGGAAAGTCGATGTAGTGCTATGGTTCATTTCTTTGTTCAGAATCGTTCTACTTTGGTTATTGCTCCATCCACTTGTGATCCTAAGCCTAGTCCAATTCCGTTTGCTAGTAAGGGCCCCTTGGTTGATCAGGATCCTTTAAAGTGTGATTATTGTGGGAAAGATCGACATGGTCGCGAGCATTGTTGGAAATTGAATGGTCGTCCTACTTGGGGTCATGGCCATAGTAGTACAACTCGTCCATAAGCGTATGTGTATGAGATTGCTACTAGTACCTCTGCTGAGCCTAGTACTCTCTCCAGGATGAGTTATACACTCTTAGGTGTTTGATGGCTCGGCTTGATTCTCCATCTACTACAGTTCCTTCCACTTCTACTTCTTCCAATTTTACCCACATAGGTATTCTTACTAGTGCCCTTAGTACATCCTCGTCGCCTTCTTAGATTATTGATTCTAGTGTTATCGACCACAAGACAAGTGCCTCTAGTCTTTTTTATTCTTATTCTCCTTGTTCTGGGTAGGACAAGGTTAGAGTGGCTTATGGCACTTTACCTTCTGTCTCCGACAAGGGTTCTGTTCATTACTTGTCTTTACTTTCTCTTTCTTTTGTGCTTTATATTCCTAATTTTTCTACCAACTTACTTTTTGTGAGTACCTTTACTACCTCTTTAAACTGCTTGATGACATTTTTTCCTACTCATTATGTCTTTTAGGAACTGGTTATAGGGAAAATGATTGGCAGTGGTAGAACACATGGTGGACTGTACTTTTTGGATTCTATTTCCTTTGCATTACCATTGTCCTCCACTCAGGCTCTTCAGTGCACTATTGGCTCTTCTTTCCATCTCCTTCATCAGTGGCATCATTGTTTGGATCATCCATCTTTTACTATTTTAGAAAAACTTTTTCCTTCATTAGTTCGAGATTGTTCTAGAAATAATTTTGTTTGTGATACTTGTGAACTTGCTAAGCATAAATATACTTGTTATCCTTCAGTGAATAAAAGAAGTACTTTTCTTTTTATACTTGTTCATACTAATGTGTAGGGACCTTCCCCTGTGGTGTTTTGGTTATTGTTGGTTTGTCACTTTTATTGGTTGTTATTCCCATATAACTTGGGTTTATCTACTTCGGACTAAATGCGAGATTCTTTTTCTTGTTTTTGCCTTTTTCATAAAATGGTAAGCAATCTTTTTAATACTACCATTAAAATACTGTGCAGTGATAATGGGACTGAATATGTTGATGGCGATTTTCAGACATATCTTGAGAAGCATGGCATTCTTTACCAAACTAGTTGTGTTGGCACTTCTCAGTAGAATAGAGTTGCCGAGCGCAAGAATGACCATCTCCTTGAAGTTGCTCAATCTCTCTTGTTTACCATGAATGTCCCTAAATGTTTTTGGGGTAATGATGCTCTTGTTATGACTTATCTCATCAACCATATGTCTTCTAGTGTCCTCTAATTACAAATTCCTCTTGTACTTCTTCCTGTGGCTTATCCCACGTCTTCTCTTCCTTGAGTTTTTGGGTGTGTCTGTTTTTTTCATTTGCAACCTCATACTCGTGGGAAGCTTGAAGCTATATGTTGTGCTTTTCTTGGCTATTCTACTACTCCAAAGGATTACAAATGCTATGATCCTCACACTTGCAAAGTGTATGTTAGTATGGATGTCACCTTCTATGAATATGAATAATTTTTTACTTCTTCTCTGCCATCTCCTCAGAGGGAGAGTGTTATGGATGAGATTGCGGATGAGATGATATCATATCAACATGAGTTAGCTTTTTTCATTCCTAGTCAGCAGGTTGTTATTTGTGGTGAGGGGGAGCCCGAGAGTGATTTTGGTGATGAGCTTGGCATTGTGGGCCGTTTGGACAGGGTGGATCTTAAGGCTTATTCATAGTGTCAAAAAGAGCAACCATTCCTTATGCCACCAAGTCAATCATCATCTGTTGTGCCAATTCCAGATCCCGTTTCCATTAATTCTATAAGTAATGCACCTCATTCTATTTCTTCACCAGTAGTTGATAATCTTATTATTGATGATTTGAGTCTTTCTATTGGTCTTGGAAAGGGGTTAGGTCTTGTACTCAACACCCTATTTCTAAATTTGCATCCTATGATTCATTATCTCCTGTATATTTTGTTTTTGTTTTGTCTATGTCTTCTATGTGTATCCTCCAAGGTTGGAAAGAAGCTGTTAATGATTCCAAGTGGAAAGGAGCTATGGTAGAAGAGATGTAAGCCCTGAGCAAGAATAGTACCTGGGAGTTAGTTCCTCTTCCAAGTAAAAAAAAGCCAGTGGGGTGTAAATGGGTATTCACCATTAAGCAGAAGGCAGATGGGACAATTGAACGGTATAAGACAAAACTAGTGGCCAAGAGATTTATCCAGACATATGAAATTGATTATCAAGAAACCTTTGCTCCAGTAGCAAAGATAAATTCTATTCGAGCCATTCTTTCATGTGCAGCTAACCTAGGGTGGCCTTTACAACAACTAGATGTGAAGAATGTATTTCTTCATAGGGATTTAAAGAAAGAGGTTTATATGGATGTGCCACCAGGATTCTCCTCTCAGTCTATAGTTGGGAAAGTCTGTAGGCTGAAGAAAGCTTTATATGGTTTGAAACAGTCTCCTCGAGTTTGGTTTGACAGATTTTTGAAAGTAATGTTGAGGTTTGGGTATAAGCAAAGCAATGAAGATCATACTATGTTTGTCAAACACAATGCAAATAAGGTAACTATGCTTATTGGATATGTGGATGATATAGTTGTGACAGAGAATGATGAGGAGGATATGACACATTTGAAGATGCAATTGGCCAAGGAGTTTGAGATCAAAGATCTTGGCCCGTTGAGGTACTTTCTTAGGATTGAAGTTGCCAGATCTGATAAAAGCGTCTTTATTTCTCAAAGGAAGTACATCCTAGATCTTCTTGCAGAAATAGACATTTTAGGCTGTAAACTAGTTGATTCACCTATTGAGGTTAACCATCATCTTTGGAATGGTGTTGATAACTTGGCGGAGAAGGAAAGGTACTAAAGACTTGTGGGATGGCTCATATACCTATCCTACACTCGGCCGGATATTGCCTATGTAATTAGGATAATCAGTCAATTTATGCATGATCCTCGTGTAACACATTTGGAGGCTGTGTATCGCATCTTGAGGTATCTTAAATCTGATACATGTAAAGGAATTTTGTTTTCTAATCATGGGCACTTGAGGTTGGAGGCATTCACTGATGCAAATTGGGTAGGTTCTGTAGATGACAGAAGGTCTGCATCTAGTTACTACGCTTTTTTTAGGAGGTAATTTAGTCAATTGGTGTAGTAAGAAACAAATAGTAGTGTTCTAGTCTAGTGCAGAGGCAAAATATCAGGCTATGGCGTACGATATTTGTGAACTCATGTGGCTTCAATCCTTATTGGGTGATATAGGAATTGTTTGTGGTGATCCTATGACTCTGTACTGTGACCATAAAGATGCCATCAATATTGCTCACAATCCTGTTCAACATGATAAGACCAAGCATATTAAGATTGATTGACACTTTATTAAGGAGAAATTGAATAAGGGTTTGATATGTATGCCTTTTGTGAAGTCGAAAGATCAATTGGCTGATGTGTTCACCAAAGGTCAAGGTCTTTTATCCAATTTGTTGCAAGTTGGACATGAGAGATATATTTGCACCAACTTGAGAGGGAGTGTTAAGTGTTAGTGTCTAAAGGTAGCTATATCATTTTATTCTTTAGTCTTATATTATAAATTATAAATACATGTGTAAGAGGATATTCTTTAGTCTTATATTATAAATACATTAGGACAAAAAAATAATTTCATAATTTCTATTAACGTTGCTCGGCCAACTAGTAATGGAGGGGATGCCATAATTTTGTTAAAATTGTGGTGTTAGTTGTTATTTCGTCATACTTGAATTGTACAGGTTTCTCTAACTGCATTCCAAAAATATTGTTAGACACCTTACTTTTCATATATATATATATATATATTTGATACCATTATATGCCCAAGTGTCAAAAAGGGCAAAACTTAAAACCCTAACCCCCTATCACTCTTAGCTTCAACTGTTGTTGTCATTATTTTCGACGACTACCACCTTGTTAGTAAAAATTATCTTGGGCCCAGATCGATGACAATCTAACAATAATTCGAATTAGACAATTAAACAAGAACAATCAAACAATTGTGGAACTGGTTCAAATGCCTCAAAATGATGAAGACTTCTTTGGATCAATTGATGGTAACAAAGTAGACGAAAAGAAAACAAACTTTTTTATATCAACTGATGGTAACAAAGTAGACAAGATAAACAAGAGTAATTTCAAATTGAAATCACCAAAGTTCGCCTAGTTACAAAGAAAGAAAAAACTACTCCTAAATTACAATGAACTACTCCTAAGTCTAAAAGCTAAGTTGTTATGTTGTTGTTAATGTCTTTTTCTCTGCAAACCTTCTGGCCTTTATAGCTATTCTTTCCTACGTCCCCATGATCTCCTCAATCTGTAACTGCTGCTGTATAACTGTTGTAACTGATCCCTCACTTCTGAGTCTTTAACCACACCAGGCCTTCACTTCTATCTGTTGAATTGCCTCCCCTTCAAGTTGCCACGTGTCTACAAGTCCTTCTAATCTTCCCTCGATAGAGAAAGACTCCCACTTTATTCATGTTTCCCTTTGAAGATTGTCCACTAAGTCCATGATCTTTGCCAGTAACTGCTTCATCATCCAAGTCAACCCATATGCAAAACCCACTTCCAGTTGATAACCCTTGTCTTATGATGCTAAACATCCACTCTAGACTTGGCCATGTGTCCTCAATTGACTGGACCACCTGTCGATAGGATCTGGCAAAAATAGGTGCAAATAATGCCCTTCTTGTTTAAGTTAAATGAATATCAAATGTTTTTAACTTAAACAAACCTACTTACTTGGGCCAAATATGAACCCATAATAAAAACTTGCCTCTTTGGGCCCAAAAAAATGAAAAACAAAAACAACTGCTTGCTTTGGACCTAACATAAAAAGACCATGGCCTAAAATAAGAGTAATTTGCCATTTTCAAATGCTGGGCCCAGTATAACCTATAAAGGGCCAACCTTTTTGTCGACCCATCTGCCTTTAGCTTTTTTCAACCTTTTCTTGATGCTGTCCAGAATGACCTTATTGGAGGCCTCCACCTGACCATTGCTTTGTGGATAAGCAGGCCAAGAAAAGTAAGATCGGATACCATACGTGTTGCATAATTCTCGGTAGACACCACAATCAAATTGGGTGCTGTTGTCTGAGACAAGTGCTCTCGGTATGCTAAATCGTGTTATGACATTTTTCCATGCAAAACGCTTAACGTCGACATCTCAAATATATGTTAACGCCTCTGCTTCGACCCATTTTGTGAAATAATCCGTTGCGACAATCAGGAATCGCTTGTTTCCTAGAGCCCGCGGTAATGGTCTGATGATATCAACTCCCCATTGAGCGAACGACCAAGGACTACTGATAAAGTTTAACTCCTCGGCAAGCAAATAAATTAGGGGGGAAAACTTCTAGCATTGTTCACATTTCTTGACATAACACTCAGCATCTGTTCGCATGGTTGGCCAATAGTACCCCTGTGTTATGGCTCGGTGGGCCATTGAGCGTCCGCCAGATGGGCACCGCAGCTGTCTTCATGTATTTCAGCCAAGAGTTCCTCAACTTTATCCGGGTGAACACATTCTAAGTACAGCCTAGAAAAGGGATTTTTTGTAGAGTTTCTCATGTAGGTCCAAGTAGTATTGTAGGGCTTTATTTCACAGTTTGTGTGCTTCTTTCTTATCCATCGGGAGCTATTTTGAGGACAAGAATGCAGCAATAAGATCTATCCAGCTTGGACCTAGTTCAATGATGTTGATCTGAACTAATTCAGAAGAAGCAATGCTTGGCTTAGGGATGAATCCTACTTCGATTGTCCGTTTAATTTCTGAGTTGGTGGCAGAGGCTAGGCAAGCGAGGGCATCTGCATGCGTGTTCTGATCCCAGGTTATTTGATTTAATTTGTGGTGGTCAAATTTCGCAAGCAAAGAGTTCGTCGTTTTCATGTAAGCTGCCATGCTGTTATTTTTGGCTGGATACTCCCCTTTCAACTGGTTGATAACTAATTTTAAGTCACAGAAGACAAGCAACCGCCGTGCACCAAGGTGAAGTGCATTCTGAAGGCCAGTTAGCAATGCTTCGTATTCGACCTCATTGTTTGATGCATCAAAGCCTAGTTTGACTGCCTACTCGATTATTGACCCTTCGGGGGTCATGATTACTACGCCTGCCCCACTGCCACGTTGGTTGGATGACCCGTCACAGTACATCTGCCAAATGTCTCCAACATATATTCTCCAATTGGGTTTAGGTTACACTTGATCGGACTTAAAGTCGGTGAGGAATCCCGTGAATTCAGCTATAAAGTCGGCGAGCACTTGCCCCTCAATGAAAGTTCTGGGCAGAAACTGGATATCATACTGGCCGAGTTCCAAAGCCCATTTCGAAACGTGCCCTGATGCTTCTACGCTACAGAGTGCTGATCGGAGGGGATAATCTGTTAGTACTCCTATGGTGTGCCCTTGAAAGTAATGAATCAATTTTCTTGCAACCACGACCAGAGCAAAGATGAGCTTTTCCAATGGAAGATAACGTGTTTCGGTGTCAATTATTGCTTTGCTTACATAGTAAACTAGTCACTGCTCCCCAAGTTCTTCCCTTAATAGTACAGCGCTGACTGCTTGGTCAGATACCCCCAGATACAAAATGAGCGGATCTTCAGCCAAAGGTGTTGCCAAGAGTGGTACTCATTGAAGATAAGTTTTCAAGCCGTCCAAAGCGGCCTGGCACTCAGGGGTCCATTCAAAAGCTTTACCTTGCCGAAGAGTGTGAAAGAATTGTCGGTAGCGATCTGTGGAATGGCTAATAAACCTGTTGAGCGCGACAGCCATTCCTATCAACTTCTAGAATTGCTGTGATTTGTCTTGGGTTGGCTTCGATTCCACGGTGGTTAACAATGTAGCCAAGGAATTTGTCGAATCCGATGCCGAATGCGCACTTTGAGGCGTTCAGTTTCATTTTGTACTTTCAAAGAATGCCGAATGTGATAACCGGTTTTACCTTAAGTATCTTCGTTTTCCTTTTTATTGGGATGATTGTGTCTGGACGCCCTGTTTCTTTTTATTCTCATACTTGTTCATTTTGAGTTGGCTTTTCTTTTGTTCCGGAGGGTTTTCTTAGTTAAATTCTTATTCTAGTTTTGTCGGTGTTGAATTTCACTAGTTGCGGAGGATGCTTGGTTGAGTCTGAAATGGCCGTGGGTTTGAACCAGAAAATTCTGTGTTGCTAGGCTAGGGCCACACGTGCGGGGCCTTAGGCCGAACGTGCAGGGATGGAGGCCGTACGTACGGGAGGCCAAGCCGCACGTGTGGATTTCATGGGAGAGTTAGGCATTAACCGCAATATATACAGTGAAAGTGCATGCGAGTGCATCTGGCAGGCGAGGTCAGAGCCGTGACGCGTAAGAGTGAGGCTTCGACGTGCAGAGTGAGGCTCAAGACGTCTTGAACGACTGGCAGTCCGAAATCCCTGTTTTTATCCCTCTATTTTGGCTGAATGTATCACTTTTATTACATCTCTCTCTCTCTCTCTCTCTAAAAATATATCTCTTTCCCTTCTCTTTATGTTTCTATCTCAAAAACAAGCTTAAAACATTGATCCTTCATTAGCCATAGAGGATTGGCCCATAGTTCCTTCATCAATATTGTAGAGTACCTCAAGAACTACTTTGTGTACAGTGGAGATCAACTTCTACAACCTTTGGTTTCTAGGATTTCCTTCTCTCATCACCTTCAAAGCTTGAGGTAGGGTTTTCTTGAGTTATATATACATGTTGTGCCATATAAATGTTGATTTGTGAGTCTTCTAGTGGTTCTCATGTTAGATTTATATTTTTGAGCAAAAATGTAGAGAGTTTTAAAATATGGGTTTTAAATCTCAACTCTATGTGAATCCTAGGGGGTTTTCCTTTTCATTAAACATAAGAAAGATGATTTGGTAAGATTTCACTAAGAAAATGGAAAAATGTTGGTTTTGATGAAAATCCTAGAATTTGGGGATTTTTGAAAGACATGGAAATGTCCATAGAATTCTCCATTTTCTTTGATAAAAAGATGAATGTGTGTAAATTCCATAATGTGGTTGTAAAGATGGAAAGTTTTTGACAATGTGGAAATGGAGAACTTGTTTTAGAAACTATGGTTAAAGATATGATGATATATGGTTGTGAGATGACAAATTGGTTTGTACTTTGAAATTGTGAGAATTATAAACATGGGAAAACTAATGTTTGAAAAACACTACTTGTGGTCTTGAAGAGACTAAATTCTTAAGACTTATGAATGTAAAATTGTAACTATGTGTTGATGACACATGGTTTTCTTGTGAAAGAACAATGAAGAAAGGAAATGGGAATCGTGATTGTTGGCATTATTGTGGAGACATTTGAAATTGGAGAAGTGTTATGAGATATGAAAAGATCATGGCATTGCATATTCATTCAATTATTATTTTGCATTGTAAATTTCGATTGAAGATATTTATTTCATGAAAGAAAATGATATTGTAATAAGAACTATGGAAATGTGGCATCGGGTAAATACGTGGTAAGTCCGGATAGGGGGTGTAGTTATTCTTGATAAGTTGGCCTGAGTGTCCATAGTGAAAGACTAGAAAACCACGTGGATAGATGTCAAGCTTTCCGGTTAATACCAGTAAAAATGATAATTGGGTAGTACTTGTAAAGTCTACTTGCAGCCACCAACTTAAGGATTACCAATATCGTATTTACCGCCCCTATTGATTAAAATTGGAAGTTTTGAAATGTATTGCGATCATAAGCTTGTATTAAAAAAATGAAAATCTTCAAGAAGAGCATGAAATGAAAATTCTTTAAAAGAACATAGCATGGCATTGACATTGCATTTTATTGAGAGTTTACATAATTGTATATACTTTGTGAGAATTTTCTACTGAGCTTTATGCTCACCCCTATGGGATTTTGGTGCAGGTAAAAATGTGGTGGTCCCGCCGAATTGAGGGCGTGGATATTTTTGTGATGAGTAAATAACTCTCTTATTTTGTTGTAAATTTCTTTTGTAAGCCAAGGGCTGAACGTATATGGGTCCGAGAGACCATTTTGTGTAACCAAGCTATTGCCTTAAGGGCATTTTAATTATTTGTGACTAGATGCCTCACATGCTATAGATTCAGGTGTTTTTTTTTATCATTAAATGTATATTTGCATGTAAAACTTTTGTAGAAACTCATTTCTTAACTATGTAAAAAGGGAAGGATTATTGTCACTGTTTAGTGAATGTTGATTAATGCGGTTAGTTCATAGTGACTTATTTTGGAGCGTTACACCGAATGTCTCTACCAAATTGGCTAGATGGGCATCATTTTCCTTAGATTTGACCACCATATCATTGATGTATACTTCCATGGTATAGCCAAGCTGTTCCTTTAACATGGCAGTAACTAGTCTCTGGTAAGTTGCCCTCGTATTCTTCAACCCGAAAGGCATGACCTTGTAGCAATAGGTCTCTTGTGGGGTGAGGAATGCGGTTTTTTCCTGGTCCTCCAGATGCATGGCAATTTAATGGTAGCCTCTGTAGGCGTCCAAGAAGCTCATGCATTGATGATATGTCGTTGCATCTACGAGTTGGTCTATTCTGGAGAGAGAAAAACAATCCTTGGGACAAGCTTTGTTTAAATACGTGAAATCCACACAAACATGTCAAGATCCACTCCTCTTCTTTACAACCACGGTATTGGACAATCATGTTGGATAGGTTACTTCGCCAATTGCCCCGGCATCAAGTAATCGATCAACTTCTTCAACAACGGCCGAAGTATGCTCCGCGGTTGACCGCCAACTTCTTTGAATAACTGGCTTACATTTTGGATCAACATTTAAGCGGTGCTGGGCCACAGATGGATCCACCCCTGGCATCTTATATAGTGACCATGCAAACACGTCGAGGTTGCCGAGTAAGAAGGATACAAACTCGTGCTTGTCAACTTCGTTCAGGGAAACGTCGATCATGAAGAACTTGTTAGGATTCCCATTAATTTTGACCCAATCCAGGGCTTCTGTTGCCTTTTCACTAGGGATCTTCCCAACGTCTTCAAGGCTTTCCCAATCTGGTACCTCAATCGAATTCACTTCCAGCTCTTTTGGTCTCTTTACGGCAACAAGATAGCATGTCTGTGCCAATTTTTGAGAACCCTGAATTTGTTCAATGCCGTACTAAGTCGGAAATGAAGTAACTGATGGTAGGTGCTCGGCATGGCTTGTATGGTATGCAACCATATTCTTCCCATGATGAGATTGTATGGTGAAGGATGTTTGACAACCAAGAATTCTACATCTACTAATGTGGTGCCTGCTCGAACTGGTAATGTAATTTTTCCCAAAGGATACTTTGGGTTAGCGTTGAAGCCGAATAATGGATAATCGGCCGACGACAGATCCGAGTTAGTGAAGCTGAGTTTAACAAACGTTTTGTAATACATTACTTCCGAAGTACTTCCTTGATCAATGAGAACATGTTCAATGGTGAATCTGTTCACGCATAGCTCAACGACGAAGGGATCAGTGTAGGGGAGAGTTACTCCAACTAAGTCGGTGTCATCGAAACTAATCCTCCCAGTTTTATGGGGTCGTTTCGCTGGTGTGATCGTCCAGTGGAGGCTAGATTGTAACCGAATTATATGCACCTCGGTTGATGTCGGCAAGCTATATATCATATGAATTACACCAAGTGGAGGTGAATCCGTCTGTAAGGCAACCGTGTTGGATGGATTACTCTTTCGGATGTGTTGCAGCAGCCGGCCGTCTTGTACCAACTTCTCTAGGTGATCTTTCAGTGCATAGCAACTGTCGGTGTCATGGCCATGATCTTTGTGGTACTCACACCGCTTGTCCCGTCTCCTTGTATCGGGAGGTCCCATCATTTTGGGCGGCCATTTAAAGAACGGAAGGTGTTGAACTTTCGACAAAATCTTACTAATCAACTCTGCTAACTCAGTGTGTTTCTTGTTCGAGCACCGTGTGCGCTTGCTATCCACTTGATATTGCTCGTTTGACTTGTGTGAACACTGATCATTCAATCGGCGCGAGTCACACCTTTTATCTTGTTTAGGCCGATTCTGCAGTTCAGGACTCCTTGATGGCACAATGCTTATCGGCTTAACGATTCCAGATGGAGCCGTCTTTAACGGCTTTCTACCCGGCTTTGACTCGCAGGACATCGTCTTCCACCTTACAATATTCTTCAACTTTCTTCATTAAGACCCAAACTATTTTGGAGGGCCGTCTGGTCAACGAACTACGGAGGGAACTGTCAAGTTGTAATCCCATTTTAAAGGCAATGATAGCCATGGAGTCATTGCAGGCATCATCTACCAGGCTGAAACATTCCCAATATCGTGTCGAATATTCACGTAAGGTTTCATCTGGTTTAATTTGCATTGCCTGGAGAGAATCAGCTTGCTTTGGCTGGATTTCATTGGTGATGAATCTTGCCTTGAAGGACTATTGGAGTTGGTAGAAGCTTTTAATCGATGCCGACTCTAGTTTATAGTACCATCTGATGGCCAGCAGTCCCAGACTGCTTGGAAATATTTGACATATGAGGGCTTCATTGTCAGCATGAAGAGTCATCGCCTGTTTATAATGATCAATATGATCAGTAGGGTTCGATTTCCCGTCGTACAGGGTGAACAACAGTGCTTTGAACTTCTTGGGTAGCACTGTCCTTGCAATTCATCGCACAAAAAGGTTATATTTATCTTCTTCATCTGAATCATCACTTCTTCTCCCTCGCTTGTGCCGTACATACAGACTT
The DNA here is from genome assembly GCA_025200525.1 of Camellia lanceoleosa. NCBI lineage: Eukaryota > Viridiplantae > Streptophyta > Magnoliopsida > Ericales > Theaceae > Camellia > Camellia lanceoleosa. Next base: position 100,246,208 of record CM045760.1, read on the forward strand.
CTTTCAGATGAGCTGGATACATCGACTCGTCCTTTTTTTCTAGTTCCGGGGATGGTAAGTCAGAATCACTGTCATTATCATGTTTCCGAAGTCGACGTCGCTGACCATCCTTCTTTCCCGAAGATCGTCCTCGGTATTGGCATATGGCCTATTGGGATTTTGCCACTTCTAGGGCCAAATCCTGGCGCAGGCGCTCGTTCTCAGCCATCATGTTCTCCAGCCACTGTTCATTTTGCTTTGGTTGATCCATAATCGTCTGCATTGTCTCATGCACTGATGTCAAGAGTGAGGTCTGGGCTACTGAGTCAAAGTTCAAGGCCCGTCGTACGGTGATATTCTCCGGTCCAAGCATGTTCTTGGAGTGATGTCATCTCTTGTCGTAATGTCGTCAGCGACTACTAGAGGATCATCTGTTACGCCCGCCATGGATGTGCTTGAGTTTTGCCACAAACGGCGCTAATTGTGGAGAAGTGGTTTGGAAATACTCTTAGATCCTGTAGAACGTTCCTAATCCTCTGATTGCCACCTGAAAAAGGATGAACACTCTAGTCGGGGGTGCCGAAATTAGCACTCCAACGGACAAGTTAGTATATGCTCTCTAGTTTGCTTCTATCTCAAGTTATTTAATCTATTCTCACATACCTTCCTTCGGTTGATGTTCCTCTTATTTATACTAGTATCTGGTCTCAGGAGTCGGGCCCACTCTTAATCCAGAGCATGATTGCATATCCGGCCTTTCTGTTGTATGCCAATTCTTACTCGGCTCCTTGTATGAACGAATACATGGCCGATTTACTTATTTGGCTTCAGGACCTCTTTTGGTCATAGCCGAATAGTCTTTGACCTGATTTTTCTTCAAATAAATTTGGCTTTTCTTAGTATAGAATTATTCGACCCCCACAATGATCATGATCACTTTTTTTTTCAAATGGCCTTTGGCCCATCAAAACATTCAAATGTAGCAAACGGTCTCAAGCCTAATTCATACATATCAAATGTATCAAATGGCTTCAGCCCAATTCATACATATCAAATAGCCTTGGGCCCAAATCATGTTCTTCGCAGAGCCTTATACAAAAATTAGACAAATCGAATACTCATTCATAATTCAAATCAACCAATCCATGAAGTTTATACAGAAGTAGCATTTGGAAAATAGCATACTTGAAAATATCTTTACCAAGATATTGCTTACAGTGTTCCGTCGATGGATTTGCCCTTACGTTTGACCCTACACATTTCATAACACATTCAGTCACAAGCAATTCAGTCCATTCTTACTTGTTTAATTCTCTTAGGCCTCTTTCTTATTCCTTTAGTTCATTTACAATGCTCAATTCATGCCTAATAGTGCTTAAAAATGAAAGAGAACGGAAATCTGAACATGAAACAACCTTTTAAAATTTCTGAAATAGGTCCCTCGCTCGAGCATAACTTTGCTCGCTCGAACAGACCCCTTTGGTCTGTAAAAGTACTGGTTGCTTCATTTTCATGCTTGAGTGTAGCTTCTCTCGCTCGAGCCAAGACTCAAAGATATGAGTGGTCGCTCAAGCGCCATTATTCTAGCTCAAGCGAACATCAATGTTTGCAAAACTTCTGGTTATCTTCATTTTACGCTCAAGCGAGAACTTCCACACTCGAGCGAAGGTATCGAATTTTGGAAATTTTAGCTCACAGTTTGAGCTTCAAAACACATACATCCAAGGCCAAATTCATGCATGATTTACCCAAAAATTTGAAAACATGTATTTGAACACTAATACTTGATGAATTACATTTCTTATACACAAAATTTCATGAATTTAGCAATTCATTATTCTAAACTTTTATGCATGTATGAATCTAAACTTGAACTCTTTTCTATCATCATCAAAATATGGATTTGAGCTCTATAACTTCAAAAATTATGCAACCAAGTTCCACAATCCTATAATTTATGGATGCATGTCTTAAATAACTACCAATTCTTCATGTTTAACATGCCTCAAGCTCAAATGTACACAATCATGGTGAATGCTTACATGCATGTATATACAAACTCTAATTTCATTATATATTCAACTCAAATCTCATTCTTAGCTTCATATTATTTTGAATTCACATAACCATGATCTTGAACTCATAAATTAGAGTTTAATTACTCACCTAAAGCTTCAAATTTGTCAAATTTAACTAATTTCTTGAGCCTAGTTTCCAAATTCCTAAGCTTTGAGCCAAAATCTACAATTTGTCCCCTCTCTCTAGAACTATCCATCTCTCTCTCTCTCTCTCTAGAGTGTAATTCAGCCAAGTATGAGAAATGAGCTCAAATATGAGCTCATACATTAATTTCCCACATATTTATAAGCTAGACCAAATAACATTACTAATCCAAGCTTAGTATTAATCAATTAGGCTTAGTTAATCATTAAATTGATCTAATTATTTTGATCCGAATCAATTTTTAATTAAATTTCACCATAGATTTTAAAAATTACACTAATCACAATGGTACGGTCAATTTCAATTCCTGCCGCCTCTACAGCCTTTAATTTTCAAATTATAACAGTAAGTTGGACAGGTTTTCCTACGGTGAACAGATATAACTTCAAAAACTCATATAACCACGCAATTAGCACTCAAAATTAAATTAAGCACATAATCACAAACATAATTATGATTAATTAACATAATGCAGAACGGGGTTATCACACAGTTGGTAGGCATTCTCTCATGCTTAAGTCAGTGAGCTTGAAATATGAATGCAAGTATAGATATAAGTGATTGTGTACCTTGACCTAGTGTGACTCCTCTATTTATACCTTGCACCAGGTAGTCGTTACCCCGCTTCATATAGGATTGTGTTCTATTAGCACGGATTTCTAGTAGTGGGTGACCCAACTTAATAGGACCACGCTTTGACCAAGTCTGGACTTCTAGACTTGCATTTCTATCCTACTACCAGCTCGGTCTATGATGTTGTCCTGCAACTCTGCTGGTCGAATTGAATTCTACTCGGACTACTCCGTCCAGACCAGCCGCTACTTGGTTTATACAATTGCTTCCTAGTCATGCTCAGACTCTGAACAACTACTGCTCTACTGTAGCTTGATTTTTACCTCTCACATAATATATATATTATTTGATTTTGGAGCCTAGCTCGGATTTGATAAATATCTATGCTGTGTTTAGTTGGGAGATTTGATGAGGAATTTGAAAAGGAAAAGAAAAAATGTGTGTGAAACTAGGTGAATGTAGGTATATTTTATTCACATTTCACTTAACTTTTTCCTTTCTTTTTTCAAATCTCTTATCAAATCTCTCAAGCAAACACAAGGTTAATAAGTTGAGTTAGAAAATGTACACTTAATGAGAGGCTAAGCATCTGATCTAAATGAAAATGAGAGACTGAGCGTAAATTCAAACTTGATTAATAAGTTAAGGTGAAACACTATATTGTCGACCTCGAGCTTGTTTGCAACACCAATCCTAACACGACTTTTACACGGGGGATGTATCCCAATTTTGGCGACTTAAATTGGATTACATCAAATCGGCCGTGCCCTCAAAGACCGACACTTTCCTCTATAACCAAACAAGTGAATTTTCTTCTTTTTTTTTTTTTTTTTTTTAAATATATTTTTTAATAATACTAATGGAACTATAATAAGAGAAATTTTATGATAGCAGTACCCTACAAATTTTTCATTACTTTTCCGAGCCAACTACTAAACACAATAAAATTATGGTTAAACACTCCTTACTATAGGTGAATATCAATTTATTCTCCTTATATATATATTGACCCTCGTAATTTTGAAAATTATACAAATATACCGTTTTTTTAAGGTAGTTTGGATAGAGTAAAAGTGATACATTTTTATAAGAGAAAATTTTATTGATCCCTTAAACTATTATTCAAAAAATCAATTTAATAACAGTTCTGTTAATAATATCAATTTTATATCTAAATTATTTAATTTTGAATCAATTTTACTCCTGTTGTCTTATGTTGTCGTCGATAATCAAATGAAAATTGTTGATGTGGCGCCGAAACTTTATTTGAAACTTTATTTTACCCTTAAAATATCAATTAGACTCCTAGATATACAAAATTAAATTTAAATATGTAATAATAATTTTCATCTAAAAAATTAAATTTGAACATCTAATAATAATTTTCATCATTCAGTATTGTTTTTCAATTGTGTGGTCTAGATTTTTGCCGACGCAATTTTCACCTACTACTAATTCATCAATCCTATTGAGATTAAACTGAGAGATAACCTAGCTAGACAAGAATTGCTGAGAGAGAGAGAGAGAGAGAGAGAGAGTAGATTTAGAATTTTGAATTCAATTAATTTTTCAAGAGTTGACTCAAGGTAATTTGAGATTTAAAGCGATAATTTTAAATGAAGCATATTTTTAAAATAATATTTTTGTAAATATTATTATTGAAAATTTATTTTTGTCACCCTTTTAGATGAAAATTATTATTAAATATTTAAATTTAATTATATATATATATTAGTGGTCTAAGTGATAGTTTAAAAATACTTTGAAAAGGTAAAAATGAAATTTCAAAATAAATTTTGGCATCACATCAACTTCAATTTCATTTTAGAAAAAAGCTAATAATAAATATAAAATTGATGTAAAATTGAATAATTTAAATATAAAATTGATATTATTAAAATAATAATAGTTAAATTAATTTTTGAGTAATAATTTGAGAAATAAAATAAAATTTTCTCTTTTTATAATTAGAATTGAAATGTAAGATTTCATAATTGAGAAGTCAAGTGATATTGAAATATGGGGTGAGAAGTGGACATTTGATTTTAACCTATTAATGAATAAAAGGCATTTGAATTGAAATGGAGAAGAGGAGGAGCGTCTTTAATAATGCAATTTGTGCATTGCCCTTGCGCTACGCATACGCTCCTTTGATAGGTAGGGCCCACATGGGCCGTCCATTGAAAGCCGGCCACTGGGCTTTTCTTCTTTTCTGCTGCCTTTCGTCTTTCTTTTGGCAAAGTGCGACCGACAACCTGCCTCTGGTCGGTTCCACTCCTACGATTTACGACTACCCCCACTACTACAAGTATACCACTCATTACCTTTTCCTCCAAGACATTTTTTCCATCAATTTATAATTAAAAATATTAAAAATTTTATTAAATGTTTCATATAAGTGTTAGACTCATATGAAATTATGAGTCTCACATCTACATAAGATATTTGATAAAATTTTTAGTAAAATTTTTAGAATCTCCATAATTTGTCCTTTGCCCATATTCTAATCTTCAAGTTACAAAAATGCCCCCTTATTCATCTCTTTCAAAAAAAAATTTGCTTATTTATTTATTTATTTATTTTGACACCATGTGTTTTGACTTTCACCCGACTAATTTCCCATTCTATATATTTTAATTAATTATTAAATTCAAGTCTTGTGATAGTTTTTAAAATATTTTTTTGGATAAATAAAAAAAATATATTTTTAAAAACTATCACAAGACTTGGGTTTAATAATTAATTAAAAATATTAGAGAATGAAAATTTTAATCATTTCGGCTTATCATATTAGAATTTGTGGTTGAGTTCACATGTCTTCAAGTTCTCTTTATTTCATTTTTAAAAATTGTTTGGGATGATCTAAATAAATATATTTTTAAAATTTTTATAAAATATGAGTTGGGTTTGAAGTGATGTGTTAGAGAGGTAATGTGATTTAAATAAAATGATGTAATTTAAATAGAATAGTGACTTTTTAACTTTTTTAGATCATGTCAAGCAAGACCTAAATTTAGGAGAAATTCAACTCTATTTAAATTTAATTATCTTATTGTTTGATTTTAAAAACAGTCAACTGAAACCTGTGCTGCTCATTTTGGGAGGCATTGCTAATATTTCTTATCACTCTTGAAATCTCATTTAATTTCTAGTGATTGACACCCAAAAAAGAGAGAAATAAATTAAGATAAAACATGAGTCTTAATGAGGCACCTAAAAGTCATTACCCAAAGCCGAGGCATCTAAAAGTTCCGAACAAAGAGAAGAGAATCGGTTTGGATCCTTGGAGCCAAATTATTAACATATAATGCAATAGTGATGGGAATCTTTTCGATTCTCATCTCATGTGGACGGAGAGGAGCTATCAGAATTCGTAAATTTAGTCCTATTTCAATAACTTATTAAGGTTTTATGTGTATTATTCATAAAAAAAAATTAAATTAATTTGATAATTATAATATTTTTATTATATTCTAATTGTTTCTAAAACAATAAACAATAAATATGTTTTTACAAATAGACTATTCATTTTTTTAAGAAAAATTTAATAAAATAAAAATTTTACGAAAAATTAGTGAATCATTGTCCCTTTCTAACTTTGTTTAGTATGAGAGGTCCAATATATATATGTATATATATATTTATTATCTAAGGTCTTTCAACATTTTCATAGAGAAAATTAAATTAAAAGAAATTTTACCCCTCTCAGAGAAATTTTGTCCAACTCAAAGAAATTTTGACCCCGACTCAAAGAAATTTCAATTTTCACAAAGAAATTTCTCTAATTTCATAAAGAAATTTTGAAAATTCTCTGGTATAATCATAGAGAAATCAGAGAAATTTCTCTGTGACAATTATAATTTCTCTGAGTCGAGACAAAATTTCTCTAAGTCATGCAAAATTTCTCTGAATCGAATTTTCGCTGTGAAAATATTGAGGGATCTTAACTACTATGAAAATATTGTATGTCATTTATTTTATAAAATCTTAATATCAGGAACCTTAAAAAAAAATTCAATTTTTTTTTTTTATAAATAATATACACGAAGAGTCTTAAAAAATGAATGGCTCGAATCATTTTTTCTCTAGTCCAAATGAGGATCGGAGAGAATCTATTTCAATGCAATAAAATATTTTAAAATGGGTTTATGTTAACTAGTGTCTAGAGAATATATCTTAAGAATTTTAAAAACAGTATATGTTTTGTATAAAAGTGAGTCCAATAAATAAATAAATATATATATATATATAATTATTTTAAACTTATTCAATATGTGCTCTAAGGACTCATGTTAACAAGATTTTTTTTGTAAAAAGAAATTTAAGTTTTATTAATATGTGGACAAGTATTAAAAGAATTAAAATATGTTATTTCACATAAAATTACTTATAATAAAAAAAATATATAATTATTTAAAAGTCATCTTAATGTATGTTTTTTAAAGAGGTCATGTTATGGCACACATTTTTTTAGAAGAGTCCTTTTTAATCATAATTTAAAAAAATAATTTATTGTAAACAAAACATATGATATAACTAAATTTTTTTAATCAAAATTAAAATAATAATCACAATAAATTACAATAAATTATAATCAAATCATAATTAATATCATAATAAATTATAATAAAAAATACAAAACTCATAATTGGGGCATGTGGGACGCCCAAAAGAGGGAGTGTATCACAGAATACTCGCCTTAAAGACTATATATTAATTAATAGTATGAAAGAACAATGTTTTGTACGGTCAAATATGCATAGAGACTCTGAAACTCAGGCTGCACGCCTACTTACACGTGCAAATCATGATAACATAAAGATGAATTGGATAAATTATAAATAGATCTTAAATTTAATATCTATAAAATTTTATTGAAAATCAGTCTTAATAAAATCGTTATTAAAAATAATTTTTTGTGATAATTTTTTACATATGTTACTAAAAATTAACAATTAGTGACATTTTTTAATCACGATTTTCATAAACTGTCACTAAAACTTATAATTAGTGACGTTTTTCTGTGACGAATTTTTTAAACTGTCGTTGAAAGTAGCAAATTAATAACTTTCTTTTGTAACGATTTTTGTAAACTATAGCTAAAATTTATAATTAGTGACTTTTTTTGTGACAAAATTTGTAAACTGTTGCGAAAAATTAACAATTAGTGACACTTTTTTAATAATGTTTAATGAAAAATGTTATTAATTATCATAGGACCTATTAGACAATAAATTTACTTCGTAAGTTCCTCTAAAGAATTTGAGTAATTCTATTTGGACCCCACCCGTCTCTCAGTATACACCATTCTCTCAATTCACACTACATTCAATTTAGATTTTTTTTTTTCTCAATACAGATCACCATTTTTTTTTTTTTAAATAATACCAAACTATCCTCTATCTTCTTCAACAAAACCCTAATCCTAACCACCTCCACCATCAGTCGCCGACAGCCAATGGCCATTTCTTACTCTTTGGTCGTCCCCCTCCTCCACAACCTCCCTCTCCTCTTGTCAATCTTACCAGCCCTCGCTGCCACAGCCACCACCAACCCTCCTATTGCAGCCGTCTCCTCCATAGCAGGCCAATCTTTCTTTCTCTGCACATTCTGCCACCAGGTTAGTCAGTTGTCCCTAGCCCCTCATGCGCTCCCGTGATCACTACGCCACAACTTCTCCCACTACTGTGAATCCCTCAACCCCTTGCGAACCCTTCTCTCGTCATCTCCATTTTTTGCTCCCTCTAAAACCCTAACCACCGCCATCATCTCCTCTTTCCTTTCCCTCGTCATCTCCAATTTTTGGTCCCTCTGAAACCCTAATCACCGCCATCATCTTTTCTTTCCCTTCCTGTAAAACCCTAACCTTATTCCTTTATTTTTTACCCCACTGAAACCCTAACCCTAAAGCTACGTTTGTTTGGCGGATTAAGTTGGATGAGATTGTTAGTGAAGAGATTGTTAATGTGGAAATTGTTAGTGAATGGATTAAGTAAAAGTATATTTGTTTTGATGATAGTGTAGAAGATAGTTAGTGATGGGATTGTTAAATTATTTTTATATAAAATAAATAAATAAATTATTTCTATACTAAAAAAAAACTAAAACAAATAGGTGCACTTGATAAATAAATAAATAAATAATTTATATAAAATAGACTCAATCCCCTCACTATTTTCCTAATCCTACAAAAAATTCACCCAAGCTAATCCCTCTACTGAGGGGGATTAGCAAGCCGATTGGAGTACCCAAACCATCACCAAACGTGCTGTGGGTGGGACCCACAGTGTTGCTAGTCCAATCCGACCTCCTACACCGCGAAACAAATGTGACCTAAATTTCTTACAACAAATACAAATTTGTGTGTGTATGTGCAGATTACGATAGTGATGATGGGAGGTGCAATGGTGAATGTTGTAGGTGGTGGGTCGTTGAGGATGATTGTTGCAACGGTGGAGGTAGTGATTGAGCTAAGAATGCTATAGTAAGTGTCGCCACCAGTGACGAGGTGATGGGGCAGTCAATGGGTTGATAAAGGGGTGGTGAAAGGGTGATGAACATAGTAGAGGAGGGAACGAGTTCCAGTGGTGAATGTGGCAGAGGTTGGTTGGGATGGTGGTGTGGCTGGTAGGGGTGTGCATTGAAAAATAGATTAAGGCATAAAAATGTAATTTACTCAAGACGTAAAAATGTAATTAAAAAAATTATGATGATAATAGGTATTGAGATAAAGAGTGGTGTGTAAATAGAATTTCCCAAAGAATTTATAAGCCATAAAATATGCAAAGCATATTCACATGGTTTATGCTTAGTAATAAATTTATGAATTGAAATTTGTGTAGAAAATATTATTGTGGGCATATCAAGATAGACCATCTTGGTTCAGACAATACAAAATTAAGTAGGTAAATAAAATTTGACAAATGAGCAACACAATATTTGAACTTCAAATAACATTTTGTGACAAACTAAAGGAGCTGCTAATAAAAATAAAATAAAATAATGATATACAACTGCTCACAAATAACATTTTCTTTTCACTAATTAGATTTAATTTCATGAGACTAGAGAAATAAAAGATAACATGAAGGCTAACAAAATTTCTTTCTTTAATATGTTCCCCCGATTGTTTTAACAACAATGGTAGGTATCATGAAAAGTCTTTCATGAAAATGATCATGAAAGATTTGTGACCTTTGGATTACACTTAGAATAAAGCACCACACACTAATCAAGGTAATCCAAGGGACACAAATCTTTCATGATCATTTTCATGATAAATTTTTCATGATCCCTAACATTTCCCTTGTTTTAAACCACGAATTTAAAGTTATTTTCAATATTTATAAAAATGTAAAAAAATAATTAATTTTTTTTTTTAATTTTTAATTGTTTTTGTGGGTAGGTATATCTACCCATCAAACTTATTGAAACAATGGCTAAATACGCAATTTACACAGAAGCAAGGCCAAGGATGTGTCATCACAAATACTTTAAATGCCTCCAGCAATAAGAAATAAGATAGTGCCATATGGAAGCATATATATTTGTGTATTTTATAGTTTGGTTGACGCAGATAATGACAATAATTCAAAATATAGAAAAATATCAAAAAGAAAGAGGGTCCCCCAAGAACTGCCATTAGTGAAGGGTCAGAATCAAACTCTCTTATCAGGAACTTATTCAAATCTGTTATTCCAAAACCACAATGAAAACTAAAACCAAAAAAAACCACCCAATGTAGACAGACTTGGAATCCCCTCTGGTTGTTGCAATTTCAACAATTCTCCCCTTTCCCCATTGAATGGTTCACCTTAAGAGTCTTGAGACTAAAGCCTCGTTTGGAAAGCGACCGGTTTAGTCAAAAAGTCAAAAAGTTATTAAAAAAGTCAAAAAGTCACCAATCTATACTAAAAAGTCAAAAAATTCATTTTCTCTCTACTTTTTGCACAATTTTCATAAAAAGTCATAAAGTCATACAAAACATACTAATTTTTTTTACATAATATTTTAGCCAAAAAATTAAAAAATTACTAAAAAAGCCTGTTCTCAAACGGCGCCTAAACCAAACTCACAAGAAAACTATATGTTTTTTTTCTTATTCAATATAGCTTCTTGGATTCCCAATTCCAATCCCAACAGGAAAGAAAACCCACATCAAATTTCTCAGCTCCTTCCATTGTTTCTTATGCCTCTGGTTTTACTTCGAAGATGGTCCAAAGAAAGGTGGCCAGCAAGCTGCTAATTGGCATCCAAGCTGATGATGGTGTTAATAATAAATCTGACAAGCATAGACCACCTTCTCCTCATCATCAGCAGGATGGCAAGAACAGGGGAGCTGACCTGAAAAAGAAGAAAATGAAGAAATCAAGATCATTCAAGCGTTGTTCCGATTTTGAGAGCTTGCGACCATCACCTACTTTCAGAAGAGAAATACCACAACCAGGAAAGCCGCCGCCGCCGCCACCACCACCTGATGTTCCAGCACAGAAGCAATCTGCTGCTATCAAAGGCTCCTTGGATGGATCGCCAAATTACATGAAGTCCACAAGCAGTTTTGATGCCAGGAGAGAGCAGCAGCAGCAGCGCACTCATCATCAGGTAAGTCCCTAGAAGTCTCAAACTTCTAATAAAAGCCCCAAAAAGATTACTCCAAACTCCTCCTCCAAACTTAGCTCAGTTTCTTCTGGGCATAAGCTGCCAAAAACATTATCCAGGACATCTAGTTTGAAACTGGTCAGGACTTTAATAAAGACTCCCAGTTTCAAATCAGCAAGGGCTTCCACAAGAAAGTGTTCACAGGCTGTTCTTTGTGAAAATCTACAAGTAGAGAGATCAACATGCTCTTCAACTTTAAAGGATTCCAAGTTTCCCAATTACCTTGATCTCAGTCCTGGGGCAACTGAATCACAAGGGACCTCAGTCATGAAGGTCTGCCCATACACCTACTGTTCTCTTAATGGTCATCACCATGCTCCTTTGCCTCCACTTAAGTGCTTCTTATCGGCAAGGAGACATATGTTGAAGACCCAGAAGAGAATGAAAAAATTGGGATGTCTATCCCCACGGCCACGTCGAGCTAGGCCATCCTCTGATACCCGTGGTGGGACGAAAGAGATTACCGAGCATATTACACTTGATGTGAAACCTTCAATTCAAGAAGAACTTGAATCAAATAGCCCAACAATCCATCCTCTGATACAAGAGGATGATGAAATGGATTACTTTATTGAAATCTATGCAAGAGAAACAGAGGACGCTGCTGAAACTACTGGTGGAAGAAGCAAACAAAAAGGGGATGACAAGGATGAAACCAACGAAACAGCAGCAGAACATGATGGCGGAGGACAAGTCGTGGAGATGTTCTCAGATGAGGCACCTCTTCATTCTGAGATTGATTTTGAGGACAATCTTTACAACACAAGTGAACTCATTTCAACAGGAATGGAAGCAGCAGAGGAAGTACGTTCGCCTTTTTCCACTCAAGAAGAGGAAGAATCACCAGAGTATCCGACCAATCAGAGTGACTTCAAAATGGAAAGCCCAGCAAGCACTGAACTTGATGAAACAGAGTCTGAAATTTGTGATATGGAATGGGAGGAGGGCCAATACTCTGTCCCATCTCTGAATGATGAAGTTGCAAACTCAACTCAAACAAACAATGAATATCATTTTAATAGTGATTCTTCATTTGGTGCTAATTATTCTAGTTTGCATGAAGAACCCATTTTCAAGTCTGGCGAAATTGTTAGCAGCTACTTTGATGATATTTCTGGTGATGAAGGCCCAAAAGAATTCTTTGAGGAAGAAGGTGCAAGAGGTGGGTGCGGTAACAGCAGTTCTGTTTCTGAGGGTTCATATCAGCATTTGGGAGCTGATAAATCGTTGCAAGAGTTCAATAACCAAAACTACCTAGTTTCTTCTACTTATGATGTGTTCAAGGAATCAACCATAGAAGAAAAAGATGGAAATGCTGAGTTACACGACACTGCGATCACTTTGTCACCCATTGAAGAGCCAATTGAGAAACCAAGTGCTTTGCTGGGGAACCAAGAGTGTGATTCTTGTCATGATTTCACTGAACCACGTCATGATGAAACACATGAGGATTACAGTTCAAGTGACAACAACGCTGAAGTTTACCAATCCAATGCTGTTACAGAAGAGGCATTTGTTGGAAGCCTTCTACCCAAGACCGAGGATCCAGAAATAAACCAGAGCCTAGAAAAAGAACTCCCTACTGCTGATGCTGGAGATCGAACAGAAGAGGAAAACGAAGAGGAAGAGCAAGAGGGTGCAGCCAAATCACTGATTAGAATCCCAACTTCTGAAATGCTGCAGGGTTTATCTGAAGATCATCAGGATATGACTAAGCAAGATGATAATGAAATCCAATTTGGTGTCATAGCCGAAGATGGTGAAGCAAATCAATCTATTGTAGATGAAGGGCTGCCTGCTGAAACCCTGGTTCATTCATCTGTTAGGGAGTCTCAGACCAACAACAATGTTGAAGACCAGAACCACCCAGACCATCAAGCTCAGAGCTTCAAACTCTCAGATTCCATAGATTCGGAAGATCAAACTCATTGGGAGCTCAATAAAGTCAGTGTAGCCAAAAATAGCAGCGAAGATGATAATGAAATGGAAGTGGAGCATTCAACCATGTCAGATCCAAAAGAAAGCTTCCCATCATCAAAAAAAGCAGCCAGCAAACAAGCAAAAGTTGCATTCTTCCACGGCAGAAACCATTTGAGTCAAAAACTGCCCAAGGACCCTAACAATAATCTGAGGATAATCAGATGCAAGAGGCCTGTTGAGGAGTCGGAGGAAGCAAGGAAGTTCAACCCACGGGAACCAAATTACTTGCCCATTGAGGCTGACCCAGAAGCGGAAAAGGTTGATCTCAGGCATCAAATGGTGGATGAAAAGAAAAATTCAGAAGAATGGATGCTTGATTATGCACTACGACAGGCTGTTACCAAACTTGCCCCTGCACGGAAGAGGAAAGTGTCATTACTTGTGGAAGCTTTTGAGAAAGTCATGCCGATACCCAAATATGAATCCCATCTGAAGCATACATCAGCAGCTTTTGCTCATGCAAGATCCATTCAAGCTTGTAGCTGATGCTGACCACTGCGGTAACTACAAAGTTCTTCTATTTTGAAAAGCCTTTATATTATATACATACACACACACACACACTGTGTTCGTGCGTTTTTCAGAATTCATAAACTGACTTTACAGAAACGGAGATAATACATGGTTTTTCAGAATTCATAGACTAACTTTACTTAAACAGAGATAATCCATTTGATATCTTGTGTCATGTTTTACAGCAGGCATGATCAAGAGAAGTCAGTGAGTCATAATCTATAACTACTCAAGTAATCTCAAAAGTACCGGGCCAGTTCAAGCAATAGCCCATGTTTTAGGAGTGAACTTCCAAGTACCCAGAACAACTTACTTCAGCTTTCTTCAGAGTATTCTGGTTTCTCCAAGCTCTATTGTTGAAGTGCAAGTTAAGAACTTTCAGTTAACGCTCTATGTAATGCAAATAAAAATGTTGTGTTCAGATTCTCTATAAAACAGTATCTATCTATGATCTATCTATCCGTTCTTGTTGTAAAGGGCACCTACACCTCTAGATATTGGTGTACTACAGTTAATGTTTGTTATGTATTATATGCGTTAGAGTCTATTCTGATATGCAATTATTTTTCCAATGTCACATAAACTATAAAATTGTTCTCTTATATGGAAGTCCAGAAATCAGTAGCAGAAGGTCATAATTTCTTATAATTATAATTAACGTCTTAAATCCACAGGTGCATGTTTACATAACTAACAATAACAGGCATTAATGTAATGATATTTGGCAATAAACACAATCATCTTTTTCATGTCCACCGTTTTTTGTGTCAAGTTTTCACCATGAATTTCCTTCCCATTCTATACAAGCACAGATTAATTGACAATCACAATTAAACCATCATCATCCCAGACAGCTAATATGACCTATAGACAATTAAAACATGATGAATCATTTTCATCCTGAATGTTCATCATTGACTGTATTCCCTTATCACCAGAAAAATGAAAAATAAAAATAGGGCAAATTGCAAATAGATGAGGCAATCATAAAATAATTGTACTATAAATGAGAATATTTTTTGGTGCGACTTGGACGAATGGACTTGCAGCATACACTGGAATAGACTTGCACCACCATGAAAATGAAATTATTTCTCTATTGTTCCACTGAAATGCAAATTCCCCATAAAAATTCAGTTAAAAATCAACATCTATTGTATTAATTGAGAGGGCTTTAGGCACAATTAGAATTATACATATGGGAAGGATATTGAATGGTGAACTGTATTAAATACATGGCTTGTTAATGGACTTGAATTTTGCAATAATTGTTACGACAACTACGGGTGGGTAAATCTTCAGTAAAAACAGTTGAACTTTATATCATATGAACTATCTGAGAAGGAAAAGTTGAGAAGTCCACCTAGTGATCTAACACTAAATTCACTTCAGTTGCAGGGCACTTGAGAACAAGTGATTTGAGCTCCCCAGAGTAATTTTGCAGAATGTTGAAACTTTGATCTTGTAAACCTACCACATTGGAACTGGCTTCAGCACTGTCACTCTGTTCCACTGACATTTTGATATATCATGAAATAACTTGAGTGCATGCACAGATTCATACAAAGACTGGAACTTGTCTTTCTCTTCATGTGTTTCAACCAACTTCTCTCTCAATCCATCTGGAAGGAAAGTCAATGCTTCATTGGGATTGCAGAAAAACAAAAGGGCATTTAAAAAACACAATAACATTAAAAACCAATATAATAAATGTGTGAGTGATTTTTTGACCACACTGTCAATTTAGTACTCAACTGGAGAACACCGGCAGAATATATGGCACCTGTCTGACCTGCAACAAAAAGAAGAGTCTCCGGCGGTGGCTCGTCCACCCGGGGGTACTCCGACGATCAAGTTAGTACTCCATATCTCTCAAAGATAATCAATAGCTAAACTCATAAGCTTGAGCATAAAAACATACATTAGACCCATGGGAGTGCCTCTCTTTTATAGCCAACATAAACCTAGTCCCAATAGAAGCCTAACTTCTATGGACTCAGGATTACTGCTAATCTTGGACTCCCAGTAAGATTAGGATAAACTCTCTAAGAGTCTTATCTTAATACAAACTGGAGTCTTCTCTCATTCTAGAACTCTTGTCCTTCATCCAGGTTGAGTTCCCTTTTCATTCTAGGACTCTTGTCCCTTATCTACTTATCTCGGATTCCGATATCTTCGGAGATAACCTCGGCCTTGCCGAGATCACCTCGGCGTCATGACCAGGAGACGTGGCACCTCGGCGTCATCTTGCCACGTGTTGGTACTCAGAAAATATATCCCCACAACTGCCCCCTAGGTTCTATTACCTAGACATTCTGAAGTGATGGAACCTACACTGTTCGTTCATCTGTGCCCCTCTGTTCGAGATCAAACTCGCCGACCTCAAAGTTCCCTGGACTTTACTCTCTACTGATGTCAAGAATTAAGTTCCATGCTTTCCAAGCTGTTTGAAATCGCACCTCCTAGTCGAGGTTTCTAGTTCCATTAATTCGTAAACTCCAAGAGCTTTTCAACTACTTCACTCACACTCTCTGGTGAGTTCCTGATTTCCAGCCATCTATTTGACTCCGGCGATTTTCATATCGGCGTTCATTTCACTTGGTAGGTTCACAAACTCTTTACTTGCTATTAAGCTCAATCTTTCATAACTCTTCTGAATCTGTTTACTTGCCATCTGTTGCCTTCTATTTTCGTCTGTCTTCAAATTTTGAATTGTTTGAATGCCTGGCACTGTTCTTGTCATATCCGCTTTCTGTTGCTAGCATCGTGTCTGGGTCATTACTTTCTTGTTCTTCATATACTTACTTAGTGCCTGTGCACTTGGCTTTATTCTTGAACTTTGTCGTCTTCTTGACTATTTTTCTCTTTTTTCATTCAATCCTCTGGCTTTTTCTCTTTCCAACTCTTTTGCTTAAATCCATCATTGTTCCAAGCTTTCAAGCTTCTGCAACTGTCTTCGTTCCTCTCCTCCGGTGAAGCTTACGTCATTCTGTCATTGTCGTCAGACTTCGGCAATTCTCATTCCGGCTTCCCTCTTTCTGGTAAGCCACTGTTCCTCCTAGTTTTATTTCTTGTTGCTTTCCAAGAAGCTATGCTTCATTGTTAATCACCATTGTTGTTTTACCCGTTTCCAAATCATCTTTTTGAATACACACTGTTCACACATCTGTTGATTTCTGCCACTGTTCTTGGCTTGACACACCTGTGTAATCTTTTTGTCTTGATTTCCTGATAGCTTCATCACCATTCTTGATTACGAATTACATTCTTGTTTCTATTTTCTGTGTCTTTTTTCAGATTCTTGCTTTCAATCCTTGCCTTCAAACTCCAAGGTGCCAATCGCCGAGAAAAGCCTTGATCAAACTCTTCGGGAGATTGATGCTGAGCTCGAGGCCGAGAAGGCTGTTGAGAAGTCTTCCCAACTGTCTTCTATATCCTGCCATTGATGCCGAGTAATTTTGTTTCCTTCTTTTACTCCTTGTACCTTGTACCTTGTACTTTGTTCGTCTTCGTATGCTTTTAATCCGGCTGACGTGCCATTTTTGTAGTCTGAATAATTTATTTTTCAATATTCAGGCCGAAGTGCCTTCTTTCTTCTTTAAATGTATTTATCTGATTTCTTCTTTGAATGTATGTCTTCTTTTTTCTGTTCTTGTATGATTCTATACTTAGAATAATTTGCATGTCTTCAAAGTACACCTTGACTGTGCAATCTCTTCGGGTAAAATACCTCTGTCACAACTTCTAATCTTGCTCATCTCGGCCTTGTCCTAACACTTGAAAATATTGTAACAAATATTTTCACAAGTGTTGCTTAGGACTTGTCACTTTCTCAATGTCTTCTATCAAGACTTCAGTTTTCCATATTTCACGTTTTGACAACTTGGTAGTCTCGGCAAGTACGTAGATATTGCTTGAGCCTGACTTTAACTTGTAAATTTTTCTCAAAAATTTCATCAAGTGTTTGACCATCATTCTTTATCATAACCTCGACTTAACTTCAACTTGTAAATTTTTCTCAAAATTTCAACAAGTGTTAAACCATCTTCCTTTATCATAACCTCGGTTTAACTATAACTTGTAAATTCACACAGAATTTCAACAAGTGTTTAAACCAATCTTCTTCTGATACGACCTCGGTTTAACTTTAATTTGTAAATTCACACAGAATTTCAACAAGTGTTAAATATCACATCGGTTTAACTTCAACTTGTAAATTCACACAGAATTTCAACAAGTGTTAAATATGACCTCGGTTTAACTTCAACTTGTAAATTCACACAGAATTTCAACAAGTGTTTAAATATCATCTCGGTTTAACTTCAACTTGTAAATTCACACAGAATTTCAACAAGTGTTAAATATCACATCGGTTTAACTTCAACTTGTAAATTCACATAGAATTTCAACAAGTGTTAAACATAACCTCGGTTTAACTTCAACTTGTAAATTCACACAGAATTTCAACAAGTGTTAAACATGACCTCGGTTTAACTTCAACTTGTAAATTCACACAGAATTTCAACAAGTGTTAAACATGATCTCGGTTTAACTTCAACTTGTAAATTCACACAGAATTTCAACAAGTGTTAAGCATCATCTCGGTTTAACCAACTTGTAAATCGCTACAAATTTCAACAAGTGAAAAACATCATATCGGTTTAACCAACTTGTAAATTGCTACAAATTTCAACAAGTGGTAAACATCATATCAGTTTAACCAACTTGTAAATTGCTACAAATTTCAACAAGTGGTAAACATTATATCGGTTTAACCAACTTGTAAATTGCTACAAATTTCAACAAGTGGTAAACATCATATCGGTTTAACCAACTTGTAAATTGCTACAAATTTCAACAAGTGGTAAACATATTCTTGTTCTCTCTGCCCCCTACATGGCTTCCACATACTCCTTTGCGAACCTTATAAAAGGTCTTCAACTTGGCTAACTACAGTCCAACCTTGTGTGTTTTCTTTTTTATTTTCTAGGATCTGAGATTTGTTCACTGAGCTCTTCTCTTTTCGGACTTAAGTGCCGAGATCTTGTCTGCTAGAATCTTGGATCTGCTCACTCAAGTTGAGCTCTTCTCTTCTCGGACCTACTCATCTAGGCCGAGATCATATCTTCTAAGATCTGGGATCTAGAATCTGGGATCTGCTCACTTAGGCTGAGCTCTCGTCTTCTCGGGCCTACTTGTCTAGGTTGAGATCATGTCTTCTCGGATCCGGGATCTAGGATCTGGAATTGGGATCTGCTCACTCAGGATGAGTTCTTCTATACTTGAATGTTATCTCCTTGAAAGCGCTCATGCCCCCTGTCTTTGCATCCCTTCTAGAAGGGTCTTCATTCCTCCGCAGGTATCTATCTTTCCATACCTGGAGGTCATCTTCGTTGTAGTATCCGCTTCGATCTGTTGTCTTTGGTGCGTCACCTTCCTGGCCAGCGTCTTTCACTCTGTGACTCTGGTCACGAGTTTCTGTGTTGCGGTTATCCCCTTCAACGTCGAGGTTGATAGGTCTCCCATTTCCAGCAGGAGCGTTGTCTCCAATCTGATCCTTCTGTCCGTCATTGGCTATTTATTCTTCTTTCTTTCATTGGCTATCTATTCTTCTTTCTTTCCCACAAACGGCGCCAAATTGTGTGGGTGAAAATCTGACCACACTGCAATCTTAGTATCCAGCTGGAGAGCACCGACAGAATAGATGGCACATGTCTGACCTGCAACAGAAAGAAGAGTCTTCGGCGGTGGCTTGTCCACCCGGGGGTACTCCGACGATCAAGTTAGTACTCCATATCTCTCAAAGATAATCAATAGCTAAACTCATAAGCTTGAGCATAAAAGCATACCTTAGACCCATGGGGGTGTCTCTCTTTTATAGCCAACATAAACCTAGTCCCAATAGAAGCCTAACTTCTATGGACTCAGGATTACTGCTAATCTTGGACTCCCAGTAAGATTAGGATAAACTCTCTAAGAGTCTTATCTTAATACAAACTGAAGTCTTCTCTCATTCTAGGACTCTTGTCCCTCATCCAGGTTGAGTTCCCTTTTCATTCTAGGACTCTTGTCCTTTATCCACTTATCGCGGATTCCGATATCTTCGGAGATAATCTCGGCCTTGCCGAGATCACCTCGGCGTCATGACCAGGACACGTAGCACCTCGGCTGACACGTCGGCGTCACCTTGCCATGTGTTGGTACTCAGAAAATATATTCGCACAATAAACATAAATGAAAAGAGATCACATAAATAAAAATTTAAATCTGCATGTTAGGGATCGTTAAATTATAACTGTTTTTTACCCTAGTAACACCCCTAACAAGGTCCTAGTTGTATCCAACGAGTATTATTCCTTAAAGCCTATGTTGAAGCCCTCTTGTGCAAAAGATTCTTTTCCTGCTGTGAGGCCATCACGATATCTGTGCGGACCAGTTTCCGCAATAGAGTAAGATGGAACTTCGTGGACGAACCCTGGTGCACCGATGGGTGAAGTCCTGCACAAGCAACAAATAATTAGGCTGCCCGACCGTTGGTTGGTTGGAAACCCCTCCGATGGTCGAGTCAATACCGGAGTTTGATAGAGACAAGATAGAGAAGACCAGTGTGTTTCTAGAGTTAAGAGATCGCCTCTTTCAAGGAGAGTATGGTTACCTTTTACAAGGATTGTATGACTTATTCATTAAGCTCCTTCGTTCTCTGCCTGGTCCTCAGCCATGACGGTAGCACATCCCTTAATAGAGGGGAGCAAGTTCCGTCATTCATGGGCACTACGTGCCTTTTACTTTACATGGTATTGATTGATCTGTTAGCACTCATGTGTCGTGGAGTGGGAGCCTTTAAGCCCAAGTTATAGACTTACCCAATTCGAAGTGGGGAGTGGTGCTAGGGCCAGGTCCATGGTCTTTCCTTTTTCAAAGTGGGGAGTGACGCTAGGGCCAGGCCCATGGTCTTTCCTTCTTTGGAGTGGGGAGTGGGCCAAGATTGATCCCTTAGCTTGGCCCATCATAGAGTAGAGAGAGAGAGCCCACTGCAGAGTGGGGACCTTCGTCCAGTCCAATGAGGCTCCATACAAATAGGCTTGAGTACAGAGTGGGGACCTTTGTCCAGTCCAACGAGGCTCCATACAAATAGGCTTGAGTATGGAGTGGGGACCTTCATCTAGTCAAACGAGGTTCCATACAAATAAGCTTGAGTACGGAGTGGGGACCTTCGTCCAATCCAACGAGGTTCCATACAAATAGGATTGAGTACAGAGTGGAGACCTTCGTCCACTCCAACGAGGTTCCATATAAATAGGCTTGAGTAATTGTGCCCCCTTCATTGCCCCCTGGCTAGCACTAAAAATTATTGAGTGGAAGCCATTATTTGTATCTCGGCCCAATTTGCTCAAACTTTACGTCAGCCTTCAAATTTATATATATATATTTGTTTTTTTATTATTATTTTTTTTATAATACCGTATACATATACATACCATATACAAAATACAAATACGTATACATGCATACACAGACAAACTCTACATATACGGAGACACACACACAAATATATGGTATACATATACACAGACATATATGGTATACACAGATTTATGTACAAACAAAATACATACATATATGTACATATGGTATACATATACACATCTGGGGAATATTCCGTTACAGAGAAGGAATATTCCGTTTGTTGACGTCAGGGCCCGCAAGACACACAAAAACAAAGAAAAAGAAATGTGTTGATCCGGGGGTTCGAACCTTTGACCTCAGGCTTAGTCTCTTGGTCCTCAACCAATGAGCCAAACCACTGAACCAAGCCACTCTTTTGACCAAAATATTCAAACAAATATATATAATAAATAGCTATGCAATACATATATATATATACAACTTTCCCACCTCTCTTTCTTCCTTTGATAAACGCATTTGACACGCGACCTTGCTTTTGCATCAGCTGGCCGACAAAAGCAGACCTCGATGTAAGCTCGCCTCGACTCTCTCTCTCTCTCTCTATTAGTCTTCTTCTCTTTAGCCTTCTTCTTAATCAGTATCTTCTGTCTTCTATTTAATCACTCATTTCTCTTTCTTCTTCATCATTCTCTTCCATCTCATTCTTCTTTATCACTCTCTTCTGTTTCTTTTTCCTCATCGAGAGAAAAAGAGAAACTGAACAGAGGAGGCCAAAACTTAGTTTGTTCTCTTCTATTTCTCTACAACTCATTTCTTTTACACCTCTCACCTCTAATCCATGGCCTCCTCATCCCGTCCCCTCACTTTGTTTCCGGACCTGAACGATCCCATAAGTTATGCTGGATCGAGTGCCTCTGCTCCTACTTTTACTCCTCTTAACTTTTCTATGCTATCAATCGAGCAAATAATGGCAGCTCAATCTGATATTGAGACCAACCATTATACACTGAAGTCCTGCATGAAGACAATGACTGCGGTCCCCAAGTTGTCTCACCAGTTGCAAAATAGAACAAGTGAGGTACAACAGTTGAACTCCCAACTCTCTCTACTTCAACGCATGTACAAAGATGCACGAGTGGAGATTTGCATGCTGAAAGCGAAGAATAGAGAGTTGAAACGGAAAGCCATAGTCATGGCTCGATTTGGAGCACCTTCGTACTTTGCTTTTGATGACCAGCAGGGAGTCAACCCTCTCAATGGTCCTGTAAGCACTGTTGAGGCAGGGCCTTCAAGGGTCGATGACAAAAAGATGAAGGGCTTGGCGGAAGAGCTGAGTAAGTGAAGTCGGCGTGTGGCTGTCATTGGAAAAACAAGATCCTTTTTTTTGGCAAGTGTTGAAGTTCGGCTAGTTTGACATCGTCATTTTGTAAGGTCGAGCTCCTTTTTCTCTTTTCTCTTTTCTTTTTTTCTTTTCTTCTTCTTCTTCTTCCTTTTTTTTTTTTTTTTGTTTTTTGTTTTTTGTTTTTTTTTTTTTTGTAATGGATGCTTTATAGTAACGCCATGCTTTGTTGAATTTTTGTATGTCTCGAACTTCAATTTTCAATTTTTCTTGCACGTGTTATACTGACCAGGGGCTCTCTAGAGAAGAAGGCCGCCTGTTTGGTCTGACTAGGCTCTGTGTCGTAGAAAAATTGGAAGAAAGAACTTTTCATGCCCCCCAGCCGAGTAGAGGCGCCGTAGGGAAGGAGGACATTTATTCGGGCAAAATAGGCTTTGTGCCTTAGAAAAATTGAAAGAAAGAACTTTCCATGCCCTCAGTCGAGCAGAGGCTTCGAGACTATATAAGGCGCCTAATCGGGCAGACCAGGCTTTGTGCCTTAGAAATGTCTAGTTGGATTCGGCAGAGCATTTCGTTGCTCGGCTTTTACTTGATTCGGTCAAGCTTAACTCATCGTTCTCATCGTTGAGTGTAACTCGGCTCTTCGTCGAGCGCGAGTTGTTACCACGGACCATACTTTCAAGTAACGATACTTGGCACAAATTCCACCAAGCTATACCACTTGGCGCCATACTCCAATCAAAGGGCCGAGTTTGTAGACTGGGGCGTATGTTAAGACCTGTAACCCGTTCTTGCTCAATTGCCGAGCGAAAATATGTACGACACATATGAAGAAGAACACAATTCATAGGGAAAAGGTGATTTCAATAATACTTAGAAAATTGCAGTTACATTCAAAAGCTATTTAGATCATTACATCACTGATAGTATTTCTTCAAGTTGGCAACATTCCAAGGACGAGGAATGGGCTTGCCTACTGGGTCAGTTAGGTAATAAGCTTCATTGCCTAAGGCAGAGGTAACTCCATAAGGCCCTTCCCAGTTAGGGCTGAGCTTTCCTTCACCAGGGACCTTCTTATGATCCATGACCTTCCTTAGCACCAGATCTCCAGGTAGAAATTGGCGGATTAGCACATTTTTATTGAAACTTCTAGTAAGTTGTTGCTGGTATGTTGCCAAACGAATAAGCGCGGCCTCTCTGCGCTCCTCTGTCAGGTCAAGAGCTTGGGCGATAGCCTCATCATTGTTTGCTGGTTCAAAGATTTCAGACCGAATAGTGGGAAGGCCAACCTCCAAGGAGATGATGGCCTCCATTCCATAAGTGAGAAAGTAAGGCGTCTCCCCTGTCGATCGCCGTGGTGTTGTTCTATACGCCCATAGAATGTTTGGCAGTTCTTCTACCCATTTGCCTTTGGCCTTCTCCAGTCGCTTTTTCATCCCATTGATGACCGTCTTGTTAGACGCTTCAGCTTGACCATTGCCTTGAGGGTAGACTGGAGTCGAATTTCGGAACTCAATTTTTAAGTTAGAATAGAACTTCCAGAAAACCTTCCCATCAAATTGGGTGCCGTTGTCAGATAGTAAGGCCCTTGGGATGCCGAACCGAGTAGTGACGCTCCTCCAAACGAATATTTTCATGTCAGCTTCCTTTATGCTTGCTAAGGCTTCAATCTCCACCCACTTAGTGAAATAGTCAGTGACAGCAATGAAGAACCTTTTGTTAGCAGTACCCCTTGCTAGAGGTCCAACGATGTCCAAACCCCATTGTGCAAGTGGCCATGGACTGGTGAGGGGAGTTAAGTTCTTGGCCGGTTGATGAATGAGTGGGGAAAACCTTTGGCACTTGTCGCATTTTTGGACATACTGTTGGGCATATTTCTGCATACGGGGCCACCAGTACCCATGAGTGAGGGCTCAATGTGCCAAGGACCGACCTCCAGTGTGACTGCCACAAATCCCCTTGTGGATTTCATAAAGAAAGTTCTCCACAAGATTGGGGTGAACATAAAGAAGATACGGACCAAGGTAAGACTTGTTGTAGAGCTTGCTCGATGGTGAGACCCAAAATCGCACAGCTCTGTGCCTTGTTTTATGTGCTTCTTTCTTGTCATCTGGAAGGGCACCATTTTTTAAGAAGGCAAGGAGTGGGTCCATCTAGCTCAGACCGAGGTCAGTACAGAGGACCGAGCTGGGTGGATCGATAATCGGTTGAGGAACAAATTCAACCCATATCTTGCGACAATTTCTGGAGTCCATCGAAGAGCCAAGACAGGCTAAGGCATCGGCGTGGCTATTTCCATCATGGCCAATTTTCATAACCTTGATAGCTTGAAATTTGCGGATCAGGTGCTTGGCTTGTTTTGCATAGGATGTCATTCGGTCATCACGAGTTTCGTATACTCCAGTCAATTGGTTCACCACAAGTTAAGAGTCGCTATAAGCGAGCAACTCATCTGCATTAAAGTGTTCAGCGCTGCATAGACTATCTAGTAGAGCCTCGTACTTCGCTTCATTGTTGGAAGCCTTCTATCCCAGTCTGACGGCTTGCTCCCAAACAAACCCCTCTGGTGAAATAAGGACCATTCCCGCTCCAGAACCCTTTTGGTTGGAGGATCCATCAACGAACACCTGCCAAACGTCTCCAATGAAAAGTTTCCATGCCTCGGCGGGGGTTTAATGAGTGCTGTGGATTTCGGTTGCTAAGGCCGAGTTCCCTTCGGAGGGGCCAGTCGGTCCTGGAGTGAATTCAGCTACGAAGTCTACTAACACTTGAGCTTTGATAGCAATCCGTGGCTGGAATTTAATGTCAAACTCCCATAATTCTACTGCCCACTTCGCTGTCCGGCTTGAGAAATCAACTCGATTGAACACGGACTTTAGAGGGTACTTTGTGAGGACATTGATAGTGTGTCCTTGGAAGTAGTGAGCAAGCTTCCTGGAGGCTATCAGTAAGGCGTATGCCAGCTTCTCTAGAGGTAGGTATCTAGTTTCGGCATCCAAGAGGGTTTTGCTAATATAGTATATTGGCTTTTGTTCCTTCCCTTCCTCTCTAATCAAGACTGCACTTATAGCGTGATCGGAGACAACCAAGTAAAGAAAGAGCTTTTCATTGGGGATTGGAGTAGACAAGAGAGGAGGTGAAGAAAGATACTTTTTTAACTCTGCGAGTGCTTCGGAGCACTGGTCACCCCATTCGAAGTCTGTCTTCTTCCTTAGGAATTGGAAGAAGGGTCTCATTCGATCGGAAGACCGACTAATGAAACGATTCAATGCTGCAGCCATACTAGTGAGCTTTTGGAGTTCTCTAGCCTTTGTAGGTGCCTCGATGTCTTGGAGGGCTTTGATCTGGTCGAGATTGACTTCGATACCTTGCCTGGTCACCATATATCCCAAGAACTTCCTTGAACCTACCCCGAATGCACATTTTGAGGCGTTCAAGCGAAGCTTGTGGGTCTTCAGGATTTGCATCACTTCCTCCAAGTCTCTCATTTTGATGTTCGGCCAATTTACTTTTGACCACCATGTCATCTATATAGACCTTCATAGTCTTGCCTAGTTGGTCTTTAAACATTTTAGTGACCATCTGTTGATAGGTCACACCGGCGTTCTTCAGGCCGAAGGGCATCACTTTGTAGCAGTAGGTGCCCCTTGGGCTAATGAATAATGTCTTCTCCTGGTCAGGGCCAAACAGAGGGATTTGATGATAGCCACTGTAGGCATCTAGGAAGCTCATCCATTCATGTCTGGCAGTTGCATTTACCAGTTGGTCTATCTATGGGAGAGGAAAGTTGTCCTTAGGATAAGCTTTATTAAGGCTGGTGAAGTCAACGCACACCCTCCATTTTCCATTCTTTTTCTTCACCACGACGGTGTTAGATAACCATTTTGGATATTGTACCTCCCGTATGACGCCTGCCACCAGAAGCTTGTTTACCTCTTAGATGACTGCTTCTGTATGTTCTGCGGATGATCGTCTGCTCTTTTTTGGTTAGACATTTAGTTGGTGACATGCAAAGGCTGGGTCTAACCCAGGAGTCTCGTAAGCAGACTAGGCAAATACTTCTATATTCTTGCGGAGGAGAGTTAGCAACTGCTCATTCTCTCCGGCGAGAAGCGAAGTACCAAGCAGAAAGAACTTGTCTGGATCTCCTCTGCCCACCAAGATCGTTTCAAGGTCCTCCACTATCTTCTCTATTGGTACTCCACCAACATCTTCCAGTACAGGCTGATCAGGTAGTTCGACCATCTGGACTTTCTTGCATGCTTGTTTAGACTTCATGGCGGCGATGAAGCAGTGCTTTGTCGCTACTTGGTCACCCTTGATCTCTTCTACTCCTTTCTTTGTTGGAAAACGAACTACTTGGTGGTAAGTGGATGGCACTGCCTCCATTGTATGAATCCAAGGTCGACCGAGTATTGCATTGTAAGGAGATGAAGTGTTGATCACCAAGAAGTCGACAAGGACCACTTTGGACTTTGCTGTGACGGACAAGGTGATTCGGCCAAGCGGCCACTCTGTCTGTCCATTGAAGCCGACCAAAGAGGAGACTGCAGGGATTAAATGTTGCTCATCAAGACCCAGCTTTTTGAAAAGGTCATAATACATAATGTCAGCGGCGCTCCCTTGATCAATTAGGACCCGTTTCACATCAAATTTGTTCGCCACACCGATAGTGACAATCAGGGCATCAATGTGAGGATGTTGGATCCCTTCTAGATCTTTCTTAGAGAACACAATGTCGAACTGAGAGGGCTTTGCTTCCGTTCTAGACTTCTTAAGCAATGGTCCTACTGACATGACTTGTTGCAAGTACGTGGCTCTCTGAATCTCACCACGAAGGGCATTCTCTCTTTGGGGGTCGGTCATCCCATTGATAACGCTTATTACTAGCCTTAGGGCTTGGCCCTCTGGTAGAGAGGTTGGGGGTTGTCCCTATTTTGCCCTTGTCTTTTCCACATCGATCCATTGCTGGAGGTGGTCGACAGTGACCAAGTCTTCGAGATGCCTCTTAAGGTCTCTGCAATTCTGCGTCATATACCATTTTTCACAATGATAGGTGCACCGCCACTCCTGGTTACGCCGAGCAGGGTCCCCTATCATCTTAGGAGGCCAAATGAAGTAAGGTTCTCCCTTGATTTTTTCCAAAAGCCTGTAGATCGGCTCCGTGAATACAGTGGTTATGGCTGCATAGGATCTACTCCTTTCTTCTTCAATTTGCATGGTCGGTTGCTTATTTTGGCCATACCTCCTTCTTTGGTCCTCCCTCCTAGGCTGTTCGGCCCTATGTTTCCAAGAGGCCTTAACTCCCTCATCTGCAACTGACACTTGTATAGAGGCTGTGTCATCTTCCACACGGGCTCGCTCCTCTATTCGAGCCCTCAGCTCTTTCAAGTCAGAGGCGGGTCGTTTCGTCAATGACTGCCTGAGCTTATGTGAAGGGGGGAGGCCTTGTTTGAAGTATAGAGCTGTCAATGACTCACTACAAACATCTTCTTTCCAATCGCCATATGCCTCCCAATATCACCGAGCGTATTCGCGCAAAGGCTCCTTTTTATCCTTCCGAGTATTGAACAAGGTATCCAATCCCTTTGGGATTCGGCTATCAGAAACAAACCGTGCGAGGAAGGCTTCTGAGAGCTGAGCCTAATCATAGATTGATTGAGGAGGAAGCTTGTCATACCACTGGAGGCCGTGCTCACCAAGGCTAGAGGCAAAAACCTTGCACATTAACGCATCGTTCTGATTCCAAAGTGACATCATTTGGCGATAATGGCTGATATGAGTTAGGGGATCTAACTTCCCATCATAGAGGATGAATTTCGATGGACTGTACTTATGAGGAGCTTACACTGCTTCAATCTCAATGCAAATGAGGGAAAAGACTAGTTGGTCCAGAGCACAACGCTTTATCTGATGAACGGACCAATCTAGATGCTCCTTTTCCCTTTCTAATCATCGTTCTGCTACTATGTTCAATCGTCGATCATCCCCTTGGTTGTCGTTCAACCATGTCCTCAAGTCACGCGGTCGCTCGTCACGACGGTGCGGATGAGGAGAGATTGCTGAATAATGACTAATGGACTTTTGTCTCTTGCGAGAGTCTTCTCGGGGATTCTCTGTCCTACTACTAGCTCCCTCACTGCGTATCAGAATCAGCTGACTATGCTCACCATGAGCAGGACTGTAGTTAGACCGTTCACGTCGTAGGGCGGCGAAAGAGTGTGCCTCCATTGCTACGATGGCCCCGCTTTGGACTTCCTTGGCTCACCCTGAGCTACCATCTGCTTCCTCAGTTGAGCACGTAGCTCCTTAATCTCCAGACTCATCGAGTCAATGACACGATCACGGTGGTCCTTCTCAACAAATAGCCGTTGAGATGACTGATAGGCGGCAGCATGACGTCGCTCCACCATACGGAGGGTCGGACAGTCGTAGTCCATCAGGTTGTCGTTCCCGGTAGGGAAGGCCAGACCCTTGTCTTTGGTTCTCTCTGTTCCTAGAGTCTTCTCTCTAATCCCTGGTTGTAAGGTTCCTTCAATATCCATCGTCGGAGTTCATCACAAAGCAATCAGAGAACGATTCCCACAGACGGCGCCAAATGTGCGGACCAGTTTCTGCAATAGAGCAAGATGGAACTTCGTGGACGAACCCTGGTGCACCGATGGGTGAAGGCCTGCACAAGGAACAAATAGTTAGGCTGCCCGACCGGGGGTTGGTCGGAAACCCCTCCGACAGTCGAGTTAGTACTGGAGTTTGGTAGAGACAAGATAGAAAAGACCAGTGTGTTTCTAGAGTTAAGAGATCGCCTCTTTCAAGGAGAGTAAGGTTACCTTTTATAAGGATCGTATGGCTTATTCATCAAGCTCCCTCGTTCTCCGTCTGGTCCTCAGCTTTGATGGTAGTACATCCCTTAATAGAGGAGAGCAAGTTCCGTCATTCGCGGGCACCACGTGCCTTTTACTTTACATGGTATATTGATTGATTTGTTAGTACTCATATGTCGTGGAGTGGGAGCCTTTAAGCCCAAGTTATGGACTTACCCACTTCGGAGTGGGGAGTGGTGCTAGGGCTAGGCCCATGGTAGTGGTTCTAGGGCCAGGCCCATGGTATTTCCTTCTTCGGAGTGGGGAGTGGTGCTAGGGCCAGGCCCATGGTCTTCCCCTCTTCGGAGTGGGGGGTGGGCCAAGATTGATCCCTTAGCTCGGTCCATCATAGAGTAGAGAGAGAGAGCCCACTTCGGAGTGGGGACCTTCGTCCAGTCCAACAAGGCGCCATACAAATAGGCTTGAGTATGGAGTGGGGACCTCCGTCCAATCCAACGAGGTTCCATACAAATAGGCTTGAGTATGGAGTGGGGACCTTCGTCCAATCCAACGAGGTTCCATACAAATAGGCTTGAGTACGGAGTGGGGACCTTCATCCACTCCAACGAGGTTCCATGTAAATAGGCTTGATTAATTGTGCCCCCTTCAATATCCAATCTTAAAAGTAGCCAAGAATTACAAAAATCTCATGGCATGAAAAAAAAAAGGGGGCAAAATCCTTTTCACACCTTGTGGTATGACTCAATAACCCTTACCCCCGTCTTTTAAAAATAGCCACATACCCTCTATATAGTTTTGGACTAAAATGCAATGCTAACTCCGTTAATGGTAGTTGAAAAATGACCTTAAAACCCTCAATTATCTTCTCTTTCTCTCTTCTGTTTACACACTATTTTTAGTTTAATCCCATGTTAACCAATTGCCTAGGAACCATAGGTGCAAATATGGGTACAACTACGCCAATAAGAAAAAATCTTTAAAAAAAAAAGAGATACGAGAATGGTACAGTACATCCATAAATATATATATATATATATATATTATAATTTGTAGTATTACATTATATAAAACAATTAAAAAAATCAAATGCAAAAGATAATTAAATTTTTTAATGGTAAAAAAAAACACAGTAGTTTTTGTCCTATATTTAAAAAAATGGCACAATATAATTGTTTTCATAATACCCTTTTCTTTTTTTTTTTTTGTTAATTACATTTATGCCTAGGCATACCCACAAGGGTAACTAAAACATACCCATTTCCTGTACCCAAGTCGTACCCATGTTGTACCTGTGACAACCTCATTACATATTATGTTTTTAATCATTTAATTTTTAATGTGCTAATATGCTTAGTGTGAATTTGAATGCTAATTATGTATTTAATATGATTCTTGGGTGCATATCTGTTAGCTGTAGGAATATTTGTTATGATTTTCTATTTAAAATTTGAAATTGAAGGCCTTAACGACTTCAGAAACCAAAATTGATTAGATTAGTGTGAATGACATAATTTTTAGAGCCTAATGGAAAGTTTAATTAAAATTTGATTCAGTTAAGAAAAATTAACTTAAGTGTTTATGAAGTTGTTACCAAGCTATGCAAGCTTTTGATGAAAATGCATGTTTTGAAGTTCAAAGTGTGTTATGGAAAACCCAGAATTCAATCTTATTGCTTGAGCGATGAAGTCACCGCTCGAGCGCACAATGAGGGTTTCCAGTATTTTTGCAGATATTTGCAGTTGGCTCAAGCAACCAAGTTACTGCTCGAGCGACCACCTTTTATTTTGAACATTGGCTCGAGCGACTATCAAGCCTAGATTCGGACCATCCAATACTTTTGCAGACTAAGCAGTCCGCTTGAGCGACCAAACTTGCGCTCGAGCGACCAAAGTAGTTTTCTTGTGGAACCCATGGAAGAAATCCCCACCCTATTTAATATGCTATTGACTGCTTATGACTCATATTAGAATGGATGTTTGGATTATTGTTGCAATGGAAATAGTGGATTGAGAGTTGACTTTGTTATTAATGTTGTATCAATGTTGCATCACCATTGATATAGTTGGAAGACTTCATATGAGGTGCTAAGAAAAGAGTACCTTGATTATTGGCAATTAAGTAGAATCATGACTATCATTTGTGATCAAGCCTTGACCATTTGGAGCCATGTGGGTTATAGGGAAATATTTGAATTAGTAGCCAATAGGTGTGTTAGACTTATTTATTTTGATGATTTATTTAATTATGTTTTAATTTATTTAGAAGAGAAAAATAGAATCAAAATTTATTTTGATGATTTATTTGAAAGAGAAAAATAGAATCAAAATTTATTTTATCCCATTATTTCTTACCTAAAACTTTTATCCTAAATGTTGTTAAAATGTATTTAATATTTGATTAAATCAGAGGTTCAAACAGCCCAAAACATAGGTTCAAAACGACCCGACAAAGACAAGCTAAAAGGTTCAAACAAATTTCAAAGACCAAAAGGTTCAAGTGGAAGATATTCAAATTAGTAATGATGGAGTGGAAGATATTCAAATTAGTAATGATGGAGTACAATGACTATAAATTCAAATGAATACAACGGCTATAAACGGCTATAAGTTTCATTATATATACCAAAACCTCTAATGTAAACAAGTTACAAAAAAACAAGAAAATATTCTTTAATCTATAATCACTCACATCTATTCTCTGAAAAAATTCTCTGAAAAGTGTTCTTCAATTTTTGTTTACATCTTCTCTTAGAAATTATACACTGAGCCTTATAGCATTAAGCTCATCTTTCCTGTGTGAGGTTTAAAGAAAATCCAAAGCTTCATTTTTATATCTATCTTTGAGAGATAATTCTTGTACCTTTCTGTGAAAGCAAAAACACCTTCTTTTTAACCTTGTAAGAGTGTAGTACACTCAGTGTTCTTGACTTAGAAAGTCTGTAAAATCTGTAGAGGATTGCTTCATCTGTGAAAAGGTTGCTGGCACTCTGTGAAGCTAGAGTATAGTGGAAAATCTCAAGTGAAACTTGAGGAGTGGACGTAGGCCGAGTTAAAGCCGAACCACTATAAATTTGTTTGCCTCTCTCTCCCCTATCTCTTTATTTTATTTAAATTACCATAACTATATTTCACATTTTTACTGTGCTAAAATCATTAACTGAGATAGTTGTTAGAACACTTGTTTTAATTATATTTATCTATTGTGCTAGTCATAATTTTTATTAAGGTATTATTATTTTTATTTGTAAAAACCTAATTCACCCCCTTCTTAGGTTGTCTTTTGGGTAACAATTAGTATCAGAGCCTGGGGCTCTTGTTTAGATTTAACAATCTTGAGTGTTTGATCCATAGCAACCATGTATTCTACTTACTCTGCTGTAGGACAAGCTAGCAATAAACCACCTCTCTTTGATGATAGTAATTATATTCATTGGAAAGAAAAAAAATGACTTTGTATCTTCAAGCTACCAGTTATGCTTTGTGGCTCATTATCACTAAAGGTCCTAAAATCCCTATCAAGGTAGTAGACCATGTCAGTGTGCCTAAACTTGAGGATGAATTTGATGAGTGTGATCATAAACTCCTTCAAGCTAATGCTAAAGCCAAGCTTGTTCTTATGTGTGGACTAGATGCAAATGAGTACAATAGAATTTATAGGTGTATTACTGCTAAAGAGATTTGGGATAAACTTGAAATCACCAATGAAGGAACTAGCCAAATAAAAGAGTCTTAGATTGACATGCTTATTCATGATTATGAACTCTTTACTATGGAATCATTTGAATCTATTTCTGAGATGCTTTATAAATTTACCAATATTATTAATGCTCTAAAATCTCTTGGTAAATCTTATACTAATGGTGAGCTTGTAAGAAAAATACTTAGGTCTTTGCCAAATGAATGGAAAACTAAGGTTACAACTATCCAAGAAGCAAAAGACTTAACAAAATTAGGCATTGAAGAACTCCTAGCCTCACTTATGGCTCATGAACTTTCAATGATAGATGGCAGCAAAAAAGAAGCAATTTGGGGAGAAAATGATGGAGCAGCCAACCTATGTCTCATAACTCTTGGAGAAGAAGAATTCACTCAAGATGAGGTAATTTCTAATTATGTAGAACTTAAAAGTGCTTTAAATGAATTACATGACATATTTAGAAATGTTTGTATTAAGAATTCTAAATTAAAGAAATTAGTTACTTCTCTTTCAAATGATGTGGTGTTTTAAAAATGGAAAATGCTACTTTGAAAATTGACTTTACGCCTATTGCTAATGAGAAAAACATTTTGAAAAACAATGTTGAGGATTTAAACAAAACTCTTGAAAATTTTGTAAAAAGAAAAGAAAACCTCAAAAAGCTTCTTAGAAATAAAAGATGTGTTTTTGACAAAGTAGGCATTGGTTTTGATCCTCCTAAACCTTTTATGAGATTAAATGTTCTTGAGACTAATCCCCATGGACCCAAAAAAGTATGGGTACAAAGAAAGAAATCAAGATATTTTGTAGGTGGAATCTCAAAGAACACCAAGGACTTCGAGAGGAAATGCACAACAAGAGTGTTCAATCTAAAGAGCAAAATCAGCTCTTACAAGAAGAAAAATAATAAAATGAAAATCACCAAGATGAACAAAAGAGGTAAATGAAGGTATAACTCCTAATATACCTTTAAGTTTAGAGTTCTATATTCTTTAAGGTGTGATTTGTGTACAATAAGTTGTGTCTAATCATTACTTCCATTTAACCTAATTGTACTAAGTTTGCTAAGTCATGTTTTGTTAGTTTCTTTCAAACATTCATTGAACTCAAAAATGAGAATTATATTATTTTGATGAATGCCTATTAGAATATGAATGATTCATGTATTCATTAACATTTTATATCATGTCATCCATTGCTATGAAAAAGAGATAAAAAGTGATAAATTTTTTTGTAAGCATACTTTTCACATCTTATATATGACTTCATACTAATATGTTAATTCCTTTTTGAGTCATA
Source organism: Camellia lanceoleosa (assembly GCA_025200525.1). NCBI lineage: Eukaryota > Viridiplantae > Streptophyta > Magnoliopsida > Ericales > Theaceae > Camellia > Camellia lanceoleosa. The sequence continues at coordinate 100,280,699 of CM045760.1, forward strand.
TCTATGTAGAATCAATTTTGATGTCATAACATGTTTTTGAGATGTATACTATATATATTTTGAATTCTATATTTGTGATATCAAGAATATGTTCAATATGAAAATTTCATGCTTATATGCTTTATGTTGGAATATTTGAATGAGTTGTGAAATTCCTTGATTATGATCCATCAATAATGTCTAAATGAAAATAAGTATTATACGTTTGTAGAGACATTGCATCTATCCTATTGAATATCTTTTGAATATGGATTATATTGGCATACATCTCATGAAATGCTTTTGATTGATAAATTATTGAATTAATTGTTTATAACATTTATGTTTTATTCCACATTAAGTAAAATGTTTTATCACACTTGAATATTTGAATTGATGAAAATGCCTCTTGATAATGTTATGTGATTAAATGAGATTGTTGCATCATTTCTTAATAAAACAAAGAGCATAACACTATTTTCTTATGCATATTATGCTATGTGCTACAACTTGAAAATTCTGAAAAATAGCATTCCAAACTCTTGTTTGATCATTGAATTATTTTTCACCTTTTGAGTTTGTGATAAGAAGTGATTTGTGCTGTATTTTTATTGAGTAATAGTGATTGTTCTATGAATGCTATATTTACACAAAATCATATCAGAAAGGGTAACACCAACTTAGGGGAGAAATCATTTTGCAACATACTTGTTAAACCCTTTTGAGATGAACTCCTCATGAAAGAAAATTGAAGATTGAAAAGCTTCTAACTCATGAACCAAATGTATGCCTCCTACACTCTCTTAAGCTTTTGAGGTAAAAATTTTATCTTATATCCTTTGAGCTAATACTGTTATTACTTTGATATGAAAAAGATTGATTATGCTTCATATGATTTGCAATGTATACTCTTTAATGATGTTCTTGCCTAAGAATCATGTCTATGCTTAAATGTGTGCTATATATTGAAATTCATGATTTTTCTTAGTATATGGATTGCTATACCTTGAACATGCTTCATTTTTTGAAATTACATTAGCACCATGAGATTATATTGAGTTTAACCTATTATGAGTAATATTTGGTATTCTACATAATGCTTGAGCTATGATTGTTAAATCTTCTAGATTACATATTGATATCTTTGGTAGATTGCATGTTGGTATCATTTTGGCATTCTTATTGGTAATATTTGGCATCCTATTTGATAGTATTGAGGAGAACATTTCAATTATGAGCTTTCATTTATCATATCTCCTATTGATTTTGCCAAATGAAGCAAGGGGGAAGAATTTAAACTAGATTATTTTTTTTAAAAAAATCCCCTCAAATTCTATTTTTGATATCACACTTATAAGCTTGCACCTCACATATTTTTTTTTTAATTATCTTGTATAAAATCTATACGCTCTTGCTAGAAATTTATTGTTAGATTATGCTCAAATCGATTGTTAGATCATGCTTAACTGCTTCACATATACTTTTAACAATTTGGTATCTCCTTGGCTCTTGCTTGAAAATAGATTAAAATAACATGAATTCTTCATAATGGATAAGCTCATTGATTCATTGTTGTCATATTATCTTGCTACAACAGCATGCGTCTCATTCTTGACCTTTGGAACTTCTCCTTATTGCACCTATGGCATTTATCTAAACTTGATGTTACCTTGTGATAATATTAGTGCCATCAATTTAAACAAAAATCCAGTTCAACACTCACGGACAAAACATATTGAAATTCAACATTATTTTTTAAGAGATCATGTTCAAAAAGGGGATATTGTACTTGAACTTGTAAACACCGACAAACAATTGGCGGATATTTTCACAAAACCTCTAAGCGAGGATCGCTTCAATTTTATTTGTGGCGAGTTTGGAATGTTGATTTCTACTTAAAAAGTTTTGTTATGACTGTGAAACTTGAATTTTTGTTAAAATGATATATGTGTATTGCTATATTGATATGAAAACATTTATATTAGTTGCATGCTCTCAAGTCCTTCATACATTTATTCTTCTTAACAGTTTGCTATTCTCAACTGTGTAATTTTTCTTTGGGTTCTGCATCTTGAGGTAAAATTAACTTTACATATATTGATTTTTTTTTTTTAAACCCTCATGGTATTTTTTTTACATTACCATTCCAGCAACACCAACGTCCCATTAAATTTAATTTATGTTGGTATTATTTTATTTTAATTTATTTTATTTTTTTATTTTTTTATTTTGCTATTAGGCTTAATTTCTTTTATTTTTATTTTTTTTTCTTAGTATTATTTTTTGTTTGGGCTTAATTTTCTTTTTCTTTTCTTTTTTTGCTTTTTAATTTCATTTTGCAGTACTTAAACATAAAAACAAAAACAAATCAAAATACAAATATTTACATAAAAAAAACATCCTTCATTTTTTTTACGGCCACACACCGATCAAAATAAACATAAAAAAAAAACCTTCATTTTTTTCCGGTCATACGCTGATTTTACTTACTCGTCTCTTCTATCGTTTTTTTTCTTATTTTTATCACCTTGGGCGACCCTTGACGCCCTTGCCCCCGTGCTTTCGTCGAAAGCAATGACTCCCCGTTGACTATTAAAGGCCAAGAACGACGTTGCTCGAAATCGGGCCATAGAGGTGGTCTTCCATTTAAGCACTTTATTTTCAGCCTTCAGTGCACTTATTTCTGCTCGCGCATCCTTGTACATGCGCTAGGGCAGAGAGAGTTGGGCGTTGAGTTATTGGAGCTCACTCGTCCTATTCTGCAATCGGTGAGCCAATTTTGTGACTGCAGTCACCGTCTCCATACAGGACGTCAGTGTGAAATGATTGGCTTCAATGTCTGATTGAGCTACCATTATTTGCTTAATCGACATCATTGGAAGGTTAGGAAAAGTAGGAGCCGGGGCACTCGGCCCAGCAGTGCTTACAGGATCATTCAAGTCCAAAAAGAAAGTAAGCGGACAGGACGAGGCCATATGGTCGCAGAACGAGGTGTAATCACAAGGAGGGTAGTTTTTGATAGCCTTTATGCTCTGTTCAGCTCAGTCTCTCTGTTTTATCTCTCGAGGAAGAAGAAGATCGAAGAGAGTGCTGAAGAAGAGATAAAAAAAAAGATAGAAGAGAATGAGGTGAAAAAGAAGAAGCAGACGAGTGTGATTAAGAAGAAGGCTGAAGAGAAGAAGAAAAGGAGGAAGAGATAGCCGAGGCGAACGGCAATCGAGGAGAACTGCTTTTGTCGGCCAATGAAGCAAAAGCCAGGCCACGTGGCAACTGTGTTTTGCGAAAAAATAGAGAGACGCGGGAGAGTTATATGTGTATGCATATATGTATATATATTGTATAGCTATGTAATATATATATATATATATATATGTGTGTTTTGATTATCTATTTTTTGATGCCATTTATCCCTATCATTTTTCTCATCCTCCTCCAGATTCTGACCCGTGATTTCCTTTTGATAATGTCACAAGCGGAGAAAACTTATGATGTTATGATGTTATGTATTATGGCATTATTTTCAAATTATAATATTATTTTCAAACTAATCTAATGTTATGTATTTATAATTTGATATCTTAGTCTCATATCATGTCTCTAATTAAAGTTTATTTATTACACATATGCTAACCTATGTATTTAGAAATGAATTCAGGGCGCATGACTTGAGGGGGAGTTTTTCTTACTCCCAAATCAAATCAAAACATCACTGTGTGCCATCATCAAAAAATGAGAGATTGTTAGACTTATTTATTTCGATGATTTATTTAATTATGTTTTAATTTATTTGGAAGAGAAAAATAGAATCAAAATTTATTATGATGACTTATTTAATTATGTTTTAATTTATTTGAAAGAGAAAAATAGAATTCAAAATTTATTTTGATGATTTATTTGAAAGAGAAAAATAGAATCAAAATTTATTTTGTCCCATTATTTCTTACCTAAAAGTTTTATCCTAAATGTTGTTATAATATATTTAATATTTGATCAAATCAGAGGTTCAAACAGCCCAAAATAAAGGTTCAAACAACCCAAAGACTGTGACAAGAAGCCAAAATGTTCAAACTGACCCAAAGAATGAGGCCAAAAGGTTCAAACACCCAAGACAAGAAAGAGGAAGGTTCAAATAGCCCAAAGACAATGAAAGCCAAAAGGTTCAACTGGAAGATATTCAAATTAGTAATGATAGAGTACAACGGCTATAAATTCAAATGAATACAACGGCTATAAACGACTATAAGTTTCATTATATATACCAAAGCCTCTAATGTAAACAAGTTACAAAAAAATCAGAAAAAATTCTTTGATCTATAATCACTCATATCTATTCTCTGAAAAAATTCTCTAAGAAGTGTTCTTCAATTTTTGTTTACATCCTCTTTCAGAAATTATACACTGAGCCTTATAGCATTAAACTCATCTTTCATGTGTGAGGTTTACAGAAAATCCAGAGCTTCATTTTTATATCTATCTTTGAGAGATAATTCTTGTAGCTTTTTGTGAAAGCAAAAACACATTCTTTTCAACCTAGTAAGAGTGTAGTACACTCAGTGTTCTTGACTTAGAAAGTCTGTGTAAAATCTATGGAGGATTGCTTCATCTGTGAAAAGGTTGTTAACACCCTGTGAAGCTAGAGTATAGTGGAAAATCTCAAGTGAAACTTGAGGAGTGGAGGTAGGTCGAGTTGAAGCCGAACCACTATAAATTTGTTTGACTCACTCTCCCTTATCTCTTTATTTTATTTAAATTGCCATAACTATATTTCACATTTTCACTGTGCTAAAATCATTAACTGAGATAGTTGTTAGAACACTTGTTTTAATTATTTTTATTTCATTAACTATATTTATCTATTGTGCTAGTCATAATTTTTATTAGGTTATTATTATTTTTATTTGTAAAAACCTAATTCACCCCCTTCTTAGGTTGTCTTTTGGGTAACAAGGTGGTTATTTGAATAGAAGTATCTATGTCATGCAATAGATGAGAGTAATGTGTTGTGGTTAATATGATTTTCTTTCCTTATGAGTAAACAAGTTTGGAGGACCAAACTTCCTAAAGGGGAGAAGACTATGATAACCTAACCCGTATTATGCTTAATTATACATGTGATTATATGCTTGATTCAAATTTTCATGTTTAATTGTGTGAATTATGTGATTTTTGAATTATATATGTTGAATGTAGGAATATCTGTTGCAATTAGAACTTTGAACTGGAATTGAAAGCTTTAGAGGCGTTAGAAACCAAAACCGACTTTATATCTGTGTTTAACATGATTTTTAGAGTCTACTGTGAAATTTTGTAAAATTACGATTCGTAATGAATTAATTGGGTTAATTAGCCTAAGTGGCATATGTATATAGCCATTTTGAGTTTATCTATGGTTGATAGCACTTGCTAGAGAGAGAGTTACAGAGAAAGAAAGAAGAGAAGCTAGAGATTTGGGAGAGATTCAATAGGAAATTCCTAGATTTGAGCTAAGGTATGGAAATCTATCTAGAATCCTTGTAAATAACTCATCTGTTGCTTGAAATCAAGAGGAATTTGAAGGTTCAACACCTAAAGATGTTAGGGTTTTGAATTTAGAGTAAATTCAAGAAATGGAGCCTTAATCTCTTTAACTTTGCTTGAGCTGAGTTCAATCTTGTGAATGCTTCATGAAATAAGCTCTAGATTGTTCATACAACAAAGATTTATGTAAAGATCATCCATGTTTATATATATATTTTGAGCTTGATTATGTAATTTATGAATGTATAAAAAAGATGAGACCTTGCATCTGACATTAAAGCAAGATTGATGTGTTTGAGTTGAAATTACGCTTGAATCATGTTAGTATGTTATGTTTTTGAGTTAGTTTTGCATGAATTTGGGCTTGAAATTGAGTTTGGGAACTTGGCTTCAAACCCTCATTTTTAAACTGTCTAGTTTTGCCTAGACCACTTCTGCTATTGCGAGCTCCGCACGAGCGGAACGTGTACCAAAATAGGGGAGAGCATTCTGCTCGCTCGAGCGGCTACCACCTTCACACAAGTAGAACCTGACCACTCAAGCAGTTAGACCTGCCGCACAAGCGACCAACAGGGAAGAAAATCCTGCTTTCTTTTGTTGACCTCTTTGACCCTCTGAATGCATTCTGGACCTTATTTAAACCCTCCGGAAAGTGAAATGATGAGTAGAAACTCATTGAAAAGGATGTGAATCATTAAAAGAAAAGTGTACAGAGTGGAATGAATTATTTATCGAATGTGTTTGTGTGAAATGTTATGTAGGTCGTGTGCTGGAGGAGACATCGCAAGACCAAACGCACTGTGAGTAATAGTATCGTAAAGACATATTCTTAATTGATTATTTGATCCAGGTACGGTGACTTATTCTGATATTATATTTTGATAGCAATAAATGAGTTTTATGAACGTTATATTATATGTGCGATATGGACCTCTGGTCATTCCGTTTATGCTGTGATGTGCTGAGGCCCGAGGCTGTTGTGATATATGTGGGCCCAAGGCCGTTATGTTATATATTGGGCCTAAGGCCGTTCTGTAATATGTTGGGCCCGCGACCATTCTGTAAATGTGACTATGGATAATGTTATGAAGGATGAAATTCTGGAAAAGTATTGTATTCAAATGATATGTTTTCTTTTAATTTAAGATTATTCATTTGATTCTCTTTATTTTACTATTATTCATTGAGTTCGCTCACCCCTATGTTGTGTGTGTGTAGGTGATCAGCATGGAGGCCAACCTTAGAGTCATCCTTAGGAAATTGCTTATGAGGACCTGTTGTGTCGAAACTCTAAGATAGAGCTGTTATCTTTTGACTTTACGTCTATGTTAAGACTTTTATCCGGTGTTGTCATGTTGGTTTTGTAGATGTATAACTTAATGTCTTGACTCTTATGTGTATAAGTATTTTATCTTGATCACTTAAGCACTACTCAATAGACGTTATTTCTTATATTTTCTTCCGCTTAGGGTTTCATTATTAAAAATATTTGTTTTCTATATGGGATCATAAGTAATTATGTGATTAGTGGCCGGTTGTAAACCAAACTTTTAAGAATAAGTTTGGATTATGATAGAAGTCGAACAACAATGATCACAACTAGAGTCGATCATAGTAGATCGAAGAGGAAGGACACACAGTCAACCATTGCCACTCTCCGTACCAAGTTCGACATAGTCACATAGAGGACGTGCCATGTCCCTTACTTGTCCCCCCTACCACCTGAACTTCCCATCAAGACAAAATGGACATGACCACACAAATATAATACTATTGTGCATGCCCCCAAGAGAGGTATGTCACGTGGCAATCCGTAAGAGAAGTAAGGCACATCATGAAAGCATGTTCTCCCTTCATAGTTTAGCATGTGCATATAAACAATAATACACACTCCAGGTATCTTATTTCATCATCATCTCTTGTATCTCTCTACTAGAGTACTATCATTCATAAAACTAATTTGATCGTCAGAGGCCACTTAAAAAAGACACCCACCAATAAATTCTTAAGGGCTTGTATGCAGGACAAACACAGCAAGACCCGAAGTCTGATCAATCATCCCAACCTAGCCATGGATCCAGTTACCGCCATAGATCTACCGTACACTGATTGTCATCAAACTCAAACCATACAAACAAAATATGTCACCAAAAACTAGGAAAAAAAATAAAAATTAGTTGCATATATTTTAGCATTAAAAATAGTTACAAGAAATTAGCAAAGGAGCAATTCTCCATGTTTGGTTGAATTTTCAAATTTTGTCTTCTATTCCCAAAAAAAAAAATAAAAAAATAAAAAAAAAATCTAGCTCTTTAAAAAATATATAAAAAATACTTATTATTTTCATATGATTTTATCTTTTTTGGGAACTAAATTAGCCGAAACCAAACAGTGGCCAAATAGTCATCTTGCCTGTCTTTCCTTAGGGTCGGCCTAATGACCATAACTAGTGATGTAATCGGTTTGATATAGTTGATATTTAGGTAACAAATTTTACTAAATCAATAATGTCGATTTTATTATTTTAAGTACCGATACAAATTGTTTCTCTTATCAAACCATATCAATTGAAATGGTTCGGTTCAGTGCAATTTAATCGGTGTAAGACTTTTAAAAACAATAAATTAGTCAATTTGTCCACTAATTCAAATATATCTGATCCATCCATTTAATTAAAACTTTTCAATTCCTAGATTAACAAAAAGACACACAAAAATAAATAAATAAATAAATATTAAGATTTTAAGAATAATGAGTTTTAAAATTGTATATAATAAGGGTTTACTAACTTAGTTTATAAGGATCATAAAATTAATCAATTGAGGTTAATAATTTATTATACTTATCAATATCATATAAATACAATATATATTGAAGAAGTTAGTTTCCGTTTAATCAAGTGCATAAGGTGCTTGAATCAGTACCAAACTGAAAACCCGAAAAAAAAAAATCAAATTAAAAAATTACACAGCTTAATTCTTATTAAAAAAACAGACTAAACATGACCGATTCAATCCAATTTCATAGATTTGGTCGAAATAACAAATGGACCACAAAAGTTCAAATTAAATGAACAATTTAACATAATAATATATGAAACTCTTTAAAATGATTCCAACATGGTTGTCACCTATCATGAGTAAAACGCTATAACAATAGTGCTTTGCAGATACGAAAGGAAAGGAGTGAGGAAAACATCAGACAGTCTTTGCTTAACTTCACCTCAACTTAAAAAGGAAGCAAAGCAAAGCAAGCTAAAGCTATAGAAATTGTGTCATGAAATTTATAAAAAGCAATGATTTCCTCAACAAGGCCAACTTTATAATAAGCAGTTCATCATGCCAAGAAAGGGCAAAAAAGCTCATAAATTCTAATCCTTCTTTAACCAAAACAACACACCATATAGCTACTTCAATTACATTTGCAAGCGAAGAAGCTAAGCTTGACAAAACCCAAATGGCTTCTTCTTCTTCTTCTTCTTCTTCTTCTTCTTCTTCTTCTCTTTTTAGTTACACTTTCACTCTCTTCTTCAACTTAGCTCTATTCCTCCTCCTCCTCCTCTCAACCTTAAGCAAGACCAGTACCCAAGGAAGTTTCTCCGAGGAGGTCTCAGAAACCATAGCTTTGAAGCGAATGGAGAAGACAACCCACCTCCATTTCTACTTCCACGACATCGTTAGTGGGAAGAACCCAACAGCAGTGCAAATTGCAGGAGCGGGAGATGGATCGGTGATGGGATTTGGGACAACTTTCATGATGAATGATCCGCTGACAGAAGGGCCAGAGAGCAACTCAAAGCTAGTTGGAAGAGCTCAAGGGATGTACGCATTGGCATCGGAGAAGAACATACCAGAATTACTGATGGTGGTGTATTATGAATTCGAACAAGGGATTTACAATGGGAGTAGCATAAGCATACTTGGGAGGAATCCAGTGTACAATGATGTGAGGGAGATGCCGATTGTTGGAGGGAGTGGGGTTTTCAGGTTTGCTCGTGGTTACGCATTGGCACACACCATTTGGTTCGATGCAAAGACTGGAGATGTCACTGTTGAATACAATGTTTATGTTATTCACTCTTAGGTGATACTCTGAGACGTGTTTTGGTTGAGAGATTTGGAAAGAAAAATAAAAATGAAAAAAGTAGGTGAAATATGAATAAAATATACTTATATTTCATCTAATTTCACATACTTTTCCCCCTTCCCTTTCTAAATTTCTTCCTAAATCCCCAACCAAAAACAGTATTAGACAATTAACTAACTTCTCCTATATGCAAATATGCCTGTGCTTGTGCCTGTGTGACTATGTCTATGTTTTTGTCTCTTGGTTTTCAGGTTAGTGATTAGGATATTATAGATATCTCACTTTGATGTCCTCAGGGTGCCTTTTGGTTTGTTGTGTCATTTTCATTTTCTTAGGATGAATAGTAACTCTATCACCCCAAATTTGAAAGCATCTCTCCTTGCTTTGCCATTTCAATTAATCATCTATAATTATTATGTTATTTTTAATTTTTAATTTTATTCAATAACTTTTTTTTTTTTAATTTAAAATAGAGAAATGTTTAACGTGATTCTTTTACAACCAATTGATAATGCAAAATGAAATTGTATTCATTACAATCATATAAGGGAAAGAATCTCAATCCCACAAAAAGAGACACGTCAATTTTACTTATAAAAAATAATGTATAAGGCTAGGTTTGGCATAACCTATATAATTCATCTTTTTATCTTTTTATTTTTTTTCATCACATCACCTCTCTATTTTTCTGCACATCTTTTCGTAAAAAGACAAAAAGTACACTTTTTTAGGACACCCCAAACCAACCCTAAATCAAATTCTGGTATGATGACATCCACACTTAGAATAGTTCTATTGACCACAAAATTTAGTTGGGGAATTTGGTGAAAATCCCGTTATAATAAAATTTTAATTTATTAAGGATTAGTATAAAAAGTTTTTCGTAAAAAATTCAACAAATATTACTATTATCAAAATATTAAATTTTAAAATAATATAACATTTGATATAGATGTTGGTTATTTATAAAATTAATATTTTTAGAATTCTCTCATCAATATCTATTAAATAAGATCCATGTTAACTATGAAGTTCTCAACAAAAAAAAAAAAACAAAAAAACAAAAAAAAAACAAAAAAACAAAACAAAACAAAACCAAAACCAAAACCAATATATATATATATATATATATTATCGTTGAAATTGATGTAAACAGTAACAGTATCAATAACACAATTACTCTATTTGATAGTAACATATTACTCTGTCTCACAGTAACATGTTACTTTATTTGACAATTACTCTATTTGGTAGTAACATGCTACTCTGTCTCACTCTAACATATAACTCTGTTTAACAATAACATGTTATTCTGGCAATATTGTTCAAGAAAAATATATATATATATATATATTTTATTTTGTCTTTACTTAATTACGTGTTTTCTTCGAAGGAGTTTATGAAGAAAAATAAATTGGATTGTTATTTTTACCAAACAATGGTCCAATGAAAGAATTTTGACTAAATTTCCCAATTCAATTTGACAGAATATCTTTTTGGGTATTTAGATTTGCGGTTCGGTTGCAATATCCCAAATGTTATAGTTTGACAATTCCAGTCCAATGGTACAAATGGTTTTTTAGGAGAAATTACAAAATAGTGATTTTTTGACAAAATATTTACAGATTAATAAAAATTTTTATATATTTAATTATTAATATTTATAAACTTTACTTTGTCCCAATTATTCTAAAAGTTCAACTTGTTTTGTAAGCTAGGCCTTTGGTAGTCTGTGATTACTCGCTGGTCACCTCACTATCCTATTTGGGGCGAATTGGAGCCGTGAAAAGTCCAAACATAAAAATTCAGGTAAGGTCTATGACCTGGGACATTACATTTCGTGACAATCTCGTTACGTATTATGTTTTTAATCCTTTAGATTTGAATGTGCTTATGTGTTTAGTGTAAATTTGAATGCTAATTATGTGATTAACATGATTTTTGGATTCATATTTGTTAGCCGTAGGAATATCTGTTGTGATTTCTGTTACAATTTGAAATTAAAGGCCTTAATGACGTCAAAAATCAAAATTGATTAGTCTATTGTGATTGGCATAATTTTTAGAGTCTGATGGGAAGTTTGATTAAAATTTGGTTCATATTAAATTAATTAGATTAAGTTAATTATGTTAAGTATTGTTTGGTTATACCTTAAACTCAATTAACTAGCTTAATCCCTAATTAGTATATTAAAATAATCCAACCTTTATGAAGGAAATTGTGAAATTGAGAGGGAGAGCTCAAAAATTGGCTAGAGAAAGCTTGATTCAAGACCTTGGGTAAGTTTTTTAATCTTAATTCATGAGTTCAAACCACCAATTATGTGAATTCAAGTAATTATGTGATTAAATGTGAGAATTGAGCTTAGAATGAAGGAATTGCTGTTAAATCATACATGCATGCATGATTTTGTTGAGTTTCATAATTTTGAGCATGATTCATGTCATCTAAGCTTGAATTGAAGGTTATATCATCCATGCATCCATGATTCATAAGGTTTTGAAGTTAAATTCCATGTTTTGAGAGTTTTGGAAAAGAATTTGAAGTCAATTGGGTCATGTATGGTGAATTCATGAAGGTTTGAACATAGGGTTTGAAGTTGGTTTTGTATTCATGTTTTTGAAGGTATTTATGTGTTTTAGAACATGTCATGCAAAGGTTTTTGGCATTGAACTTGTGTTTTGAAGTTCAAATTCAATTTTGGGAAACCCATGATTTGAACACATCGCTCGAGCGAAGAAGTTTTCACTCAAGCGCATATCTCATGCATCCAATATTTTTTTACAAACATTTGCAGTTGGTTCGAGCGACCAAGTTACCGCTTGCGCGACCACTTTTAATTTTATACCTTGGATTGAGCAAACATCGATCCTAGTTTCAGACCATCCAACACTTTTACAGACTACGTAGTCTGCTCGATCGAAGTGCCCTGTTTAAGCATATTTTGAAAAGCCATACTCTGATCACATTTTCGTTCTCATTCCTTTCTGAGCATTCTTAGGCATGAATTGAGCATCCTAAATGAATTAATGGGTTAGAACGAAACTTTAGAGAATTAAATAAGTTAGAGAATGATTCAAATAAATAATGTGATTCATTGTGTGTATGTTTATGAATTATGTAGGATCATCCACAAGGACCTGTCAGCAAACGAATCATTGTGAGTAATATCTTAGTAAAGATATTTTCTTATTTACTCTATTTTCTGAATGTCCTAATGTAGTAAGTTTTTCGAATATATGATTTTGCAAGTATGAATGAGATTTTATTTGTCTGATCAACATGATATTTGGAAATGTGTTTGATGAAATTTGAATGAATATGAAGTATCAGAGCTAGTGGGCTTGAATACTTTGGGATTGCGGGATGTGGTTTTTACCACAATGGATTTATCTTGCCAGCTGATATTAGAAATAAACCTGGTATGCTATGTGATAACGTGTTTATGTGACTAGCTGGGTATGGGATTTGGTTTCTAAGATATCGATTAGATTTATGAGTTTCTAAAAGTCTTGTTAGAAGAGCACTTGATCACTGCTATTTCTAACTAGAATTCTAACAATGTCGCGAGACGATCATTATCTAAAAAGGAAATTCATTTGTGATTATGTGATTCTGTGCTTATGTGGAGTGAATTAACTTCAATACATTGTAAATGTGGTAATCTATCATGTTATTATTATTAGGATGTCTGGACGTCGACGTGGTGTTGGTAGGTGTGGCAGGCTAAGCAGCAAGAGGTGCTAATACCAAATGAAATTCTAGTGCAGAAAGAGGGAGTTGGCCAGGCCATGGACATTCTTAGGGTTGAGAATCAAGTCCAAGCCCATGTTGTAGAAATAGGGCCATCTTTTCTGAAGAGGGAGTTCTTCTGGTCGAATCCGAACGAATTTTTAGGGCATCTAAAAGAGCCATTGAATGTTGACGAGTGGCTTGAATAGATGGTGAAGACATTCGAGATGCTTGGCATCAAGGACGATGGGTTGAAAGTGACCTTGGCGTCTTTCCAACTAAAGGGAGATGCGGGTCAATAGTGGAAGTATGCGTGGGGGTGTATTGAGGTGTCTTGGGAGGCTATTGTCAATGCCTTTTAGGACATGTTTTTGCCACTTGCGGCTAAAGAGAAGTTGAGAGACCAGTTTCTGAACCTCAAGTAGCAAAATACGCCGATAGCCGAGTTTGAGGTGACTTTCACTAGTTTATCGAGGTTTGCATTGGAACTTGTGGTGACGAAAGAGCTCCGCCGCATCGAGTTCAAGAAAAGGTCGAGGACCAAGCTCCTTTTCACGGTGGCTGGGTCAATGATTCGAGATTACGGCCGTCTTATGGAGTCGATGGCTCACTTAGAGACCATGATCCAAGTAGAGGAGGAGCAAATAAGGGGTTCCAGGCAGAGGTCCCAAGATGTTTAGAAGGATACTAGGGATAATAAACTGCAAAAAGGTTCCACCCCATAGCAGTTCTAGGCTACCCCGTTAAGATCCACCTTTTCGGTACCAAGTTCGGGTTCGAGGAGAGTTAACTTAGGAGGGTTCACTTGCCTCAAATGTGGTTAGTTGGGCCATAAATCTTCAGTTTTCCTGTAGAGGGGAAGGGGGCAAAAGTCTACACCATCTTCGGTTTGCCCTCAGAGCCAGAGTCAATAGAGAGGTCAGCTGCCCATATGTTATCAATGTGGGCAGTCGGGGCACTTGAGAAGGTTTTTTCCTCAGTCTGGTGGCACATCTTGTGCATCTGGTTCGAGGCAGACACAAAGCCATTAGCCAGCACAGTCAGCACATGCCTCGAGGGCTAATTAGAAAGCCACTTTGGCTCAATCCATGTATTAAGCTTATGCTCCGAGAGGTGAGCTAGCAAAGGGCTTCATAGCATGTGTATGTTGTTTCCATGTCGGATCAGTTACCAGTACCTTCTGTAGTGAGAAGTAACTTTTTGTTGTTCAACTTTATTGCCAATGTGTTGATTGATACTAGAGCATCTCATTCATTCATATCATCTTCTTTTGCATCCGCTTTGGGTTTGGAGTTTGAACTATTGGAGTCTCCTCTATCGGTTAAGAAACCTATAAGGGGGTAGAGTGGCATTTGGGTCGAGTATGCCGCTCCTGTGAGATTGAGGTTACAGATCGTCGACTCTCTTCTAATTTTATTACTCTTAACATGCATGCTTTTGACGTAATCCTAGGTATAGATTGGTTGACTCATTACTAAGCTTTGATAGATTGTCATTGTAGGAGGGTATTAGTATGTATGCCGTCAGGAGAATGCTTTTACCTCATGTGTGATCGGGGTGATAGTCCTACTTCTCCGTTGTATGACCTTAAAGGCCAATGAGAGTTAAGTTTTCTTTTTTCCATCACAATAGTCGATGAGAGTAGTATGATTTGGGATGAATTTCCGAGAGTAGTTCGAGAATATCTAGATGTTTTTCTAGAGGATCTCATAGGGTTGCCACCACATAAAGAGATTGAGTTCTCAATTGACATAGCACCATGCACGACTCTGATCTCTATGGCATTGTATAGATTTGCACCTGCCGAGTTGCACGAGTTGAAGATTCAACTCCAAGAACTATTAGATAAGGGCTTCATCCACCCTAGTACATCACCTTGGGGAGCACCGACTCTCTTTGCTAAAAATAAAGATGGTACATTACACCTATGCATCGATTATCGAAAGTTGAACTAGGTAACTGTTAAGAACAAGTACCCACTACGACGAATAAATGATCGGTTTGACCAATTGAAGGGGTCTTGTTGTTTTTTTAAGATTGATTTGAGATTGGGTACCAATTGAGGGTGTAGGAGGAAGATATTCAGAAATGGCATTCTGTGCATAGTATGGCCACTACGAGTTCTTAGTGATGCCTTTTGGGTTGATCAATGCACCGGCTTCATTTATGGACTTGATGAATCGAGTCTTTCGTGAGTTTTTAGATCGATTCGTGATTGTCTTCATCGACGACATTTTAAACTACTCACTCTTTGAGGAGGAACACGAGGAATACTTACGGGTTATACTTGAGTTGCTTAGAGCACATTAGTTATATGCTAAGTTTGGGAAGTATGAATTTTACTTCAGTAAAGTTAAGTTCCTCAGCCATGTGGTGTTTGGGGAAGGGGTGATCATGGATTCATCTAAGATAGATGCAGTGCAAAATTGGGAACAACCTAAGAACGCGTTTGAAATCCAGAGTTTCTTGGGCTTAGTCAGGTATTACCGACGTTTTGTGAAGGATTTCTCTAGATTCCCGTGACGACCCCACCACGTGTCATATTTTACATTTAATTAATTAAAGAGATTTGGATTTTAATTATTTCTTATTCTGATTTAATTTGCGAATTCATGAGAATTATTCAATCTAATTCGAATATGATTTGGTTAATAATTTATTTTGGAATTAGAAATTAAAAGCTTAAGTCGCTCAAGAACGTGAAATTGACGAATTGAAATATTTTAATTTCGAGTATCGAACCATATATGAGTTTAATTAAATATTTGATTCAGTTTAGTAAAATTGAGATTTTATTAATTTGGTCCGAATTGGAGTTGATCAATTTATGAAGATTGGGAATTGTGATTACTATGAATTAAATTTAATTATGAGATGTCCAATTTGAATATGAAATTTATTGATGGAAATTTGAGTCTGATCAGAAATTGAAGGCCTAAATGATTTGAGAAACCAAAATTGATGATGTCAATAAGGTTAATTTGATATTTTGAGCTTTTTGGAAGTTTGATTAAAAATCTGATTCAGAATGATAAATTTAAATATAATTAATTGGGCCATAATGGAAGTCAAATTAGACTGATTAAATTATGTAGGATTTGTGATTAGTTATGATTAATTTAATTATGTACTAATCAAGATTTATTAAGACTGAGTGTTGCTTAATTAAGTTAATTTTAATCATAAATTGAATGATCTAAAATTTGAGGGTGTATGTGGGTGTGTGTGCAAAGAAATTCTATGTGTGCAGAGAAATTCTCTGTGTGTGTGTGTGTGTGCACGCGCATGTCGTTGTTGTGTTGGAAGCTCAATATTGTGTGCACATGTGCCTAAGGTGTCAACAAAAGAGAGTGAGATTGTGTACCTCTTAATATGGAATGAGAAGGAAAATGAATTCATTCATTTTGTATGGGAACGAATAGAGCCCCGAGAGAGAGAGAGAGAGAGAGAGAGAGAGAGAGAGAGAGAGAGAGAGAGAGAGAGAGAGAGAGAGTTTTTGCTTTAAAAAAAAAGTGAAGTGTTTAAGAGGAGGTCAATAATTGACCAAGAAATTCATCAAATTGAAGACTTAAGGTAAGAAATTGAGACTTAAATTTCGTAGGTAATTTACCTACA
Organism: Camellia lanceoleosa; assembly: GCA_025200525.1. Classification (NCBI taxonomy): domain Eukaryota; kingdom Viridiplantae; phylum Streptophyta; class Magnoliopsida; order Ericales; family Theaceae; genus Camellia; species Camellia lanceoleosa. Next base: position 100,297,628 of record CM045760.1, read on the forward strand.
AGCTGAAATTAAGAGGTGATTGGATTGAATCTCATGTAATTGAAAAGAAATGAAGAAATTAAGTTAGATTCTTAATTATGGAAATTAATTTAGAAATTGATTTTTTGGGTTTGATTTTGATTATCTTGCATGAATTTGAGTTGTATTTCTATATGCATAAAATAAATTCTACAAGTTTTAATACTCTTATTGTATATGCATCATAGATTTCTTAGAATTGATTTAATGTTTTGATGAAATAAGCACTAAACTTTGGAAAATTATAAGTTTAATTTTTTTGATGTGAATGATTTAAAATTGATCATACTTTCTTGATTATTTAAGAGTTTGTGTATTTTTAGACAAGTCATGTATGAACCCAAGTTTTGAGATTATATTTTGAAAGTTTAATTCATATTTTAAAATTTATGAGTTTGAAATTGGATTTGATATGAAGAAAATTAATTTGGATAAATCAAGAAATTACTTATGATTTAGAATTTGACAATCAAGCATTGACTTGATTTTGATTTGAATTTCATACTTGCAAATATTTTTCTAAGAGGTTGTAGTTTAATTTTATGTTTTGTAAGAAATGAAGAAAAGTATTAAAATCACTAAATTCATGGAGATTTGAGTTAAGAGTTAGAAATGACCTTATATACATGTTTTTGAGAGTGTTTTTGTACATTAGAACATGTCATGCATGAAATTTGGAATTTTAAATGTGTGTTAGAACTTCAAACAAAATTCTGAAAATTTTTAGAATTCGACCTGTCCGCTCGAGCGAAGAAAGTATCGCTCGAGCATAAATATCAAGCTTCCAGAAGTTTTGTAGAGTTTTACAGACTGCTTGAGCGACAAAAATTACCCTCGCGCGTTTTAGAAAATTTTGAAAAACTAGTTCATATTTCGATTTCTGTTTTCTTCACTTCTAAGCACTCTTAGGCATATATTGAGCGTTATAAATGAACTATAGAGTTAGAAAGAGCCTAAGAGAATTAAATGAATTAAAGAACGGAATGAATTGTATTATGACCCAATTTCTATGTGTATTACGAATTGTATAGGGTCAAGTGCAAGGACGAATCGAGCATCGGAACATTGTGAGTAATATCTTAGTAAAGATATTTTCATGTATATTATTGTCCAAATGCTACTCATGTGTAAGTTTTATATACTTGTGAATTTGAATTATGAATGTGCATTCTATCTGTTTGATATGTGATAAGAGTATTGAAAAATCTAGAAATCCCCTAGATGTTGATTTGTGATTATGTATCAATTTTAAGCAGTATATAACAATCCCAATCAAACAATCAAGACAAATCGACACAACGATTTTACGTGGAAAAACCACAATTGGACACCTCCAATTGTGATAAAAAAAACCACGGCAAAAGTCACAAAACAATCCACTAAAAAGACATAAAGGAATTACACAAGTATACTCTCAATTACCTAGCGAATCCACACCCGAATTGAACCAACCCCTATGTGCCTCTTCTAACCCCGTCTTCACCTCGGAATTGTCTTGACGATGAGCCACTCCAGAATCCACCAAAGCTTCAGGCTCGAATTCTTTAGAATCCACCGAAGAACAACTCTCTCTTTTGTGTAGAACAAACAAATAATCCTTTGATGTATACTCTTTAAACCATGAGTTGAATACTCAATCAAAACATCAAAGAAAACTAGCAAAATATCCCCAGATATAAACCCTAGAACCCAAGAAGAAGATCTGGAGGCGTAATCCTAGATTTGGACTGAAACACGAATTTATAGAAAACTGTCCCGCGATCTCCGCTCGAGTGTCAGATTGGCCGCTCGAGCGGACCTATGCTTGAGCGTGGAAAGTTCCGCTCGAGCGGAAAAAAACAACATCCAGTATTTTTGCAGGTGAACAAACTTCTAAAACCCAGCATTCTCCGCTCGAGCGGGGGAATGTCCGCTCGAGCGAACAGGCAACTTTAAATGCATTTTTGCATTTTGCTTCGGGGGCGCTGCCCCTCAACCCCGCCTGGGCGTTGCCCCAAACCCGCCAAGGGGTGCTGCCCCCTGGACCCCTGCGAGCTGACCGGGCAGCTCGATCCCCGTCATAATCAGTGAAGTGGCAATCTTGAAAGAATTAAACACCACAAACTTCTCTACAAAGCACGATTCGGGTTGGATTCGCATCTAACAACTCATAGCCTCACTGAAATAAAAATGCGAATAAAATTAAAACTCAAAGGAGTTTTGTCAAACGGGATTGCCAAAAAATAAAACCTAACAAGTATGAATTGGGCCTGAGGCCATTTAATACGTTTGATATGTCTAAATTGGGCCTAAGGCCGTTTGCCGTTTGATAAATGGTCCAAAGGCTGTTTGAATAATATGTGATGGGCCCAAGGCCGTGTATAAATAGGAGTGCAATGGGCCGAAGGCCGTTTGAATAATATGTGGTGGGCCCAAGGCTGTCTGAATATGAATGAAATGGGCCAAAAGCCGTTTGGATAATATGTGATGGGCCCAAGGTCGTCTGAATACGAATGCAATGGGTCAAAGGTCGTTTGAATAATATGTGATGGGCCCAAGGCCATCTGAATACGAATGCAATGGGCCAAAGGCTACTTGAATATTATGATGGGCCAAAGGCCGTTTGAATAATATGTGATGGGCCTAAGGTCGTCTGAACACGAATGCAATGGGCCAAAGGCCGTTTGAATATTATGATGGGCCAAAGACCGTTTGAATATTATGATTGGCCAAAGGCCATTTGAATGTTATGATGGGCCGAAGGCCGTTTGAATATTGTGATGGGCCAAAGGCTGTTTGAATATGATTATAATGGGCTAAAGGCCATTTGAATGAAACGTGATCATGATCATGAATATGAAATGCGCATAGATATGAATATGGAAATAATGGACCCGAGGCCGTTTGATATGTTTGAAAAGGATTTAAAATGGGCTTGAGGCCGTTTGACATGTATAAGAAAAACACATAATGGGCCTAAGGCTGTTTGTATATGAAATTTACGAGTTCAATGTACTTAATATGAATCTCATTCGTATAACCACTTTACTATAGTATTATTTACTAGGCTTTTGTTCACTCTTTGTGTATATATATATATATATGTAGGTGAGCAGCAGGATGCCCAACCCCAACTGTAACGAACCCAAGAAAGAATGTCAAGCTTGTGGAGTCAACCATGACACGCCTCACGAACGAGGCCTTAGTTTTAGAACTTTCATTTTGATCCTTTTGTCTTCTTTTGATGGTCATGTTTGATCTTATCTGTATATAAGCTATGGTTTTGTATTAATATGGTGTTGCATGGACCTAGGCATAGAATGTCTTTTATGTGGGTATGTTTGGTGTGAGTTATTAATATAAGAAATGTTTTTGTTCATTCCATTTTTGCACAAGCTCATTGGACAAATATTATATTTTTGCTTCTGCTTTTGGCTCCATATGATTATTTGAAATTTGTTTTCTGTCTAATGCCGTAGGTAATCTAATGATTACCGACCAGTTATGATCCTAACCTTTAGGAGCAGGTTCAAGTCATGACAAAGTGGTATCAAAGCACGAGTTAATAACTCACACACTTGTCCAAATAAGCATTAAGATGTCTAGAAAAGATTTAAGGTGCATCCATTTGATAAGTATATGCTTAGTATATACTTGTATGCATTGAGAATATGTGATAACTTGAGACATGAATTGTATATATATGTGTTCAAGCAAGTTTGGGTTTTGCTAATATGCAAGTATATGAATATATGAATATGTGAATATGTGATTATTGTGCCTATGTCTATATATATATATGCTAATATTTTGTGGTTATTATGATATGAATTCATATAAATTAAGGTGAGAACAAGGGCATATGAAAAGTTTAGTATTGTGAGAATTCGATATTGCAAGAAATTTGAATTTTTAATGTAAGTATCGTTGGTTACAAGTGTATTGATTGTTAGAATCCAGTATTATAGGGAATTGAATCCTCGCTAGAAGCCATGAAAATTATATGGGAATATTTGGGAAGTTGAGGGATTTGTAATTGATTGCATGATTTGTAATTGATTATGTATGATGTTATGTTTTGCGTTAATCGATATTACCCCAAGTGTTACTCACTTTTGTCTTGTGCCTTTAGGAAAAGATGGTGAAAAGTAAGGATGAAATAGAAGTTGAATCCTTATCGAACCGATTAGACAAAGTTGAAAAAGTAATGGAAAATATGATGAAAGCTATGCAATTAGGTCGTGAGAAACTACATGATCAAAAGAAAAAGTTGAGTGCGAAATCAATGAGGAGACCAAAGAATATGTTTGAGAATTTTGTGATAGGGGAAGCAAGCCATCCTAAGCAAGGTTTTAAAAGAAGTACAGTTTCCCCAATATGTCCAATGTGTCATAAGCCTCATAGGCAATTGTGTCATCGACTCACGGAAGCATGCTTCGGATGTGGAGAAATAGGGCATCAAGTGAAAGATTGTCCAAAAACAAAAGGGTGTTCCAAATCACTTAACCAAAGTGAAGGTTAGTACTTAATAGAAAAATCAATGAGGATATGGTTAGTACATGCAAGGAGTCTTAAGTCAGAATTTGATATATTTGCATTTATCTTATTAGATTATTGAAAAATTAGAATTCGTTTGCTCAAATAACTGAGACTCAACCCAAAAATTATTTGTTTGGTCTGATTAAGTCATATGCATTTGGGAATATGTCTGAATAAGAGAAGAGTTGTACTCCACGTTAGGAGATTAACACCTGAATGAATTAGATAGAATAGATTAGATAAGAATGACCAAAGTTACTAGAATCATGTCACCATTAAAGTCCCTTAAGAACATCGGAAAAGGAACATTACTTTTACTCAAGCTAAGAACCTAAATAGGTTGGCCTCTCGAAAAATATAGTAACTTCCACATATGAATAATGGATAAACCAGAATTATGTAAAGTTCTACTCTGATCTGTATGCTTGTCTAATACTATTTGGGTGAAATCCCTCATTTGTTACTTTTCAAAAGGGCTCAAAGAATTTTTGCAAAATATGTTTATGTTTTAACTCTGATATGCTTCTGTTATGAATCTGATATGTCTCTATTTCGAAAATTACCTTTATTATTTGTACACAAGATGCCTGTTTGAAATTGAGACCGTTAATATGTGAATAATATCCTTATAAAGATATGTTCAGAATATGTTTGGAAAATTGTTACATGATGATGATTATGAAATGTATTCGTGGCATCCATTAATAAGGCCCTTGCCTAGGGAAAATAATACGAAAGCCCTTTGTTATATGCTTACAGAGATCTCTGATATTGATTTGTATGGTCCCTTTGATATATATGCCTTTAGGCCCTTTGTATTCGAATGGATGTACCACATATAATGTTTTGTTGATGGATTTCGATATGATAAATGTTCTCTTTGATAATGATATTTGAAAATGTAAAGATATGCCAAATACTTTACATTGGAATGAGTTAATCATTGGGATTAATATTAGGCAATAAGTGTTTCTTCGTCATCTAGTGGATCTATATTATTTGGAAATGTTACATTATGAATTTGACTCAATGCCGTTGATATGGAATATTAGGGTGAAATGTTGAGAGTGATATGTAAATGTTGATCATATACCTAAGTGAGTTGTCCTTGACTTCTGAAGGTAGATGACTTTTCTTGTGGGATTAATGAAGTAATTTCCACCCTATTTGATTTACTATTGACGGCTAAAGAACGAATAACTGGATTATTGTTGCAAAGGAATTGTTGGACCGAGAATTGGAAATTGTTATTAGTATTGAAAACTTTATATGAGATGTCAATAGAAGAGTACTTTGAGTTATTTGAAGTTAAGTAGGATCATGAATATCATTTAAGATTAATCCTCGAATTATTTAGAGACATGAAGATTATTTAGAAATATGTGAATTATTAGAAGACATGTGAATAGCTAAACAAAAGTACGTGAGTTATGTGACTGATGAGAGTAGCGCGCTGTGTATACTATGTTTCGTGGTTTAATGTTATGAGGTTGACCTCAAGTCTACTATATATTATTGATTATTACTAAATAGCTTTTGATGACAATATAAATTGTGACGAATCACAATTGGGTTATTAACCATTAGATGAAAATGAGTTGAACTCCCGTGATGAGATTTGAATAGAAAAGAAGCTACTGGGAGTAGAAAAATGAAATAAGATTGGTTATATGATTGGTTTTTGGCGCAAATGCCTTAAGTTTGGAGGACCAAACTTCCTAAGGGGGAGAGATTGTGACGGCCCCACCACGTGTCATATTTTACATTTAATTAATTAAAAAGATTTGGATTTTAATTAATTCTTATTCTGATTTAATTTGCGAATTCATGAGAATTATTCAATCTAATTCGAATATGATTTGGTTAAGAATTTATTTTGGAATTAGAAATTAAAAGCTTAAGTGGCTCAAGAAGGTAAAATTGACGAATTGAAATATTTTAATTTCGAGTATCGGACCATATGAGAGTTTAATTAAATATTTGATTCAGTTTAGTAAAATTGAGATTTTATTAATTTGGTCTGAATTGGAGTTGATCAAGTTATGAAGATTGGGAATTGTGATTATTATAAATTAAATTTAATTATGATGTGTCCAATTTGAATATGTAATTTATTGATGAAAATTTGAGTTTGATTAAAAATTGAAGGTCTAAATGATTTGAGAAGCCAAAATTGATGACGTCAATAAGGTTAATTTGATATTTAGAGATTTTTGGAAGTTTGATTAAAAATCTGATTCAAAATGATAAATTTAAATATAATTAATTGGGCTATAATGGAAATCAAATTAAACTGATTAAATTATGTAAGATTTGTGATTAGTTATGATTAATTTAATTATGTATTAATCAAGATTTATTAAGACTGAGTGTTGCTTAATTAAGTTAATTTTAATCATAAATTGAATGATCTAAAATTTGAGAGTGTATATGGGTGTGTGTGCAGAGAAATTCTGTGTGTGTGCGTGGGTGCATGTTGTTGTTGTGTTGGAAGCTCAATATTGTGTGTACGTGTGCCTGAGGTGTCAACAAAAGAGGGTGAGATTGTGTACCTCTTAATATGGAATGAGAAGGAAAATGAATTCATTCATTTTGTGCTAGAAAGAACAAAGCCTCGAGAGAGAAAGACAGTGTTTGCTGGAAGACCAGAAGAAAAAAAAAAGAAAAAAAAAAGGGTGAAGTGTTGAAGAGGAGTTCAAAAATTGACTAAGAAATTCATCAAATTGAAGACTTAAGGTAAGAAATTTAAACTTAAATTTTGTAGATAATTTACCTACAAGCTAAAATTAAGAGGTGATTGGATTGAATCACATGTAATTGAAAAGAAATGAAGAAATTAAGTTAGATTCTTAATTATGGAAATTAATTTGGAAATTTATTTTTTGGGTTTGATTTTGATTATCTTGCATGAGTTTCTACATGTATAAAATAAATTTTACAAGTTTTAATACTCTAATTGTACATGCATCATAGATTTCTTAGAATTGATTTCATGTTTTGATGAAATAAGAACTAAGCTTTGGAAAATTATGAGTTTAATTTTTTTATGGTAAATGATTTAAAATTGATCATACTTTCTTGATTATTTAAGAGTTTGTGTGTTTTTAGACAAGCCATGTATGAACCCAAATTTTGATATTATATTTTGAAAGTTTAATTCATATTTTAGAATTTATGAGTTTGAAATTGGGTTCGATATGAAGAAAATTCATTTGGATAAATCAAGAAATTAATTATGATTTAGAATTTGACAATCAAGAATTGACTTGATTTTGATTTGAATTTCATACATGCAAATATTTTTCTAAGAGCTTGTAGCTTAATTTTATGTTTTGTAAGAAAGGAAGAAAAGTATTAAATTCATTAAATTCATGGAGATTTGGGCTAAGAGTTAGAAATGACATTATATACTTGCTTTTTGGAGTGTTTTTGTTTGGAACTTTAAATGTGTGTTTGAACTTCAAACAAAATTCTGAAAATTTCTAGAATTCAACTTTTCCGCTTGAGCGAAGAAAGTATCGCTTGAGCATAAATATCAAGCTCCTAGAAGTTTTGTAGAGTTTTACAGACCGCCAGAGCGACAAAAGTGCGCTCAAGCAAAGTATCCTGTTTCAGAAAATTTTGAAAAGCTGGTTCATATTTTGAATTCCATTCTCTTTCACTTCTAAGCACTCTTAGGCATGTACTGAGCGTTATAAATGAACTACAGAGTTGGAAAGAGCCTAAGAGAATTAAATGAATTAAAGAACGGAATGAATTGTATTGGGACCCAATTTCTATGTGTATTACGAATTGTGTAGAGTCAAGTGCAAGGACGAATCAAGCATCAGAACGTTGTGAGTAATATCTTAGTAATTATATTTTTATGTACATTATTTTCCAAATGCTACTCATGTGTAAGTTTGCTGTACTTGTGAATTTGAATTATGAATGAGCATTCTATTCGTTTGATATGTGATAAGAGTATGAATTGGGCCTGAGGCCATTTGATACGTTTGATATGTCTAAATTGGGCCTAAGGTCGTTTTTCGTTTGATAAATGGGCTAAAGGCCGTTTGAATAATATGTGATGGGCCCAAGGCTGTCTGAATAGGAATGCAATGGGCCAAAGGCCCTTTGAATAATATGTGATGGGCCCAAGGCCATTTGAATACAAATGCAATGGGCCAAAGGCCGTTTGAATAATATGTGATGGGCCCAAGGCTGTCTGAATATGAATGTAATAGGCCAAAGGCCATTTGAATAATATGTGATGAGCTCAAGGTCATCTGAATACGAATGCAAAGAAGAGGAAAGAAGACTGTGGGAAAGAAAAGGAAACAAGAGATAAATCTGAGAGAAAGAAGACTGTGGCCCTTGTGGCAAACGGGGAAACCAAAGAGAAAGTAAAAGTGCCAGAAAATAGTGGTATAGAAAAATAAACCCCAAAATAGGGTTTTGATACAATTAAAGGTGCTAAGCTAGAGGTAGTGCTGATGTAGTTTGAACAAGAGCAGATTAAAGAGTGTCAGAAGGCTACAACACCTTGCCACCCTAAGCGGATAATTGTCCTATGGGAGTGATTCAAGTGGCACCAGACAACTGTCTGTAGGCAATTGAAGGTGAAGGTGAATGGTGGGAAGACAACGATCTGCATCTTGCTCACATTCATTGGGGAGATCACATCCTTGATGAGACTTGGTATGTCGAAAAGATAGATCACCTAACCAGGAGTGGACGGTACTTCAAACGTCCACACTTGGACCAAGCAAAACCTTTGGGAAAGGGCAAGGAGATTAAGAAGAAGAAGGAGAAGAGACTGGAAGAAGAGTTGGTTTTTAAACAACTAAAAAAGATCCAGGCTGATATTTCTATTTGGGGCTTTCTCATGCTTCACGAGTACACCAAGAGGAGGTTTTGTCGGCGATGGATAAAGCCAAGTTATCCATTGATACTACACCAGAGCAGCTTGTCAGTTTGATCCTGTCGGGCAACACCAAGCCTGTGCTTACCTTTTCTGATAAGGAGCTACTACCAGAAGGATCAGCTCACAACAAGCCACTGTACATATCTGTGGAATGCAGAGGGAAATGGATTCCCGTGGTTCTAGTAGACACCAGCTCTGCTATCAACGTTTTTCCTTTCTTGCATTGCCTATGCAATAGGCTTGAAGCCGACAGATTTCACTCCCACCACTCAGGTGATCTGGGCATACGACAATACAAGCAAAGAAGTCATGGGGACGATGAAAGTGCAGATCCAAGTGGGCTCTTCCAAGCATGAGATTGAGTTCCATGTACTCGATGTATCAGCCACCTTAAACCTACTTCTCGAGAGGCCCTGGTTGCATTACATGAAGGATGTGTCCTCCACCCTTGGGGATAAAAAAGATATATAGGCAAATTTGAGTTATATTTGTGTTCTCTGTTGGCTTCTCCGCTACTGTGGGGTTTGTTATAATTAGTTTTTTGGTTTTACTCTCACCCTCTTTGGTTGCTGTTGGGTATATCTATTTTAAAAGAAACTAGACTGCTATTCCTAGTTAATCTCATATTATGCATTGTTTAATGTTTTGTTTTTGCTATATCTGTATTTCTTGTATCCCAATTTGACAACTACTCTAATCTAATGGCATAAACGTAAGATCTCCCAATCAAACATATTAGGAACTTTTGAACAACTCCAATCTAGAAGAATTTCAATTAAAAATATCATCAAGTTCACAACAATGTAAGAAATGAAGGCCTCCACTCTAAATCAATAAATGGATGCAATAAAATTTTTAATAATGTCATATATATACACACGTCATTATATGATAAGAATTCTCCAAATTACTCCAAGCAAATGATGGATTGCTTGAAGTAAACTTCAGCTCTTAATATAAACTCTGAAACTAGCATGCAACATTTCATTTCAAGAAACCTATAGAATAGTATTTAAGACAACACCACCTTAAGGGGATAACCAAGTGGCATGTTGAGCAATGATAAGGATCAGCATAGGTCATGAGTTTGAAATTCATAAAGCACTTGATTCCCTCGAGGCCACCCTCGAGACCTATGCATGGTAATTATCCATTATGGGTGGGACAACGGGACTACATGTACCTAGGAGACTAGTTAAGGCAAAACTTCAAATACCCTCGCTAACCAAAACCAAAAAAAAAAAAAAAATTAAGAAAGGCCCAAGCCAATCCCAAGGAACAGTAAAGCTTCATATGGTCTTTCTGTCCAGGTGTAGGTATGTCCATTTCACTAAGCCTCTCTCAGAGAAAGTGCCCCGATCGTTACGCCTTTCATGTTGGTCAGAACTTACCCGCCAAAGTATTTTGCTACCTTAGGATCATTATGGTTACAGCCTGCCGTTCACAAGGGCTTTGGTCACTGGCTCACCTGTCATCAAATCACCAACTTCCTTGCCTTCCACACTAGGCAGGCATGCGTACAACAAAGACAGCCATATAAACTTGATTGGAACACCATCTAAGATCTAGAGAAACAAAGATTGTGATCTATCATAATCCCACCCAAGTGGGTAGAAACTAGGCATAAATCGCATAAAGTTTTTCACCTTATTCCAAAGTCAAAGCATCCCATGTACAATCACTGGACGCTCCTAACAAGGCACAGTAGGTATAGTGGATTATACACCAGCATCTTCTAATTGTACAAGCTCAAACAAGCAAAAAACCAAAAGCAACAGAAATTGTGATTGAACCCAAAAAACAAGCTCAAAGCATCTGGAGATGACTGAGCAAATCATCAGAAACTTTCATACTATAGTTAAATAAAAGCACATAACAAAATATAATTTCTGTCTTCCAACAGGCATTGTTGCTGCCAAAATAATTAAAATTCAAGCCATTATTATATAGTGATATTGTTGTATGAGGTTATGTGTATGGAGAGAGAGAGAGAGAGAGAGAGAGAGAGAGAGCAAATAAATGAAAAAATTAACATGCAAAATACATTACAACATATCCTTCTATAACTGTGCGTAGAACACTTGGCATTTGCAATGAGGGACAAAGAAATTTAAAATCCTTTGTACATATAACAAAAACTGAAATTCCAGCATAACTTGATCAATAATTTTAGCTGCTATACATTCGAAACCTCCATGCTGAAATTGAAAAAAGGGGTCTATCTTGCCAGCATATAACCAAACAACCTTTCTCTTCTTTTAGTTTATATCCATTGTAGCCACTACTCTGCAACAACCTTGTTGCTTGCAACCTACCATGGTAACTCATGGGGACTCTGCCGAACCCAGCAAACTCAAGCCTTGGAATCCATTTCTCAAGTTTTTCATGTCTTTCCTTTCTTTCAATTCCCTCACATGCTACGATGTTCTTAATTTCCTCCCCGAAAAGCATTTTCTCGACCTTTTGACGCTCTACTGATGTCCTTGCGATGGTCAACTCCAAACAATCAAACAATGCTCCATAAAAATTTAATGCTTCTGTGACTCTATCCATTAAACTATGTGCATTATGGTTTGATTCTTGCTCGGTCACCACCATCAGCTTTGGAGAAAGGCCCCTAAGGGCATTTAAAAAAGTTCCCATCTTCCCTGAAGAGCCAAAAGATAGAGGTGACGATGACAATGCTGAATCAGGACTTGGGCTATAGAAATTAACCACATCTTTCTCAAGAAAATCTCCTAAAGTGAGTGGATTCGTCTGCAAGACTCTTTGCAGGTGAACTGCTGAATTCAAATTCTTGGATGCAGAAGGGGAGTTCCTTCTTAGCATATCGTCATCAAATGCCAAGAGGGAGTGAAGTTGAAGAACGGAGCTGATTGCAAGAGCTTCTCCAGTCTTAACACGCAAACATTCAAAATCGAGATTCTCCAACTTACTCACTATAGGATGAAATTGAAATGGGATGTCCAACTTTTCAGCTTCTTCATTCAAGCAATGAGCCATTTGTTCCAACACCTCTTTGTGTTCATGAATGCCCGTAATTCTCAAATGAGGTGGCCCTTCAGGACGAGCTTTTAATAACCGCAGAAGATTAATCCACTGAGCAGGCTCAAAACAATTGAGATCAATAATATGAACAACCTTCTCCCCATCCATGGCTTCAATGATTGCCTGGTTTGTGATCACATATGATAGCCTTAAGAAGGGGAAGATCTCAAAGAACAATCTCTGAACAAGAATTTCTTCAGAGATGGATGATATTTTGGTAGAGTTGAGGGCCTTGTGCAATCCAGGCCAACCTTTAAGCATGCGATCTGCAAGTGCTTCAGTGAAGTAAGCAGCGATTCTCTGCATTGTATCACCATCAGGAGAGGCGAGATGGGAAATATACTCGAGACCAATATTGGCGTTCTCAACACTGCCAGCCGCAACTTGGTTAGCACAAGCAACGAGAAGCTGGATCAGGGTCAAACCTCTTTCCTCAGATTTCATTTCCCTGTGCCACGGAAATGGTGAACCTATACCAGGTGAAAGTGTCATCAGGGAGAAATACTGAAGAGGTGACGAACTCACTGACGATGATCCCTTCTCTTGACCCATACCTTCCAGCTATAACAGTGAGATTGAACTCTTCTAGGTACCAAAAAGTGGGATCTGAAATGTATGATATAGTCACAATCAGACCAGTTACAAGTTTTTATTCATTTATTTTGATCAGCACAAGAAAATTTATTAAAATTTATTAACAAAGATATGAAAGAAAACAACAACAACAAAAGGAGGACAAGAAGTCCACCAAAATAAACGAGTAGAGAAGAAGAAAAGATGACATGGTCTTTCTCACCAGTTACAAGTTGCAACAGAATAATTATAAAAGTCTGAGTAATTGAACTAACAGTTTATCTCATTCGAGAAAACTGATGAAAACAAAGAAAAAGAACTTCAAATCCCATGTTCATGATGTTTTGCTTCCTAAACCCTCTGCTAGTTGCTGGTTGCTGATGATAATAAAAAGAAAATACAAAGTTTGCTTTCAATAAGCCAAATTGATATAGTATTAGACTTGGTAAAGCAGAGCCTTTAGTTTGTCCAGCTTCCAAAGCATGTAATAAACGTAATCTCAAACTTTCACTTTGTTTTATTTTGCTAAATAATTTAATTGGGTATTAAACACATCTTGGATATTAAAATTCTCTTTCTTTTCATTTAGACTATTTCATCTTCTATTACGTCAGCAGAGCATTAATTCAATGCAGTGAATGAAACCATCATTCTAAACTATTATAAGGAAATCAAAAGAAAAAAATATTAAAAAAAACAACCAAAGCATATTGTGGAGTGGGTTTCAGTTATTTATGTGAAACAGAAATAGAAACAATCAGTTCTCTGAAACAGAGACAGAACAAGGAGAGAAGGAAGAAGAAGAAGAAGAAAATTACCGGTAACGGTTCAGAAGAGAAGTCCTCGAGTAAGCAATAAACACAACATCCAATTCAACTTCTTAAATGGGTTCTCTAATTGATGAGAAACCCAGAAAAAAAAAAAAACCCCTTTGAAAATTCCAGGCTTGCTTAGACACTCTGGGAGGGTTTATATGGTTATGAGGCACACACCTCTGTCTTTTAAGGACTTTGTTTGAGAGTGGTGAGGTGTGGTGTGGTGTGGGTGTTAATTGGAAATTAAAGGCACCTTTGTTTTAAGGACTTTTCTATGGCCGTCATTGGTGACAATTCAAAGGTTTGTAAATTTGTCCTGATTAATTTGGTGTCCTTTTGGGGGGATCAGAGGAATATTGAGAATTTCTGAGAGACAGACACAGTTTTTCTTGTTGTGTCTGATATGGGTTTTTGTCTCTATGCATAGTGGATGGGAATAAGAGCTGGCCAAAGTTGGTTTTATTCTCAATCAATGTATAAAGCCAAACATGTATTAACAAAGCAAAACAAACACTAGCCTTTGATTCATGTTGTTGGGTAGTGGGTGATAGTGGGAATTGCGAGAGAAGCCTTCCAAGTGCCTCCAAACCCATCATTTGTTTTCTTTTCAAATGCATAGACCATCCACTTGGTTCTATCCTCCAACATTAGGACAAAAGAGACCACGAAGGTTGTGAGAAAATTCCAAAAGTAGATACAATATTTAACTTTAGGTGTGGAGTTTTGGATAGCTATTCTCCGAATATCCCTACCCACCCCACCCTCATTGCTTCAAATTATATTACTATGATATCTAGGTAATGGTTATGTTTATAACTTTTTATTTATGTTTTAAAAAATTATAAGTCCTAGACAAAAATTCGTTAGTATCTATTTCTGTTTTGTTTTATTTGTTTTTGTTTTTTTCAAATTGTAAACGATTTATTAAATTTAATTAATTTTTGTAACTAACAAAAAATAAATAAATAATTAGTTTCACTTGTTAAGAAAACATATTTTAATTCATTTCTTTCCCATTTATCTCCTTTGATCATCTCTGACCACCAACTCCCATTAGAAAATCACATTCGGCTATCATAGTTCCTTAGATATCACCTCCGACTACCATCTCTAGTGATAACGTTTAGCAACCACCTTCGACTACCAACTCCCACTAGAAAATCACCTTCGACTATCATATTTCCTTATAAATCACCTCTAGCCACCACATCTAGTGACCAGTAATCACTTTCGACCACCATTTTTGATTGTTGAACCTCCACCAATAATCATCTTCAGTCGCTTCCCTCTCACATATTTTTAAAATAAGTTTTAAAACACATGTATACCAAATATATTTTTGATAAGACCCATATTTTAGACCCGCAAATTCATTTATATTATGTGATAAGAAAAGTAGGCCTTATATTATTAGGTGTGTAACAAATAAAAAATTAACATCTATCATACTATATCATTGTGGGTCAAATTATGAGAATTTTTTGTGAGTCTCGCATATTTTCCCATGTTTTTATTTTATTTTTACTAGAAAACATAAATATATTGAATATTTTCTATATATAAAATTTGGTAAACTACAAATATTACCAGACAACTTATCTTTTCAATAATATAGTATGTGATCTTTTACTCTCAAATTTTGTTCTCTAAATTTTAATGCACTTTTTAACTAGTATAATAAAGTGTAATAAAGTCTAGAGATGCTCAACACGTTATATTGTTTCCTGTCTTAATACAAACCTCAATTGTATAATCTTGTCTCGAGATTCTTATCATATATTACAAATGGAATAAATAAATTTAAACTCTTTGCATATATAACTTTGTTAAAAATTATTTTCAACATTACTATTAATTTATTTGCTGAGAGTCATTCTAGAATAATCTTCATACTTAAACTAATTCAAAATTTTCTGTTCAATGATACTACTCATGGAATGATTGCAATTTAGCCAAATATATCACCTACCTGAAAATGTTTAAGTAACTTAAGAAATATGTTAGTACTAGTACTTGTGCACACTCAAATGGGTGTGTTTATTTGAAATACGCAGCAGTTTTATATAGACAATTATAAATGTTCCATAAACAGTTATAGAATAAAGGAGAAGGATTGTATAAATATATTAAGAAATGAAAAAGGGTAATTTAAGAATACAAAAATCTTTTGGCATTGAGGAAAAAAATGACACCAATAGAGGTGTTATATAAATATATAAATGGGCACTTGGTTTAATTAGAGAGCATTAAAAACGCAGCGGATAAAATGCTTAGATCATACCTTTTAGCGATAGAACCTCGTGGGTAAATCACGTGCTTCCTGAATCTGATCAATCAACCCAGCAATGGGGTGATATTACAATAGTGAATATCACCCACACAAACCACAGTGCAAATAGCTTGATCGTTGTTTTTGGGAGAGAGTCAGAGAGAGAGGAGAGTCTGGGAAAAAAGGTTATGGGTAAAAACCCCATAACGTATCTGATATACGTACGTATAATATCTGATTCAATATCTGATATATAACCAAATATCTATCTTATCATATCAATTATATGATAGACATATATATATCTTGAATGGTTATCCAAATAAGTTTGAATTAAAATTCAAACTTACATGGATAAGGTTCAAGAGGTTCAGGCTCAAAAAGCTCAAAAGGGCCATGCCACATGAGCGCCCAATTTCTAACATCTCCCACTCGCACATGAGTTGGCATGACACTGCCACATCTCTATCTCAATCTCCCCAAAAATGAACAATCTCATACTAGCCAATGCACCGTCATGCATTGCTGAGAACACTGCATGTGGGAGCTCTATACTAGAAACTCAAAATGAGCCAAAGATAGAGATATCAACCCAAAAGGAACAAAAAACGTGTCTCATATACCCCAGACCCATCTAATTACACCGGTCCAAAAAAGATCTCTAATCCCTCAAAAAGAGCATGTTTGACCCTTTCAATTCTTGCAATATATTCACACTCAATTAGCCTCTCATACAGGCGATGTGAGTTCTTGGCGATGAATATCTGATGAGTGGTGTAATATTTGATGATCTTCCCCTTGCCCTCACGCCATTTAGTTTAGGATTGACCGCTTTCCCAGTGATGTCCCTTAAGGCCGAATCATACATGACCGCAGGCAACATACTAAAGTAGCGTAACATCAACCCCTTACCTTATGACATAGTCAAAAGTCACAAAAGGGTACATAAATGAAAGTCATATCTATAATGACACGTAAGACTCTGCGGTGAGGAAAGCAGGATCCATTCTCTCACCTCATTACTTGGTCGCCAAGCACATGTAGTATGAATACATGCTACGGTGGAGTAACTCTTCCAAAAGAGTGACGTCATACTCGATACACCGTACAGATATTAGTCTAGTCGCTTTCTAGCGCCTAACCCGAATTCTCTATTTGCTCGCCTTCTAAGCGCCAAATGAGATTTCGCATCTGGCTAATCATAACAAGCACAACATGGAAAGTGGGTACTAACATCCATGTTTGGTCCTTAACACGACCTCATCTTGGTTGTAACCAAGGCGACATGCGTAGTGGATAATTTCAATCTCTCTTGGTTCCAAACAAAAATAAACCACTAGTCTCATCCTTGCTCGCTTCCAAGCGCCAAGGGCGATTGCTCGTGTGAGTGAGCCAATCTTGCCTGCTGACATCATCATCTGCTAATCATTATGACGCAAATCATAATAGTGTCAACATCCCATCATCTCATAACAAATAAGTGATCGATTTTTCTAAAAAACGACCACAGTCTGCGCAATTATAGATTCCAAGCATAAGCCTTATCAGCACCTCTTGCGATAAGCATATACAACGAAATCCACCATTTGTGCCTCACATAAAGTGGTTCAAGATCACTACCTATTGCACAATTACCTCTCTTAAGATGTTTTGGTGACCAATTTGCGTTCATTCTTGATGCCCCCAACTAGCGCAGATGCGCCCAACTAGCGCATTGAATCTTACAAGGAGCAAATTAATATACTACTAGTAAAGCATTTTATCTACAGTCTAATGAGCAAGGTCAATGTCTAAACAACTCAGTTGACCATTTACCAAAGATAACACTTATCATGCCGAATACGCCCACATAGCGTACTTTAGGCTCCCACCACAAAGAAAAAGATCAAGGAATATAGGTCATTTGTTTCTCCCAAAGACAATCCGAGGATACACTTAATAGCTAAGGCTCTGGCTTTTACCGATAGGTAAGTCAATGGGTTTGTAATTTTGCATCTAGAATCATTCTAGGATATTCCTTATGTAAGTCATCAAAGACAAAATAGGAATTCTCCCAAAACAATCCCTAAGGATCGTACATCCGAGCATATAAATTACATCACCCATGTCCATCATATCTAAAATAGAGGACTGCTCACCCTAGGTGGCGACAACCCTATAAATTCCTGGCTTATAATGACTAAGTAAGGAAAAATTTCTTTTGGACCATTGATCATGCCTCAGTGGTCTTCATCGATTATCGTTTGCCTATCATGGCTTGACGAAATCTAAGAACCACTATTTGGATAAGCTGTTTTGAGGTCAGAAAAGATTTATTGGAACTAGCAACCTTTTTGCGCTCCTAACTTTTCACCATAAAAACAGAAGGTAAATCCCTACGGATCTATTTATCCAATTCTCCAATGAGAAGTTGGGTCACAATGTCCACAAATTAATATTCCGAACTTATGTCAATCATAGCCTAAGACAAAATAACCTCACTCCCTAGGAGGAAGTCAAAATAACCTCACTCCCCAGGAGGAAGTCTTCTCATGGTCTACACTTTCCTCAATGGTGCGACTTTTCAGTGTCTAGCGAGCCTTATGCCTCAATAATGACTATCCAAATTACGCATAACTTTAGAACAGTTTCGCGTCATAATGGAAAGTCAACCAAATTATAGAAATGGTTAATCCTCAAAGACTTTGTCTTAAACTACGCAACA
This sequence comes from Camellia lanceoleosa, assembly GCA_025200525.1. Taxonomy (NCBI): domain Eukaryota; kingdom Viridiplantae; phylum Streptophyta; class Magnoliopsida; order Ericales; family Theaceae; genus Camellia; species Camellia lanceoleosa. The sequence goes on from CM045760.1 coordinate 100,316,479, forward strand.
TTAATCCACTTTCTAAAAACAAGAGACTACAGCCTTTGGCATTATCCTAGGCTCTTTATCATCTTGCGGAGCAATCATGAATGTTTTCCTCTCAATCACCCAGTGATGACATGGAAAATTTTCACATTCGCTACCACGCAATTAAGAATGTAGAGTATTCTCCTCTTAATGGATTAATCCATTAGTAGGCATATCACTCCCACTGCCCCTAGGATATTGGAAATTTCTTTCCATTCTCAACTAGGCTACATAAAAGCGCTATGCTTAGAATTCTCTATCTTATAGAGTTCCAAAACTCTATACACGTCACCTTTACTAAGAAAACTTTATGTGACTTGGTTACACTACCACAAAGCTGCTTACCTATATGCATATGACCCGAAGGATTTACATGACAGCATACAATAATGCGCCACATAACCCTATGTGTTTACAAGACAGCATACAATAATGCGCTATAGAACCTTAGGTCTTAACTTCGCAATCTTATGAGAAGTAGAATAAAGATAAGCTGCTTAATGGTTACAGATTGCCCATAGATGGCTCTCTGCTAACCTATTACTCAAAATGGAGTGTAAAATCTAATATGGAGGGCACTGAGTTAGGGATATAGGCAGCAAACTAGTGCAATTCCTAATTGGGAAACATTTTGCGCCATTATCCACCTAACATTAACAATATTTAATTCCTTATCTCTACTACACCATTGTGTTGTTGAGTATTAGGAATAATCAATTTTCTAAGCATCCATTTCTCTTCACAGAGTTCTCTAAAATAACTCAAATAGATACTCGCCACCTTGGTCAAAACTAAAAGCACAAAAGTCAAGTATCTAATTGATCTCAACCTCATATGTGCAATGTCAAAAAATCATCTCAAAACTTTTGACTTATGGGAGATCAAATAGTCTTGACTCAGATGCGTATCGTAATCTATAAATGTGTTGAGATTGAGGCATAGCTATCATACCCTTACACATATCTAGTCACAAAAATCATAGTGGACTAAATGCGCCAATACAAATGACCTTCTATGGCTTTCCTACTTACTTGTGCGCAACCATTGCGAACAAAGTTACACATTCACATGAGAACATAATGTCATAAGCGAGTGGGCCTGAGAAGGCCTACTCAAACCATCGTGTCATCATCTCATTAATGTGATTAAGTATAATAAGCCATCGGTTCATGACCAATGTCATAAACTAATTCCAATCATCTTTATGTGTGAGTTCTCGAAGACCAGTTTTAAAGGTTTAGGCCCAACTAGGTAATGACTCACAACTAACTCATATTAACTAGATCATAAAAGGATGTCATGGAGATTTTAAGTGCGCCTAAATCGCAAATTTAACTAGTAAGTGCTAATCCCCTGCACCTTCAAGTCAATTTTATTCTCCATACACTTTAATGCATCTAGTTGAAAAATGACGATACTCCTCTTGCCATATCTATTTCTCGCTTCATGGTTACTTGCAATTAATTCTACTATCCACAAGAAGGAGAGAATAAGCTATCAATATTTGACAGCTCTTGAAGTAACTTAAGCGGGAATTAGGCTAAAGAGTCTAATTCAACACAATGCTCTCTGGCGATCGTCAAATTCTTAGAGTCATAACAACCTTGTCGGCCTTGACCTTTTCATTACTATCTTTTGCGTTTGCGCTTAGTGGTAAATGTTATTCAAAAGCGTTAGCCTAGCTAAGGAATCATACAAAGAAGCCCTCATCATGTCTCACACCTAAGTGTGGAAAGCAAGAAGTGTCTGACTTAGACAAGTTGGCAATGCTCATAGATTTTGCGACCACTAAGCGCTAATCTTTTCACTTAGTGTTAATAGATTTTGCGACTTCTAAGCGCCAAATCTTTCACTTAGTGTTAATAGATTTTGCGACTTCTAAGCAAATCTTTTCACTTAGTATTAAAGATTTTGCACTTCTAAGCGCTAATCTTTTCACTTAGTGTTAATAGATTTTGACTTCTAAGCGCTAATCTTTTAACTTCATGTGATATTTCAATGCACACTATAATAGTGCATGAAATTTTGCTCCATCCACTCCCGATTGGGTAGAGAGCAAAACACTTGCTCATCTTGGCTACTCGTCTTACACTTTAATGACTAATTTATTTAAGCTCGCATTTCTTGGATGACGTGACTCTTGAATGTTACTTCATCCAATGATGCAACATTATTAAAAGTCAAATTACAAAGTCAATCCATGACTCAATAGTCAAGATCATATACTGATCTATTGAGGGCTTAATAATTTTATAACTCCAAAATTAAGCCAACCAAAACTACGTAGCATGCCGCTAACCATAGCGCACACATTAGTTTTTATTGTGCCAAATAAGGCAACAAAACCACGGCGACTTTGAGTCATGTTTCCTTACTTTGGCTCAATTAAGGTCTGACCTAAAGTCTCCAAGACTTTTGCTCATCTAAAGAATGTGATTATATTGTTCACATTTGAACATCTCTACTAAGTCTAGGTCAACCAAATTAACTTCCATAAGCTAAGTCAATTTAGAGAGAAATTCGCATTGGGATTAATTTGATTAGCATAATATAATTTTGCCGCAAAAACTTAAATTAAATAGTGACAATATTACACAAGTCGCAAGATCGAAAATCCGCTAAGCTCGTAATCATCTCTTGCGCCACAGGTGACAATTATCCAAAATTTAATTTAATTTATGCGCAAAATATTGGTTTTCGGGAGTTAATCTACAAAGATTTCTCTCAACCGAATAACCTCCCACTGATTATGGCATGTCTAAAAGCATGATAAAAAAATCTAATTCCATACAACAGAATCATAATGTAGATTCACAATCAATACATGCTATGTTACATTTAATAACGGAATTAAAATAAAAAACAATTAATCATGCTATTCTAATTACAACATATTATAATCTCTAGGCAAATAAACAATAACATGCTGTATTTAATATTCAAATTATGCCATAACAGAAAGTATATCACTTCTAGAATTTTCTGGTATTTTTTCTGGAATTTCAAATAACTAATAAACACACATAAAATTAGAAATAAAAAATCCAGAAACTGATAAACTGAAACAATATTCAGATTATGCCATAATTAAAATGTATATCATTCTGAAATTTTCTGGAATATTTCTGAAATTTTCTGAAATTTTAAATAACTAATAAACACACATAAAATTAGAAATAAAAAATCCAGAAATTGATAAACTGAAACAATATTCAGATTATGCCATAATTAAAATGTATATCATTCTGAAATTTTCTGGAATTTTAAATAACTAATAAACACACATAAAATTAGAAATAAAAAATCCAGAAACTGATAAACTGAAACAATTATACCAGTAAATAGTAAAATATTTCAGAAGTCCACAATAAAAATTTCAACCCCAGAAAATTATTTATGCAATACCAGAATCATTTTAAAGCATAAAAAATGAATTATTAACACATAAAAAATATTTTTTATTTTCGTAAAATTTTCAAAAATTTACATAAGATACAAAATTTAATTATGAGTCTAACGGTACCAACCATGCTTAAAACAAAGCTATAACGAATAAATTATAGCCATTTAACACGATTCAGAATTTAAAAAAAAACAAACAGAGCCTTACATCCAAGCCAGTTGGGGAAACGGCTCGGCTCGCGGCTCGGCACATGGCGCGCGTGCGTGGCGGCAACGGCGTCGATGGCGTGAAGCTCACGCGCCGCCTTCCAAGGTGTTTTCTGGTCCGATTTTTACACTTTCGGACTCTATTTTCCAAAACAAAATTATTTATGGTCTTAAAAATTACATTAATGATCATAAAAAAAATGAAATATTTTGGATCTCTTTCTCTTTTATAAATATTCATACATATATCATGTATATATATTTATATAAAAAATATACACATATTTTAATGCATAAAAATAAGCACGAAAATACCCATATTTAAGGCTCTGATACCAATGTAAATTAGAGAGCATTAAAAACGCAGCGGATAAAATGCTTAGATCATACCTTTTAGCGATAGAACCTTGTGGGTAAATTACGTGCTTCCTGAATCTGATCAATCAACCCAGCAATGGGGTGATATTACAATAGTGAATATCACCCACACAAACCACAGTGCAAATAGCTTGATCGTTGTTTTGGGGAGAGAGTCAGAGAGAGAGGAGAGTCTGGGAAAAAAGGTTATGGGTAAAAACCCCATAACGTATCTGATATACGTACGTATAATATCTGATTCAATATCTGATATATAACCAAATATCTATCTTATCATATCAATTATATGATAGACATATATATATCTTGAATGGTTATCCAAATAAGTTTGAATTAAAATTCAAACTTACATGGATAAGGTTCAAGAGGTTCAGGCTCAAAAAGCTCAAAAGGGCCATGCCACATGGGCGCCCAATTTCTAACATGTAAACAAAGTATGACACAGCGGAATAAAAATATTTAAGGTCATACCTTTCTGAAATATTCTGAACTCTGATGGATCTCGTGGGTAAATCAGTGCTTCCTGAATCTGGTCAATCAACCCAGCAGTGGAGTGATATTACAATGGTGAATATCACCCACACAAATCACAGTGCAAATAGCTTATTGATTGTTGTTTATGGGAGAGAGTCAGTATATGGGAGAAACTGTATATGGGAAAAACAGAGATGATACGTTGTTTTTGTCTACATCACCCATATCCCATATATAAGATATATAATCTAATTATCTCCTTTAACTATATTAGTTACTGAGATAATATCATATATCTATATCATCTATCCATATTAGGATATGATAGATATATATCCAGAGTAGTTATCCAAATAGGTTTGAATTCAAATTCAAAACCCATTTGGATCAGGTTCAAAATGTTAAATGGTCATGCCACATGGGCGCCCATTTCTAACATGTAATATTCTGTTTTAGATACTGCTCGAGCGGTCAAGTGGTCACTCGAGGGGAGATGTGAGCCGTCCAGTAATTTCAGTGTAGAACTACAAAACTTACGGAACATTGTGCTTGAGCGGTATGTTCGAAAATCTCTTCATCACATGAGCGATGGAATGTTCACTCTTGCCAGCTGTACGGGGTCAGATATTTTAAAACCCACTTTTTGACTCATTTCTCTTACTTTTTTCATCTTTTCCTCTTCTCACTCCTCCATTCCGAAAACCCTAATACCAAAACAGTAGATTTCATATATTTATAACAACAACCCATCCTTGTTCCTTCGTCAAAAGTGTTGATCTTGTCAAAAACTACATTTTGAACCGATTGGATCATAATATCTCGGAAGTTCATTTGTTGGGTCTTCATCTCTACACACACAAGTGTGAGGTAGGAATATATGTAACCTTGTATATCAATGTTTTGGTTTAATTATGTGTTAATTTCATAATATGTGTGTGATGTGGGATAGGTGATTGATATATGGGAATTGGTGGTGATTGAAGGCTTTTGCCTTAAAATTTTTGAAAGAAATAGTTATTATCTCTTAATGAAAAATAATGCATGCATCATGAATCTTGGAAAATGAAAGGATAGATGGAAGGGGACAGACTTTACGACAGGAAGTTAACTGTCCAACTAGAAATGATAATAGAATGCATGGGTCATTAGGAGTTCCAATAGCGGATAAATATAGTATACAACCTTACTTATTCCAATTGCTTGTGAAACCCTAACCATTGTTCATGGGTCTTGGATGGTAAATAAGTGGACTTCAATGGGCGAATTAGGAATGTGTTTAGATAAAATAAGAGCTTTGCGTAATTTGTTTGATGTGTGATATGGTATTACTCGCATAGGGAAACTGAGGTGCCCAGTTGGCCGATCATGCGAGGACAATAAATGTGGGAATGCTTGAGGTGTCCAGATGCCAATCGTGTGAGGACGATGAATGTGGAAGGTTAAGGTGTCCACTGGCCATCCATGTGAGGACAAAGAAATATGTAATTAATTTGAACGACATGCATTGGAATATGAAATCGTGGGACTAGTGTTCATGGGTTATGCATAATTTAAATTAAATGTTTATATACTTGATTAAATATATTCTTTATTCAGCAATTGCTCATTCCAATCTAACAAATTTCAAGACTTGGTGAGCAGTAACCACCACAATGAAGTAGAAGGGGATCAACTTTATGCTAGAGTCAAGAAAAAGTGAATATGTGATATGTTAATCAGAGCTTTGTTTTGTTTTGGGACCAAGAGTCCTTTTTGTTCAATGAAGGCCTTGCCTTAGAGATTTTAAGCCCGTAGGGCATTTGTTATGATCTTCTCTAGCTTTTGAACTGTGAAAACTTAACATGTAATTTGTGACTCTCAACTTACAGTTCAATGAAAAAAAGAACTTTTGGGACCAATCTTATACTCACTGTTTCTTAATATATATATATATATCATGCTGGACATTATTTCGTTCTTAAATAATTTTAGGGAGTGACAAATTGATATCAAAGCTAACTGAGCTCATGGGATGTGACTTTCACCACAATTGGTTTATCATGCTAGGAAGGAATGTTAGTTTACTTTTTATGCCTTATGTGCGTTGCATTCATCTAGATCCTTTTGGAAAGGCACTTGATCAATGCTTTTTCAACTATGAGATCTTTGAATGTAATGGGATGCGTTGATATCTTTAGAGGATAGATGTATGTGCTCTACATGATTATGTGCTTACGTAGATTGTTTTATGTGACTTAAATGTGTGTATAGTCTTATCTTGGTGCTTGGATGATAGGTAAGGCCACATGTGGTTATGTGAACCGCGAATTTAATCTTATCTCTATTTTATATAGGATGTCAGGACATTGCAGAGGCTGAGGTAGACGTCACCGATGTGGTGGATATTCCTGGTCAGCAGGAGATCCCTCCTTAAGAAAAGAGAGTGGGCCAAAACAATGTAGCTGCTCCACTAGCCCAAGACACAATAGAGGTGTTGGCCCAATAGATGGCTGGGGCTCTTAGAGAGTCCATAGACATTCTTAGAGCCGAGCAAGTGGCTAGGACTATTGCAGGAGAGTCTAGGACTTATTTTCTGAAGAAGGATTTTTTCCACTCAAATCCCGCCGAATTTCACGGTGATGCCAAACCATTAAAGGATGATGAATGGTTAGACCAATTCTCTAAGTCTTTCGAGAATATAGACATTCGTGAGGGTGAACTTTGGGTAATGCTTGCCACCTACCAATTAAAGAGGGGATGCAAGCTTTTTTTGGGTGAATATAAGGGGGGGGATGCAAGCTAATGGTGTAAGTATGTCAAGGGTCGAATTGAGCATACTTGGGAGGCGTTTTCTCATGTCTTTCAAGAGAAATATCTTCCTCCTACCACTAGGGAGTGTCTAAGGAAAGAATTTGAAGAACTTACGTAGTTTGACTCCACAGTGGCCACGTTTGAGGCCACTTTTACCAGTTTGTCTCATTTTGCACTTGATCTTGTGTAGCAACTGAGGAGCGCCGATGCCTAGAGTTTGACAAGAGGTTGAGGCTAGGGATTTTGATGAAGGTGATAGGAAATATGATTCGTGATTATGATAGGCTAGTGGAGTCTGTCGTGCATGTTAAAGTAATGTTGGAGTCAGAAGAGAAGAAAATGAAAGAAAAGAAGGCTCAAGAGGTAAGGGTTTACAGAGTCATGGGGAGATACTAGATCATCTAAAAAGTTAAGGGGTTCATCGTCCTTTCAGTCACCACTCTTGCAGGTTGTATCATTCATCCCTATTTCGGGAAAGAGTATGGATAAAATGGGGTTACTTGTTATCGGTGTGGTCAGCAAGGCCACAAGTCCACAGTATGTCCACAAAGAAGTAGCCAACAACACCAAACTCCGACTCGTTCTCAAAGCCAGACACTAGGTGGAGGTCAATCACCTATTTGTTGTCAGTGTGGCCAGTCTGGTCATATGAAGACATCTTGTCCTCAATTAATCGGGACAGTCAGCGCTCTCGGATCCCTAGGGGAGAAGTTTTCAGTCAGGTCAGGGTCCGAGGCAGATTCATCAACCAATTCAGTCTGAGTAGGCATCTAGAGCAGTTCATGGAGCCATTTCTGCACAGTCAATGCAGTAGGACTACAATTATAGAGGTGATCAGAGTGAACAGAGGCTACAAGGGTGAGTTTACGCCATCACCTCATCCGAGAAATCATCTGGGCCATCGGTAGTAAGAGGTACATATCTTATTTTCAATAGTTAAGCTAATGTGTTGATAGATACCAAAGCATTTCACTCATTCATAGCATCTGCATTCACATCCATTTTGGGGTTATAGGTTGACCAACTAGAGTCTCCGCTCATGGTAGAGTCACTAATTGAGGGTAAGGTTGTCCTGAATCGGGGATGTCATGGTTGTGAGATTGAAGTCGCCAATCACCAACTTCCTTTCAATTTTGTTATATTAGATATGTTGGGTTTTGATGGCATTCTGGGCATAGATTTGGTTGTCTTCCTATCGTGCCGTCATAGATTGCCACCGTAGGAGAGTTACGTGTGTATATCGAGTAGGGATTGTTTCTATTTTCTGGGGAATCGAACCAATAGATTGTTGCTATCATTGCATGACCTGCATGGTCGAGGCAAACTTAGTTACTTCCTTGCGACCTTTTTGGCTAACGAGAATGGTATGGTTCGAGGTGTATTTCCTAGAGTGGTTTGTGAGTATCCAAATGTTTTCCCTAATGACCTCACCGAATTATTGCCTCACTATGAGGTCAAGTTTTCTATAGATTTAGTGCCTGGCACAACACCCATTTCCATGTCACCTTATAGGTTTGCACCAACCAAACTACTCATTTTAAAGGACCAATTACAAGAGTTGTTAGACAAGGTGTGATACCCCTGTTCCGTAGTATCCTAATTGGTCCTTAATTTGAGCATGATTATGTGTTTAATATGATTTTATGTGCCATTGTGCGAAAATATGTGATTTTAAATTTCTATCTGTTTACCGTAGGAATATCTGGTAGATTATCTGCTTTGGAAATCCCAAAATTGATTACGCCTTTGTGATTGGCATAAATTTTAGAGCCTACGATAAAATTTAATTGAAAATTGATTCGGGCCAGATTAAATTGATTTATTTAATGGCATTGTGCTCAAATTGTTTAAAATTATTAATTGTGGCTAGTGGGATTTGTTGTATTTGAGCACTACACCCTCATTTCCTCTCCTTTAGCTTCATTTGACTGATGAAAAGAACTCTAAGTAGAGAGAGGGCCGGCTGTTAGAGAGAGAGAGGGAGAGAATTGTGTAATTTTTTACTCAAGCTTGGATATTTGAAGTCTAGTTCAAGGATTAACCATAGATTGGGCTTCTAGGTAAGCAATTGATTCTTGAATTCATGAGTTTAAGGTGTAATCTTGTGTGTTCAAAGTTAATTAATGGTCAAGAGCATGTTTTGAATTTGTTTTGTTGAATTGGAAGTCCATATATGCATGCATGTATGTAATTGTTTGGAATTTGCATAATTGAGCTTGAATTGCATGATCCATGTAAATTTGTCGTTGAAGCTCATGTATAATCACCATTGGTATCATCTAAGTTGAGAATGAGAGCTAGACATCACATGCATGTACAATCTATAAAGATAAGAACTTTGAATGCATGATTGTGTATGTTAGAATTGAGTTTGGTGTCAATTTGAGCCATGCATGTGTTAAATCTTTGAAATTGAGCTCCATGATGATGTGTTTTGGTGTTTATACCATGTTAGTACAAGTATGTGTGGAATTGGAGCTATAAGATGCATGAAATGTTGGTTGAGAGTCGAATTAGAGCTCAAGAACACAATCTGGGAAACCCAAAATTTTGACGTCCGCTCGAGCGGGGTAATGGCCGCTCGAGCGGAAAATACGTGCTCCCAGTACTTTTTGCAGACTTGGCGTCCGCTCGAGCGGGGTATTTCACGCTCGAGCGGGGGAGCTTTGTAGACGGGCCTTCCACTTGAGCGCCCTATTTCACGCTCAAGCGTATTTTTCATGCAACCAGTACTTTTGCAGGCCTTAAGGGTCCGCTCAAGCGGGGAAGTCCACACTCAAGCGGAGACCCTATTTCTCGAAATTTTGTTTTTGCACTCTGTGTTTTGTTTTCCGTTCTCTTTCACTTGCAAACACTCTTAGGCATGCGTTAAGCATTGTAATTGAATTAAAGAGATAAGAATGAAGCCTAAAGAGGAAAATATGAATTAAAGAACGGATTAAATTAATTGTGACCCATGTGTGTTATGTGATGTGTAGGGTCAAGCTCTAGGGCAAATCCACAAGCCGATTACTGTGAGTAATATCTGACATATGTTATTGTCCAATTGCTACTTCTATGTAAGTTTTGTAAAGTTCATTAATTTGAATGGTGGACATAGTTTGATATGAAAGTCTGAAAGGCCTATGAGCCAGTTTGATCTGAATGTCTGAAAGGCCTATGTGCCAGTTTGATATGAAAGTCTGAAAGGCCTATGAGCCAGTTTGATCTGAATGTCTGAAAGGCTTATGTGCCAGTTTGATATGGAAGTCTGAAAGGCCTATGAGCCAGTTTGATCTGAACGTCTGAAAGGCCTATGTAGGCCTAAGAGCCAGTCTGATATGAAAGTTTGAAAAGGCCAAAGGCCAGTGGAAAAGAATGAATTGGGCCCAAGGCCGTCTGTTGTATAATGTTTCAATGCATTTCTCTTACTTGATATTATTCACTGGGCTTTCGCTCACGCTCATTCATGTGTTTGTAGGTGAGCCAAGAGAGGTCCAGACCCAGCCCCAGTAAAGCCTAAGTGGATCAACATAGGTTTTGGAAAGTCAGCCCTTGTGTCACACGCATGAGACCCATCTTCGCCCTTTTGTTATGTATTCATATTTTGTCATGTTGGCGAAGTTTTGTATATGTCTGTATATAGTTCCATGGGTTGACTTAGTTTTGGATGATCCTATCTGAACAGAATTTTATAGCACTGTATTTCAGTTGTGAGTTATTAATATATATATGTATGGTTTGTTTTGATGTGCCATGTAAGCATAGCTCTATGGACAAAGTTTTGAATTGCTTCCGTTTGATCCCCATTAACTCTGTTAAAATACGTTTGGTTTGGTTTGAGGCCGTAGGTAATCTCATGATTACTGGCCGGTTATGTTCTTAACCCACAGGGGCGGGGGCGAGTCATGACACAAGGGCTTTATATGCCCTAGCACTTCACCAGGGGGAGCACTGACTCTCTTTGCCAAAAAGAAGGATGGTTCATTGTGGCTATGTATAGACTACCTTAAGTTCAATAAGGTCACATTTAAGAACAAGTATTTGTTACCTAGAATAGATGACATTTTCGATCAACTTAACGGTTCCCGATGTTTCTCGAAGATTGATTTAAGGTTAGGTTATCATCAATTGAGAGTAAAGGAGGAGGATATTCTCAAAATAGCTTTTCGTACTCGAAATGGCCAATATGAGTTCCTTGACATGCCGTTCGACTTAACTAATGCCCCTGTCACTTTTATGGACTTGATAAATCGAGGCTTCTGAGAGCATCTCAACAAATTTGTAGTTGTATTTATGGATGACATATTGATATAATCATCATCTGAAGGGAAGCATGAAGAGCACCTCTGCATTGTCTTACAGTTGCTTAGAGAGCAAACGATTGTACACTAAGTACGAGAAGTGTGAATTTTGGCTTTCCAAAGTGAAATTTTTGGGCCACATCATTTCTGGAGAGGGGGTTATTGTAGAATCTTCCAAGGTTGAGGCAGTACAAAAGTGGGAGAGACCTAAAAATTCCTTTGAGATCCAAAGTATCTTGGGACTTCCATGTTATTATAGACATTTTATGAGAGATTTCTCTCCCCTAGCATCACAATTGACTAGATTGACTAGGAAATGGGTGAAGTTTGTTTAGAGTGAAGCATATGAGAAATCTTTTCAGGAGTTGAAGCTCAGGTTGATTATCACACCAATCCTAATCATTCTAGAGTGAGGTTTCAGTTACATGGTGTGTTGTGGTGCTTCTAAGAAGGGTCTAGGATGTGTTTTTGATGCAAGAGGGTAAGGTGGTAGCATATGGCTCCCGCCAACTGAAGAATCACGAGAGAAATTACCCAACACACAATCTGGAGCTAGCTACAGTCATCTTTGCCTTGAAACATTGGAGACACCACCTGTATGGTGACAGGTTTGATGTGTTTTCGGACCACAAAAGCCTCAAATATTTTTTTTTTTTAACAAGATTTGAACTTATATCAGAGGAGATGGATGGAGTTCATAGAAGATTACACTTTTGAGTTGCACTATCACCTAGGAAAGGCCAATGTAGTGGCTGATGCTTTGAGTAGGAAGTCTGTGAGTACCATGGCTAGTCTTGTCATTTGGGAGTAGGAGGTGTTGGGAGACGTTAGGGAATTTGACTTGAATCTTGGTGAGTTTACAGAGCATACCACATTACTTATAATTCTTGTATAACCTACATTAGTCAAACGAGTTGTAGAGGCACAACAAAATGATCTAGAAGTGGAAACAATCAGAGAGAAAATCTCCAAGGAGAAGAAGGAAGAGGGTTTGAGAGTGCATTCTGATTTAAGTATTCGGCATGTAGACCGCCTATTTGTGCCAGAATCCTGTAGAGATGAAGTGCTATGGGAATACCATCATTCTCACCTTGTGGTGCATCTAGGAGGCACAAAAATGTACCATGACCTTAGTCGTCAATTTTCGTGGAGAGGTATGAGACGAGATGTCGCCTTGTTTGTATCTAAATATCTAACATATCAACAAGTCAAAGCAGAACACTAAAAGCTAGCCGAGTTGTTGTAACCCTTATCGATAGCTGAGTGGAAGTGGAAACACATCAATATGGACTTTGTTTTAGGTCTTCCTAGAACACAAAAGGGTAATCAAGCTGTTTGAGTCATCGTGGATCGACTAAGTCAGCTCATTTTCTTGTTATGTGGATGAGGGATTCAGTTGATTGCTTAGCGAAGCTTTATGTTAGAGAGATTGTCCAACTTCACAGGGTTCCAGTAAGTATTGTCTCAGATAGAGACCCTCGTTTTGTAGCTCGGCTATGGTAGAGCTTACAAAGTGTTATGGGTATTTAATTAAATTTTAGCGCCGCTTATCACCCTCAAACTGACAATCAGTCTGAGTGCACTATCCAAATCTTAGAACACATGTTGAGAGCTTCCATTTTGGACTTCAAGGGTTCTTGGAAAAAGCACTTGCTTGTAGCGAAGTTTGCTTACAATAACAGTTGAAATTGTGCCTTTCAAAGCCCTATATAGGCATCCGTATAGATCACCAGTATGTTGGATCGAGGTGGGGTACTCACCCATGCTAGGACCAGAGTTAGTTTTTGAGACCGCAAAGAAAGCAGCCCTTATTCGGAAGAGGTTGATTACGGTTCAAAGTCTACAGAAAAGTTATGCCGACCGAATGATGAGACCTCTATCTTTTGAGGTTGGGGATCATGTGTTCTTGAAGATATCACCTAGAAGAGATTTGATGAGATTAGGTCGAAGTGGGAAGTTGTCACCTAGATTCATTGGTCCTTTTGACATCATAGAATGGGTGTGAAAAGTGGCCTATCATCTTGCGTTACCACCAGAATTTTTGAAACACACAATGTATTCCATGTCTCCATGCTTTGCAAGTATGACCCTGACCCTTCCCATGTCTTGGATTGGACAAACCATGAGGTGGATGAGAATGCCTCTTATGAGGAGAGATCGGTAAAGATCCTAGATTCCAGAGAACAAGTTTTGAGGGGCAAAACCATTCCTTTGGTCAAAGTGTTATGGCATCATCATGGGATATAAGAGGCTATTTGGGAACGGAAGTTGAAGTTCATGAGAAGTACCCAGATTTGTTTAATGACATGTAATATATTATTTTGTTATTCTCTTTAAGACTATGTATTTTGGCATATGGAAAGAAGTAAATAGAAAGTAATATAACTTCTTCATCTTCTAAACTTTTATGTCTTCATTCGAATTATGGGTTGATTTTGTTCCCAATTGATGAGGTCTTGATCGTTGTGGTTGTCGTTGGTATGTTGTTTGAATTCTTTGGGTTATCGAGATTTGTTGTTGGCGGGAATCATGCAATTTTGAGACGAAATTTCTTAAGGGGAGAAGATTGTAATATTTTGTTCTGGGAGACTGCTCGAGCAGTTAAGTGGTTGCTCGCGCGGTGATTCAAGGCTCCCAATATCTTGCCTATTTACAGCTGAGACCGCTCGAACGGTTAAGTGGTCACTCGAGCGGAGATGTGAGGCTTTCAGTAATTTCATCATAGAACTGCAAAACTTCTAAGAGATTGTGTTTACTGTTCGAGTAGTAAAATGTTCGATTAAGCAATATGTTCAAAAATCTCTTCATCACTCAAGCAATGGAATATTTGGTCGAGCTGTTCGGGGTCAAATATTTTATAACCCACTTTTTGACTCATTTCTCTCACTTTTTCCATCTTCTTCTATTTTCACTCCTCTATCCTTGTTCCTTCATCAAAAGTGTTGGTCTTGTTAAAAGCTACATTTTAAATCGATTGGATCGTGATATCTCAGAAGTTCATTTGTTGGGTCTTTATCTCTCCACACACAAGTGTAAGGTAGGAATATCTTTAACCTTGTATATCTATGTTTTGGTTTGATTATGTGTTAATTTCATGATATGTGTGTGATGTGGGATGGGTGATTGGTATATGCGCATTGGTGGTGATTGAGGGTTCTTGCATTAAAATTTTTTGAAATAAATGATTATCTCTTAACGAAAAATAATGCATACATCATGAACCTTGGAAAATGAAAGGATAGATGGAAAATCCCCAATTGCTCATGAAACCCTAACCATTGTTCATGGGCCTTGGTTGGTAAACAGGTGGAAATCAATGGGTGAATCGTGAATGTGTTGAGATAAAATAAGAGCTTTGGGTAATTTGTTTGATGTGTGATATGGTATTTGTAGACACCCGATTTTTTACTAGTCTTGAGACTTGGACGCTCCCTTTTAAGTTCCTGATGATGAAAACGAAAAGTGTTAATCTTTGCAAGTTCGACGACAGAAGTTCTAAGGATCGAGCTTCAAGCCCTCCAAATGACCTGTTTTGGATTTTAAAAAAATTGACCAAAATGAAAACCTTTTTTTAAAATGAGTTTTAGTGGTGCAACTCCAAATGTACCGCAATATTCTAAGGTTCATATTTTCAAAATCAAGGCATTGTATTCTTTCAAACAAACGGAGCCAGGAATATAGTGGAAACAAATGGAAAGGATGAAATCTTCAAAAATGCATGTTTCTCCTTTTAATTCAGGCTAACCTGCTCTTGTTGATCTAATGATGTGCCCACTGGCTGGCCGGACACCAAATGATGGCCAGACAAAAAAACACTTTTTGGGTACAGAGCATTTTCGGGGATTTTAGTTTTTTTGGCTTACCTACCACAAATATCTTAGATATTTGTGGCCTAAGCTCTATATATAGAGCTCGCCAGCTCTTTTCAAAGGGTTGGAAAAAGACGGTGCCTAAGGATAGATAAGCTTGAGAGCTCTTCTCTCTTCTTCATCTCCTACCTACCTTCAACCTTAACACCCATTTCTTCATTAAAGCTTGATCCTAAGCTCTAGATAAAGGACTTTGGATATTAAAGAACACCCCTAAAAGCTCTTGAGAGACCTTAGAGGGAGTTTGTGAACAAAAAGGCCCATCCTCTTCAAGAGGCAAATCCTTGGTCCCTTGGATCATCTTTACTCTACTTCTCTTCTTAATTTAAGCTTTGTTTTCATCATGTGAATATTGTAAGTCCTGATAGATGTAGAACTTTAGCCATCCATCTATTGAGTTGATAGCCATTTCTTTACTTCTTTGCTTTCCTTAGCTTTAAATTTATAGTTATTATGTATTTTAAATCCTCGTGGATGTGCTTGGGAGTAGTTTTAGCCATCCATTCACAAGTTCAATAAGTAGAATAACTCTTCTCCTTATTACACCACTTATCTTCACCTATCATCTCTCTCAAATGTGTTAATCTATGTATTTCAATTCTGTACTCAATGACAATGAGCGTTAGGGGTTGTTTCATGAAGATGCTTGAGTGATCTATGGGATTTGGTGTTGATAAATGTTGTTCTCTCTTTTCATTGAGTATTTTGAAAGTAAACCAAGAGATTTTGGGTCAAAGGAAATTGAAACCTCCTTTCTCAATCATTGTTGAACATAGAAAGGGGTGTTATCATCCTTGTTCTATGACTAGATAAGGAGTTTTTAATGAATTTGGTGAATCCCTTGTTTTAGTAAGCAAAGCTTCTAACAAGAAATGATTTGCATTAATCTACACTCTCCACTTAATAGAATGGATTTGGATATTAACTTGCCTTTATTCACAAAGAGAATATGTAGGTTCCAATCTATTTCTTGGGCTTGAATTTGTTCTTGATTTTGATCTATTTAATTTGTTCCTTTGGGTAAAATATCTATTGTATATATCTGTTTATGTTGTTGCTGAGGGAAAAGCCCATCTATCTCCCCTCTAAGTGATCCCTGCTAATAGAAGGGGTGAAAGGTTTGAGAACCCCCCAAAATGCCTCCCTTTGGCCTCTGTCCTAAGATCCCGCACTGACCTAATCACTAGCCGGAAAGGGAATTCGGCCAGCTCATTTCTACTTCGGTTGGCTCATTTGTGTTTGAATGCTAATGGATTAAGGTTATGTTATTTACTTTGAAGTGTAGATGATTCTTATGCTGTGGATTTTATCCAAGAAAATCCCTTTTCAAAAAATTCATGAAGTTAGAGCATACCCAAAATTTACGACACAATCTATATTTGAATGCCTCAGATAGTAATGATAGTATTATTAAAAATCAGAATACGGATTTACATTGATTATAAAGACCACATTATGACTTAGTAGAGGCCAATCTTTGATCGGGTGAGTGGGGTGCTCAATTAATGACCTTTCCCTCTTATACCTATGTTCTCGAGACACTTCGGTTATAACAGACGGTGGCCTTTGACATGAGTCACGGGTTTCTTAATTTTCCTAAAAAGATTAAATGGCGACTTTGAAATTTGATGATGTTAGTCCATTTTTGGCAATATTTTGCAATAAAATGGATTTTCTATAAAAGTTTCCGGATTTGGACTCTCATTTTCTGTTTCAAATTGCACTAGCGATATTAGATCAAAAATCGGGAGTCTGAACTATTGGGCGTGCTTGGTAACCTCGAAAACCATCCTATAGTTTCTGGCAACTCTGCTGGGGATATTAAGAGAACATGACTCAAACTTCATAATGTGGATTTTATCTTCATATGTATATTCATTGCATTTCATGCATAGTGCACTTAAAGTCATTGTATTTGTCATCTAACATCTCGGACGGCATGTTGAACATGGGCTTTGTTATAGTGGAAGTACAAGCCTTTGATCTGGACTGCCAATGTACCGTTTGATCCTTCCTTCATTTAGGTGTTGGGTATGGTAAGTATATCAGGTGTCTTGTTGAGGTACCTCTTTTGACCAAAATGACCTAGTTCATATACTCAGCTTTAGCAACTTCCACAAAATATGACATGATGCTCTCTTGTGTCTGAGATGTAGTGATACCAATTGTTTGAATAGTGAAACCCTAGTTCATCTTCCAACTAGGACAGGGTATCCCAAGCCCCCATAGTGGTGTTTTGGTTCACTTTATTTGCTATATGCTATATGTAGGATCCTATACAGAGGCTCATTTATAATGTCAATGGTTCAAATACATCAGTGGTTGGATTGAGAATAGTTTGGAGGGTATACAGTGGTTAGTGATACAAATTGAGCTGAATTGGTGTCAGATTCATGTTTGATAGATGTGTTGTTAGCTAATTTGCTACTGAATTTTCATTTGATGTATGTTCTTTTCCTTTCTTTGCTAGGTAGTTGGTTCATCATAGTTTCAGAAAATTTTGATGCCCCTAAAACCCTGTGGACTTGTGCTGATGTAAAGTCACAGATCTTGTTCAAGGTTAGCCAATGTTAATGTCATTTCCATCAATATCTAGAAAAAGAGTCAAACAAGTAGCGTTGGTTCAGAACCCGTCATATCTCAATCTCCTTTACAAATTTTACGTCAGTCACCCCTCAGATCTCCTCTATTCGGTACCCCAGTAAGCCATTCTCTAGTTCCTTTAATGGCTTAGAATCTTCCAAATATCACAGAAATGATCGCCAACCTTTAGCCGTCCATGGATGCTATTAATCATATAGTAGCTGGCCAGGGTGATACCATTGTTGGAATGCAACAAACAGCCAGGGCAACTATTGCCCATCCACAGCTAGTTAACCATTCAGGTCTGGACCTACCTCTGCCTATTGAGAATTTCCCAAGTTTTGGTCAACCAGAAGAACTAGCCCAAGCTCCTACTACTAGAGCCCCAGTACATCAAGTTGAGGAACTCTTTCTCCCTTGACATTGCTGAATTTGATCCAGACATGCTAAAGTAGCCAAGTTAAAGAATTTTTTCAAAAAATCTGAGGGGATTAATTCCATTCCTGATATAGATGATGGTTACACAAAGGTGCTATCAAATTACCAGAAAGATTGAAGATGCCACATAATGACTGGTTTGACGGATCAAGGGATCCTATGGTACATAGCCATTTATTCTTAGATATTCTAAAACCTATGGGTCTAACTTGCCCTCAGAAGTTGTCTCTGTTTGGAAGGACTTTGTCGGGAATTGCTACAACTTGGTATGCCAAACTGGAGCATAAGCTGAAGCAAAATTGGGAGGAGTTGGCTGAGACATTCATTGCTCAGTACTCTTCTAAGACATAGATTGAGGAGACCACCGGGAATTTAGAAGCCATACGTCCAAAGCCAAAGGAAAGCTTCATCGAATTCATAGCAAGATGGAGAGCCAAGGCAACCATGATGACCAATAGGTCCTCATAGAAGGATCATATTCGGATAGTGATAAGGAACCTTCATGGCAAGATGTTACAAAAGATAATAGTTCTCCCACTTTTTACCTTCAAAGATATGCATGAGATAGGAGTTCAGATTGAGGATGCTATGAAATAGGAAATCATCATAGATGAGAAAAAACGTGTAAGAAAGGCTTTTGTTTGTGGTTCCAATGTTACTAGTAGTAGTAACACATAGGGTCGTGCAAAATACCACCAATCCGCTTAAACCGTACCGATCTGCATCAATATGCACCGCTCTAACTACTAACTGCTATTTAAACTTTAAAATTTATAATCCACCAATCAAACCGCTCCGCTCCGCTATAGTTAATACATATATTTTTTAACTTCCAATGAAATATTAATGTAAAAATGAGTGTGAGAGAAATTTAAGATATGAAATTTGGTACAAATTAGTGGTTATATGTATGAAACATATTATGTAAAATTACTTTGTGTTACATATCTAAAAAGTATTATACAAATTAATGTTATATACTATACAAATGTATGATAATTAGTTAGAATATTCTTCAATTCGCCAATTTACCAAAAACTGCCCAAACTGCAATTTGTCAATACGCTAATCTACTAACCTGCCATGGTTTGTAATTTTACTCTCAAACCGCCCGAACCGCATCGTGCACACCCCTAGTAACACAGTCACGAAACCTTTAGAAGTTAGTATTGTCATTACCTCCTCAAAAACAGCCAATCCCTTTGTTGATGCCACCCTACAGTCTTACAATTTGAACTGTTTCCCAAACTGTGATTTTTACCCGCTCTATATGACTCGAACCCGAGCCCTGAAAACATTGGTGAAAAAAGGCCATCTCAAACTACCTAATCCCTGGCCTCTTCCTAACCCTCTTCTACCTAGGCATCATGCATGCAAGTATTGTGTCTTTCACCAGCAACAAAGCCATGAAACCAACCGTTGCATTCATCTCCGCCATGAGATCCAAGACCTCATAGATTGCAAAATCATAGCTCCCCCACAAGCCCCACCAAAAAGGCCGAATGTCACTACGAACCCTTTGCCTACCCATGATCGAGCCCTACTACCTCTTCGTCTTAACCTTATCCATATACTATCCCCCGTCTTTGACCCAGTATATACATCACTCCTTCCTACTTACCCAAACCTGAAGTCCACATTCCGA
The DNA here is from genome assembly GCA_025200525.1 of Camellia lanceoleosa. Classification (NCBI taxonomy): domain Eukaryota; kingdom Viridiplantae; phylum Streptophyta; class Magnoliopsida; order Ericales; family Theaceae; genus Camellia; species Camellia lanceoleosa. The sequence continues at coordinate 100,336,566 of CM045760.1, forward strand.
AAAATATCAATCTGTGCATGATGGATACGACTCAACCTTAGTTGGCATCCAAAAATCCTATGGTGGCAACAGAGGCGCAAGTGATGGAAATTGGGGATTTGTCAGGATATAATCCCAGCAGATATATAGTACTAGTTGGTCATCCAAAGCCAAAGGTTGCTTTGCTTGATGCATTCACTATTGATGTCATCAGAAGGGATGTACTTGAGCAAGGGCTAGATGACTTACTCGATTTGGAAAAAGACTTGGATAACCTCAATTTGTTTGAAGAATAAAGCCTAGGAGATGTACAAATTGAATGGTGGAACTTGAATAATTGGGCCAGTGTCCATGGATGGCAAGCAGTGAGGAGGATATAGAAACAGATGGAAGTGATAAGGAAACAAGAAAAACAACACGAGCCGCTAAAAAAGCAAAGGGGAAGGAAAATTAAGGTGAATATAGTGAAACCGAGGAAAGCAATAAGCTAAGAGAGTTAAAAAAAAAAAGAGATTGGAAAAGAAGTATAAGGAGGAGAAGTTGAGAGGGTAGTTCCCGAATCCAAGAACATTGGGGCAACTAACTCAACATCTAAAGAAGAAATGCAACAAGCTAGCCGAGCATGGGCACATTTGAGAATGAGGGACATCTTTGTAGAAATCTGGTCAACATCACCTTACCAACCAAAAAGAGATGATTACAATGTATGGATGATACATGTTGAGCCGGACAATGTCCTATCTATAAATAAAAGGGAATGGTGGGAAGACAATGATCTATATTTCGCCAACACTAATGAAGGTTGGGAAAAGAATGCACCAGATGATACTTGGTATTCCGAAGAGATTGATCATCTAACTAGGAGCGGGTGTTTCTTTAAGTACTTACATCTGGATCAGGGTGAGCCATCAAGAAAGGATATAGAGAAAGGAAAAGAAAAGGAAAAGGAAAAAGAGAAAAATATGGTCCTTAAGCAGTTGAAGAAGATTCAAGCCAATATCTCGAGATTGCTTATGGCATCACGAGAACACCGATAGACCATGTTCACAGCGTTAAGCAAAGTCAAGTTGTCCATTGATACTATACCAGACCAATTAGTGTCATTGATCACGCCAACTGGGCCCATTCCATCTATGACTTTCTCAGATAAGGAGCTTCCTCCAGAGGGATCAAAGCACAACAAGCCTTTGTATGTGTCTCAGGAATGCCAGAAAAAGTGGGTTCTTAGAAAAAGTGGGTTCTTGTGGTTTTAATTAACACTAGGTTAGCCATAAATCTGTGTCCTTCGCGCATTGCTTACGCAATAGGGTTGAAGCTGGCATACTTTGTACCAATAAGTCAACTGATCCGAGTGTATGACAACACTAGCCAAGAGGTTGTGGGCTCCATTAAAATATAGATTCTCGTGGGACCATCTGAGCACAAAACTGAGTTCCACGTATGGATATGTCAGCAACTTTTAATTTGCCATTGGGTAGACCTTGGTTACTTCAAATGAAAATCGTCTCATCCACAACATGCTGGGGCAATCGCTACTGTCTTTGGAAATTCATCTATCTATCCTCCACCCGAGATTACAACCCCAGTATTGGAGATAGATCATGGGGAAGAAGACATTTTCTTTTCTAGATTCACTTTAGGCAAGACTTAGTTAGTCCAAACTATCATGGCAGATGAAGATGGGATGTACCTAAGTGCTTAGTCAATCTATTTCATGAGCAAATTAGGACATATCCCAGGGATGGGACTTGGAATGAGTGGAAGGAAAGGTATTGCTGTGGCAAAGGAAGTTATCCATAATTCTCATTCCTTCGGGTTAAGGAACAGACCCACGAAAGATGATTGGAAGAAGAAGGGGGATGAGCTAAAAGAAAGGGCCAATGCTAAAAGCGCAGGCAAGCAATATGAATTGAAGCACAAACCAATACGGGAAACCTTAAATGGTCATTTTGTCAAAGAAGGAGATGATTTTCCCTTTTGTGGTTTTCCTAAACCATGGGTGAACCCCGAGACAAAAGAGCGTCTCCCCGAATTTGAGGTTTTTTTTTTTTTTACCACCAGCTATCTGGAAATGAGGACGAGGAAGCAGACTTTGGAAGTGGAATGGACCAGGAAATGAGCAACTATCTGGGCAAAATGGTGGGGGGACAAAGTGGAGTTGACATTGGCTAATTGTGAAGTTATCACCGAGTTACAGGGTTTTGAGAATGTTAGTATTTTTGTGATCAGGGAAGGATCATCCGCGGATTACAGTAATCTCATCTTGGATGCATCTAAGGCACCTCGTTTGACTTGGTAACTCAAGAAGGGTTATATTGTGGAGTCAAAATCTGATAGTGAATCCGAGTCTGATTCCATCTAGTTTGTAGAGTTAAAGTTGGACTCGAGTTCTTCTGGTAGTTCTGAGTCGGGTGGTTCTGAGGTTCATAACCTAGATGCCACTGTCTTGTCTTGGTCGTCTTTTTCATTTTCTTTTGAGTCCACTGTATCTGCTGAGCCAGACCTGATAAATGAGAATCATATGGATTGTGCTTACTTTTCTGTGCCCTTAATTTATTACATTGACCAAAATTTTCAAAATTTTGATGAAATCGAAGATGAAGAAATTCCTCGAGTTTTGAAAATTTTGATTAATTGGGAGGAGGAGAGGCATACAAAACCTTTGATGGATGAGATTGTTTTGATTAATGTGGAGGATCCTCGCTTGGCCCAGATTGGTTGCACGCTATCTTTAGAGGAATGGAAACGATTAGTCACTTTGTTAAAAGAATTTAAAGATGTTTTTGTGTGATCCTACGAAGACATGCCTAGAATCGATCATGAGATTATCCAACACAGAATCCCTCTTGATCCCCAGGCTAAATTTGTCAAGCAGAAGCTCCATAGAATTCGGCTAGACTAGGCATTAAAGATTAAGGAGGAGGTTACTAAGTAGATCAATGCAGGATTTCTGATTGTGTTCGAATATCTGACGTGGTTAGAAAATATCATACCAGATCCAAAAAAGGACAACCAAATTTGAATTTGCGTTGATTTCAAAGATTTGAATAAGGCCATCCCCAAAGACGATTTCCCGCTGCCGCACATTGATGAATTGGTAGACTTCATTGCAGGTCATGCCCTACTTTTATTTATGGATAAGTTTTCAAGGTATAATTAGATCTCACTGGCGCTTGAGGCCAGAGAGAAGATGGCATTCACCACTCAATAGGCGACTTACTGCTATCGGGTTATGCCATCCTAGTTGAAAAACGCCGGAACCACTTGCAAGAGAGCAGCAACCACCATATTGCATGACATAATTCATAAGGAGGTTGAAGTGTACGTGGAAGATATGATTGTCGAGTCTAAGGAATGAGAAGGTCACTATGAAGCGTTGAGAAGGTTCTTTGAAAGAATTTGAGAGTATATGTTAAGACTAAACTTGCAAAAGTGTACTTTTGAGGTAACTGCAGAGAAGATGTTGGAGTTCTTAATCACTCAATATGGAATTGAGGTTGATCCATCCAAAAATCAAGGCCATCTTAGAAATGCCCTCACCAATGACTGAAAAGGAGGTGTGAGGCTTTCTAGGGAAAGTGCATTTCATAAGAAGGTTTATTTCTAAATTAGCCTCCACTTGTGAACCACTCTTTGTGTCATAACTTGAACCTGCCCCTAGAGGTTTGGATGATAACCAACCAGTAATCATGAGATTACTTACGGCCTCAGACAGAAATTAAATCATATTTAATTATATGGGGCCAGAACCAGAAGCAGAGATATAAAATTTTGTCCAATGAGCTATGCATATATGGCATAAATCAAAAACATCTTATACGTATAACTCAAAATCATGCAACACACCTTATTTAAACATTCATTTCAGATTAGAGGTACAAAGACTTAAACACAAAAGTATTATTCATAACCTTACAAAACTTAAACTTCTTATAACCAAAAGATGGCCAAGCATGACCAATAAAAAAAAAACAAAAGACAAAATCCTTGTGCATGAGGCATACTTGGCTGACTCCACAGAAACTCGATATTCCTCCATAGGTTCACTAGGGCTAGACATCCCGCTGTTCACCTACATACATATATATAACAAAGTGAGCAAAGGCGCAGTGAATAACATCAAAGTAAATGGGTTATATGAATGAGTTCTATTAAGTAACATAAGCAATTCTATATCATAAACAATTCATAATGGAACAATCTTGGGTCCGATAGATGGTAGAACGGCCTTAAGTCCAACGTATAACAGATGAATATAACAGAATCAATAATATCTTGGGCAAATTATATATACCTCCCTCAAGGTTTAGCTAAATTATAGATACCCCCTTAAGATTTCAAAAATTACAGATACCCCCCTGAGGTTTATATTTTCATAACAAATTGCCCCCTGAGGTTTATATTTTCATAACAATTTGCCCCCTAATTTGTTATTCAAATAGTGCCTTCAGGGGGGTATCTGTAATTTTGCTAAACCTCGAGGGGGGTATATGTAATTTGCCCTAATATCTTAATGGAACAATGTACATAACAGAATTGATCATATCTTAATGGAACGATCTTGGATCCAATCATTTACACTTGTATAATGACCATTCAATCAACTCATAACAGATAATCAGACTTATCAAATATTCAGAACGATCTTGGGTCCATCTTGCCAAATATACAGAACGACCTTGGGTCCATTTCAGATATACAGAACGACCTTAGGTCCATTATAGACGTTCGTATTTCATCAAACACATTTGCAGATATCATGTTGATCAGACAGATAGAAACCCATTCACATTTGCAAAATCACAAATTCGGAAAACTTATTACATTAAGACATTCAGAAAATAGAGTAATTAAGAAAATATTTTTGCTAAGATATTACTCACTATGATTCGGTTGCTGGCACGTCCTCGCTGACGGTCATACATAATTATAAACATACACATAATGGATTACTTTGCTTAACTAGATTGTTCTTTAACATATTCAATTCTTTTAAGTCTCATTCTAACTCATAGATTCATTTAGGAGGCTCAATTCATGCCTAAGGATGTTTAGAAAGGGATGAGAATGCCAAAATGGATAAACATGACATTTGAAAATATGCTAAAATAAGACACTTCACTAGAGTGCAACATTGGTTACTCGAGCGGACCACATGGTCTGCAAAAGTACTAGATTGTCTAAATCTAGGCTCAATGGTCGCTCGAGCCGATGTGCAAAATGAACTGAGGTTGCTCGAGCGTCAACTTGGTCACTTGAGCCAACTGTAAATGTCTACAAAAATACTGGATGCATGAAATGTGTGCTCGAACGACAAATTATTAGCTCAAATGGTGAGGCAGAATTGAATTTGAACTTCAAAACACATGTTCAAAGTATGGATTCATGCAAGACTTGTCCAAAAACTTGAAAACATGAAATTAAACATAAACACTTGATGATTTACAAATCTTATGCTCAAAACATCATGAATTCAACTCAAATGATCATGCATGTAACATTTAACTTCAAATTCATTTCCAAAGTTTACAAGAACATAAAATCCAACTTCAAACTCTTATGAATCATGAGTGCATGTATGAGATAGTTTCAAGACTCAACATGGATGACATGAATCATACTCAAACTTATGAAACTCTACTAAATTATGCATGTATGTATCAATTAACCTCCAATTCTTCATCCTAAGCTCAATTCTTACATTTAAACACATAATCTTCTTGAATTGACATATGAAATGACTTGGTTTCATAAATTAAGAGTTAATCACTTACTTGAAGTCTTCAATCAAGCAAATTCTAGCAAGAACTTGAGTTGTTCTACCCAATCCTCCAATTTCCTTGTCAAATTCTAAGTCCTCTAGCCTCCCCTCTCTCTCTAAAACTTGCAAAACCTAAGCCAAAATGTGATTATTAAGCTCAAGCTCTTAATTATAACATATATATACATGTGAATTAGATTAGAGTATTAATTAAGGTTTAAGATTAACTAATCACACTTAATTCTAATTGATTTAATCTAATTAATTTAATCTGAATAAAATTTTAATCAAACTTCCCATTAGGCTCTAACAATTATGCCATGCACAATAAATTAATCAATTCCGGTTTCTATCACCATTAAGACCTTCAATTTCAAATTATCACAGAAATCACAACCGATATTCCTACGGCAAACAGATAGGAATCTAAAAATCATATAAAACACATAATTAGCATTTAGATTCACACTAAGCACATGCGCACATGCAAAATTAAAGGATTAAAGACATAATACGTGACCGGGTTGTTACACTTTGGCTTGCTGAAGAAAGGGAAGAAGTTCTAATGGGATGACCGATGCAATCACTCCTTTGAGCAAATCAAACAAAATCTACATAATCCGCCCGTGTTGTCACCCCTAAACCAAGGAAACCATTGATCTCATACCTATCAGTAACTGTGTCTATATAGGCTGTATGCTAGTGCAAGAATCGGAAGAGAATGTGGAGAACGCCATATATTATTTGAGCAAGAAAATGTTAGAATATGAAATCCATTACACCCCTATGGAAAAGGCCTATCTGGCCTTGGTATAGGCCACCAAAAAATTGAGGCATTACTTGTTAGCACACTCGATAATCCTGGTTCTAAGGTTAGATCCCATCAAATATCTTGTCACAACCCAAACCCGCCCTTAGAGGTTTACGTCATGACCTGCCAGTAATCCCAAATTACCTTCGGCCTCAAGGACAAAATCAATCATAATATAATAACGGAGCTTAGCAGAAGCAATAATGAAAAATAACTAAGTCCATTGAGCAGTGAATACATACTAAATTCATAAATATTTAAAAAATTTAAACTTCATACATACTTATATACATTACACCAAAGATAGACTTCTTATACAACATTCATCCATAACAAGTTCCAAAATAACAAAAGTAAACAAAACAAAAGGAAGGGTTGACAAAGTTTGACTCCTCTCGAGTCTATGCACGCCCCATTACGGAGGCACTTCAAAAATGGCTTTAAAGGGGTAGACTCCAAGGCTGCCTTAGACTTGACGTTCCACTTGCTTACCTACATATATATATATATGTATATAAGGGAGAGTGGTGAGATGGAGCCCAGTGAGTAATATCAATATAAATGGTTTAAATGAATAAAGTCTAACATGATACAAAAATATCTTTCATTTTCTAAAACAATCTGTTTTAATAAGCAAAACAATTCGATTAACAATCATATCAATCCTTTGCAATAACAATCATTATTCAAATCATTATACGTGGTACATCCAATAGAGTAATAACGAAATGATGTGCCAGATCCAATAGGACCACTAGGGTCATTCCAATAGGACCACAATGGGTCAGTCAATAATCCATAATTCAATGTGGACCATTAAGGTCTAACATCAGAGATTTCTATGTTTCAATTAATCTAATGGCCCATGGTACTGTTTCCCCTAGGTGAGGGCGTATTGATCAATGGGCCATGGTATTGTTTCCCCCAGACGAGGGCCTCACTAAAGGATGCAACGATTACAATTTCAAAAAGGACATTCATTCATGGATAAAAAAATAAGATTCAAAATATCATTCTTAACCAGTTCAAAATACTTTTCGAACATTGTTTTATAAAGACATGACTTACGGTAGGTTGTACCGATATTAAGCCTCAGGTGTCCACCAACACAATACGCATAACAAAGCACGCATTGAAACACATGTTTCAAGTAAATGTTCTACTTAATATAATCCGCTTTTTAATGTGTTTCTAATTCATTTCCTAATTAAGAATGCCTAAACAATGTCCAAGGATGTGTATAAGAGCATGAGGATGAAAGCTTGTATATGGGAGTGTATTTCAAAAATGCTAAAAACAGGGCAGTTCGCTCAAGTGCACCTTTAGTCGCTTGACTAGTGTGCAAAAGTATTGGATGGTTGAAAACTAGGCTCGATGGTCACTCGAGCCAATTATGAAAAATGAACTAAGGTCGCTCAAGTGGATCCTTTGTCGCTCGAGCGGTCTGTAAAACTTCTAGACACATATAAAGTGCGCTCAAGCGACATATTCATTGCTCGAGCGAAGTGAACGAATTCTGGGTTTTCCAGAATTGAATTCTAAGTTCCAAAGCATGACTATCAACCCCAAAATCTTGCATGGCTTGAGGAATTATAAGGAAACACTTAACAAAACATGAATAATTGATAGTTATCAAAACATAATTCAAAATTTCTTTCACATTTTCCAAAACAAAGCTCAAAACTCTTCAATCTTGCCATGCATGTGTTGAATTCAACTCTTTTATTTTCAAAACATGTTCACATGAGATGATATGTGTGAAATCATGAAGAACCTTCAAAGATAGCTAGTGTAACATCATGCATGTAAAGATTTTGTTGACAATTAAGCTTGAGAATGATGAATTATGCATGCATGTCTCAACTAAATTCATGTTTACCACATTCAAGGTGATTCTGACATTTCCTTAACAAATTCATACAATGATCCTACAAACTTCATGAATTATCTATCAAGATTATAGTGAAAGATCATACCTAGAGCTTGAATTTGGTGATAATCTAGCTTAATCTCTTCAATCCTTCCCAATTCTCCCCCCATCTCTCTCTCTAGAAGTTGAGCTCAAAACATGTTTACAACATATATATATAGGGTGGATTAAGTGAGACTAATTAAGTAGGATTAAGGCTAATTAAGCTAGTTTAAGTCTAATTAATTCTAATCAATTCTAATTGATTTATTCTAATTATTTTGATCTGAATCAAATTTTAATCAAACTTACCATATGATCCTAAATATTTCAATCAACCTATTGAACTAGTCAATTTTGGTTTTTGAATCCGTTTGGGCTTTCAATTCCGATTTCCAAGTTGGTATTCTAACAAATAATCCATAAGCAAACAGATAGGCTGAAATTAAACATATAATCATTCAATTATGCTCACTAAAATATTATATAAAAATAAGATGTATGTTAGGGTCATCAAAGTCTCTCCCCCTTTATAGCGATCATGATTTGACCCGACCCATTTATTTCTTTTGAATTCAGGAAACCATATCCGTAGCGATTGTTCTTCTTCCTATTATGTTTGGTTTTGGCTTCAGGGGTCAACACTAGTCTTGGTGGTGTCGACATTGCCTTCCTTTTCTTGTTTTGTTCAGCTTTTAGGGTCGACCATTGTCTGTTGCTTTCCTCTTGGTATTGCTACTGGTTTTTGGGATCGACACCCTAAGTTCCTAGGGCCGACCCTTCCCTTGCTGTTTTGTTCTGGGTTGTCTACTGAAATATAGGGTGGACCCATGTTTACTGCAAACATAAATGTCTCAGCATTTCTTCTTGAGGGTCGACACCACTGCCTTGGCGGGGGGGTCGACGCCTATGAGTTTTTCTCAGATTTTTGGACTTGTTTTGGGGCCTACCTTTTGGGGTTTCTGACTTATTCTTTTCAATGAATTTTGGGATATTATTCTACTACTATGATAAAACCCAAACACTATTTTCTTTTCATTCTTCTCTCTCTCTCTCTCTCTTTGAAACTCAATTTTTCTCTCATAGATCTCTAGATCTACTCAATTTGAGACATCTTTACACCTTAATCCTTTGAGAAAGGTTGTAAATCATGTCAAGAGCTTCTTTTTTATCCAAGAGGTTCATGATTTCATAAACGTTGAGTTTTTCCAAGTTCTCCTCTTCCACCTTTATACTTGAGGTAGGGATTTCTAGACCTTCAATATGATTTTTACACTAGTTATTTGTTATTTTGAAAGATCTGTGGATTTGGGTGTCTTGGGCTAAACTTGGGGTTTGGATTTGAAATGTAAAAGCGAGATTTTTCAAATGGGTTCTTGAACAGTGTTATGGTTTTGTATTGGTGGTTGAGATATGTTGAAATAGTGGTTTTCCTTTACTCAAGCGTGATTTTGAAAGAAAATGAGGTTTTGGTCTAAAACCATGGGTTTTGGCTTGTGTTAGAAAACAATGAAAAATGATGTTGGTTTTTATAAGATTGGGAGGAATATGGATATTGATGATGATATGTAACATCGCTCACATCTTGGAAATGATGGAAAATATATTTATTGTTATTGAAACTTTCTATTTATTAGAAATATCTATTTTAGGGTATCGGTGGAAGATAACTTTGATTGTTGTAGAAATTGCATGCGAATTAGATGAACCGAAACAAATTCCTTATCCATATCACATTGAGCATTATTGCATACTTAATCATTGAAAATGAATTGTTTTGAGGGAAAGGGATGAATACCTTGGTGAATCTGAATAATTGATGTGGTTCCTTCAAATTAAGTTGGCATGTGTGTCAATGGTGAAAGTCCTAAAAAATGGTCATATACATGGGTGTCGATTCCCGCGGACAAAATTTCCATGTTATGGCAATAATAGTGCTTGTATAACCTACATTTACATGGGTGCCAGTTCACGGTTTCCTACGGACGAAATTTTCGTGAAAGGTTGTAGTTGTGTAGAGATTCACAGTGTGTTGTATTCACCGCCATGTTACTAATGTTCAAAGATTATTTCATGAATTTATATATAATCTGGCATTGCATTATTTTGAGATGGAAATGTGGAATTGTTTTACAAGGGCATGGCATATGCATTCACCTTATGACTTCGTTAAGATTCATACATTATGTTGTAGTATCTCTACTAGGCTTTGGCTCACCCTATGTGAAAAACAACTTTCAGGTGTTGATGATATATGCCTCCTCCAAGAACTTAGCTTTGGAGGACTTGGAGCTGAAGGCTTCATTTTGTGATTTGTTGTAATTATTTTGTAACAAGCCTAGGGCTTTATTTGTATTGAGTTGAAACTCACTTTTGATGTGACCAAGCGTTGCTTGGAGAGTTGTAGCCATTATGGCATTTAATTATCTGTTCTACTTTTATTCCATTTTGTTCATATGTCACATATGCTATAGATTCATGATTAGGGCTTATGAATATATAACTACATATGTCACATTTTGTACAGTCAATTTATATGAATGAAAGGTAATCATTTGGAAATGTATCGTCATTTATTGTATGTGGTGAAATGGGATATCATTATTATTTCAAGACATTAGAACTTGGTATCAAAGCGTACCAAGTTTAAATACTTTTGGTACATGGAAAGTGGTTCTTACCACAATGGGTTTATCTCGCTTGGTAGAGATGATTGTATGTATGGTATGCTATGTGATAACATGCTTATGTGACTAAGTGGGTATGGAATTTAATTTCTAAGATATTGATTGGGTCTACGGGTTTCTAGAAGTTCTGTTAGAAGAACACTTGATCACTGCTATTTCTAATTGGAACTTTGGCAACATCGCGGAACAATCATTATCTAGAAAGGAAGTTTGTTTGTGTTTATGTGATTATGTGCTTATGTAGAGTGAATTAATTATTGTCCACTATATTAGGACATGAGTGAGTTAGTTTCGGCATATTTGTGAATGTGTTAATCGGTTGTGTTACCTTTATTAGGATGCTAAGACATGGTGGTGGTTGGCATGGCAAGCCTAGACGGTAGAAAGTGTCGTTACCAGATGAAATTCCGACATAGGAGGAAGGAGTTGGTCAGGCCAATGTGGCTGAACCAGTAGATCAGCAAGCCATGGGCACTTTGGTCCATGAAATGATAGGGGCTTTGCGAGAATCTATGGACATTCTCAAAGCTGAGAATCAAGTCCAGGCCCATGTTGCTGATATAAGGCCGCCTTTCTTGAAAAGGGAGTTCTTTCGGTCTAATCCAAATGAGTTTTTGGGTGATTTGAAAGAGCCTTTGAAAGTAGATGAATGGCTTGAGCAAATAGTGAAAACATTCGAGATGCTTGGCATCGAGGACGATGGGCTGAAAGTGACCTTGGTATCCTTCCAGCTAAGGGGAGATGAGGGTCAATGGTGGAAGTATGTGCGTGGGCGCATTGGAGTGACTTCGGGGGCTTTGTCAACGCATTCTAGGACAAGTTTTTGCCTCCCAGTACTAGGGAGAAGTTGAGAGATCAATTTCTGAAGCTCAAGCAGTTGAGCACACCTGTAGCTGAATTTGAGGCACCTTTCACTAGCCTTTCTAGATTTTCACCTGAGCTTGTGACGACGGAGGAACGTTGTTGTATAGAGTTTGAGAATTGGTCTCTTGAACAAGGGGAATAAATTCCAATAGGACGATTGATGTCAGTTTGCCTTCGAATAAGTTAAGCAATATCTGCAGAATCTACTTGTATTGTCACCTCTAGAGCCAAAAAAGCTGCTGATCATGTACCTGTCAGTAACGGAGTCAACTATGGGAATTATGCTTACACAAGAGTCAGACACTAAGGTGGAGAAGGCCATTTACTATCTAAGTAAAAAGATGCTGGAGTATGAGACCTGTTACACTCCTCTGGAGAAGGCTTGTTTAGCTTTGGTCTGGGCCACTAGGAAGTTGAGACACTACCTGTTAGCCCATTCAATAATTCTGGTTTCAAGATTGGATCTCATTAAATATCACTTCAAGAAACAAGCATTTACAGGTAAACTAGCTTGTTGGTTCTTTCTTCTTTTTGAGTCGACCTTAAATACGTCACTCACAAGTCGGTTTAAGGAAGGGCTGTAGTGGAATTTCTGGCAGACCACCCAGTTGAGGAGGACAAAGATGTAGAGTACCTATTTCCAAATGAGGAGATCCTACAAGTAGAAGAAGTGATGTGGAAAATGTACTTTCACGGGGCGGCCAACCAACATGGTTATGGTATAGGCATGTTGCTTATAGCACTTGATGGTTCTCATGTACCCTTAGCTTTCAAACTCTATTTCAAAGTATCCAACAATGAAGCAGAGTATGAGGTGTGTATTGCTGGATTAGAGGCTACCCCGGAACTAACGGTAATAAGTTGGATGTCATCAGAGATTCGAATCTGGTTGTTTACCAAGCCAATAGAGATGGGAAGGTTAAAGAAGAGAAAATAAAAGTTTATCACTAGACCTTGGACATCCTAATTTCGAGGTTTGAAAAGCTGACATTTACACACAAGTTAAGAGAAAACAATCGATTTGCTAATGCGTTGGCAAGTTGGCTTCAATGGTGGAAATACCGATTTCGGTCAAGATGTGCCTGATCATTATTGAACAAAAGTATGCACCCGCGTACGAAACAATAGCTGCAATAAAAGAAGTTCGGGACAAGAATCCTTGGTTACATGACATTTGGAACTTTCTAAAGAAGGACATGTATCCACAAGGGGCAAATGCCAAAGATAAAAGGGGAATACGGCGTTTAGTCGTCTAATTCATCATTTGCATAAGTAAGTTGTATAGAAGGGGGCATTTGGAAAGGCACAAAACTGTGTAGAAGAAGGGAAGTCGAAACACCTTATGGAAGCCATTCACGAAGGAGAGTGTAGAGCACACATGAATGGTCTAATCTAGCTAGGAAGATCCTCAGACAAGGTTACTATTGGTCAACCATGGAGGTTTTACTGATCGAAATTGAGGTGTCGACTTTGAGAATTATGGCTGAGTGTCGGATAACAGAGGCAGATTAGCAACAAAATAGGTTCGAAGAACTAATGTTGTTTGATGAGATGAAATTGAAGGCATTGTATCATATCCAAGGGTATCAGTACAGAATTGCCAGGGCATTTAACAAGAAGGTCAAGTCTGAGAATTTGAAAGAGGGAGATCTGGTGCTCAAAGACAATCGAGCTCCTATCCACGACCTTAGGGGCAAGTTTCGTCTCAATTGGACCAGTCCCTACATCATCAAATCTATTTGGCCGGGAGGAGCAATCATTCTCATGGATTTGCATGGTTTGGAGTTCTCACAACCGATCAACATGGACAAATTGAAAAAACACTATCCTTGAGAGGGTCACTAGGAAAAAAACCCGAAAGGGTGACCTAGGCAAAAGTAAGAGCATGGAAAAGTAAAAATGAATGCAATAGAGCTCGCAAGGTTGAAAACCCAAAAAGACGACTTTGGCAAAAGTTAGAGCGCAAAAGAAGAGAGTTAATACCTGAGTGAACCTTAACCGTGAACTATGTAAGGCCTGATTCCCATCTTGGGGATACGTAGGCAACTTCATCTCGAACTTCGGCCCTACCATTTATAACTCAATTGTCCTGTCTATCTTTAGTTGTCCCACCTCCGCATGTCTCGATTGTCCTATCTTAATTCCGTGGAAGATACAATTGCAAGATGGATTAAGTGGTAGTGCGTTAGTAAATGGGAATGCAATTGTATTGGTCATGTTCCTTTCGATTTAAGATTGTACATCTTGAGGTTAAATTCCATATGTATTAGGTAATCACCATTTGTGAAAATCTGTTTTGAAAGTTTTTAATAAAGTTGTTTGATTTTCTCAAAATTTAAACTTTTTGCAAACTGAACCATTCTTTGGACCAAAAAGGGAAAATTTTCAATACCCACAACTTTGATTACTTGATTTCAAAACAAGAAGTGAAGCAAACACGCTGATCTAACTCTCGTGTTATTCAAACATTTTTACATCAGAGTACTTAAAAGCAAAAAGTCAAAGCAATGAAATCAAGGCATAATCGAGTCAGGTAGAAGTCCTCTAACTGTTCCCCACACTTTCAGAAGTTTCAGCCGCCAGGAACGGATCAACTTGTGCCTCCTCCTCAAGCCCAAACAAGCATTCACCAAGAAGAGCACAACTAAAGCTAACAGCGGGGCCAGGAGCTCTCTCATTCTCCAAGTATTTAGATACTGAGCCAAGTGTTAAGTACAGGTCAAGAATGAAACCGGATACTCAACCCCCTCAACAGAGCAAGTCTGATCACGCCTGAACTGTTGTCTGAACCTAAATAGGAAATAGAAAACATAATATGTCAAGCCAATCAAATGTATCCCTAGTTAGCGAGACATGTTGTAACTTATCTCATGTAAGTCAAGCCAAGGACATCGCCAAGCAATGTCGGTTGCAGATCTGCTGCACATCCAACTGCACCACAACCCCTTTGTGGGAAAGCTCACTAGTTGCGAGTGAAAGAAGTAAGATCTAGCAGAGTACTCGGGGCAAGGGTCCACAATTTTCAGCTTATCCATCAACCACACCTGGGAAGGGATGAAAAAATAAGAGCGATTAAAGAACAAAGAGATATGCATTGAGAAAAAAAGTAAGGAAAGGGATTTTTAGAAAGAAAAAAAAATAGTGATTGAGTGCCAAAGTGATGTGAGAATCATAAATAAGAAAGGGTGGAAAATAGTACCTGCAGAAGTAGTGGGCTCCCTGCGAACCGAGAAGTCTCCCACCGGTGGAAAACATCCAAGCCCATTAAAGTTTTGGCCAGTGTCAAGCCTATGCAGCTTTGGCCCTCCTTGAGGTGTTAAGCCACTTCAATCAGCCTAATGATGGCTCTACTATAACTAGGGGCAAGTATAAAATGTGCAAGCAAGCACAAGCAGAGGGCATGTTGATGGTAACCTCACTGGAGAGAGTCGCTCCTATCCCCGATGCTGGAAAAGCGATGAATCAAGCCAGGTACATCCAACTCTTCGTTATGAGCCAAAGACCAAGCCTCGTTTAAAGTAAGACCATACATCCGTTCAAGAGCCCGCGCATAGTCGAAACGGGGTTAGGGTATAATCTCCTCATTTCAGCAAGACTCCATCAATGCTTGAAACTCTTTGAGAGTAAGACACATCTCTTGCGTTGCTAAGCGAAACACATGAGTGAATGGGTCCCAACATCAGGCAGTGACATGAAGGAATGGAAAACAAAGTGAAGTGTGGCTCAAAGAGAAAAGAGCATTTAAGTCAAAATCATTGAAGTTTACCTTTTTTGTGCCATCCAAAGTGGCCATTCAATCCTTGAGCCTATTGCCAAGCAAAATCTCCATCTTTAGAGTGAAATATCAGAAGTATGCTATTCTGCAGAGAAAACAGTGAGAGGGCACCTTTTATAGAGATTGGGAATATGTAAGAGTGCATGATAGCTATATCTCACTACCCAGCCACTATTTGGATTCAGCCGTCCTTATTAAAACCCAGCCGTGTGTATTTAGACCCGACCAGGTCTTAATTCCTGCCAAATAGAATAGCAGCTACAGAGGTAGCGAATCTAAGCGATGTGTTTCAAGGTCTTGTTTTAAGTCTTGCCTTGGTTGTAACAAGTGTTAATATGTGTTATTAGGCTGTTTTTGTTTTGTTTTTCTTTTATCGAATTGTATTTTGCATTTTGGTGGGTTGAAAGCTCTTTATCCGGTTCAGAATTAATTCAAAATCAATCATTCTCAATTTCAAATTCTTATAAGGTGCTTTTATGTGCAAGTGTAGTGCCATTCACCACATGTTATGCAAAAACAAAATTTTCTTTCTTCATAAACTGTTGGATCCAACCCTGATCATAGTTTTACAAAGAAAAAAGAGTTTTCAAAAAACAAAAAAAAAAAACAAGGAAAAAAAGGACTTATCCAAAGCTACATAGGCTCCTGACAACAAAGCAAAAAGAAAACAAAAGAAAGGCAAAATCAATCCCTCATGGCCCTTTTTATCCTTGGTCGTGAAGGGGATGTATCACTATCACCGCTATCTTCGGTAAGTAGGATATTGGCACTAGCATCCCCCTCACCCTTAGAGGCAATGTACCCAGCATAGTCGTCAAGGGTCTCCTCTAAAGAAGGTGAGCGCTATGCCTCGACCCTATCTCGCTCTGCCTCTACCATGACCATGAGCATCCCTATCTCTCCCATGATCAGCTCGCCCTCTACCTCTCACCGAGGCTCGTCTCTCTCTCCTTCTTCTAGCAGGAGGAGGTCCTGCAGGCACAGCCAGTATTGGCTCAAGCTGAAAAGATACAGGGCATTAGAACAAATACAGTAGAATTGTGAACAGGATATTGCAAAGTAATGGACTATGGGAAAAGTGAGTAAGTGTACCTTGATCCCATGAGCAACCAAGGCAGTCTATCTTCTATGCACTATGAGAACTAGACAGTTAACCGTCCGAAGGAGATCATTAACACACTCTATGGACACCTGCAAGGGAGAGAAGATATGAGATGCAGAACAAAACTGTGAAGCGTAGTGGTAGAAACAAAGAAAAAATATTTACCTGCTCAAAATCAGAAGCAACTGCCAACCTGTGATCCCTCTCTTTAATATGCTTAAGAGGGATTTACTCAATCACCCCATCTAGTCGCATGTATACGACCTCAATAGAAATTGCAGGAAGCCCAAGATCTTTGCAACTTTATCTATTTTTTCCATCTCGTCACCTTCCATGGCATTTGCGTCATCAAACTCTGGCAGTGTGGTACACTTAAGCCATATTTTTAAATCATGGAAACGTATGTCACGTAAGTTCATCTTTTCGAATGTATTTCAAGCATGGCATTTGCATTATGCCCCTAAACTACGTTGGTTTGATTCCTTGCAAAGGGATACATAGGCAACCCTTGGATTCAACCAAGTTTTATCAGTATTTTGTTTTTTTGCCCAAGTCTTACGATCTCGTCAAAAAGGGTTATCTTCGGCCTTTGACATTTACTCACGTCATGAGATAATGCACTGAGCTCTGTCAAAGAGGGGCAACTGTAGACACCCCATTTTTTACCAGCCTTGAGACTTGGGCACTCCCTTTTAAGTTCCCAATGATAAAAACAAAAGGTGTTAATCTTTGCATGTTCCACGGCAGAAGTTCTAAGGATCAAGCTTTAAACCCTCTAAACGACCTGTTTTGGAAAAAATATTTTTCGACCAAAATAAAATATAAAAAAAATTTAAATGAGTTTTAGTGGTGCAACTCCAGACATTATCGCAATATTCTGACGCTCATATTTTCAAAATCAAGGCATTTTATTCTTTCAAACAAACAGAGTGAAGAATATAGTAGAAGTGAACACGAAAGATGATATCTTCATAAATGCATGTTTCTCCCTTCAATTTAAGCTAACCTACTTTTGTTGATTTGACGATGTGCCCACTAGCTAGCTGGACACCAAATGATGGCCAACCAGAAAGCACTTGGCCGATCACCGAGAAGCTTGGCCGACTGAATGTTCCGGGTACAGAGCATTTTTGGGGATTTCAGCTTTTTTTGCTTGCCTACCATAAATATCTTAGATACTTGTGGCATAAGCTCTATATATAGAGCTCGCCAACTCTTTTCAAAGGGTTGGAAAAAAAACCTTGCCCAAGGATAGACAAGCTTGAGAGCTCTTCTCTTCTTCATCTCTCATCTACCACCTTCAACCTTAACACTCATTCCTTCATTGAAGCTTGATCCTAAGCTTTGGATAAAGGAATTTAGACATTAAAGAACACCCCTAAAAGCTTTTGAGGGACCTTAGAGGGAGTTTGTGAACAAAAAGGCTCATCATCTTCAAGAAGTGAATCCTTGGTCCCTTGGATCATCTTCTCTCTACTTCTCTTTTAATTTAAGTTTTGCTTTCATCATATGATTGTGGTAAGTCCTCATGGATATGGAGGGAGTAGCTTTAGCCACCCATCTATTGAGTTGATAGCCATTTCTTTATTTCCTTAGCTTTAGATTCATAGTTGTTATGTATTTTGGATCCTTGTGGATGTGCTTGGAAGTAGTTTTAGCCACCCATTCACAAGTTCAATAAGTAGAAATAACTCTTCTCCTGATTACACTACTTATCTTTACCAATCCCCCTTTCTCAAATGTATTAATCTATATGTTTCAACTCTTTACTCAATGACAATGAGTGTTAGGTTCATGAAGATGCTTGAGTAATCCATGGGATTTGGTGTTGATAAGTGTTGTTCTCTCTTTTCATTGAGTATTTTGGAAGTAAACCAAGAGATTTTGGGTCAAAGGAAATTGAAACCTCCCTTCTCAATCATTGTTGAACATAGAAAGGGGTGTTATCATCCTTGTTCTATGACTAGATGAGGAGTTTTCAATGAATTTGGTGAATTCCTTGTTTTAGTAAGCAAAGCTTCCGCCAAGAAATGATTTGCATTAATCTACGCTCTTCACTTAATAGTATGGATTTGGGTATTAACTTACCCTTATTCACAAAAAGAATATGTAAGTTCCTATTTATTTCTTGGGCTTGAATCTGTTCTTGATTTTGATCCATTTAATTTGTTCCTTTGGGTAAAATACTTGTTGTATATATTTGTTTATGTTGTTGTTGAGGGCTTTGGCCCATCCATCTCCCCTCCAAATGATCCCTACCAACAGAGGGGGTAGAAAGTGTGAGAACCCCAGAATGCCTCGCTTTGGCCTCTGTCCTAAGATCCTACACTGTCCTAATCCCCAACTGGAAAGGGAATTTGGCCGGCTCATTTCTACTTTGGCTGACTAACCTGGTGTCTAGCTGAACATTTCCCCCAAGAACAGAATAGGTAGTTTCTGGGGAATGCTTCCTTAAGCAGTTCTGAAGCCCCTAGATAGCTTCTTTCCTTTATTTAGTATAGTTTGTTAGATTCAGCAGTAGCTAGGCTGGATCGATTCATTGTTGTAATAATCTTTCTCTCTCTTCTCTTTTCTTATTCAAATTGTTGTAATAATCTTCCATCCCCACGTCTTTTCTAACCTTTTTATTTATTCACTTTTAGTATTGCATTATGTTTTCTTTATCATGTCTGTATATTGCATCCACTTTTTCATGCATTGGGACCTGGATCATCCGCACTAATATGATGTGTTATCTTTAAAGATGAATACGTATATAAATCCATGTGTCATGGTGATATTCATTTCAAAGATGAATACGTACATAAATCCATGTGTCGTGGTAATATTCATGCTACATCTTAGCATCCGGACTTCTAGGTATATGTTCTGTGTGTAATGCATTAGAAACTTGCATATAGGATCAAGGATATATGTACATGTCTGTATAGATCGTGACTCGCTTTGGAGTACTAGGTGGGCATTTTGAGCTTTAGCCTATTGCACGTGTGTGTTGCTTACCATATCTGTTGCTATAACATGAGGCTAGTAAGATATCAGTTTGAATATGAGTAGATGGAGGTTGTGTTATTTATTTTGGAGTATAGATGATTCTTATGTTGTGGATTTTATCAAAGAAAACCCCTTTTTAAAAAATGCATGAAGTCAAAGCATACCCAAAATTTACGACACAATCTATATTTGAATGCCTCAGATAATAATTGTAGACACCCCATTTTTGACCGCCCTTATGACTTGGGCGCTTAATTCCAAACACTCGATGATGATTACATTGTGTAAGTGGTTTTAATTCTCAATAAAAGAATCCGAGTTCGATCTCTAAACAATTCCAACCTGCCATACCCAATGTATTTTTTACCCCCAGAAAGTTAGTTTTGCACCTGGTACCAACCTGTATTGAACCTGAAAGTAAGGAACAATGGGCATACATTGACCTCTGGTCGTACATCAGTCACCTCTGGCTTGAGACACCAAGGTCCTGAGGAGCATCGCGCAATCATTGCATATTATTGTTCTAATAAATTAGACAACCCCTTTTAGTTATTATTCATTCGGATTTGTAATAATTATTTATTCGGACACTTGGACATTCAGACCCTCCTTTGCGAGGACAAATATGTAATAAGTTGTATGTCTTCCAACCCCCATTCTTTCTCCCTTTTATTTATCTACCTATGATGGTTAGCATAGGGACATCATATTTTCAAATTAGCATTTCCATGACTTGCATCCATTCGTTTTGCATGCATAAAAGTTCAGCACATCATATTAGTCAAATGTCAAATTCAAACTCTTTACTTGAATACGTGCGCTATCACATGCCTTGAATTGACTCGCATGCCATGCTAGTAGCCGAGCTTATTACTTGCACGTTGTATATGTTGCATTAGTCATGTTGCATTAATTAGGATCATGCATTTTTTCTAACTATTTGCTTTCTTTTGACTCGCCTTCGGACATAAGGTAAGCATTTTTGCTTTAGCATATTACATGAGTGTGATTGCTGCCATATCAAACATGCTACCATGAGGCTAAATGTTTACTTGATGTACCTGTGTGAATGCCTATAGATGAAGGCTATTCACTGAAATTGGGATACTTTGATTAATGTATATATATGAGATCACCTTTTCAAGTGGTACATATTCAAAACACTTTTTCAAAACAAACATAAAATCAAACGTTCCAACTTTTAGTGAAATTAGTCTATACCTGTATGTTAAAAATAAAATAAGAACATATACTATACATAAGAATCACATCATGATTAGTAGAGGCCGATCTTTGATCGGATGAGTGCGGTGCTCAATTAATGACCTTCCCCTCTCATACTTACGTTTCTAAACCAAGACACTTTGGTAATGACAGACTAATGGCCTTTGGCACGAGTCACGGGTTTCCTAAATTTTCCAAAATAAATATTTAGGTGGCGACTCTAAAATCTGGCAAAACAGTCCATTTTTTGGCATTTGATTCAAAACATCGATTTTCCAAAAGAAATTGCTAGATTTGGACTCTTTTTGTGTTTCCACTGTTTCACATTGCACTTGTGAAATCAGTTTCAGAATCCACAAGTGGAGTCCGAACTGTAAGGGCTATTCATTCTTCCGAAAGGGAGCATAAAAAGCCGAGCTACAGTAATGATAACATTATTAAAAATCAAAATATGGATTTACATTGATTATAAAGACCACATTATGACTTGGTAGAGACCGATCTTTAATAGGGTGAGTGGGGTGCTCAATTAATGACCTTCCCCTCTCATACCTATGTTCCCAAGCCGAGACACTTTGATTATGACAGACGGTGGCCTTTAGCATGAGTCACGGGTTTCCTAATTTCTCCAAAAAGATTAGGTAACGACTCTGAAATCTGGTGATGTATTCTATTTTTGGCAATATTTTGCAATAAAATGGATTTCTATAAAAGTTGTGGGATACTAGTGATATTAGATCAGAAATCGGGAGTCTGAATTGTTGGGCACGCTTCATAACCCCAAAAAGCATCCCATTACCTATGAGGGGAAACTAAGGTGCCCATTTGCCCGATCATACGGGGACGATAAATGTGGGAATCCTTGAGGTGTGCACATATCGATCGTGTGAGAACGATGAATTTGGAAGGTTGAGGTGCCCACTGGCCATCTGTGTGTGAACAGAGAAATGTGGAATTAATTGGAACAACATGCATTAGAATATGAAATTGTGGGACTAGTGTTCATGGGTTATGCGCAATTCATTTTGCATGGCTTCCTTCTCTCGTACTCTCATGTTTACCGCCTCATCCAGTATGATCTCGCCGTTGTTCTTTTCAAATCTCACCTCGTCTCCCTCAACCACTACGCCGACTCTTTGATCTTCACTCACAATGCCAATCTCTCCCGTACTGTTATCTTGATTCATGTTCGTGAAGTGAACATCACTCTTATTCGAGGTATATATACTTTTCTCTCTTTAATTTGAAGATTTATGCATTTAAGGTTAGGAATTGTGTTTGATACGTATTTGAAGTACTCATTCAATTGCCAATTGATATCTAATGAAATCATTTTTTAAGTTTAATATTCGAATAAGATTTTGATTACACTTACTATTAGGCGAAAACATGATTACAAGCTGAATGAGATGGAAACTTGGAAGATTGGTGTGGTATAAAGGTTTTCGTTGATGAAAATGGTTGGAATTTATCTGTCAGTATATTAGAACTAAAGCATAAGTCAGCTGATTTATTGGAATTTTTGCTTGAAATAGAATGAAGTAAAAAAAAAATACTCTAGTAGTTCTTTTCAGAAGAAGTTAGGGAAATTTTCAAAATTCTCTCTCTCTCTCCTTTGGATAGGTTGTGGCTAAAGGAGAGACAGCAGCTATGAAGAGGCATCACAAACAGATTTGTTCATCTATTGGAGATAAGGGATTTTAGGTTTCCGATGGCTAGAAATAAGATTGAATAAATCTATTTAAAAAGGCTCAGATCTGTTCAAAAGGCTCAAATCTTATTCCTCTACCTCTTCATGGGTTTTTGATCCAGATATGTTGAATTCAACATTTTTTTTTTTTTTTTGGTTAACCAGATTGAATTTTTTTTTTTTTTTTTGGATGATTGTTGTTGTTGTTAATGAACAAATAAAAATAAAAAAATTAAACAGATGGAATTTGAACAGATAATAACAAGACTTTGCAACAAACTATTTCACAAAAAGTAGACTTCTCACAAATAAAAAATATCCACCGAATCAAATGCCTTATAACTTCCGAATTTATTCTCAATATGTATATATATATATTGTGTGAGTTCAGCAACTAAGCTATATTGTAAAAACTTATTCTACGGCCAACCAACTAATTTTAAGATTAGTGCCTAGAAAAATAAATAAGGAGAGCAGAGCAAGTGGGTGATTAGGTATAGTAGTTAGTTTTTGTGGATGTACTTTGTGAAATCAAATCGCAATTTTTGAGACAATTGTGTACCATGATCCTCCACTTCACCAACAAAATCTTGTTTGGCACTTTTAGATTAGAAATATATGAATAATCAGCTGAAATATATATATATATATATATATATGTGTGTGTTGCATTCGTTCCACCTATCTTAATTTTAATTTCTCAAGCATTAGTGGACATTTTCTATCTCTAATTATCACCTCAACATTACCAAAATATATATGATCCTTAATTTCCACGCCCATCTACTTTTTGTAGAAAGAGAATTAACTTTGGTCCACAAGCTTTTTTATTTTTATTTATATTTATATTTTTTTTACTTATAAGAATGTCCCTAATTTTGAGAGGAGACTTGAATAACTTTATTCACCCAAAAAAAAAAAAGAATGTCCCCAATCTCGTCCAATTTCTTATTAACTTCAGTCCTATTTCACTTTTCATGGCATGCATTTTTTGAGAGAAAATGTGTTCCTCTAACTAAAAGTTACTTTTGGTTGAGGAGATTGTTATTTTTGTTTCATAAATGAAGTTTCTACTATGCTTTTATTTTGCTAATGACGAGAAAAGCAAAATGGAGAGACACAAACATTCCCAGTTATTGCTTGATAAATGGCTACAATGGAAATGGGATTTCATGTTTTTTTATTTTTAACAATGAAAAGAGGATTTGCTTTGCTTTGTAATAGTTTAGTGTACTACATGGAGCTTTTGAAACTTTTGTGAAATGATAGTTCTATTTACACATCTCAATTATTCTCGATTCACACCATTATTCATAATGTTTTAATTACAATTTTACTTTTCAAGAAAATATCTAAATTGGCCTCATCTCTGTTCCATCTCTTTCATCCATAAACCCTAACCTAACCTATTGATAACCATCACCGATCAGCCAACCACTACCATCACTAAGTCATCTTCATTGTCGTCGCCACTCTCCTTCTACTTCTTTTTTTTCTTTTATTCCGCCGTTGTTTCCATTACCACCCTCATCTGCAACTCACTCTCCCCAATCACCATCACAGCCACTAGTGACCCTCTCTCTCTGTCGCTCCGCCGTCACTGCTATTGCCACTTTGCCTTTACATTCCACCGTTGTTGCCGCCATCTTGTAACCACTACCATTACAACAACTGTGACGGCTTGGTTCCTTTCCTTTCTTCTTCTTTCTTTCTTCGCTTCGTTCTCCATGTGCCTTTGTTGGGTTTGAGATGTCTGGGATGGTTCCCTAGATTGGAGTTCTAGTGTCCTTTTGTTCGGTGTTAAATTTTGTTTGTTCCGAAGGGTGCACGGGTGAGTTCGGGGTGCCGGGAACGAAGTTGAAACTTTAGGCTGCTGGGCTAGGACCGCACGAGCGGAGCCCTAGGCCGCACGTGAGGTATTGTACCGCACGAGTGATGGGAGTGGCCGCACGACCGGCCAAGCTTGACACCCAGAAATTGGCTACTGTCTAAGAGCGCAGGAGCGGAGGAAATGGCCGCACGAGCGGCCAACTGGGCAGTCCGAAACTCTGTTTTTTGTATCATTTTGATCCAAATATATCTCTCATTATACTCATCTCCCTCTCACTCTAAAACATATATTTCTCCTCCTTCTCTCTAGAAAACCTTCTAAAACATCTATACCCTTTGATTTTGGAAATTTGTGGGTCAAGATCTTCATCATCTTCCTTAAAATCTTGAAGATCCAAAGCTAGGGCCTCACTTGGGTAGTGGAGATCCGAAAATTTCTCTCATCTTTGAGGCTAGGGTTTCATCTCTTCTTCATCAAGGCTTTGAGATAGGGTTTTCTTGAGTCATATATACATGTTTTGCAAGATTGAGTATTGATTTTATATTTCTCTTGGATTTATTTTAAGATTTTCGATTTTGGTCCAAAAAAATGTGATTTCTCAAAGAAGAGTTTAAAGACTCAAAGGTTTCTATGTTGATCTTTAAAGTCTAACATTTATTATTTCAAAAGTTGATTTTGATGAGCTTTTACCATAAAAATTGGGAGATGTTTTGGATGTGTGATGAAAACCCTAGAAATTGGAGATTTTTTTGGAAAATATAGGAAAGTCCATGAAATGCTTTCTTTAATTGTGACAAAGGATGAATGTATGAAGATTTCATAATGTAGTTGCAAAGGATGGAAAGTTTGTGACATGTAGATAAGAAGAAATTGTTTTAGAAAACCATGGGTTAAGATATGATGTATTTGTGGAGAAATGATTGTCAAATACTTGAATACAAATATTGTTATGAAATGATAAAGTGTTGTGCATAAGGGATTGTGGGAATTATGAACAGTGGAGGTTGATATTCAAAAACCTCACATGTGGCTTCGATTGGATTAAATTGATCATGATGAATCATTGTTGAGAAATTGGGATGGTGTGTTGAAGACACATGATAATTTTGCGAAATAAGAAACATATTCGTGAAAGTGAGAAAGGTATTGTTTATTATTGTTGTTAAAGCATTTTGAAAACAGAGAAGTATTATGAGATATTAATTATTGCATCTTGTTTCCATTTGATTTAATATCACCATTGTCTATGAAGTGAATTATTACCATTGTTGCATTCTCATCATGTTTACTTGAGAAGAATTATATTGTAATGAGAACTAATAGAAATGTGTATGGGGTAAATACGTTGGTAAGTCCGGATAGGGGGTGTAGATGAATATGATAAGTTGGCCTGAGTGTCCAGGGTAAAAGACCCGAAAGCCGCGCAGATAGGTGTCGAGCCTTCCGGTTAGCACCGGTAAAAATGACATTTGGTAGTACTCGTAGAGTCTACTTGCAGACACCAGTCTAGGGATTACCAGTGTCATATTTACCGCCCCTGTTGATCTAAATATTGGAAGTTTGAAAGTGATGAGATTACGAAATATTATTGAGAACATCTTGAGTTTGAAATAGCGCATTGAAATGAAATTCTCTTTCATCATTGGCACTTGCATGGCATTACATATGCATTTCTTTTTAACGTTGATGAAATTGGCATAACTGTATATACTTTGTGAGATTTCTCTACTGGGCTTTATGCTCACCCCTATGGGAATTGGTGCAGGTAAAGATGTGGTGACCCCGCCAAGCTAAGGGCGTGGTAATGTTTGAAGAAGAGTAGTTTGGCTCATATTTTGTTGTGATATTTGTTGTAAGCCAAGGGCTAATGTGTTTGGGTCCAAGAGACCATTATGTGTAACCGAGCTATGGCCTTGGAACTTGTAAGCCCTTGAGGGCCTTATTTGTTGTAATTTATTGATTTCCTTTATATGCTATAGATTGATGTACTAGTTGGTAAATAAACGTATAATGGCATGTGAGAATACTTGGTAAACATTTGGAACTATGTTAATGAATTTGGTTAATATCTCATCTTTGGAAGTGGGTTGATGTAATAGTTATGTGGGACTATTTTCGGGGCGTGACAACAACCATCTCTAACAACCTACCACCATGTCACGACCCACACCCGCCCCTAGAAGGTTGGCATCGTAACCGGCCAGTAATCCTAGATTACCACAGGCCTTCCTGTACAAAACATAATTAATTGGGGCTCACGGAAGCGAAACAAAATACTATAGTCCAAAGAGCTGTGCATTTATATGAACATACACTTACATGCCAAAATATGTTAATTTACCCACTACATTACATAACATGTACTCAAAAATTCATATACAAAACACAGGCTCATGCCACAGCTATACATCCAAAAACCAAGCTCGTACGGCCTTCCAGGCCTAGCCTCAACTCAGAGGCACTCAAAACACTGGTGGCTTCAAAACGGTGTCTCGGTCAAGACTCCGCCTAGGCTTGACTCCCTGAATGCTCACCTATAAATACATACATACAAACAATGAGCTAAAGCTCAGCAAGTAACATTAAAGTAAAGGGGTAGTGAACGAATTCCGTACATTTTATATATCCATAAAAAAAACATTCATAAACATAATCATCTCATATCAGAACATACATAATGGCATACTCCATAGAACATAACATTTGTCGTCCAACGACTAGAGTAACCGGTCCCGGACACCGATTAAATACATACCGAGATCTCATAAACTGGTCCACTTAGGACTATCTATGGATGTCATACTGGATTCGCAAACCAGACATTCGTTCACAGAAAACATTTATCATTTCAAAACCATAACATAACGTAGCACTTTTAAACATAGATCATGCTAACATATCTTTACAGAAATGTTACTCACAGTGGGTTTCCAAAACCGGTTGCACGGTCTTCAAAGTTTGACCTGCAAACATAAACATTGTAGCATGATCTCATAACACATAGAGTGAACACATACATGTAACTCTTAATGGTGTTACCATCTCATAATCCTATTATTATAACTTAATTGAGGCTTAGGAATGCCTAAAATGTAATAAGGATGTCCAAAACATGCATTGAAAAACTCTGCGAAATTTCTGAAAAATAGGTCCCTGCTCGAGCGGAAAAATCTCTACGCCGAAAGGATCAAAATGAGAAAATATCTTGGATGTGCGAAATTCCCGCTCGAGCGGAAAAACCCCCGCTCGAGCGGATTTCGAAAATCTGGGTGGAAAACCAGTCTATTTTCTTGCTAAACCGTGGCCTCCACTTTGCCAAATCACTTTCAAAATCAATGAAAACAAGGCCCAAAATAATTGAAACACAATTTGAATTAAACATCAAACTCTTTAGTAAAACTCACATGAACCACATAAAAGATCAAGCTTTGAATCAAGTTGGAAAATCATAAATATGCACATAAAAAGCTTCACTTTTCAAATCCATGGAGGTTCTCCCTCAAATGTGGAAATCATGTAAGAAAACCATGATTTTAAACATGAATTCATGATAATATGCCATATATGCTCATAGATGTTCCATAGATCAAAAACACAACACAATACTTTCAATTACCCATGATTTCCCTTTCATTCCTTTTACATACCATAAGATCATAGATGATTCGACCTTCTTTCAAGAAATTAGAGAGAAATCCTTACCTTGAGTTCTTAATTGGAGAGATTTAAGCTTGATTTCCCCTTTTTCCTCTTCTTTCCCCTTTGCTTCACTCTTCTCACGTATTCCTCTCTTCTTTCTCCCAGATATTTCTTCTCTTTCGTTTTTGAGTCAAACATGGGTCAACATCCTTATCTATGATCATATATATAAGATTGTGCTATAATCTTGAGCCAAACAAGGCTTAGCGATTCAGACGAAATTCAGTCCTCAATTTATTTTCCCAAATGGTTCTAAAAATTCCCGGTATCACATAGGCGTGTTCAATTTCATTTTCTGAACCCATTATGGTCATCAATTTCAGTCCCGAAGTTGTAGTTCCAACATATATTTTTCCAATTCAAACAGATATTCTTCAATTAATTCGCATAAACACATAATTAATTACTGATAAATATGACACATGTTTCGGGGTCATTACACACCATCACACATTTCATCACGTGGAGACCACCACCACTGTAACTTGCCTTTGGTCGACGACCAACCATACGTAGTTCTCAGAGAGAGAGAGAAAGAAAGAGAAAGATCTGTAGGGGTTGCGGCAGTTGTGCATCACAGCGGTGAAGGTTGCGATGGTGGTGAGGAAGCAGTGGAGGGACGAATATAAGGATTGAGACGAAAAGAGGAGAGGAGTGGAGGTCAATGGCTGACGACCGGCGATGGACAAAGGTTTGGGTTAGGGTTAGGGTTAGGGTTAGAGTTAGGGTTAGTTAGAGAAGATGAGGGTAATTCAATATTATTTGAAAATTAGTGGTTTGTATTGAAATAAAATTAAAAGTTTTAATTTGTGTCTGGTGTGAACTGAGCAAGTGGTGTGTATTGAGAGGATTTGTGGTGCTTTAATAGAATCACCCTTTGTGAAAAGGCTCTTTTTATAACTGGCTTAAAAATTAAACCAATACACAACTAGTATGAAGATGCATATCATTGGATTAGATTAGAGATTAGAGATTAGAGAATAATGTAAGTTTAAAGAAGCCACTAAATAGACGGCATGGCATGGCTTGGCACTTTGAGATATTTTCTTATAAATCCGACCTTGTGGATCTGGAGGATATTTTATAAGGGGATTTATGGACTAATCTTATTGATCAGACTTATTTATCTGTAACTCCTATACTCATCTATTAATATCCCCAGAAAGTGTTCTAGCCAAGACAAGTATTTTAAAAATTTATTGGTTCATTAAAAAAATGTATAGAATTTACAGGTATTTAAGACTATCACATATGATTGACTAAGTAATTTATCCTTTTAAATAAAGATCAAGAGCCCAATAGGAGGGCTATTCGCTTTGTGAGCTCCCACCACGGGCCGATAATATGAAATCATTCAACTTGTTTAAATAGACTATTTATACAAAAATTAATTTGGTTGGACAATTGTAACCACGTGATCAAATCAGATTCATTTTTAAAAATAGATCACTTAATTTTTTTTTCACATATAGAAAATTATCTCACAAAATGTGAAGCAAACATGCGAGGCTATTTCCAAACTAAGCCCTTTTTGCATGGTATTTTTCAAATTAGGTTACCTTTTGACGAATTTCTCAAACTAAGCTAAAATGTTATTACAAATCGCGCTTTTACTGTTAGGAGGCCAAAATTTAATGAATAGTGAAATCGCTATTCAAAATCGCGATTTTAATTAAGAAAGCGCTGTTTCAAATCGCGCTTTTAAGATAAAAAAATTTTGTGAAAAAAACGCTATTTAGAATCGCACTTTCACTGTGTATAAAGTTTTTTTTTTTTTTTTTTTTTTTTTTTTTTAGAGAACGCGAATTCAAATTGCGTTTTTACTGTTGAGCCAACCCACACTCTGACACACACACCAATGGGGGCACCCACAACACTCAAGCATCATTGAAATAATATAATTTTTATATATAATAATAATTTATAATAATCAATTATATAATTTTTATAATTTTCGTAAATATAAATTATTTTTAGGTTATGAATGGTTTGATTTATAATACGTATGCAAGTATAAAAAAATTTATAATCAAAAATAATTTTTACAATTTTTATAATCAAAAATAATTTATAATACGTATGTATTATTTAAATCTTTACATTTTTTATTTAAAATTTTTTACAATAAACCCATCTTCACATTTTATAATACGTATGTATTATTCAAAAATAATTTATAAAAATTTATAATTAATACGTATGTAAATAATTTAATACGTATCTTCACATTTACATTTACAGTAAACCCATCTTCATATTTACATACGTATGGTTTAAGGGTAAATTTTTTGATAAATGACTTAAATGATAAATCAAACCATCCATAACCTAAATTTTTCTATCCTTACATACGTATGGTTTAAATAATTTATAAAAATTATTGCCATATGTATGTAAAAATCGATTATAAAAATTACAAAAATAATTTATAAATTGATTATAAATTATTTAAAAATTATTATCAAAAATTATTTATCAGTACTAAAATTTTTTACTTTTTAGATAGAAATAACTAAGGTGCATCTAAAAAAATAAAAAAAAAATGTTTAAAATAAAAACAAAAAAAAAACGAAAATAAAAAAACTCAGTTTTCAAATAAGTAAATCCAAAAAACTCAAACCAAATATACTGAATACTTTTTAAACAATTATGTTGACATTTTGAAAAAATTTGTATTTTATAGAAAAAAATTTTAGTTAACCAAACAATTGTTTTACTTTTTTTTGATAAAAAAATTATATAATAAATATATAAAGTATAGAGTGAGTGAAAAAAAAAAAAAATAGGAGTTGGCGTGGGTTGAACCCGCGCCTATACCAATCCATACGTATGGTTTAAAAATTGTTATAATACGTAAATTATTATAACAAATTTTATAATACATACGTATTATAAATTATTTTTTATTATAAAAATTGTAAAAATTATTTTTGATTATAAATTTTTTTATCCTTATATACGTATTATAAATCAAACCATTCATAACCTAAAAATGATTTATATTTACGAAAATTATAAAAATTATATTATTTCAATAATGTTTTAGTGTTGTGGGTGCCCCCATTGGTGTGTGTGTGTCAGAGTATGGGTTGGCTCAACCGTAGAAACGCGATTTGAATTCGCGTTTTCTAAAAAAAAAAAAAAAAAAGATTATATACACAATGAAAGCGCGATTCTAAATAGCGTTTTTTTTACAAAATTTTTTTTATATTAAAAGCGCGATTTGAAACAGCACTTTCTTAATTAAAATCGCGATTTTGAATAGCGATTTTACTATTCATCAAATTTTGGCCTCCTAACAATAAAAGCGTGATTTATAATAGCGCTTTAACTTAGTTTGAAAAATTCGTCAAAAAGTAACTTAATTTGAAAAATACCATACAAAAAGGACTTTGTTTGGAAAAACCTCCAAACATGCGATAAAATAGTTCTATTCCACTCCACTTGGTTATCTGCAAATCAAACAAGGTGTATGAGAATCACCTCTATGTAGAAGTAGAAAGGACTGACAAATCAAAGTAGAGTAAATAAAAAGTAGTACTTAGACATATGGGAGGAGAGTGGGTTCTTATATTATCTTTGAAAAGGAAAGAAATGTTTTTTTTTTTTTGATTAGTTTGTTTGTATTTTAATTTTGTGAGAAACAAGCAAAGCAATTTGGCTCTTTGCTATGAAAAGTACATAGCCTTCTTTTTTTTTTTTTGTCTTCAAGTGCTGCAATATCGGTCTTAACAACGCTTAGTGGCGGGTGGTGGGGGATGTTTTCAAGAGAATACATATATATATATATATATTTTAAGTTTTGTGAGAATTTTGTTCTACGAGAACTCCAACGTTAATTACTCTCTTATTATTTAAAAATTAAGGTCTTATTTGGCAATTGATTTTTTTAATTAAAAAATTAAAAATTATTAAAAAAATTAAAAAACTAATAACTTATATTAAAAAGTCAAAAAAAAAATTTCTCTTTACTTTTTACATATCTTTTCGTAAAAAGTTAAAAAATCATTCCAAACATACTAATTTTTTTAGCTCATATTTTAGCTAAATAGTCAAAAAATTACTAAATTAACATGTTCCCAAACGAGGCCTAAATCTAAAATTCAGTTGACATTTAGGCTTTATTTGTTAATTATATATTTTAGTTAAAAAATTAAAATGTCACTATAAATTATCACAACACTCTTTTTATTTTTTTTATCTATTTTATTATAAAAATTTAAAAAATTACTAAAATAATTTATACCCAAACAAGAAATTACTAACATAATACAACGCTTCATTATGTGGAAACAAAATATGAAGGGCCCACAAAGATAGGCTGAGTTCAATGGATTTTAACTTTTAGAGGCTTCACATTTATAGCAGAAGCTAACTTCGAAGAGGTGCTTAGAGAAGAATGATAAAAATATTCATGAATGTGACAAACCACTAATGACCTAAACTGTGGTCTTGTATCCCTTTCAATTTCATGTCATTTGGAGCTTATATTACACTTCACAGACATGGAATTGTCAAAATTTATGCATCTCATTGAAAAAATAAATATTTACAAATAAGATTGACTCTTAATTTTACATTAAAAAAATATGTTTTTTATTTTATTTTTTGGCATTTAGTTGACATTAAAATACTTGAAATAAAAACATTTTATTAAATTAAAAAAATTGATTCGATAAAATGTCATTTATGACTTTTTCGTGAGCTAACATATTTGAAAAGGCTAAATGTGTTAAAAAAATAGTGATTGAGAGTCGACTTTATAAAAATTGACTTATGAAAATTTTAAAAATAAGTCATTTTTGAAAGACTTATGTAAAAAAAATAATAAAAAATAAAAAATATTTTACTTAATTTTTTTTTCAACCAAACAACAAAAAATGAATAAAATATTTTTGACAACAATATTTTACGTCAAAACAAATCGTGCCTAAAAGTCATAGATTCAATGTCCCAAAAAAAATAAAAATAAATAACTGCTAATGCTTATTTAGAATCACAAAAAGATAACATTATATTGACATCTCTTGAAATTCGAAAAAATATAAGTCCCACAATTTTAACATAATTATACTAATGTCCTTTTTAATTACTCTAAAGAGACTAGAATTAATACAAATAATGTCAACACATTAAGATTAACAATGTACAATTTATATTTCAATATAAAAAAGAAAACATTATTTTTTAGTCTACGTGACTAACGATTTTTTAATAATAATAAGTCAAGTATTACGTAAATTAAAATCTCAAACTAACTCAATATAACTATGTCAAACTTGCGAGACTTATTGCATTTTCTCTAAACTTCAAGAAGGTTACTATAATTTATCCTAAAAATATTATTCGAAATTAATGTTAAATTTCATTTTAAAATTGAGATGGAATTAAAATCTTAAAGTAACTTAATACAATTATGTTAAACTTGTGAGATTTACGGTATTTTCTTTAAATTTTAAGGAGGTTATTATAATTTATCCTTAAAAAATTGTTAGAAATTGATGTCAAATTTCATTTTAAAATTGACGTTTGAAGGTGAGCTACATCCTGCAAATCATTTTAAACTACCTGTGTGTGTGCTGTGTAATCTTATCTTATATTTTGTTACGATTTACGAATGGATCTTGTACTTTAAACCCATGATGTTTACTAAACCCAAATGAGTATTTCTAAGAATTTCAGTAACTACTTTGTAAAAATATAAATATGTTTGGTTTGTGTTTGAGAGATGGGTTTTAGAGATAAAAAGTACGAAAACATGTTTGGTTTGGTTTTTTGGGAAATTTGTTTTGAAAAATTGTTTTGAGAGAGAGTTTTGGAAAAAGTGATTGATTTGATGTGTGTGTGAGAGAGATTTGTTTGGAAAACTTGTTTGGTTTGTGTGTTTTGGGAAATTTTTTTGGAAAAATTTGTTTGGTAGAGAAAATTTCTGAAATTTGTTTGTAGAGAAAATTTCTAAAATTTGTTTGTAGAGAAAATTTCTGAAATTTTTTTCAGAAACACAAACCAAACCTACCCGTTATGTTTTCATTTTTTCTATTTTATTTTTGTTTTATATGTTCTACGGATTCTAAGTAAGACTGCAAAAATAAATAGAGTTGTTTATGAATAGACTCTACCTCTACCCGGTAAGAGCTTGTTCAAATTCGATTTGTCAAATTTTTTTTTTTATGTTCGAATTCGAGCTTATTAAAATTTTAATCAACAAGCCTAAACATATTAAAACTCGACTTTGTTTAACATTTATTATTTATATATTAAATAATATAAAAACATGTATATAAAAAAAAGATAAACATGTTATTTATATATTTAAAAAAGTAAATATAAATAATAGCTAATATAGATAATATATTTACATAATAGTGGTGGTATATATTATTTTATTATTATTGTATATATAATTGTTTAATCAAAATTTCAATTGTAAATTTAATCTCATACGCAAGTATAAATTTATAAGTGTTTTAGCTCGTGAATAGATTCGAGCTCGAATAAAACCTAAGCTAACTTGACTCAAACTCGGTTTGTTAAATTTTTATCAAACTCGAAATTGAATTCGTTAAAATCTTAAGAAATAAATCCAAATATATTAAAACCCGACTCGACTCATTTGCAATGATAGTGGTAAAGATCTAAACGATTGTGTGTATTGCTTAGCATAACCCCCAAGGATCTAAACAATTCTGCAGTGACAAGGATCTACACATGCACACAAATATATAAAGGAAAGAAAGAAGCTAACAACAAATAATTGTCCCTCATTCTAATTAAGGAATATCTTTTAAGGATTATTAATAACTATTTTGAGAAGCTAACTGTGTTCCTGTGTATATTAATAATGATATTATTAAAAAAAAAAAATTAACCAATTTTTGAGATAAAAAATTCTCTCATTATATTATTTTAGAGACAAAATACACTTGATATATGCAATTCACAATCAGAGATTAACATGCAAATAAAGAACCACATTCCTATTCTTTAAAAAATAAGACACTGCTTTACATTCCGAGCGTTGCTATGCTAGGGATCTCAATACATATAATGACTATTCTTATTGAGAACATATTTTTTTAGTAATTTTTTGACTTTTTGACTAAAATATGATGTAAAAAAAACTAGTATGTTTAGAATGATTTTTTAACTTTTTACGAAAAGATGTTCAAAAAGTCAAGAGAAAATGAAATCTTTACTTTTTTGTATGGATTGTTGGCTTTTTGATTTTTTTAATGACTTTTTGACTTTTTAACTAAAAAAGTCACTCGCCAAACGAGGCCTGAAGATTTTGTTTGTGAATTAACAACAATGATTCATCCCACTAAAAACACCACCACTAATAGCACTAATGCATTAAAAAAATAGAAAAAAAAAAATACAACTCTAAGACCAAAACATCACATCATTTTTTACGGGACCCACTGCCACCTAATTAGTGGGAGCACTAAGCATTTTTCGTGAATTAATTGATCTTCTGACATCATATCACTTGTGATCAAATCTAGCAGAACAAAATTTTAACCCACACTTGGACAAGCATGGACAGTTCAAGTTCCGTATAAACTTTGTGTACTCTTGAAATGTCAAAAATAATAAAAATAAAAGAATAATAAAAGAGGAACAAGCATTGCTTATTGCAACCTGTGATTAGAAAAAAGGATAATACTTGAGACCTCCTTTTGGGGCACCCCCTCACCCCCCTTTGCCATGTGTCAGGGGGTGATTGGATGTGCAGGAAAGGGGGACCAATGAGAGAAGAGAGGGGGTCAAAAGGGGGTCTAAAAAAGGGGTCTAAATCACCACCCTAGAAAAAAAATGGACAAGAAATAATAGCAATTGACAATTAGCAGTCTACAAGTAATATGCCTTTCTGCCCTATTAACGCAACATATCTACTTATTTACAAACACAGTCTTCAGTCATCCTTACCTCTCACAATGCACTTGCAATGGCTGCTGCAACAGTAAGCAAATTGCTTGTTGTGTTTCACCTCATCAACCTTCTTAGCCAAACCCTTGATTCAAAATCAGATAAAACTGAAATATATATATATATATATTCAACTCCCCCAAACTAGTTGGAATATATTTCTACTGGCAGCACCATTAATCACATTATTACTCTGCTTCTTCAGCATTTCTTCTTGTGCACAAATGTCACCCTCCTGATCAATTGAAATGAACCGGAGTCAGAAAAAAAGTACTTGCAAATATTTTGACACAAACAGTTAAATCAATCTAGCAAATTCAACTATTTGCCAAAGTCAAGTTATTGATCGAAACATTAGCTCAAGGACGACAAACCACCAATAATTATCTAAATTAGATGATATTTTGGTGAAGTGCTTGTTACCTATGCCATGGGGCATTAAAATATTCATTGAAAATCAAATGAGAGAGTAGAGTAGAATCAATTGAGCTCACTTTCTTCTTTTCCTTTAGTTGGAAGGTCGGTGACACCAACAAAAACTCAACTTCAAATGACTCTAAGGCCCCGTTTGTTTTGGGTTATAGGGAGGGTATTGGGATTAGTAATACCTTGGTATTACTAATGCCCTTATTTGTTTGCAGAGAAAGCCTTGGGACTATTAGTCCCTTGGTATTGCTAATACCCTTGGAGGGGGGATTGGTAAGGAGGAGGTAGAGATGGTATTAGAAAAATAGTGAGGGGATTAGAAATTTTTTTATTTTTTATATATTGGAAATTTTTTTTTAAATATAATGTTTAATTTTTTATATTTTTTTATTTGTTTTATTATTTTATATAAAAATAATTTAACAATTCCACACTATTAATCCCTTCACTATTAATTCCCTCACTATCAATTCCCTCCATTCTATCTCCCAAAACAAACGGGACCTAAATAAATGATACAAGGATGCTCAAGTTCATCTTCAGCACATTTAATCAAGTCGATCAAGCTCAACTTTAGAGAATCACCTCAAATCATGATACCAAACCCCAACAACTTCCGAGCAAACACTGTATCGGTCGCATCATACCCAACATTTACTGACAGACATTTAGAAAAGTAAATTGGTTTTCCACTAATAACGTTATCACATATTAATATTATACATATAGGTAGAGAAAGTGTGCAACAGCATCAAAGCACACCAATTAAATGGTGTCCTCATTGCACACTCATATAAGGGTGTCAAGGTTCCCTAAAATTACTTTAATACCGAGAAGAAAATCCTAACTTGTATGAATCTTTGTGATTATTAAAACGCTGAGGTGCTAGACTAGCAGCTTACTTTTTCATGATATAAAAACATAATACAATACAATGAACTTTATTCGAACATCCTCTTAGCATTTAAGAAACCTTTTAAACCCAAAGTGGGAAGTGATGGAGGCTTTTCTTTTTTTTTTTTTCAAGATTGATTGAAACCTTAATAAGAATCACAATCCAATGGAATTCAATTTCCATTTGATGGTAGGACTAAAAATCACACCAATGCCAAAGTTATTGTGACGGTCCAGGTCTATACCCAACCCATTTGATCTTACAATATACTTGTATGCGAACCATACTACCATGCATTAATCTAATTACCATTGCTATTTTCTTCCCTCACACTTTGTATTTTGATCCTTGGCATTTGGGGGAGTGAATTGGAGAGTTTTTGAGAGAAATCCTAGGTTGGTTATCAATCGCATTTGGGGGTGCTCGATCGAGCATTTTAATTTTTGGTGCGATCGATCAATCTACCTATTTATTTTGAGTGAATTTTTAGCATAATGCAACAACTGTTAGGGGATTGATCTCTTTGGGGGGGATCGATCGCTTTGGGGGGAAAAGCTTAAGTTAGGCTTCCTCTTTTCTTCCCACTTTCCTTCTCTCTCTCTCTCTCTCTCTCTCTCTCCATTACACTACATCATACTGCTTATCAAACATCAACAAGTCAAAGGACAATCACAAGAAGTGAAGAAAAGAGAGAAAAATTGCAAGCATACTTTGCAGGGCAACTAGACTTTACAATCCTTTAGTGATTAACGTCTTCATGCAGCTCCATCCACTATACCAGTCCTTTGGTGAGCTTCCAAATTGTCCAGGCTTTCCTTTTACCTTTTCTGGCCTAAGAACATTAAAGGCCAGTTTCAAAATAAACTCAAAACTCATTGATGAATAACAACTGGTAAAATTTAAAATAAATGAAAAATACTAACTAGAGTGAACATACACAATTGGAACCCGAGAAAGCCCACTTGCTTCAGCAGCATCAATCAGTTCCTGTTTACGCATAAAATCACTACCACTCGAAGCCCCCCTACAGTTTTAATAATACATATTCCTCAAGCAATCACTTCAAGTTACTAAATGAAATCAACTGAAGAAAATGTATAATAAATCAAATTTAATAATTTGGTGTCTACTTGTAAAGAGAGAGCAATAGTGCGTAGGCTACAGAATTCTTTTGAGGCACGTATCGTTTAGTTCCTTTAGCTTTCTTCCCTAAAATATGAAACAAATAAAGATTGAAATAAAATTACTATAGGAAAATATTTTTAAAAAATCAAATTACGTAACCCCCAAACGAAATTCGAATTACCCTTTTTTGTTATATCCTCCTGTTCAGAAGCACCAGAATCAATCCCAAAATACTCCTGCATGAGCCTCAAAATCCATTTCCCCACACCCCTACCACAAATATAACACAAACCATTGCAACAAGAAGACATTAATATTCCGTTATTCGGATTATGGAGCTACTTACACACAACTCTAATATAAAATAACCACATGGGATGCAATTTCTGTTGGCTAGCCAAAAAAAAAAAAGGCCAAGGAGAGGGGTAAGGAGAAGAGAAAAGAATTCCTGATAGACTATATTCCTAACCATATAGAATTGATGTGAATCTTCAAAACATATTTATAATCTTATCTCAAAAATAAATAAATGTTAATTTGGAAATTTTAACATTTTGGGTTTGAATTTATTTACTTATGATGAATTTGGGGATCAATTTAACATGCATCATTGATTTTCAAAGGTTTTGAAACTTTAATTTCATGTTTTGAAGGAAAAAGAAGAAAGTTTTGAAAATCATAACATTCATAGAAATTTTGAATTGAATCTTGAAGTTATATGAAGTTTTAATGCAAATGAGTTGAAGATTAATCACATTTCCTTGTATAATGATAAATTTACATAATATAGGATGGGTTTTGTATGAGTTTTGGTAAGAATTGGAGTAGATGAAGCTTTGAACAAAGAAGAATTTTGCGAACAGCATAAAGTTTCCAAAATCACACATGTGGCTATAAGCCCCACACGTGCAGCCAGCACCCCAAAACAGGGCTCTCAGTTTTGAAATAACTGCACGTGCACCGACCCTTCTGCACTTGCGGCCAGGGCTTCAGCATGTGCGGCAAACAGAGTTTCTGAATTTGGTTTCCTTTCAATCCTTTTGACCCTTCAAACATCACTATGCATGTATTAAGTCTAATGAGAGTTGAACATAATCAAAAACCTACTTTAATTAAATGAATTAGAAAAGAGAAGTTAAGTTCAATTAATTACTTTTGCTTTATCAATGTTTATATATATGCATCATGTAGGTCAGACCGTTGGAAAGCATTACTAGAACCAAACCCACTGTAAGTAATATTATTGTAAAGTTATGTTTCAAAATTAGTTTGGAAAAACTAGATGATATGTCTTGATTTGAGAAATCTTTATTTTGATTCTGAATGAATGAATATTCTGTATTTTGTTTAAAATTATCAATGGCATCCTTAGATAGTCTCAGTCATAAGGGGATAGTCTAAATATACCATGACTATATTTGAGCTCCATCGCCACCAAAGTGTGGATTGCCTAATCATTCCCAAGTCGATTATTCCATTAAGAGGCTCTAATGGATGTACCATGTATCATGCTTTGTTTATGAGATAATTATATGATATGTATGAAAGCTCTTCCACATGCTATATGAAATGACTCTTTACTAATGAGCTTGGAATTCATTCATTACCACTTTACTTTAATATTACTCATTAGGCTTTAGCTCACCCCCTTTCCTTATATATATGTAGGTGAGCAACTTGAAGAGCAACCTTAGAGTTTGCATTTGAAGACCTTTACGGAAGCCTTTTTGGAGTTGTCGCTTACGCCGAGGCTTTTGTTTGCCTCCTTTTGGGAAAGTTTTGAAGAGTCAACACTTTGTGATTGTGTCTTGTGAATGTTTGTATTTAATTTAAGTATGTAGGTGAAGTAATAATAAGTATATGATATTTCCGTGTTATTTATGCACTACTCAATGGACAGGTTTAATTTTTGTTTGCTTCCGTCTCAGGCCCTATTACATTAAATGTTTTGTGATTTGTCTAGACAAACCTTAGATAAACTATGATTGTTGACCGGTCACCTCTCTAATCTCTAAAGGTGGGTTGGGGTCATGACACTTACCCTTTTTCCTTTACATGGAGGCCTTTCATCTCTCTGATGGTGGTTAAGAGATGGTGAAGAAACAACGATAGTCGCTCTATATGGTGCCGCTCCACTATCGACCTCGGTATCAACAATGCCATAAATGGAATTTAAGAGATTTTAGTTTACTTGTTTTTAGTATCAAGGTTTCTGAGATTTGTGTTTTGTTAATTCCATGTTGAGATTTGTGACATTTGTAAGATATATATTTGGTATTATAGTTATGATGTTGATTCCATGTTGAGATTTGTGAGATTTGTAAGATTTATTTTTGGTATTATAGTTATGAGATTTGCTTTTATTGATTTCATCTCTTCTCTCCTCTCCTCCCCTCTGCATCCCATTTCTATGTATTTTGGCTCAAAATCAAAACCAACCGTTACTGATCGAAAATCCAGTGAAACGAACAGTTGGCTTCGAATGGTATATGGGTCAATATCAGGTGATTTAGCAAGTAAACCAAATAAGTAAGTTAGGGTGACGGGCTAACAGTGAATCCAACCCAACTCGACCTATGAACACCCATATTTGCTGTGTCCGTATCCTAATTTTTTCAAAATCGATGTCCCACGTCCATGTTTGTGCTTGTGTTCATGTTCATGTTCATGTTCATGTCCGTGTCCATATCCGTGCTAATGTCTATGTCCATGCTTCTTAAATTTAAGACTTCTCAACTATTTGCAAATATCATCTTATCCATGAACCCATACATATGTCATGTTTTTTTTGTTATTAGCACTAGGCGTTCGGATCAAAACCCAACTAGTCCTCAGGGATGCACAGGCCCTCGACAAGGAGTTTCCCACAAGTACACTACAGTTAATTCAAGGATTTTTTCCCAATCCGATGGCCCCAGGGAATTGTTAGCACCTAAGAGATTTCGATCCCTAAACTTTGGAGAGAGCACACCCCCTCAACTCTAAAAATGCATCACTTTCATCCACTCTTGCCCTTTCCAAGAGAGGGCAATTTGTACAGTTTTTATAGTTGAAGGGTCAAAATGTACACGTTCATAAATGAGGGGGTTTTGATGTAATTAACCCTTTTTAAAATTAAGCTTAAGTTTGTAGGTTCTTTAAAATGTGGGTTATAAGTTAAATATTTGACCAATTAAACCATTTAAGTAATTTATGTATTTCTTCAAATTAAATAATAGACATATTTTTTACGAATGTAACCAGTCGTACCAATATCTTACTTTTTTTTTACAACGAACCAATATCCGTACTAGCACCCATGCACGTGCCCATACACATGCTTCATAGGCAGATTTACATGAATAGACTAAGTTCTAATCACAATCACTAGATTACTTGAGCAGAACCAATTTCTTAGACATTTTCCCTCTTTTGCTTGAAATTTACATAAGAAAGTGTGTTTCAAATGGTATGACCACTCAAACTGATACCAAACCGAGCCAAACTACACGTTGTGTTACTCAAGTAAAGTAGGCTGCATGAATCCTTTTTCAATATTTAATAAATTCATATATGTTTTTTGTTACCACATCTCATGTCAATTTATGTCTTTCCTTCCCCCTAGCATTTTCATTTATGGTGAACATACCACTCAAATTGATAAATTTATACTATAATCAATTAAAACATCTATATGTTTTCATATAAGAATTACTAAAACCAAAATGATCCTTTTAAATAAATAAATTAAATTAAATAATATAAACCATTACAATTAATCTATACTTTAAATGTTTGTGTGTGTGCATTTAAAAAAAATGCAAAAATAAAGAAAAACACTTCTCATTGAGATCCATCAATGAAAAATTCTAATATACACACCCCTTGAAAGGGGTGTACCACATGCACCCCTAGTTATGCCACTTTCTTCGTTAGGTATGACAAATTTTTTTCATTAGTTATGACAAATTTTCTTCTTTAGTTATTATGACATAATTTTAGTTATGACTCATGTTGTGTGTAGTTATGATAATTTTTTTTTAGTTATGACTCAAAAATATAAAATTATATTATTTTATTCTTTAGTTATAAAGTTCGTACTTTGAGAGGCGGTGTACCACAGTGTTTCCCTCTATCAACACAATCTTCTCACTGTACTACCTATCTATCTCTCGTTGTGCCTCGCACCCAAGCCACAATTTATCTATCTGCTGCTTCGGTTCTTGATGTCCTCAACTAAATCAAATTAACTAGATTAGCATCAGCTTCAATTGTTATGGTTCTTGAGTTTTACCAATCGATTGCGAAAAGACGAAGCTTTGAGTTAAGATCGATGCCCTCGGATTGGAGTATTTCGGGTGGTTTGTTAAAGCCCAGCAAAACTGCAAAACCGCGCCAGGGCGTGTTCGAATTGTTTTGAAATTGCAACCCGTGGGTGATGTTTGATTTTGTACTTCTCACTTTTTCTGAAGAGACCGGTGATTGGGAAGAAAAATAAATAAATAAATTAGCCAATTACAGCTCACTGTAGAGGTCCGGATCATTTTTTTTTCCGGATTTGGGGATTAGGACTTAAATAAGTACATTTTTTTTTTATAAGAGTGTTTAGAATGATTTAAATAATAATGATTTTAAAAAATAATTTAAATAAAATATATTTTTTTGATTTTGAAAAAATGAATATTTAAGATAATTTAAATAAATATATTTTTTAACTTTTTATAAAAAAAATTATACATAAAAAGATGTTTAAATAATATAAATAAGTATAATTTTTTAACTATTTACAAAAATATATATATATTTAAAAAGTAGAAAAGTTAGCTTATGTCAAATAGTGTTCATTTAATTTTATTAATTTTAAATTCAAAAAAAAATTATTTTTTGATACTATCTACCTTCTATACTTAAATGGAATCCATTTTTTTATCTTTCTATTGTGGGTCAAATTGTTTATTAAGAAATAAATGAAAATGATTTGATTCTGCTTAATACAATTAAAACGACATGGGTCACATGGCCTCATTTGAGAACCCTCCCTTTTAGTCAAATTAATCAAAAAGCCAACAACTCATACTAAAAAGTCAAAGATTCTCTTTTCTCTCTACTTTTTGCACATCTTTTCGTAAAAAGTCAAAAAGTCATCCCAAACATACTAATTTTTTTTAGCTCATATTTTAGCCAAATAGCTAAAAAGTTACTAAATTAGCCTGTTCCCAAACGAGGCCTGATTTATTTTGAGATAATTTAGTAGGAAAATCAAGAGGGTTTGATAATATGATTTAACACTTAAAATTAAATATATTAAATGATAATTAATTAAGTCCGTTTGATAAAAAATTTACATCATATGACACTTACTTAATTTTGACTAAATTTATAAATATTAAACATAGGCATTAGTATATATTATTATAAACTCATTATCAAT
This sequence comes from Camellia lanceoleosa, assembly GCA_025200525.1. Classification (NCBI taxonomy): domain Eukaryota; kingdom Viridiplantae; phylum Streptophyta; class Magnoliopsida; order Ericales; family Theaceae; genus Camellia; species Camellia lanceoleosa. The sequence goes on from CM045760.1 coordinate 100,380,674, forward strand.
ACCAACACCAACACCGCAACTACTACTACCACCACCACCATCACTATCGCTATCACCGCCACCATCATGCCACCGCCACTACTAACACCATCACTATCGCTACCACCACCATTACCACCATGTCATTGCTACCACTACCACAACCACCGTCGTTGCCATCACCACTACCACCACCACAACAACCACCATTATGCCATAGCCGCCACGGCCACCACTACCATTGTTACCGTTACCGCTACTACTACTACCATTGTCACGACCCCAACGCCGCCCCTATAGGCTGAAATGGTGATTAGCCAGTAATCCTTGATTACCAAAGGCTTGCCTTAACAAAACAACAAAGGACTAGTATATATACAGGGCTAAATAACGGAACTTCCATTAGTTAATCATAAGTTCAAGAGTAGTGCATAAATAATATGAAAGAACACACACATATTTATTGCTTATTCCCTGTATAATTTACATCATTTGCATATACAAAGAAGAAAAGTGTAGCATAACATCCATAAGTACAGAACTTGCTTATACATAAAACTCATTTCTCAAAAGCTCTCCTAAAAGGATAAAAGATAACAAAAAAAAAGAAAAGAAAAGATAAACAAAGAAAACTCCATATTATGTCCATGTTCACTAATGGTGCTCCTCATCTTGATCACCTACATATATATATATAAGAATGAGCCAAGCCCAGTGAATAAATGAATTATATCAATGGTTCAATTCACATTACATTCATACATTACATTCCATAAGTAAGCATGATATATGGTAAATCCATTAGAACTACTTAATGGAATAACCGGCCCAAGTACCGGTTAAACAATGCCACATCATCAGGTGGCTAAGAGATCTCAAATAGGTCATGGACCATGTTGTCGTCCCCCATGACTTAGGACTAATCTAAGGATGCCATTGATAACTTTAAGTAAAATATAGGACATTCATTCATTCAGTGATAAAATGGAAATTTCATAAATCATGGCATATCAACAGACTTTTTAAAACAATTTTAACATAACATTACAATAATACTACTCACGAATGGCTCGTGCTCGGTAGAATCCCTTAATGACCTAACCTACACAACAAAATACAAATGTCAATGAAATAAAAGCATAATAGGCGAACTAATTTTACTTTAGTTTATCTTTCTTAACTTATCTCGATTTAGATTTGTTTATAAGTTTATTTCAACATTTAATAAGGTTCAAAACACGTATAAGGGTGTCCGAAGGTCAAAGAAAATGAAACGGGCAAAACCTTGCAAATCGCACGTGCGGTGGAACAGGGCCGCACGTGCAATTAAAATAGTGATGAATTGATTTCTAGGTTGGCTGGCCGCATGTGCGAGGACCATTTCCGCACGTGCAATGCTTCCTGCCGCACGTGCGGAAGAAGAACTCAATCGTGGGGCTAGGCTGTTCTTCGTGGTTCTTGAGGTTCTCAACTCAATTTTCACACTTCCAAGGTCCCAAAACATGATTCCTAATCTCCTAATATGTGTGTATATATATATATATAAATAATGTAAAACCCATAAAAATTCATGAATATGCATTGATTTAGGGATTAAACAAATAAAAGGTGGATTGAATCTAAGTCTCAAATCTTTTCAACACTTTCTTTTGTTCTTGCACTTTCAGTCACTCAAATCAAGTTCCAAGGCTTCCTAAGCTCAAATAAATGATGTAGGTTAATAGTATACCTATTAAATGGTTCAAATCTATCATAAAACCAATTCAAAACTTAAGTTTTCAATGAATTCTTCAATCATTTTTCTTATTTTCAAACTTTCCTATTTTCTTTTCACTTCAATCATTCCAAACTTGTTTCTAATGAATTTGTAGCTAGCTCTTGACATGAAATTGTGGAAGAGGATTGAGTTTCTTACTGTAGACACCCCTTTTTTGACTGCCCTAACCACTTGGACGTCACTGCTTTCACACTCGATGATGAGTGTATATGCTTGTCAAGTGTTCGAAGTCCTCAGCAGAATGCCACATCTTTGAACCTTTCAAACCCTACACACTTGTTGCCTTATTCTTGGACCAAAACTAGAGTTTTTCAAGCCTGCAACCTTTTGTGGCCTGCCGGCCCTGAAATTGCCGGCCACAACTCTTATTGTCGACCCTTGATGTGTTTTGTAGATATTTTTTGCCAACTGTGCCAACTGTTTGCACAGATACATGCACCTCCTTACACATGTATATCTTGATATTCCTGAGGGAGTTGCTTGGTTTTCTATATATGGGAGGCCTCCCCTTTCATTTTAGAGGTTGGAAATTTTTAGAACAAAAATTCTCTCTCTCTCTCTCTCTCTCTCTCTCTCTCTCTTTGCAATTCTCTCTCTCTCTCTTGAAATTTCTTAGCCTTTTACAAGCTTTTGCTTATACACTCTTAACCAAACCTCTCGTTCTTTGAGTTGAGGTACCTTTGAGCCTTGTTTGAGCTCTTGAAGGTGTGTTTACCTTGATTTTTTGCCTAGAATTGGTTTTCTCTTCAAGAGATATAAAGCTTTACTTCTCTTCTTGCTTTGTTCACTCTTTTTCCTACTGTTTTTCTATTGTTTTTTAGCTGTAAAAACTTTGTATTTTTGGGCTGAAACTTGAGTTTCAAGGCCAATAAAGGTAAAGGGGTTGATAGCCCTTAATTTCACCTTGCTTCTAAGGCCTTTACCTTTGTGTTTCCCACCTTTACACCATCTCTTTTTGAGTTTTTAAACACTGATTTTCAAAGTTATTTTAGTGGCTAAAATCATGTTTTGAAGTCCAAAATTAGAGGGGTTAGCCTCCCCTCCTTGTGTCTTGCTTACTAGCTTAGCATGTTCCATATTTTAGCTTATTATTCTAGCTTGTGTTAGCTTAATTACAGCTTGTTTTAGGACTTATTTAGGACTGTTTTAGGACTGTTCTTACTTGTCTACTTCATTTGAGCCTTATATTGCATGCTTGTAGTATAATTATCCTCATGAGTTTGGTGTTTTAGGCCTTAGACACCATCTTATTTGAGTTGATAGTGTTTATTTATGGCTTTTCATACTTGTTTTCACTCTTAATCACCTCTGCAACCTCCCTCTTTTCTTAGCTTTTCATTTGCTTTAAAAGTGGTTTCAACTTATTTGTTTGTTTAAGTATGAGATTGACATGTCATGCTTAATAGTTTAATCCCTTTGGGGGTTCATTACCAACGGTATGATGTCTCTTTCATGCCCAAAGCAACACTTGGTTTGAGCTTTCTTTCCATTAGAGGACTTAAACTCACTTTTGGACTTAATTGATTAAAGAATTAAAAGGTAACTAAAATGGAGTAATAAAATTGGTGATTAAATTGATGCAAGATAATAACTTGGTTAGGGTTCAATCGGACATTAATTGAACCCTTGAGTCTTGGATAGTTTCATACTCCTTAGTGATGAACACGGTTCAAGATTCATTGTTAACTACTTCCCTTGATCTTTCATGATAAGGAGATGGTTTTGAGAGTCTTGTTTTGTTGCATTTATTGAGCTTGCATACATTGGTTCATAGGCCATCATGCAATGAAATTGCATCCATTAATGGCTTATGGATCAATTTTACCACTCCTTTGAGCTGTTTAAATGATAAGGAGGGGTGAATGGTGCAAACAAACCCTTGAGAATACCATGTCTCTGCTTTGTTTGCTCTCTGCTACATCAGTAAAGTCCAGTTGTCAGTGGCCGGCAGGCCACTATTGGTAGCCTGCAGGCCACCTTCTATTGTTGGCAGGCCGTCATCAGTGGACGGCAGGCCCTCTGCCGGCCACCTGTGCAAAATCCAACAGTGTGTTTGTGAAGAAGAACAGAGTTGGTTCTGAAGTGGAAAACAGTGCAAGTGTTTTACTGTGCAACAGAGGCTTTCAGTAGCATAAACAGTGGCTTTTTTGGGTGGAAAGTCTGTGCATAATGAGTATCCCTCGCTTCCCGGGGCTAATTAGTTAATTTAATTACTCTATTTCATGTTGTATTCACGTTGTAATTAATTAGTTAGTTAATTAGAATTTTGTAATTAATTAATTACTGCTAATTAGTTAGTTCCAATTTATAATAATTAGCTACAATAGTTAATTAGTTGTGATGTTGTAATTACTAGCTAGCATAGTTAGTTGATTCATTTTATCATAGCTAGTTAATTAGTTTAGCTAGTTAGTTTATTCAAACTATCCTGCGTGAGGGCACAAACTTGTAATAATGTATATGTCTTCCAACCCTACGTCTTTCTCCCTTTTATTTACTACCTTACGATGGTTAGTTTAATGCATCATGTTTTGTTTAGCATCTCTCATGATTTGCATCCACTTGTCTAGCATGCATTGAGCTCGGTTCATCATGCTAACTTGCTTTGTCTTTTAAAATACTCCTTCGAATACGTGTTTAGACCACATGCTATCAAATCGCTTCATATGCCATATTAGTAGCTGAGCCTAGTAATTGCATATTGAATGTGTTGCATTAGTCATATTGCACAGTTAGGAATCATGCATCTTTCCAACTTTATCGTTTTTTTTTACTTAGAGTATTAGGTGAGCATTTTACTCGCTTTAGCATATGGTATGTATGTGATTGTTGTCATATCTAGCATGCTTGCCATGAGGCTAATTGCTTAACTGATAAACTATTTGAATGCCTTTGGATGAAGGCTATTTTCTTGAATTGGAATTATTGGAGTAATGTTCATATGCGATCATTTTTTCAAGTGGTACATATTCAAAACAATTTTCAAAGATGAACATGGATCAAGTATTCTAATTTTTGCAAGTTAGTCTATACTTGTGTGTGTGCGCATCACATAGTAATGCTAGTCTAATAATCGGAACAAGAGCATATAATGTAAATAAGATTCACATTATGATTAGTAGAGGCCGATCTTTGATCGGGCGAGTGGAGGTGCTCAATTCATGATCTTCCCCTCTCGTACCTAAGTTCCCGAGCTGAGACAATCTTAGTGATGATGGACATATGGCCTTTGGCATGAGTCATGGGTTTCCTAAATTTTTCCAAAATATTTAGGTGGCAACTTTGTATCTAGCAAAGCAGTCTATTTTTGGCATTTTGATTCAAAATCAATTTTCCAAAATATTTGCCGGATTTGGACTCTTTGGTGTTTATCTATTTTACATTGCACTTGTGAGATCAAATTTAGAACCGTAGGAGTCCGATACTGTAGGGCTTGTTCGTCTTCCGAAATGAGGCACGAAAAGTCGAGCTACACTTACCTTTTGATGATTTTCTTGAGATTTCTAGGCTTGAATTCCAATGTTTCTTTGAATTTCTTTCTTTTCTCCTTCTTTTTCTCCTTGTCCTTCCTCTTGGCTCAAGAACTCCAATCTTCTCCATCTTTCTCTAACTTTCTAACTTAAGATCTAATTAGGTTAGTTTAATTAGGCTTTGTTCTAATTAATCTTACTTAAGTTTTAATCTTGGTTAGTCTAATTAACCTTACTTAGGCTTAAGCTAATTTTAATTAGTTTTTGGTAATCCTACTTAATTTATGATTAAGTACTCATTAATCTTTACTCATTAGACTAAGTTCTTTAAGCTCCTCACTTAAGGCTTTCTAAATTATCTAGCCATTCAAAAATTCACTTCAAGTAAATTCCCTAACTCCTTTTCACTGCCTAGTTTTTCATCCTTGATTTCTAGTTCAAGTTTCTCAAATTTTCTAAGGTTTCCTACTTAAGTTTTTCAAAACCCTACTCCTAACATAACGAGCGTATAATATGCATCACGCCAATGAGATGAGAATATTTCTTAACATAATTAAATGCATGAATGCTATGCATGGTTTGGTTCTCACAACCATACCTGCCGTTGCTATCACACCACCACCATGCCCTCCGCTACCACCACCACCATCACTACCATCACCATCATACCACCACCACCACCACCACTACTACCATCACAATATAAAAATTGAAATACACAATTTAAAAATAATAAATTTCAAATTTAATCTTATATATAACAAATAATTTATTTTTAGTTAAGTACTTAAATTTTATCAAACAACTTTTCAATTTAAAAAATTCAGCATTCACTTTTCAAATACTTAATTTTCAATTTTTTGTTTTCTGCTTTATCAAATAGCACCTCTCTCTCTCTCTCTCTCTCTCTCTCTCTCTCTCTCTCTCTCTCTCTCTCGATATTCTACAGTTGAATGAATTCATGAAATAGTGGAAATAGTGTATTGCAACAGTGTTTCTAGTTTGGCTTGACAGATTCATTCAAAACAAGTAACCACCACTTCAGGTTTGTGTTCCTTATTAAAGATTCTATTATTCCTTTCAAGCCAAATTTGGTAAATAGAGTTAAAGTAAGCTTAAGAGTTATAGAACGCAATGATTTGCCCTTGGTCTCTTTGGTGACAAAGGTTAGAACATGAGGCCATTGGAGATTAGGCCCAATTTACATTACATTTAGCTTTAAGAGCTTTCCAAATTCTAGAAGCAAAGATGCAGTTAAAGAATAAATAGGAATGGCTCTCAGCATGGTATTGACAGAAAGGGAAGCTTGGATTAGGGGACAAGCCAAACAATTGCAAACGATCCCCAATATTTAATCTTTCATGAATAGCCATCCAAACAATAAAACTGGCCCTAAGAATCATATGAGGCCCCCAAAGAAGAGTGTGCCAGGCCACAACATCAAATTTGCTCCTCCAGTGATTCCAGGCTGAGTTAATGAAAAAATCACCATCAGAGCTTAATTGCCACAAAGGTTGGTCATTCCTAGAAGAATTAGGGGTGCAGCTACTGGGGGTAGCTGAGATCAAATCTTCCTATTTCCCAAGAATTAGGAATAGGCCATTTCCAGGAATTCCCATCAACAATCTGACTGACTTTAGCCTCACCACTGAGATAGGAATCATCCAAGATTCTATCACCATACTTATGCCAAAGGGGACCAAGGGGATGCCAATTATCATGCCATAAAAAAGTAGAGTTACCTCTACCAATCTTATGCAGGATAAGAGGAGACACATCATCCCTAAGAGATAAAATCTTCCTCCAGACCCAAGAAGGGTCATTAGGGACCCTGACTTTCCGGAAACTCTTGCCTTTAAGTAAGTAGGATTTCACCTATTGGCACCACATAGATTTCTTACCTCCAAAAAACAGGAACCAGATATACTTAGCAATGGCAGCCCTATTCCAAATGTCTAAAGATTTAAAGCCAAGGCCACCCTCATTTTTAGGGCTGCAAACCTTATCCCAAGCAATTTTGGCACTATGTTCTTTAAGATCAGTACCAGACCAAAAAAAAGCTCCAATTTTAGCAGTATGCTTTGTCAAGAAGAATGTTTCTCTCTAACTTTCTCCATACTCCTCCATTTTGTTCTAGGAAATAAATTGCTCAGACCGCTAATTGTTTCATTAGCTTAAGTGGCCAAGTTTAACTCAAACTAACCATGCTTAACCTCTAAGAAAGAAAATTTTCTGAGTAATTGTAGCTTAACAATATTAGTTTAACTTAAACATCTCACGTAAGGTTTTTCTAAATGACCTACGTCTTCAATACTCAAAATTCAAAATGAGGAATTTGAATTCCATTGGATTTTCTTCCTATTTCTCTCTCTTTTCTCTAACTTTCTTTTCTAGCTCTCAAGAAGAATGTTTCTCTCTAACTTTCTCCGTCATTCTCCATCTTTCTCTATGTTGTTCTAGGAACTAATTACCTTAGGCCACTAATTATTTCATCACCTTAAGTGGCCAAGTTTAGCTCAAACTAACCTTGCTTAGCCTCTAAGAAAGGGAATTTTCAAAGTAATTGTGGCTTAACGATATTAGTTTAACTTAGGCATCTCATTTAAGCTTTTCTAAATCACCTAATTGTTCAATTCTCAAGTCTAAAAGGTTGAATTTGAATTCTCTCTGATTTTCTTCCTCTTTCTCTAACTTTCTCTTCTAGCTCTCAAGAATAATGTTTCTCTCTAACTTTCTCCGTCCTTCTCTATTTAGTTATAGGAAATAATTAGCTTAGGCCACTAATTGTTTTATTAGTTTAAGTGGCCATGTTTAACTCAAACTAACCTTACTTAGCCTCTAAGAATGAGAATTTTCTGAGTAATTGTAGCATAACGATATTTATTTAATTTAAGCACCTAATTTAAGGTTTTGTTAAGCACTTATGTTTTCAAAAGTCAAGTCCAAATGAATGAATTTGAATTCGCTTTAATTTTCTTCTTATTTCTCTTTCTTTGCTCCAACTTTCTCATCTAACTTTCAAGAAGAAAGCTTCTATCTAACTTTCTCCGTCCTTCTCTATCCTTCTCTACATTGTTCTGGGAACTAATTAACTTAGGCCACTAATTGTTTCATTAGCTGAAGTTGCCTAGTTTAACTCAAATGAACCTTGCTTAGCCTCTTAGAGATAGAATTTTCTGAGTAATATTACTTTAATGATATTAGTTTAGCTTAATCACCTCTTTTAAGATTTTCTAAATCACCTAAGTGTTCAATTTTCAAGTCCAAAAAGATGAATTTAAATTCCCTTTGATTTTCTTCCTATTTCTTTTTCTGTTCTCTAACTTTCTCTTCCAGCTCTCAAGAAGAATGTTTCTCTATAACTTTCTCCGTCCTTCTCCATCTTTATCTTTTCTGTTCTGGGAACTAATTAGCTTAGGCCATTAATTGTTTCATTTGCTCAAGTGGCCAAATTTAACTGAAACTAACTTTGCTTAGCCTCCAAGAAAGAGAATTTTCAGAGTAATTGTTGCATAACGATATTAGTTTAACGCAAGCACCTCATTTAAGGTTTTCTAAATCACCTGAGTATTCAATTCTCAAGTCTAAAATGGTGAATTTGAATGCCCTATGATTTTCTTCCTATTTCTCTTTCTTTTCTCTAACTTTCTCTTCTCGCTCTCAAGAAGAATGTTTCTGTCTAACTCTCTCTGTCCTACTTTATTTTGTTCTAGGAGCTAATTTCCTTAGGAACTAATCACCTTCTTGTTCTCCGTCTTACTCTTCTCGTTCTAGGAACTAATCACCTAAAAGAATGAATTTGAATTCCCCTTGATTTTCTTCCTATTTCTCTTTCTTTTCTCTAACTTCCTCTTTTAACTCTCAGGAAGAATGTTTCTCAGAAAATTTCTCCATCCTTCTCTGTTTCGTTGTTGGAACTAATTAGCTTATGGCACTAATTGCTTTATTAGCTGAAGTGGCCAAGTTTAACTCAAACTAACTTTGCTTAGCCTCCAAGAAAGAGAATTTTTTGAGTAATTGTAGCATAACGATACTGGTTTAAAACTTAAGCAAGTCATTTATGCTGTGTTTGGTTGGAGGATTTGGGGAGGGATTTGGAAAGGGAAATGGAAAAGGTAGGTAAAATGTGAATAAATCATGCCTATATTTCACATAGTTTTACACACCTTTTCTCTTTCCCTTTCCAAATCCCTCCCCAAATCCCCCAACCAAACACAGCATTAAGGTTTTCCAAATCACCTAAGTGTTTAATTCTCAAGTCCAAAATGATGAATTTGAATTCCTTTTGATTTTCTTCCTATTTCTCTTTCTTTTCTCAAACTTTCTCTTCTAGATCTTATAAAGAAATGTTCTTCTCAAGAGTTAGGGCGTTAACCATATGAGTTGGGGAAGAAAGTAGAGCCTCTCTCTCTAGATTCTAGAGAGAAAAAGCTCCCCTTGGAGTGAAAATGGTGTGCTTTCCGATTATCTTCCTCACCATTTAGGAAGAATGTGTACTGTGTGGCTTGTTACCGGTTCGGCTAGATCTTTCCAGTTGGTTTTGTTATCTATAGACTGAGTTTGTATGTTTTGAGTTATGGTGCTATTCCAGTACATCATCTGTTACGGCTATAGGTTATACTGATGTTGTCTGGAGTGTCATTCTATTCATGTTTGTGCTATCCAGCTTGGGTTCTTCAAGATGGGGAGTTCAGATCATGTTGTGTAGTCGTTGCAGCCGGTCATGTTGTGAAGTCGGTGTATGGTGGGTTCTGCTGTCACTGGTGTGTCTTGGATTTTGGGCGACATCCTACTTGTTGACTGTGAAGATGTTCAACCGGTTGAGTGACCGCCGGTGTATGTGGGTTTGCTCCCAGGTATTCTTCGGTCAGAAAAGTAGTGCTTCGGGTCCTGAAGTTCGGCCATGGCTGGTGCTCCGTTGGAGTTAATTTGAGTCACTGGTCTAGAACTCTAGCCAATGATGGTGTTCTAGTTTCTTGGGTTTTGAGGCCGACGGGTTCACTGTTTGACATGGAAGGTCTGGCCGATGGTGTTGGGGTCATTTTTAGGTTGCTGAAATTACTTCGGTGCCGTCGTCAGTGGTTTTTTGGAGAAGATGTTTGCTAGTCACACGCTGCTAAGCTGTAATGGCGTGTTTTCAAACTCATGCTTACACAGTTTGGTGGGACGTTGAGAGGATCGTGATGTAAATCGTGTAGTGTGTGAAGCGTGCTACACGGGGTTGTCTAGACCATGCTAGCAACATGCAGTGGGTTTCTGTTTATGGGAAAGACAAAAAGTGGGTTGGTGGATCAATCTTCACGTGGGAGGCCGTGTACAGGTTGGAGGGAGGGGCATTTCCCTAAATAAGCTAAAATAGTAAATCAATTCCCAAACTAAGCCTAGTTTTTAAAGAAGAGAAAAGTTAGGGATCATGAAAATGATCATGAAAGATTTATGATCTTTGGATTACCTTGATTAGTGTGTGGTGCTTTATTCTAAGTGTAATCCAATGATCACAAAGCTTTCATGATTATTTTCATGAAAGGTTTTTCATGATGCCTAGCATTACTGTTTAAAGAATGCCCAAAATAAACTAATTCGTGGTTCACAATCGCAATTTCAACATCTTCCGTCTGTTTCGTGTAAAAGTTGGCAAATCTTAAATTCGTGGTTACGAAAAGCGATTTTGATTAAGAAATCGCGGTTACAAAACACGATTTTAATTTTTTTTTTTTTTTCTTTTGAACTCGCTGTTACAAGTCACGATTTCATCCAAAAAAATTTTTGTTTTGAACTCGCTATTTGTAACCACGCTTTTAGAAAAAAAAAAATTTGTGAACTCGTGGTTCGTAACCACGAGTTTAGAACTGCTACCCAACACATCACTCACACTCAATATATATATATATTTTAATATATATTTATAATTTAATATATATATAAATTTTATTTCATAAAATTGAAACTAATATAAAATAATTATTTTTTTATTTTAATTCTTAATTTTTTTTTATTTTACTGTTGAGGGATAAAATTTATTTTTTTTGATTTTTGGGTTTAAGGTTTAATTCTTAAAATTTATTTATTTTTATTTTAGGGTTTAGGATTTATAAAAAAAAATAAATTTTAAGAATTAAATTTTAAATTCTAAACCCTAAATTCTAATTGAAAAAATAATCAAACCTTAAAAAAGTATAATTAATTAAAAAAATTTAAAAAATTTATGACAGTGGGATCACACATATAAATTTTTTAAATTATTTTTTAAAAAAAAATTTTAATTAATTTTTTTAATTATTTTTCAATAAGTATAATTATTTTTTTAATTAATTTTTTTCAATTATAATATGTGTGATCCCACCGTCATAAATAATAAGTATAAATATAAATATTTTAGATTTGAACAAACATATTTTTAGTTTATGTTTTAAATTTTTTTAAATATTTTGTTCAAACCAAACACGTTTGTAATTTATGTTTTTCTAAAAATAAACAGAAACTAGTTTATAAAATTTTTGTAAACATAAATCAAAAACGTAAATGTTACCAACGCTACCTTAGTGTATAGGGATAAAATTTATTTATTTTTTATTTTAAGGTTTAGGGTTTAATTCTTAAAATTTATTTATTTTTATTTTAGAGTTTAGAACTTAGGGTTTAGAATTTAGAATTTAATTCTTAAAATTTATTTTTTTTTATAAATCCTAAACCCTAAAATAAAAATAAATAAATTTTAAGAATTAAACCTTAAACTCAAAAATAAAAAAAAAAATAAATTTTATCCCTGAACAGTAAAATTTAAAAAAAAAATTAAGAATTAAAGTAAAAAAATAATTATTTTATATTAGTTTTAATTTTATGAAATAAAATTTATATATATATTAAATTATAAATATATATTAAAATATATATATATATATATATTGAGTGTGAGTGATGTGTAGAGTGTGAGTGATGTGTTAGTTCTAAACTCGTGGTTACAAACCACGAGTTCACAAAAGTTTTTTTTTCTAAAAGCGTGGTTACAAACAACAAGTTCAGAATAAAAATTTTTTTGGATGAAATTGTGATTTGTAACAGCGAGTTCAAAAGAAAAAAAAATAATTAAAAACGCGTTTTGTAACCGCGATTTCTTAATCAAAATTGCTTTTCGTAACCACAAATTTAAGATTTGCCAACTTTCATGCGAAACAGGCGGAATGTGTTGAAATCACGATTGTGAATCGCAAGTTAACTTATTTTGAGAATTCTTTAAAAATTAGACTTAATTTAAAAATTAATTTATTATTTTAACTTATTTAGGAAAATGCCCCTGGAGGGAACTTCAATTTGGGAAAGGGTCAGTGTTTCATCCACGTGATTGCTTTGTTTGTTGGTTTTAATATATATATATATATATATTCCTTTATGTTGCTTTTATGTGAGCTGGAGGAGTATTATCGATTGTCAGGTGGGTTTTTTTTTGGGTGGACCCGCGGTGGATATTTATTGGTTTTGAGTTGGAGTGGGTGTGCCCACGGTGGATTTTTTCTTCGTGGGTATGTTCTGTGGGCCCGTGTTATTGTTTTTTGGTTGCTTTATAGTGGGTCTTTGGGATTCAACTCAGTAGGCTCTTTGGGGCCTTTTGCTGAAATTGGTTAGTAAAGGTCTTTGATGCATATTTCCGTGGGTTTATTCAGACCCAAGTGATTTTGATTAGTGCAAGTATGGGCTGTCCGTGGGCCATCGTATTTGGGGAAGATCTGGGCTCTATTTTGGTCACTATTTATGTGATTGTTTATTAGTGGCCCATTGTTTGTTGGGTTCATTTTGAAAAATTCTTTTGTTTAGTCTTTTTGTAGTGGATCATTTATAATTGATTATTTTATGATGATTGATCGTGTGATCCTCATGTGACTCGATATGAGAGTGGTTTTGAGCCATCTCCGCCAAGAGTGATTGGGGAGTCATTGCTGTGGGGAATAGTGGTTCGATAACCAAAGTTAGAGAGATCGGGAGATGGCGGGAGGATAGCTCTGGGTTTTACGTCGCTTCTTGTCTTCATGTAACCCGTCCTAATTAATCGTATTGCCACGCCTAACATGGAGTGAAGGGCACACTACCATGGGGTTTGAGGATTGTGATCTACCAAGGAAGGGATTGGGGGATGTGATGTTTGATCTCATGATTTTGTTGGCTGTGTATTGGTTTGTTGCTGAGGGGCTATTGTTTTTTCACTTCAACTCCCTAGACTGTGGCTTATGGTTATTGATTGTGCTAGCTTTATGTGACTTTGCTGGGATCATGGGGTAGATTTTATCCTCCGTCATGGCTTTGGTTAAGTGGCTTGGATGTCACAGCTGTGAGGAGTGGGATGCTTATTGGATTCCATGTTTTATCTGTAGTAGAGGCTGAGGGCATGTAGGGTTTGTTATCATCTTTGTTTCAGCTTGAGGGTTGTTGCTTTGTCAGTGAGTCTGTTATGTTTATCAGCTTTGTGGTGCTTCTTTTGTGTGTATCTTTGTCCATATATCCACCTCAAGTTCCCATCTATTATCTCTGATGGTAGGGGTTACTTGAGGACAAAAAGGATATATGGGCAAAGTTTGGGTTATTGTGTTTTCAGTTGTTCTTGTTTATCTCCCCCTTTTTAGGGGGGTGTAGTGGTAATTTATGTTGGTTATATTTGTTTTTATTTGTTGTTAGGCGTGCCTAGGGTATGCCCCTTGTAAACTTGTAAATTTTCATTGTCTTTATTTTATGACTTACTTACCCAAAAAAAAGAAATGTTCTTCTTTAACTTTCTTCGTCATTCTCCTTCCTTCTCTATTCTATTCTAGGAACGAAATAGCTTAGGCCGTTAATTGTTTCATTAGCTTAAGTGGCCAAGTTTAACTCAAACTAACCTTACTTAGCCTCTAAGAAAGAGAATTTTCTGTGTAATTGTAGCATAACGATATTAGTTTAACTTAAGTATCTCATTTAAGGTTTTCTAAATCAGCTAAGTGTTTCATTCTCAAGTCCAGAAGGGTAAATTTGAATTCCCTTTAATTTCCTTCATATTACTCGTTCTTTTCTCTAACTTTCTCTTCTATCTCTCAAGAAGAATGTTTCTCTCTAACTTTCTCCGTCCTTCTCTATTTTGTTCTAGAAACTAACTATCTTGGACCACTAATTGTTTTATTAGCTTAAGTGGTCAAGTTTAACTAAAAATGACCTTGCATAGCCTTTAAGAAAGAGAATTTTTTTAGTAATTGTATCATAACGATATTAGTTGAACTTAAGCACCTCATTTAAGGTTTTCAAAACAACCTAAGTGTTCGATTGTCATGTCTAAAATGATGAATTTTCTCTAAGAAAGATAATTTTTTGAGTAATTGTAGCATAACGATATTAGTTTAAAACTTAAGCAAGTCATTTAAGGTTTTCCAAATCACCTAAGCGTTCAATTCTCAAGTCCAAAATGACGAATTTGAATTCCTTTTGATTTTCTTCCTATTTCTCTTTCTTTTCTCAAACTTTCTCTTCTAGATCTTAGAAAGAAATGTTCTTCTCTAACTTCATCCATCATTCTCCTTCCTTCTCCATTCTATTCTAGGAATGAAAGGGCTTAGGCCATTAATTGTTTGATTAACTTAAGTGGCCAAGGTTAACTCAAACTAACCTTGCTTAGCCTCTAAGAAAGAGAATTTTCTGTGTAATTGTAGCATAACGATATTGGTTTAACTTAAGTACCTCATTTAAGGTTTTCTAAATCAACGAAGTTTTCCATTCTCATGTCCAGAATGATGAATTTGAATTCCCTTTGATTTCCTTCCTATTACTCTTTCTTTTCTCTAACTTTCTCTTCTATCTCTCAAGAAGAATGTTTCTCTCTAACTTGCTCCGTCATTCTCCATCCTTCTCTATTTTGTTCTAGGAACTAACTATCTTAGGCCACTAATTATTTCATTGGCTTAAGTGGTCAAATTTAACTAAAACTAACCTCGCTAGCCTATAAGAAAGAGAAGTTTTTTAGTATTGTATGATAACAATATTAGTTGAACTTCAGCACCTCATTTAAGGTTTTCAAAATCACCTAAGTGTTCAATTCTAAAGTCCAAAACAATGAATTTGAATGCCCTGTGATTATCTTCCTATTTCTCTTTCTTTTCTCTAACTTTCTCTTTTAGCTCTCAAGAAGAATCTTGCTGTCTAATTTTCTTCGTCCTTCTCCGTCCTTTTCTGTTTTGTTCTAGGACCTAATTAGCTTAGGCCACTAATTGTTTAATTAGCTTAAGTGGCCAACTTTAACTCAAACTAACCTTGCTTAGCCTCTAAGAAAAAGAATTTTATGAGTAATTGTAGCTTAACGATATTCATTTAAATTAAGCACCTCATTTAAGGTTTTCTAAATCACATAAGCGTTCAATTCTCAAGTCCAAAAGGATGAATTAGAATTCTCTTTGATTTTCTTCCTATTTGTCTTTCTTTTCTCCAACTTTCTGTTCTAACTCTCAAGAAAAAAGTTTCTCTCTTTCTCCGTCCTTTTCCATCCACTATTTTGTTCTAGGAACTTAATCGCTTTGGCCACTAATTGTTTCATTAGCTTGGCCAAGTTTAAATCAAACTAACCTTGCTAAGCCTCTAAGAAAGAGAATTTCCTGGGGAATTGTAGCTTAATGACATTAGTTTAAATTAAACACCTAATTTAAGGTTTTCTAAATCACCTAGGTGTTCAATTCGCAAATACAAAATGATGAATTTGAATGCCCTCTGATTATCTTCCCGTTTCTCTTACTTTTCTCTAACTTTCTCTTCATCCTCTTAAGAAGAATGTTTTTCTGTAACTTTTTTTGTCCTTCTCCATCCTTCACTATTTTGTTCTAGGATATATTAGCTTAGGCCACTAATTGTTTAATTAGCTTAAGTGGCCAAGTTTAACTCAAACTAACCTTGTTTAGCCTCTAAGAAAAAGAATATTCAGAGTAATTGTAGCTTAATGATATTTGTTTAACTTAAGCACCTCATTTAAGGTATTCTTTTTTTTTGTTTTGGTGAATAAGAAATAAATAAAACAAAGGATTTACAAAAAGGATGAATTATAATTCTCTTTGATTTTCTTCCTATTTCTCTTTCTTTTCTCCAACTTTCTATTCTAGCTCTCAAGAAAAAGTTTCTCTCTAACTTTCTCCGTCCTTCTCTATCCACTATTTTGTTCTAGGAACTAATTAGCTTAGGCCACTAATTGTTTCATTAGGTTAAGTGGCCAATTAATTGGCCACGAATTCTCTGTCCTTATTTATCCACTATTTTATCTTATGTCTTATTCACCAAAAAAAAAAAAAAAAGTTTAAGTCAAACTAAGTTTGCTTAGCCTCTAAGAAAGAGAATTTTTTGGGGAATTGTAACTTAATGATATTAGTTTAAATTAAACACCTCATTTAAGGTTTTTTAAATCACCTAGGTGTTCAATTAGCATATCCAAAAGGATGAATTTGAAATCCTTTTGATTTTTTTCCTATTTCTCTTTCTTTTTTCTAACTTTCTCTTTAACCTCTCAAGAAGAATGTTTTTTTCTAACTTTCTCCGTCCCTCTCCATTCTTCTCTATTTTGTCCTAGGATATATTAGCTTTGGAAGTTTAACTCAAACTAACCTTGTTTAGCCTCCAAGAAAGAGAATTTTCTGAGAAATTGTAGCACAACGATATTAGTTTAACTTAAGAACCTCGTTTAAGGTTTTTTAAATCACTAAAGTGTTCAATTGTCTATTACAAAAGGATGAATATCAATTCCTTTTGATTTTCTTGTTATTTCTCTTTCTTTTCTCTAAGTCTCTCTTCTAGCTCTCAAGAAGAATGTTTCTCTCCTACTTTCTCTGTCCTTCTCCAGCCTTCTCTATTTTGTTCTAGGAACTAAATAGCTTAGGCCTAATTGTTTCATTAGCTTAAGTGGCCAAGTTTAACTCAAATTAACTTTGCTTTGCCTCTAAGAAAGAGAATTTTCTGAGTAATTGTAGCTTAACGATATTAGTTTAACTTAAGCATATCATTTCCGGTTTTCTAAATCACCTAAGTGTTCAATTCTCAAGTCCAAAATGATAAATTTGAATTCCCTTTGATTTTCTTCCTATTTCCTTTTCTTTTCTCTAACTTTCTCTTCTAGCTCTCAAGAAGAATGTTTCTCTCTTACTTTCTCTGTCCTTCTCCATCCTTCTCTATTTTGTTCTGGGAACTAAACAGCTTAGGCCTAATTGTTTCATTAGCTTAAGTGGCCAAGTTTAACTCAAACTAACCTTGCTTTGCCTCTAAGAAAGAGAATTTTCTGAGTAATTGTAGTTTAACGATATTAGTTTAACTTAAGCACCTCATTTAACGTTTTTCAAATCACCTAAGTGTTCAATTCTCAAGTCCAAAATAATGGATTTGAATTCCCTTTGATTTTCTTCCTATTTCTCTTTCTTTTCTCTAACTTTCTCTTGTACCTCTCAAGAAGAATATTTCTCTCTTACTTTCTTTAATAAGCACCTCATTTAAGGTTTTCTAAATCACCTAAGTGTTCAATTCTCAAGTCTAAAGGGATTAATTTGAATTCCCTTTGATTTTCTTCCAATTTCTTTTTCTTTTCTCTAACTTTCTTTGTTAGCTCTCAAGAACAATGGTTCTCTATAATTTTCTCTATCATTTTCCATCCTTCTCTATTTGGTTCTAAGAACTAATTAATTTGGGCCACTAATTGCTTAGCCTCTGAGAAAGATAATTTTCTGAGTAATTGTAGCTTAACAATATTAGTTGAACTTAAGCACCTCATTTAAGGTTTTCTAAATCACTAAGTGTTCAATTCTCAAGTCTAAAAGGGTGAATTTGAATTCGCTTTGATTTTCTTCCTATTTCTCTTTATTTTTTTCTAACTTTCTCTATTAGCTCTCAAGAAGAATGGTTCTCTCTAATTTTCTCCGTCTTTCTCCATGTTTCTCTATCTTGTTCTAGGAACTAATTAACTTAGGTCACTAATTGTTTCATCAGCTTAAATGGCCAAGTTTAACTCAAACTAACCTTGATATTAGTTTAACTTAAGCAGCTTGTTTGTTACGACTTTAGCTATAGAGATAATGCTGGTATAGGCTAGTTTCTTTTTGAGGTGTGCGCCTGGTTCCTTCTTCCAGTATGCTTTTGGTTTGTTTTCAAGTTTTGGGTCTTCTTAGTAGTTTGTTGTTGCCTTTGTTTTGTGGTTTTCTTGTTCTCTCGTTTGGCTTTTTGGGCTATCCTCGATGTTGTTCAAATTCTCTATCTCCTTGGATATGGTTTCTGAACAATGTGCTTCCAGGCTTTCTCTTTTTTTTCTTTTTCTTTTTCTTTGTTGTTGCTTGTTACTTTATCTTGTATAGCTGATGTAGGGCCTGGGGACATGCCTCTTGTAATTTTGTATATTTTCTTGTTTTATTTGTGTTATTCACCTAAAAAAAAATAACTTAAGCACCTCATTTAACGTTTTCTAAATCACCGAAGTGTTCAATTCTCAAGTCCAAAATGATGAATTGGAATTTCTTTTGATTTCCTTCCTATTTCTCTTTCTTTTCTCTTTTTTTTTTTGGTGAGTAAGACATTAAATAAAGACAAATATACAAGTTTCCAGGGGGCATACCCCATGCCCTAACTATACAGAGAAAATAAGCTAACAATGTTAGCCAAAGCAACAAAACCTAGAGTTAGAGAGAAACAAATTAGCTGTGAATGCAGTGATGGGTTAGTGTGAGAAGCTCCTACATCTCTCTAGAAACTCTGGTTTCTAGGGTTTCAATTCCTCATTGATCACGATGGCAGGAGTTAATACTGGTCCCACTAATGTTTGTCCGTTGGTTGAGTTAGAAGAGAAATTAGGCATAGTTGGTTTGGGTTCGAGAAACACGATCGTAAAAACTGGGTTCGTAAGTAACAAATTTGGAAAACTGTTTGTAGACATCATGGATCAACCGTGTGCAAGTTCATCTGAAATAGGTCAGAAATCTCAAATGGAAAAGGCGATAATGCCCTCGTTAGAGAGAAATCTGTGTACTGATGGTAGGGATGCTTTTCCAAATCTCTCGGATCGGAGGGCTGGTCTCCTAGATCCCTTAGTGGATTCCCGATCTTATCGTGTTAGAGCCATGGAGCCTCTTGTTGAAGAAGATGGACCCGTGTTTGTTACTCGTGGGGTCGAAATTGAAAGTCAGATAGTAGATCTATCGGAGAAGATTAAAGCCTCAGCGATCCCTGCTTCTGAGTTTGCTAGTAGAGATCTCGACCCTATGACTCTGATTGGTCAATCATCGAACCCTAGATGGTCAAAAATTGTGGAGGACGATGGTAATAGGTTCCAATACCTACCAGATAGCCTTGATGTAGCGAGGAATAGAGGAGAAGGGAAGAATTGATCTACGTTTGGCGATCTAAATCTCGGAGATATCGCTGAAATCCAGTTGGAAAATATTAGCTCAAGCCCTAATCCTTATGGAGATCGGGGTAAGGGTGGTAGCAGCTACCATGGGGCTAGAGGAGGACGAGGTGGTGCTAATGTAATAGACCCATGGAGGGTGGAGGTTCTGATCTTCCTCAGCCGAAATTGTGGGCCAACGTTGCTGCTGTATCTACACGATCCAACATCAAACTAAGGTATATCCCTCCAATGTCTATTGATGATGGTATTGTGGTTAACATGCCTCTTAGATCTAATCCCTTAGAGAAATAGGATTCTTGTCTTGTTGGTTATTTCATTGATAGGGAGTTGGCTATAACTATCTGCAGAATAGTGCTTTCGGGTTGTAGAAGAATAAAGGCCTTAAGGAAGTGCTAACAAATGGGGATGGATTTATGTTCTTCATCTTTGAATCTCCTGAATATTGTACTAAGGTGCTTGAAGAAGGCCTGTGGTACATTGGTGGCTACCTTCTAATTTTGAAACAGTGGAAAAGGATGATGAAGTTAGCTAAGGAGAAATCTACAAGGATTCTGATCTGGGTCAAGTTCTTCAACATTCCTTTGGAGTATTGGGATCCAGATGGGCTTAGTAGAATTGCTAGTGCTATAGGAACACCTCTATTTATGGATTAACTCATGACAAGAGGGACAATGGTGGCATTTGCGAGAATTTGCATTGAGATAGAGGCTAATTCTAAATTGCCTACGTACTTCCAGATTAGATGTAAAGATGAAGCCGTCTTAATTCGAGTTAAATACCAAGGCTTGCCTCCCATTTGTAAACATTGTCAGATTTTTGGGCATGATACAGAGAAGTGTGTGTCTAAACAAGTTGCCCAACTTATCTTTCTCCAAAAGAATTATGAGGAGGTAAATATTGAGCAAGAGGAGGGCTGGACTTCAGTCAAAGCCAAAGGAAAGGGAAAGGTGGGTGAACCTGAACTAGCAATCGAAGGAAATGTGGGGGGTCCAAAAGCTCTTACAGTTCCTATGGTGCCTTCAGCAGCAACCCATGTAGTGTAGAGTCCTACTCTAGCAGTGGAGAGTCCTACTCTAGCAGTGGAGAGTCCTACTCTAGCAGTGGAATCAAGTCTATCAGTGGAAGAAGTAGGGTCAGAATCAAAAGAAGTGACTTTGCTTCATGATAGTGTCTTGGAAATTACCAAATTAGTCATCCCTAAAGCTGCTGAGTATTTAGAGGTAGTGGCAGCTGACATCTCCTTGGCAAAGGTTAATCGTCAGGCTACTGCTCAGGTCAACAAGACAGCTCCAGTTCAGAATAGCAAGTCCTCTGGCAAAGGTAACAGCAGCCAGAGGAAAAAGAAAAGGTAACCTCTAGTTCAGTTGGTTGTGGGTTTTTATAATTTTGTTTTTGTTTCCAATGACTGTTAAAATTGCCTCTTGGAATGTTAGGGGGTTGAATGACCCTTCTGAACATAAAAAACTTAAAAATCTGCTGCTGACTGAAAATATCTGTGTCATTGGTGTTTTGGAGACCAAAATCAAACAAAGTAATGAAAAGAAAATTTGTAAGCAATGTTTTGGTAATTGGCCTTTTTTGTCTAACTCACAACCAACTGTAACTGGTCGGGTGTGGGTGTGCTGGAATAATGAGGTTTGTGATGTTATATTGATTTCAATGTCCAACTAGCACATTTTTTGTGAAATCACTATTCAGGCTACTAATGTTAGTTTTTTTGCTATTTTTGTGTATGCGGAAAATAAACATCTTTAAGGAAACTCTTTTTTGAAAATATGTTGTTGATTTCCCGTTCTACGTCCAATTTCCCTTGCATTTTCCTGGGTGATTTTAATGTTGTCTGATACATTTAGGAAAAAGTTGGGGGATCTTCTGCTTGGTCTAGTGAGAATGAGGAATTTAACAGTTATATTAATGCATTTGAATTGACTGACTTATTCTATGGGGGATGTCAATTTCCTTGGGCTAACAAGAGAGGTGCTGGGGCCTATATAACTACTAAAATTAATAGAGTGCTTGTTAATGAGTCCTGGTTAGACAAATTTCCTAAGTCTACTGCTTCATTTTTTTCTTCTGGTATATCTGATCACTCTCTTGTTGTGGTCAATATCAGTGTCACTACAACTTCCTTTAAGAAGCCGTTCAAATACTTTGATTTTTGGTCCAAGCATCCGGATTTCTTGAATAGTGTGTCTACTACTTAGGATCAATATATCAGAGGTGTCCCTATGTTTAGGGTTTGTCAAAAGCTGAAACAACTCAAGGCAGCCCTTAAAATGTTGAACAAGAAAGACTTTAGTGATATTTTTGTTAGAGTTCAAGTTTCTAAGGCTAGCCTGGACTCTGTCCAACTAAAGCTTGACAAAGATCCCATGAATTGTGTTTTTCAGGCTCAGGAGAGGGAGGAGTATAAGAAATATTGGGATCTTAGTAGAGTGGAGGAGAGTCTTGCCCTTCAAAAATCTAGAATTCCGTGGCTTAGTCTTGAGGACAGGAATAGTAGTTTTTTCTTTAGGTCTGTGAAGAATAACATTAATAGAGGAAAAATTCTGAGTGTTGAGATGGGGGATGGGACTCGTTCTACTGATAGCAATGATGTTCATAACACCTTTGTCCAGTTCTATACCAATCTGTTTGGTTCCCCTTTTGTGGATCAGTATAATCGCTTTGATCAGATAAAGTCTTTAGTGAACACCAAGGTTTCTTTATCCCAATCAGCTATGCTTGCTAGGCCGGTTTCCGATGCTGAGATTAAGGATGTGTTTTGGTCTCTTAAGGCTAATAAGGCTCCCGGTCCTGGCGGCTATTCTGCCGGTTTTTTTAAGAGCTCTTGGGATATTGTTGGTAAGGAGGTCACTTTAGCCATTAGATCCTTCTTTGAGTCTGGGAAACTTCTTTCTGAGGTCAATAATACAATCATTGCCCTTATTCCTAAAATCCCTAATCCCACAAAGGTTGGGGATTATAGACCTATCTCTTGTTGTAATACCATCTATAAATGTATAGCAAAGATTATTGCTAACAGAGTCAAGCTTGTTCTCTCGGACCTTATTGATCCTGTGCAGTCCGCTTTTGTCCAAGGTAAAAGAATCTCTGATAACATCTTCTTGTCTCAAGAGATTATGAGAGGGTACCATAGAAGTTCTAAAACTCCTAGATGTGCGTTGAAAGTGGACATTATGAAAGCTTATGACAATGTGAGGTGGGAGTTTATTCTTGATATTCTATCTGCTATGGAATTTCCTCTTATTATGATTACTTGGATAAAGGCTTGTATGACGAGCCCATCTTTCTCCATTTGTATTAATGGTAGCCTTCACGGGTATTTTAAAGGGGCGAGAGGGCTTAGACAGGGGGATCCTATGTCCCCTTATTTGTTTGTTTTGGCTATGGAAATCCTAGCTAGAATTCTTGCTGAAAAAGCTAGTAGCCCTTTATGCAAGTTTCATTAGAGATATGATAAAACCAAGATTGTTAACCTTTGTTTTGCTGATGACCTTATGATCTTCAGTAAAGGTGATCCTATCACTGTGAACCTCATTATGCAAGGTTAGGAGGAGTTTAGGACTTTGTCGAGTCTCACCCTTAGTCCTAGTAAAAGTAATATCTATTTCTCTGGGTGTAGTCGTGAACTTAGAGACGATATCCTTCGTATTGCTAAGTTTACTGTAGGCACTCTTCTGGTGAAATATTTGGGGGTTCCCTTGATCCCCACAAAGCTTAAGGCTACTGATTGTCAAATTCTGATTGACAGGATTACTAAGAAGGTCAAGAGTTGGACTAACAAGCTCATTTCCTATGCGGGTAGAGCCCAACTTATCCAGACTATTCTCTTTTCGATGGAAGTCTATTGGTCTTCTCTCTTTATCTTTCCTAAAAAGGTTATTAGAGAGATTGAAAGTATATTGAGATCCTTTCTTTGATCTGGGGTTGAGTTGAAGAAGCATAGTGCTAAAATTGCTTGGAATAATATTTGTAACCCTAAAAGTGAGGAGGGCTTAGGGTTCAAAGATTTTGGTGTGTGGAACAAGGCGGCTATAGCCAAGCACGTTTGGTTCTTGTTTTCTGGGGGGGAGGGTTCTATGTGGTGCCAATGGGTTAAGTCGTATTTACTCAAAGGGAAGCGTTTTTGGCATGTCAAAATGCCTAGTGACCCCTCTTGGGTCTGGAGGAAAATTATGTTACTTAGGAAGCTTATCTTCCCTCTTTTCAACTTTAAGGTTAGTACTGGGGAGACTTTTTTTTGTGGTTTGATAATTGGCATCCCCTTGGTTCCCTTTGGAATAGATATGGGCAAAGGATTCTATATGACACAGGTCTTCCTTTTGATACCAAAGTTAGTTCCATTATCTCTAATTTTGCATGGAAATGGCCCATCGCTAACTCTTAGGAAATCAGGGAGTGGATCTCTTCTACTCCTCCTACTTTTAGGCCTAGTAGTGAGACTCAAGATAGACCCTTTTGGAAGTTGACTGCTGATGGGAATTTTTCTATACAATCTACTTGGGATTGTTGAAGGAATAAGGGTCCTAAAGCTCCCTGGGCTAATCTAATCTGGGGGCCTCCCTTCATTCCTAGGGTTAGTTTTGTTGTTTGGATGGCTATTCATGAGAGATTAAATATTGGGGATAGATTGTAGATGTTTGGTCATGTTTCTCAACCTAGATGCCCTATTTGCCAAGCTCTTGAGGAGAACCATTCTCACCTGTTTTTTAGGTGTATTTACTCCTCAAGGATTTGGGCTGCTATTCAAGCTAAATGCAATGCTAGTTGGCCCTAAATGTCTTGGCTTGAGACTGTTGTTTTAGCCACTAAGTCCATCAAAGGTAAAACATTGCAATATGTTATCATGAAATTATCTTTCCTTTGCACTGTTTACCATATTTAGATTGAGAGAAATAGGAGGATCTTTATCAAGGAACATAAACCTGAAGAGATTATCATTAACATGGTCATTCAAATAGTTCGTGGTAGGATTATCTCTATGAACAATATAGCTAACTCTGCAGGTGATAACTGGTACTTGGTTCATGTAGACGCGCCCTCGAGCCTCATGGTACAGTTCGGACTTGATTTGTGTTGGTTCTTAATCTGATCTCGCAATGTGCAATGTGAGATTGATAAATCACCAAAGAGTCCAAATCCGACAAATCGTTTTGGAAAACAGATTTTTGAAAGAAGTGCCACACATGGACTGCTTTGTCAGATACAGAGTCGCCACATATTTTATTTTGGGGGAATTTAGGAAACCCTGACTTGTTGCCTAAGGCCACGTGTTTGTCATCACCAAAGTTGCCTCGGCTCGGGAACTTGGGTACGATTGGGGAAGGTCAGCTATGAGCACCCCCGCTCGCCCGATCCGAAGATCGGCCTCTACTAACCATGATATCTAGTTTTGAAAACGTTATGTGTTCTTATTCCAGTTATTAGCCTAATCTTACTATGTGATGAGCACAACACAAAAGTATAGACTAGATCGCCTAATTCGGAACAAAGCATCGCATATCCGTTTGTTTGGAAAGTGGTTTGAAATTTGCTACTCGCAAGTAGGCTAAAACACGGATTTCAACGAGTTGTTCCAACTCAAACAGTCCAACATTCACCCACAGGCATTCAGGCAATTTATGTCACATAAGCATATAGCCACATGGTAAGCATGCTGTCTTGTTAACATTCACACTCATGCGAGATGCTAAAGCATAAAAACACTTATAGTGTACTCCAAGCCAAAACAAGAAACTAGTTAGCAATCATGCATGATCCTAGTTCATGTTAAAAATGGCTAATGCATCAGATGCAGAATGTCACTAGAATAGGCTCGGCTATCTATGGATGACATATGAAATGCACAGATAATGTGTATTCAAGTTAGATTTGAAATACCATGCAATTAGTATGATGCGTCGAGCCCAGTGCATGTAATACAAATGAATGGGTGCACACATGCATAGCATAGGGTATGCTAAATTAAATATGCCCTAATACTAACCATCAAAAGTAGGTAAGTAAAAGGGAGAAAGAAGTGGGGGTTGGAAGACATGCACACATGCACGCACACTTATTACACAATTGCTCTCGCTTGGAGGGTTTGAAAGAATAATACAATTTAATTAACCTACAAGCTAATTAAATAATTTATAGACCACCTAATTAATTAACAAATCAATTAAGCTAAGGAAAGCAGTAAAAGGCCTCGGAAAGAGGGATGCACGCATGCTCGGATTGGCTTCGCCCGGAAATCCAATGCTATGCACAAGCTGCTTCTGTTTACCCTGCTCTGCTCCTCTGGAATTTGCACAAGTCCCAAGAAACACTCTATGAACACTGTGGAACACCACCGACCAAGGGGAATCATCATCGGCCATGGCAGGATGGTCACTGACCATTGGTTGAGCTCTCGGCCATCAATATTTGGTCGATCGGCACTCTATGAAGTCGACCGGCCATATTTGTCTGCAGAAACCTGTTTTGACAGCAGCAGAGGGCAAAACATGGCATGGCAATGCATTTCGAGCATTGTTTGCACCGACCACACTCCTTATCATATTCATAACTCAAAGGAGCTTGGTACTCGGCCCTCGGACCACCAATCGCGCATTTCGATACGTGGTGGCCCAAGATGCCAAGTTGTGCATTTTGATTTCAAATGAAATGCAAACCAAATAAACACATAAGGCCCAACCTCTATCACCTGATCAAGAGGCAAGGCATGCATGCCAAATGCAACCTAAGCATGTTAGCTAAGTATGTAACATGAGCATGTAAGCAAGCAATGTGCACTAGGCACTCAACCTAAGCAAACAAGCATGCAAGGCATGGAACAACTATGCTAATGACAAGCATACAAGATGCAATTAAATCATGCAAGTATGCAAGACATATAACATGTTAAGCAACTTGACCAAGGAAATGCATGCCAAATGCAAAGTGTTTCAAGCATGCCATAACATGCGATTGGCCAAATATGCAACAACACATAAGGCAAGCATGCGACCCCATGCAAGGGAGGGACTTACACCAAGATGGACAACTCTCTACTAGGTCCAAAACAGTGGCCAAATACCAAGGAAATGAAGGCAAAATGACTTACAAACATGCATGCACACATGGTTCAACACTTAGGCATTAAAGAGCGACTTTTAAGCACACTTAAAAGAGGATAATCATGGACTAATGGCATGCATACTAAGCTCTGAAATCATGTTATAAAAGGTGCCAAACCAGGTAAACAAGACAAGCTAAGCATGTAACGATGTCCAAAACTCAAGGTAAGCCAAGGGGCTTAAACCATGGCCATGCCAACCAAGCCTCACAAGGCTAAGAGGACTTAGAATAGTCCCAAGGCAAACCTAAACAAAGCTAAGGACACACCTAGATAACATCTGAGTGGCCTACACATGGAAGCATACAAAAGAGGCCAAACATGGAGCACAAGACTACAACCTTTTAAAGCATTAAAGGAGCATCAAATGCAAGCATACAAGCATACCATGGGGACTGAAATGATGCTATAAGTGGTGCCAAACCATTGAAACAAGCCAAGCAACGCATGCTCAACACTCACACACCCGAGGCTAGCAAGCCAAAATGCAAGGTGGCTATACAAAGCATGTCAAGCATGGCCAAAGAAATTAAGAACAGAGCTAAAGCATACTGAAACATGCATAAAAGCTTCACAAAGCTTGGCCAAAATCATGCTAGAACAAGGCTCAAAGCACAAAGCATGTTAAGGCAAATTCATAGCATTACAAGACAAGTATGCTAAGCATGCATGGTGTGTCTAAACCAAGTTAAAACAGTGCTATATCATGACAAAATAAGCACAAATACTAGCTAAGACATGGCCAACATGAACTTAAAAAAGATGCCCACACATGAGGCTAAAATGGCACATATTGAAGGCAACAAGGAGAGGGGATGGCCCTCTCCTTCTTAGGACCTTAAGATACCATCCTCACAACTGAAATCCCTTAATATTTCAATGGTGAGGAGGCCCAAACAAAGTGGTCCCAGAGCTCACCAAAATAGCACAAAATGGGGGCCAAACAAGGCCTAAGAGGGGTTAAACAACCCCAAAGCTCAAAAAAACCTTAAACAACTATTTTAAGCAAGTAAAAACAAGACTTTTATATGTTATACACTAAGCTTGAAACAGCAATCAAGGATGGCTAAAAGCCTATGCAAAAATGGGGTAAAAAGGGTGAAATTCTTACCCTTGTAGACCCCTTTCAAGAACAGCACTCTAGCTGCTTCTCCAAGCTTGAATCCACTCAAGAACTTCAAGAACAACCTAATGGCTCCTCAGCAACCAAGGTAAGGTGTAGAACTAGGTGTTTGTGCACAAAAGTAAGGACAAACACACACTTATACACAAAGAGAGGGAGATATAGAGATAGAATAGATATACTATGGCTAACCCTAATCTAGACCTCTGGAACTCAACCCTCTAACCCTTGAGGAGGGAGGAAAAGGGCTCCCTTTATAGAGGATCACTCTTGCAAAGCTTACAAAACAAGCTAAGCAAGAGTGAAATCCCTCCATACACGTGTATGGAGGGGGGCAAAGTGGGTGCCAGCTATCACAGCTGGCACAAAATATCTGCCAAAAGCAGATGCACAGTGATCGGCCAGCCAAAACTGACAAATTGGCCAAATGCATGGTCGACCGACCACAAAGAGTGTCGACCGACCAAACATCTGGCCGATGGTAGCAAAACAATGGTCGGTGGCCTCAAGCCATGGCCGGTGAGGTGTGGGGATGGCCAACAAGCCATTCCCTGCCCTCCAAAGCAAAAACACAAGTGTTTGGTGCAAAACCAAACACAAAACAGTCGAGTCGAGAGATCCTGAAGCAAGGCGCGTGGCCGAGGCCTCTGGGAACTCAAGACGAACACAAACATGGATGATCACCGAGTGTTCAAATGGTGACGTCCAATTCTTGAGGACGGTCAAAAATGGGGTGTGTACAGTTCAACGGAATCTGCCATCTATAATCATGAAGATGCCCTCGGCTAACAATGCTGGGAGGGGTTTGAGTGTTGTGAGAGCTCCCATATCGAGGGTTGAGTGATGGTGAGCATATATTTTGGGTTTCTTATGTGGGTGTTCTTTTGCAGATGGATCTTAATGTTGATTTTCAAAATGTTGACGATCTTCCTCCAATTAGCATGTTTGGATAATCTCCTTTGTGGATTGAGTGATGTGAGCCAGGATATCCACTTTCATATGTGTGGGTTGAGGGATGTGAGATTGTATACAAATGTTTTTCTAACATCTATTATATGCTATAATCTTTATGTGTAGGTTAAGGAAGCTCCTACATATATGATTTCTTCGCTGATTGTATATGAGTTTGTGAGGTGTGGGCCTAGAGAAGTGAGATTCTATAATGTGTGGAGTGTCATATTTAGATGTGGGTTGAGTGATAGGAGTTCACAAATTATGTGTATGCTCTTTCTGCTTCTCTATGATTATTTATATAAATCAGGTACTTATCCGCTGCTGCAAATTGGACAGGTTTATATAATCATTGACGAGTGGAGAGGAGGTGACTGCAATTTGCACCCTTCTTGGCAGCAGCAAATAGTTTGGAAATGCTACTTGGCAACGACTGCATTGTGTGCCTTGTTAAGGCATTTGAGTGGGTTAATTCGTTGTCTTATTTTTGGTTGTATAAAACCCTTTTGTAATGCGGGTTACTTTTGTTCACTGTAAATATGTTACCACTTTGGTGAGTACTGTTGGTTTATTTCCTAAATCTGTTTTGCTAGAGATGAAACATAGGGCTGTGGGTTTAGCTCCTACACTCAACAATATGAGTGTGACTGTGATCAAGTCCAAAAATGGGTTAGTGTGAGAAGCTCCCACATCTCTCTAGAAACTGCTGTTTCTAGGGTTTCAAAATCTCTTTGAAAACGATGTCTGAAGTTAAGGTGTTGGCCTCAGTTAATGTCGATGGTCAGTTAGGGTCTTCTAGAAACAGCTTTGCAGTTTTGAGTGAGGAGGCGATGGCATCTTCTGAAACCGCTAAAGTTGATCCGTGTGGTGTGGTCATTCTAGAGGCGGATCGAAGTATTGTTTCTCCGATTGCCCATCCCCCCCTTTTGGATGATCGGAATCTGGGATTCTCTCTCAGTGCGAATGTGATTCGATCTGGGGGTGAGGGTTTGTCGGTTGCTGAGATTGGGGAGTTAGGTGTGTCACTAGATCTCAGAGATGTGGAAGGTGTTCATTCCGATCAGAGGTTGGAAAAGCTTACCCCTATGCTTTCTGCTTCTGATTTAGTGAATGTTGTGGGTAGTGGTCAAGAGACTTCGACTCAGATTAGACAGGCCATCAACTCTCTTTGGTCCAAAATCGTTGAGGAAGAGGATAATCATTTTCTCAATCGACCAGATAGCCTGGAGATAGCGCGAATTAGAGGGGAAAACAAGGATCGATTAGATCAGGGTGGTTTAGATTTGGAGATTCATAATGACGGCCATGAGACGTTTAGGGTTGAAAACCCTTCTCCTCATGGAGGTCGAGGTAAGGGTGGTGGCAGCTATCGTGGGGGGAGAGGAGGTTGTGAAGGCGTTGGAGGGAGCAGATCTAGTGAGGAGGCTAGCCATGGGCGATCGTGGGCTGAAATCACAGTTGCATCTATGCGATCAAATATCAAACTTAGGTATGTCCCTCCAACGTCTGTTGATGATAGTGTTGTTGTTGAGATGCCGACTAGATCGGATCCATTGGAGAAATGGGATTCTTGCCTTGTAGGCTATTTTGTTAATAAGGGAGTTGGTTATAACTACCTACGAAATAGTGCTTTCGGATTGTGGAAAGGTAGAGGGCTAAAAAAGTGCTTACAAATGGTGATGGTTTTATGTTCTTTATCTTTGATACACCTGATTGTTGCAGAGAAGTTCTTGAAGGGGGCCCATGGTACATAGGTGGCTATCTCCTTATTCTGAAACAATGGAAGAGAATGATGAAGCCGGCTAAGGAAAGATCAACAAAGATTCCTGTCTGGGTGAAATTTTTTAATATTCCATTGGTGTACTGGGATCCTGATGGTCTGAGTAGAATAGCTAGTGCTATAGGTAATCCCCTCTTTATGGACCAGCTTACGGTTAGGGGTAGTAGGGTGGCTTTTGCTAGAGTTTGTGTGGAGATTGAGGCCACATCAAAACTGCCTACGTATTTCCAAATTAGGTGTGAGGAGGAAGCTGTGTTAATCAGAGTTGAATATCAGGGTTTGCCCTCTATTTGCAAGCACGGTCAAATCTTTGGGCATAAAACGGATAACTGTGTGTCCAAACAGGTTGCTCAGTTGATTTCCCATCAAAAGACTCCTACGGAAAAAGATGCTAGCCAAGATGAGGGATGGACAACCATTAAATCTAAGGGGAAGAGGAAGGTGGGGGAACCTGATTTGGAGGTTATTCCAGAAGTAGAGGAGATTCCTGAACTAGTCCCAGTGCCAAATGCAACCACATTTCAACCTCAGGAGACTCAGGAAACATCCACTGAAACATCTACTGAAAAAAGCTCTTCTGTGGAAGAACACAGTTCTGATAGCAGTGGAGTGGATAGATTCCAAAAAAGTGTTCTAGAAATCACAAAGCTGGTGATTCCTAATGCTGCTGAATTGTTGGAGGTAGTGGTTGATGATACGTCTTCTGCACAAATGCAATCAGAATCAGTTCCACAAGCAAAACAGACTGGTCAGACTTCAAAATACAAATCCTTTGGCAAGGGAAGCAGCAGCCAGAGGAAAAAAAAGAGGTAATTTTCAGTTTCAGTTGGTTGTGGGTTTTGTCTCTCTATCTTTTTGTTCCCAATGATTGTTAAAATTGCTTCCTGGAATGTTAGAGGATTGAATGATCCATCTAAACATAAAGAAATTAAAATTTTGGTTTTGAAAGAAAATATTCATGTCATGGGGGTTTCGGAGACTAAAATAAAGCAGATCAATGAGAGTAAAATTTGTGCCCAATGTTTTGGTAATTGGCCTATCCTTTCAAATTCACAACCAATTGAAACTAGTAGAGTTTGGATGTGCTGGAATAATGATTTTTATGATGTCCAATTGATTTCTATGTCCAGTCAGCATATCTTTTGTAAGATTATTGATTTGATCACTAATGAGGAATTTTTTGCAATTTTTGTTTATGCTGAAAATAAGCACACCCTGAGGAAAATTCTTTTTGAAACTATGCTTCATATCTCTCGCACTAAATCCAAATTTCCTTGTATCTTTTTGGGAGATTTTAATGCTATCAGATATAAGCAGGAAAAAATCGGGGGTTCTTCTGTTTGGACAAATGAAAATGAGGAATTTAATAACTATGTTATGCATATGAATTGGAAGATTTATCCTATGGGGTTTGCCAATTCACTTGGGCTAACAAAAGAAGTGATGGGGCTTACATTGCAACCAAAATTGATCGAGTGCTTGTTAATGAATCCTGGCTTGATCACTTTTCTAAGTCTACTACCACCTTTCTCCCCTCTGGTATTTCTGATCACTCCCCTGCAGTGGGCTCCTTTAAAAAACCATTCAGATATTTTGATTTCTGGTCCCAACATCCTGAGTTCCTTAGGACAGTGTCTAATACCTGGGATCAGTATATCAGGGGTGTTCCTATGTTTAGGGTTTGCAATAAGCTGAGACAGCTTAAGGCTAGCCTTAAACTTTTGAACAAGAAGGACTTCAGTGATATTTCTGTTTATGTTCAGGCTTCTAAGGCTAGTTTGGATCTGGTTCAGCTTAAGTTGGATAAGGATCCTGTGAATCTTGTGCTTCAAGTCCAAGAGAGAGAGGAATTCAAAAAATATATGGATCTCAGTAAAATGGAAGAGTGTCTTGCTCTTCAAAAATCCAGAGTTCAGTGGCTTGGTTTGGGCGATAAGAACAGTAGTTTTTTTCTTTAGGTCTGTTAAAAGCAATATCAATAGAGGGAAGATTTTGAGTGTTGACTTGGGGGATGGTACTAGATCTACTGATAGCACTGTTATTCATAATACCTTCGTCCAGTTTTACTCTAATTTGTTTGGTACCCCTTTCATGGATCACTATAATGGCTTGGAGAGAATAAAATCTTTGGTGAAAACTAAAGTTTCTAATTCTCAATCGGCCATGCTTTCTAGACCTATCTCCGATGCTGAGATCAAGGAGGTATTTTGGTCTCTCAAGGCCAATAAAGCTCCTGCTCCTAATGGTTATTCTGCTGGGTTTTTCAAGAGTTCCTGGGAGATTGTTGGGAAAGAGGTTAATTTAGCCATTAAATCATTCTTTAAGGCAAGCTTCTTTCTGAGATTAATAGTACTATCATAGCCCTTATCCCTAAAATTCCTAATCCTATGCAAGTGGGTGATTATAGACCCATTTCATGTTGCAATACCATCTATAAATGCATTGCTAAGATCATAGCTAACAGAGTCAAACTGGTGCTCCCTAATCTTATTGACCCTGTTCAATCTGCCTTTGTCCAAGGCAGAAGAATCTCAGATAACATATTCCTGTCCCAAGAGATTATGAGAGGCTATCATAGAAGCTCTAAAACTCCTAAATGTGCCATGAAAGTGGACATTATGAAAGCTTATGATAACGTGAGGTGGAAGTTCATTCTTGATATTCTCACTGCGATGGCCTTTCCTCCATGTATGATAAATTGGATTAAGGCTTGCATTACTAGCCCCTCGTTCTCTATTTGTATCAATGGGAGCCTCCACGGGTATTTTAAAGGGGTTAGAGGGCTTAGACAAGGGGGCCCAATGTCCCCTTACTTATTTGTGTTGGCTATGGAGATCCTTGCTAGAATTTTTGTTGAAAAAGCTAGGAGCCCGATCTTCAAGTTTCATTGTAGATGTGAGAAAACTAAAATTGTAAATCTGTGTTTTGCTGATGATTTGATGATTTTTTGTAAAGGGGATCCTGGTACTGTTAGCCTTATTATGCAGGGTTTGGACCAGATATTTCATCCTCTAACAAAACAATAATTATATAAATATATATATATACAAGTTGAACAGCATCTTTCTTTTTTCATTGTTATTATTTTCTTCTTTTTCTTTTTTTTGTATTTTATTATTTTATTATTTTTTTTATCATTTTCATTTTATTAAATATCCAACTGTATTTAGATATATAAAAAAAATATTTAAAATATGTACCAACACGCCAAATTATATAAAAGTAGAAACTACTACAAATTCAAAATAATATAAAATAATTTGGCCAAAATGGGTGAGGTTTGGAATTTAAGCTTCAATTTGATTTTTCGACTGAGAAATTCATAAAATGGTATATTTCAATTTTCATCAGCGGGTGGTCAAAAGAAGGTGTCCAAGTCTTAAGGGCGGTCAAAAATGGGGTGTCTACAATGTCGAAGATGGAAAGCAACCTCCAGCAGAACTAGATCCAGCAAAACTAGGTCCAGCTTCGTCAATGTGCTGACCTTCAAGGACATGCGTCATACTCTCGATAGCCTGGTAAAGTCGATAAGGATGTCGAATCCCCTCCTGATAACCAGCGTCAATAATAGGATGTGAAATCTGTAGTGCATGTGCAATACGCTGCATTTGAAAAGAATATCACATTTTAGGGAACATATCAGAAAAAAAAAAAAGTAAGTTACATATGCATAAGAGAGGATAATAGATTACATTCGCATGTTCGCTGAAATCCTGATGGTCATGGACACGCGGTTCATCAGTGTGTTCGACATATAGGTGCGTGATATTCTTATACCAATCCATGTAACCCGGTACACATTGCCAAGGCTGATGAACTGGTGTGCTCCTCCGTTGCTCAGATAACACGTGGTTATCCCAAGCCTCCCAGATCCTATCCAAGTATCTGTACATGACTGTATATCGTGCAGATATGTTGCCTCGCGCACTACGACTGGGAGTTAGCGGTGCATCTGGGATGGTTTGAACCCTGCCAAACTGCCTCAAAACTCTATCTGGATGATAGGGTTCAACAACGTCTAAGCACTTTAAGCATCCATGGTAGAACGTAACCGGGTTACATGGATGCCGGTCTCTGCAGCTGTGGTATGGATCCCAAATAACCTGTAAACGTAAAGTGTTTTGAATTAAAGTACATAAAGGGTAAGATAAATGGAATTGTTAAAATTATCGCAGGATGAGTAAACTTACATCAGTAGCTACCAGACTGTCAAGCTCGGCTCGAAAAGATTTCAAATGCTCAATGGAGGAACTCGCCTCTCTCCTAGATGCCCAATGGTACATGTGTGGCATGTCTTCATTGTAGCCCATGTTCTGATGAGGTCGGAATGCTCGGAAGTGCTCATAAATCCACGCCTCCAAAAGAGTCATATAACCACCCATCTGCTTAACCCCAGACCGGCTAGCATACCCCAACTATCTGTATAAAAATGCTAATACAGTAGCACCCCAGGCGTAAGTATGTATGGATCCCAAATCCATCAATAAGCCAAGGTAAATAACGGGAACCCTGCCGCCACTCTTGTCACTGAAGAGTGTACATCCCAACAGAAACAACAAATAAGCTCTAGCAGCGCACTGTATAGCCTCCTCGGGGTCTGAATCTGTGACACCATCAAACTGACTTCGCAACCATTCAAGCCTGATTGAATTGCCACCAGCAGAAGAAACCTCTTCATGAGCTGCACGTTCAGTAATCCCCAAGTCATAAACGAGTAATGTAATTCCATGATGATCTGTTACATCTGGTATGCTGACTGATTTGCCTACAATAGGAAGGCCAAGATTAGTGCCAACATCATCCAGGGTCAAGGTCATCTCACCAACTGTCATGCGAAATGTGTTCGTCTCAAGTTGCCATCTCTCAACAAAACTGGAGATTAGAAGCTTGTTGACGAACCGATAAGTGCAACGAGCTAACTATGACAGTCCAGACTGCTCAATAATGGCTTTGAATTTGGTGTTGTTCTCTACTAACCACCATGGCCATGCAAGGATCTTGGAAGAGTGATTATGACATTTTAGGGGCCCTCATTCCTACAACACAAATGATATCTCATTACAAACTACCATACAACACACACACAAAAAAAAAAAACTCATATACAAATTAATTTCACTTTTACTGAGGAATGTTTGCCTCCCTATGCCAAATAGCTGCAGCCACATGACTATTGAAACTCTGCAGTATTAACGGATCAGTCGGTTCACCTGGAAAAGCATGAGTAAGGTACTCTTCCTGGACAGGAGGAGAATCAGGTAAGGAGGTATCCTCCACAGCAATGTCAGGCATATCATAACCTTCAACTCGTCTTTAGCTTCGGCCCCGACTTTGACTGGCACTGGAAATATCATATTCTACCGAAACTGGATCACGACCTCGACTAAGACCTTGACCTCGTCCTCGCCCACGCCCTCGTCCCCGTTCATGGTCTACATCCAATTCACGACGTCGTCTATTTGAAGCAGTAGGTGGGACACATTGTTGATATTCAGAATCCATATTATCTGCAAAAAATAATAAGTGTGTGTAATGAGTGTGTGTGTAAATAAAGAGAGTGTGTGTAAATAAGGAGAGTGTGTGTAAAATTAATGAGAGTGTGTGTAAAATTATAATAAGTGTGTGTAAATTATAATAAGTGTTTTAATTTAGTGTTTTAATTAAGTGTTTTAATTAAGAAAGGGGCGGGAAAAAAAACCTGTTCAGAAGTTCACAACCGAAAATACATATTCTGTTCGAAAAATTGAAATCCGAAAGAAAAACATAATTTCGGAGATTAACTGTTGTCCAAATTCAATTTTTTCGGAAGTTGACTATCGAAACAATATAACATTTTCGGAAATCTACTGATGAACATATTGAATTTTTTCGGATTCCTACGTCCGAATACATTGCTATATTTCGGTTAACCAGTTCCAAACGACGGTTCGAAATCAAAAACTCTACATTACAGATGAAAATTAGGACTGAATAGGAATGATGATTCAAAAGTAAACTCACCTAATGAGGATTGAAAATCTGATGGAATGCTTCAACGAGATGCAGCTTCGTAGATGGAATGTTTCAACGGGATGCACACCTGGGTTGCACACAGTAATGAGATGGAATGCTTCAATGAAAATCTGAAGATGTGCTTCAGTTTCAATAGGTGCTTCAGCTTCTATGTGATGGAATGCTTCAAGGTTGAAGATGTGCTTCAAATTCAATAGGTGTGTGTATTTGGGGTTGGGTGTGTGTGTGTGTGTGTGTGTATGAGGGTACATTTGGAACTCACCGTGTGTGTAGTGAGGAAATTAATTAAGAATTAATTTTTTTGGTGTGTGTAGTGAGAAGGATGTGCAAAGAGGAGATTAGGTGTGTGTATATAGAAGCTCCCCAGGCACATCTATCTATCTACACTACTACAAAAATAGTTAAAGATCACATTTTGAGGAAAAAAAAAAAGATTTCACTTTTATTGGAAGTGTGATAAAAAAAAATTGGATTGACATTTTTATCACACTTAATTTGATTGAGTGTGATAATATTTATTTTTTATGTCACTTTTCAATTAAGTGTGATTATATATATATATTTTTTTAATCACACCTTCTAATTAAAGTGTGATTATCTATACACTACTACTTTTTAATCACACTTTTTAAATAAGTGTGATTATAAATATATTTTTTAATCACACATTCTAATTAAAGTGTGATTATATATATATATTTTTTAATCACACTTTAATTAGAAAGTGTGATTATATATACACTACTACTTTTTAATCACACTTTTTAAATAAATGTGATTATAAATAGATTTTTTTAATCACACATTCTAATTAAAGTGTGATTATATATATATTTTTTAATCACACTTTAATTAGAAAGTGTGATTATATATACACTACTACTTTTTAATCACACTTTTTAAATAAGTGTGATTATAAATATATTTTTTAATCACACATTGTAATTAAAGTGTAATTATATATACATTACTACTTTTTAATCACACATTTTAATTGAGTGTGATTATATATATATTTTTTAATCACATATTCTAATTAAAGTGTGATTATATATACATTACTACTTTTTAATCACACTTTTTAAATGAGTGTGATTATATATATATATATATTTTTAATCACACATTCTAATTAAAGTGTGATTAGTTATATATTTTTTAATCACACATTCTAAACACTACTACTTTTTAATCACACTCCCTAAATAAGTGTGATTGTATAAAATATTCCAATTTGATTTTTATATAAAATATACAATTCCCAAATTTGCGCCTCTATTCTACACTCATGAATGACGGAATCCCCAACAAGGTTGAATTTCACAAACACACATGTCTCTTCTCCTCACTACAACAAAATTGGGTTTTCACGGATTCACATTAACGACATACAGTAAATGCAAGCCGTGGTAAATAAAAATATCTCACTTTTAATGGAAGTGTGATTAAAAAAAAAGACAAATTACACTAATGGTCCCTATAGTTTGGGACTCGTATCACTTTAGTCATTGACTTTTCAATTTAGACACATTTGACCCTAAATTTTGAATCTTGTTTCAAATAAGAACAATTGAAGATACCATTGTTTAATTTCAATGGCGAAATCATCAATTTAATAAAATATAAACTAATTTGACAAAAATAAATGTCAAAAAAATATTTTAATTTTTTTTAAATTTTTTTTTATCCACCAATGATAAAATTATGTAAAATTGATAAAAATTAATAAAAATAACATGATTAATTTTTAAAAATTAATTTTACATGATCATTATCCAAACAAATAAAAAAAATTAATTTGGTAAAAAAAAAAAAATTCTAAAAGATTTATCAATTTTACATAATTTTATTTTTAGTTGGTAGAAATAATTTTAAAAAATTCAAAAATATTTGTTTGACATTTATTTTTCTAAAATTAGTTCATATTTTATCAAATTGATGATTTTACCCTTGAAAAATCTAATGATATCTTCAATTGTCCTTATTTGGAACAAAATTCAAAATTCAGAGTCAAATGTGTCACAATTGAAAAGTTAGAAACCAATTTAGGAACTATTAGTGTAATTCACCCTAAAAAAAAATTAGATTGATATTTTGATCACACTTGATTTGATTGAGTGTGATAATATTTATTTTTTATATCACTTTTCAATTAAGTGTGATTATATATATATTTTTTTAATCACATCTTTTAATTAACATGTGATTATATTTATTTTTATATCACTTTTTAATTAAATGTCATTATATATAATATTTATTTTTAATCATACTTTTTAAATAAGTGTGATTATATATATATATATATTTTAATCACACTTTTTAAATAAGTGTGATTATATATGTATTTTAATCATAGGTGTGATTGAATAAAATATTTCTATTTCATTTTTATATAAAATCTGATTCCAAGTTGGCGCCTATTCTGTGCCATCATTGAGAGCAAATGACTCTTGACTTTCCCAACATCAGAATCTCTTCTCCTTGCTGAAACGAAACCGTTCATTTTCTTCATCTCAGCTCTGAACCACCATTGCCTTTCCCAACAAGATTGAATCTCTTCTCCTTGCTGAAACGAAGCCGTTCATTTTCTTCATCATAGCTTCGAACCACCATTGAAGTTACTCACTCAAACCACCATTGAAGTTTGTCTTTCAAATAAAAAATCTCTTGAAATTCCTAATGAGTCCTTTGGTTTTTATGCCCCTTTTGTGTGTATTTCTGTTGGTATAGTAGAATCACAAATTTTGCAGAGTTTTCTTCTCTGTCTGTGTATTTATCCTCTTGTAACCATAAGTAAGAAATAACATGCACAATAAGATGTATGATCCTAAAAATCTACCTTGTCCCCAAACACAATACTATATCAGCCATTCGACAATGTTTCTCAGCTGCATTCATCTCTGTCGGGGGCAAAACATCCTACAAGAAAAAGGTTAACCACATTCATCAACATTGAGAACTTCACGAAAAGGTTTTCCATGCTTTTGATTGCATTGGAAGCAATCTATTCTGGAAAATAAATAAATAATAAAAAATAAATCATTTTTTTATTTGAATATGGTAACAACTCTGTAAAGAAGAATCTTGCTGCACAGATGTTTCCTGTTCTGTTTCCAAAAATTCAGAAAACAAAAACAAAGTTCAAAGTAACAAGAGACAAATTGACTCCAAACAAGTCCTTAGATATCAGATTCAACAATTTAAGGTTTTAACACCACTAAAATGTACTCCACAGTTTGACATTGTAACAAGAGTTCTATTTTGGCTTTCTAGCCTACAAATTGTATAAGTATGTATGTATTCCGCCTTTGTCATCTGCATAGATCTTTGAGTAAGTTGAAAATGAATTCTCTTCAATTACAAATAGCTGAGGAAATAAGAGCATGTACCGCTCTTCCCTTCAATATAATGCAACAAATGAAAATGAGAGTCATAGTTACCTCCCAATCAAGAACAGTATCCTTAAGTTTTTCCCTACAATTCACATCAGAACAGCTCTTTGATGTCTTCTTCAACCCAATAATCTCCACCTCAAAATCCCGCAAATACCTTCAAACATCAAGTAATTGAATTAAAAACCATGAACTAAAAAGTGATAATTCTAACCTTCTATATCAGATGATAAAATTGCTAACTTTAACTTAAAATAAATTATGAGCAACAGAAACCATTCAAAATTTTACACTTACTCCACTCCGCATTTGAAGCAAATTTCCCTGAAGGAGTTCCCATGCAATTCTGCTAGTTTCTCTCTTGGTATTCCAGATCGGAGATGTAGGCTATCCACATTGTAGAAGATACAAAGTATTGAACAATTAATCATAGAAAGTCTAGCAGATAGAGTGATAGACTTAGCAATCCACATATAAAAGCACATCTACATGAACATAAGGCTTAATAGGAGATAGCAAAGAGGAAATGAAATATAAAATACTCCAAAAAAAAAAAAAAGAGGTAAAAAGAGTTCTCATCAACCATCCTCAAGCTCAGGTAGTCTTAAAGTACAAAACGTATGAGACAACGAAAGAACAGTACAATCTTTTCTTGACAAGGAACAACATAAAGTCATAAACTAGCCTAGCTAATAATGAACTTCAAAAAGCCAGCCTTCTCAAGTTCAACCAAAGCCATATGTGTCATACTTGGCATTGCCTGATGAAAAGGCAAGGATGCTTCAGGCACGCCTTTTCCTTCACGCTGCAAGTCAACATAACCAGATCAAACTAACCACTAGAATGAGATGAAGAGAAGACAAGGACAAGGGTTGTAGATTGGCTTCTCCAGATCAAAAAATTATGGTTGCACTCGGCACTGGAAAGGTGAAACAAGTCAAGCCTCCTTGGGCTTTGGCTGGTACTGATGATATGGCTCCGCCGTTTCTTCTGGGGTTTGGCTCACCCTATGTGGGAAAAATATTTCTGGTACTGATGATATGGCTCCGCCAAGACAATAGC
This sequence comes from Camellia lanceoleosa, assembly GCA_025200525.1. Taxonomy (NCBI): domain Eukaryota; kingdom Viridiplantae; phylum Streptophyta; class Magnoliopsida; order Ericales; family Theaceae; genus Camellia; species Camellia lanceoleosa. Next base: position 100,421,702 of record CM045760.1, read on the forward strand.
CAGGGAGGACTTGAAGCAAGAGCTTCATTTTGTTCATTTGTATATTTATTTTTGTACAAGCCTAGGGCTTTATTTGTATTGAGTTTAAACTCACTTTTGTTGTAATCAAGCATTGTCTTGAGAAGCGGTAAACCTATAGAACATTTCTTAATTGCTTAACTTATTTTCGTATATTTAACAATGTAACACATGCTATAGATTCAAGGTTAGGGCTTATAAATGTATAACTGCATGTGCTATCCTTTGTAATATGAGATTATAGACGGCCAAAATCGTGTAACAATCACGAGAAGGCCGGGGGAACACCTCAAACTCCTTTGGAGGGACCAATGTAAGTTGTGGAATTTTACAGAACTAGTACGGGACCCCCGGTTTGAAAACTAAGTCAAAAAATGCACTTTTTTCAAACTTAAGCTTGAAAATAGGCCATCGGGGGCCAAAATTGTGTAAAACTCATGAGAAGGAACGGGGAACACCCCAAACACCTCGAGACAGACCAATGTAAATTGTGAAAACTTACAGAATTAGCGCGGGAACCCCAGTTTGAAAACTAAGTGGAAAAAGACAATTTTATTCACACTTAAGCTTGAAAATAGTCCATCGGGGTCTAAAATTGTGTAACAGTCACGAGAAGGCTTGGGGAACACCTCAAACACCTTGAGAGAGACCAATGTAAGTTGTGGAAACTTACAGAACTAGCGCGAGACCCCTGGTTTGAAAACTAAGTGGAAAAAGGCACTTTTTTTCACACTAAAGCTTGAAAACAAGCCGTCGGGGGTCAAAATCGGTTAATAGTCACGAGAAGGCCTGGGGATGTAACAACCCTCATCACTGCTTGCCGATAACCACTGATTACTGTTAACTGAGTCTGATAATGATTGATAACTGGACTGAATAAAATACTGAACTGACTGACTGAAATTGAACCTGAATTGATTGAGTATATCTATTGTATTGCATATTCTATCTGTTTGATTGATTATTTATCTGTTCGTGTTTTATGTTTAAACTGCTAATTGAAGGCCTTGTCGGCGACCAAATCTAAAATTGATTGGTGTTCTGTGATCCTTAGATTTTATGTGATTTAATGGTGTATTTATCTAAAATGTGATTAGGAATGATTAAACTAGATTAAATTAAGCCAAATCAATAGAGTCTCCTTATTTACGGAATTGCCATTGAGTGGGCCTTAGTTTATTCTTATTACTTGAGCCTTAAACACCTAATCAAAACATTCCCTTCAGTCATTTTGAGTGTTCAACCGACATTAGAGAGAGAAGGGAGAGAATTGAGAGGGATTTTGGCTATAATTTGATGATCTTGAGGAAATTGAAGCATAAGTTGGCAAATTGAACTTCTACACTTGTAATTGAAGACTTAGGTAAGAGAATTCAACTCTCTAATTGTGAGTTTAAGCTAATTCTTGCATGATTTATGCTTCATTTTAGAATTAAGTCATGTTGTAGCTCATACATGGTGAATTATACTAGAAATCATGCATGCATGTTTGAATTGGTGAATTTTGAGTTGAGTTCATGACAAATTGTACATGCATGCTCATGTTTAAGCTTAAGTCCATGATTTCACCATGCTCTTGAAGGAATGAGCTCATTTGAACAAGCTTTAGAGCTTTAATTTGGTTTAAAACTCATGCATGACATGTTTGAATGTTGTTCTTGAGGAATGGTTGGAAATTGGGTTTGAATTAAACACCCTTGGGCTTTGATTTCTTAAATTGAGTTTTGAAACATGTTATTCTATGTGTTTAAAAGAGTTTTCCAGAAAATGGGCCCAAGAGGATCGAATTAGGAGCATCAAATTTGAGTTTTGAACTTAGAACACAACCTGGATTTTTCCAAATTTTTGCCTTCCGCTCGAGCGGGAGAAATAGCGCTCGAGCGAGAAAATCAAGCTCGATTTTTTCATCAGAGTGCAGTCCGCTCGGCGGAGAGAAGTAGCGCCGAAAGGAAAATCGAGCATCCGATGCTTGTTCATCAGTCCGCTCGAGCGGAGAAATGTGCGCTCGAGCGGAGTATTGAGTGACACGCTCGAGCGGGTACCTTTGTTTGCTTGTCCGCTCGAGCGGGGAAACTTGCGCTCGAGCGGGACTCTGTTTCACTGAAATTTCTAAAAATGTTTTTTAAGCGCATCTTTGCATCCTCTTTCCATCCTAGGCATTCCTAGGGCATATTTAAGGCATCTTAAAGAGGATATAGATGTAGAACACACCGAGACAAATTTAGGGATTAAGTTATTATCTTTTCCAATTGTGTAACTTAGAGTGTGTTCAATCTGTTAACTGTATAGGGTTGGCATTTCGAGGAGACGCTCTAGCCTACTATAGCCCAGAACTCTGTGAGTAACAATTGTGTAAAGATATGTTCAAAATGATTATCTTCTGAATACTGAACCGAACTGTTTACTGAACTGATATTGTTATTGAATGAATGTATGTCCTTTATTTCGAATCTTTGTGGCATCCTTAGCACCTACTCATCTTTATCTTTATTCTGAGATCTCTGTCGGTTCCTTTGTGGAACCACTATCATTCTTGTTGATGGCCATCATTACTTGTTCGTCTTTTAAGCCCATCACATCGATATGCTAATGGATGTACCACATATGACTTCGTCTTGACCAACTGATATACTGATTGAATTGAACTGTTTTCATTACTGTAAGGACATTCATTCTAAACCTCTTTACGCTTTATGTTATTCACTAGGCTTTAGCTCACTGCTCATATATATATATATATATATGTAGGTGGACAGGCACCGAATCAAAGCTAGAGGCGTCGGAGTAAACTCCAGTTTTGTCAAGCCAACCAATGTGCCTCACTGCGAGGTTCCGAGCCTATCATGCTAAGGCTTAGGGGTGTTTTAGTATTTTTTTGCACAACTGCATCGCTTTGTAATAACCGAATGGATTGTATAGATAATGTTTATCAGATTGTTGAGTGGGGATTAAGTCCCGCATCAAGCAATGTAAATGATGTGCATAATCGTTTGCATCAATGTTTATATGCATGAAAAATCTTTTTGGCATACTGATATCCACACTCATTGGACATTATTTATTTATCAGATGGCTTCCGCCAAGTCCTGAACTCTGCTTTTATCAGACATCATAGCAGGCCTTCGGTAATCTCGGATTACTAACCGGTTACGGTGCTAAACCCATAGGGCCGGGTTTGGGGTCGTGACAGGGGAACACCTCAAACACCTCGAGAGGGATCAATGTAAGTTGTGGAAACATACAGAATTAGTGCGGGAACCCTAGTTTGAAAACTAAGTGGAAAAAAATACTTTTTTCACACTTAAGCTTGAAAATAGTCCATCGGGGTCCAAAATCGTGTAACAGTCACGAGAAGGCTCGGGGAACATCTCAAACACCTCGGGAGGGAGCATTGTAAGTTTTGGAAACTTACGGAACTGGCACACGGGACTCCCGATATGAAAACTAAGTCAAAAAATGTACTTTTTTCACACTTAAGGTTGAAAATAGGCCATCGAGGGCCAAAATCTTGTAACAGACATGAGAAGGCCCGGGGATCAACTCAAACACCTCGGGAGGGACCAATGTAAGTTTTTGAAACTTACGAAACTGGCACGGGACTCCCGATTTGAAAACTAAGTCAAAAAATGCATTTTGTTCACACTTAAGGTTAAAAATAGGCCATCGGGGGCCAAAATCGTGTAACAGTCACGAGAAGTTTCGGTGAACACCTCAAATACTTCAAGAGGGAGCAATGTAAGTTGTGTAAATTTACGGAACTGGCACGCGTCTCCCTATTTCAAAACTAAGTCGAAACTGCACTTTTTTCACAATTAAGGTTGAAAATAGGCCATCGGGGGCCAAAATTGTGTAACAGTCACAAGAAGGACTGGGGAACACTTGAAACACCTCGGGAGGGAGCAATGTAAGTTGTGAAAACTTACGGAACAAGTACGGTACTCCCGGTTTAAAAACTAAGTCGAAAAATGAACTTCTTTTCCGACTTCACCTTGAAAATAGGCCATCGGGGGCCAAAATTGTGTACCAGTCACGAGAAGGCCCGGAGAACACCACAAACACCTCGGAAAGGACCAATGCAAGTTGTAAAAACTTACAGAATTGGCACGGGGCTCCCGGTTTGAAAACTAAGTCAAAAAATGCATTTTTTTCACACTTAAGTTTGAAAATAGGCCATCGGGGGTCAAAATCGTGTAACAGTCATGAGAAGTCCCAGGGAACACCTCAAACACCTCGGGAGGGACCAATGTAAGTTGTTGAAACTTACGGAACTAGCACAAAACTGGCAATTTGAAAACTAAGTCCAAAAAGGCACTTTTCTCACATTTAAGCTTGAAAATAGGCCATTGGGGAGCCAAAATTGTGTAACAGTCATGACAAAGCCCCGGGAACACATCAAACACCTTGGGAGGGACCAATGTAAGTTGTGGAAACTTACAGAATTAGCACGGGACTCCTGGTTTAAAAACTAAGTCAAAAAATGCACTTTTATGACACTTAAGATTGAAAATAGGCCATCGGGGGTCAAAATTATGTAATAGTCACGAGTAGGGCCAGGGAACACTTCAAACACCTCGGGAGGGAGCAATGCAGGTAGTGGAAACTTACGAAACAATCACGGAACTCCCGATTTTAAAACTAAGTCGAAAAAGGTAATTTTTTCAGACTTAAGCTTGAAATAAGCCATCGGAGGACAAAATCATGTAACAGTCATGAGAAGGCCCTGGAAACAACTCAAACACATCGGGAGGGAGCAATGTAAGGTTTGGAAACTTACGGACCTAGCACGGGACTCCCAGCTTGAAAACTAACTCAAAAAATGCACTTTTTACACATTTAAGATTGAAAATAGGCCATCGCGGGCCAAAATTGTGTAACAATCACGAGAAGGTCTGTGAAACACCTCAAACACCTCGAGAGGGTCCATTGTAAGTTGTGGAAACTTACAGAACTAGGACGGGACTCCCGACTTGAAAACTAAGTTGAAAAAGGCACTTTTTCACACTTAAGCTTTAAAATAGGAAATCGGGGGCCAAAATCATGTAACACTCGCGAGAAGGCCTGGGGAAGAACTCAAACACCTCGGGAGGGAGAAATGTAAGTTGTGAAAACTTACGGAACAGGCACGGGACTCCTAGTTTGAAAACTATGTCAAAAAATGCACTTTTTTCACACTTAAGCTTGAAAATAGGCCATCGGGGAAAAAATCGTATAACAGTCACGAGAAGGCCCGGGACACATCTCAAAAATCTCAGGAGGGACCAATGTAAGTTGTGGAAACTTATGGAACTAGCACGGGACTCCTAGTTTGAAAACTAATTCAAAAAATGCAATTTTTTTATACTAAAGCTTAAAAATAGGCCATCGGGGCCCAAAATTGTGTAACAGTCACGAGAAGACCCAGGGAACACCTTAAACACCTCGGGAGGGACCAATTTGAATTGTGGAACCTTACCGAACTAGCACGGGACTCCCGGTTTGAAAACTAAGTCAAAAAAGACACTTTTTTCAAACTTAAGCTTGAAAATAGGCCATCAAGGGCCAAAATCGTGTAACAGTCACGAGAAAGCCCGGGAACACCTCAAACACCTCAGGAGAGACCAATGTAGGTTGTGAAAACTTTCGGATCTGGCACGGGACTCCCAGTTTGAAAAATAAGTCCAAAAAGGCATTTTTCTCACACTTAAGCTTGAAAATAGGCCATCGGGGCCAAAATCGTGTAACAGTCATGAGAAGCCCCCGAGAACATATCAAACACCTCGAGAGGGACCAATGTAAGTTGTGAAAACTTATCGAACTAGCACGGGACTTCCGGTTTGAAAACTAAGTCGAAAAAGACACTTTTTTCACACTTAAGCATGAAAATTGGCCATCGGGGGCCAAAATCCTGTAACAGTCACGAGAAGGCTGGGAGAACACCTCAAACACCTCGGGAGGGACCAATGTAAGTTGTGGAAAATTACGGAACTGGCACGGGACTCCCGGTTTGAAAACTAAGTCAAAAAATGTATTTTTTTCACACTTAAGGTTGAAAATAGGTCATCAGGGTCCAAAATCGTGTAATAGTCACGAGAAGGCCCATGGAACATCTCAAATACCTCGGGAGGGACCAATGAAAGTGGTGGAAACTTAAGGAACTGGCACAGGACTCTTGGTTTGAAAACTATGTCAAAATATGGACTTTTTTCACACTTAAGGTTGAAAATAGGCCATCGGGGGCCAAAATCATATAACAGTCACGAGAAGGCCCGGGGAACACCTCAAATACATCAGAAGGGACCAATGTAAGTTGTGAAAAATTATAAAACAAGCTCGGGACTCCCGACTTGAAAACTAAGTCCAAAAAGGCACTTTTCTCACACTTATGTGTGAAAATAGGCCATGGGAGGCCAAAATCGTGTAACAGTCACAAGAAGGCCAAGTGAACAATTCAAATACCTCGAGAAGGACCAATATAAATTGTTTGTGGTGTTCCCCAGGTCTTCTTGTGACTGTTACAGGATTTTGGCCCCCGATGGCCTATTTTTGAAGCTTAAGTGTGAAAAAAGTGCCTTTTTCGACTTAGTTTTCAAACCAGAAGTCCCGTGCTAGTTTCGTAAGTTTCCACAACTTACATTGGTCCCTCCCGATATGTTTGATGTGTTCCCAGGGCCTTCTCGTGACTGTTACACGATTTTGGCCCCCGGATGGCCTATTTTCAAGCTTAAGTGTGAGAAAAGTGCATTTTTGGACTTAGTTTTCAAACCGGCAGTCCCGTGCTAGTTGCGGAAGTTTCCACAACCTACATTGGTCTCTCCCGAGGTGTTTGAGGTGTTCCAGGTCCTTCTTGTGCCTGTTATATGATTTTGGCCCCCAGTGGCCTATTTGCAAGCTTAAGTTTGAAAAAAGTGCTTTTTTCGACTTAGTTTTCAAACCAGGAGTCCCGTGCCAGTTTTGTAAGTTTCCACAACTTACATTGGTCCCTCTCGAGGTGTTTGAGGTGTTCCACGAGCCTTCTCGTGACTGTTATACAATTTTGGCCCCCAATGGCCTACCTTCATGGTTAAGTGTGAAAAAAGTGCATTGCTTGACTTAGTTTTCAAGCCGGGAGTTTTGTGCTAGTTCCATAAGTTTCCACAACTTACATTGGTCCCTCCCGAGGTGTTTTATGTGTTGCCTAGGCCTTCTCGTGACTACTGCACGATTTTGGTCCCCGATGGCCTATTTTCATGCTTAAATGTGAGAAAAGTGCCCTTTTAGACTTAGTTTTCAAACCGAGAGTCCCGTGCTAGCTCCGTAAGCTTCCACAACTTACATTGATACCTCACGAGGTCTTTGAGGTGTTCTCCAGGCCTTCTATGACTGTAACACGATTTTGCCCCCCAATCGCATATTTTCAACCTTAAGTGTGGAAAAAGTTCATTTTTTGACTTAGTTTTCAAATCAGGAGTCCTGTGCCAGTTCCGTAAGTTTTCACAACTTACATTGGTCCCTCCCGAGGTGTTTGAGGGTTTCCCGGGCCTTCTCATGACAGTTAATCGATTTACGCCCGCGATGGCCTATTTTCAAGTTTAAGTGTGAAAAAAGTGCCTTGTTCAACTTTGTTTTCAAACAGGGAGTCCCGTGCTAGTTTTGTAAGTTTCCACAACTTACATTGGTCCGTCTCGAGGTGTTTGAGGTGTTCCCCAGGCCTTCTCAGAACTGTTACACAATTGTGGCCCCCGATGGCCTATTTTCAAACTTAAGTGTGAAAAAAGTGCATTTTTTTGACTTAGTTTTCATACCAGGAGTCTCGTGCTAGTTCCGTAAGTTCCCATAACTTACGTTGGTCCATCCTGAGGTGTTTGAGGTCTTCCCCGGGACTTCTTATGACTGTTACACAATTTTGGCCACCGATGGCCAATTTTCAAGCTTAAGTGTGAAAAAATTGCCTTTTTCGACTTAGTTTTCAAACCGGAAGTCCCGTGCTAGTTCCATAAGTTTCCATAACTTACATTTGTCCCTTCTAAGGTGTTTGATGTGTTCCCGGGTCCTTCTTGTGACTGTTACACGATTTTCACCCCCGATGGTCTATTTTCAAGCTTTAGTGTGAGAAAAGTGCCTTTTTGGACTTAGTTTTCAAACCGAGAGTCCCGTGCCAGTTCCGTAAGTTTCCACAACCTACATTGGTCTCTTCCGAGGTGTTTGAGGTGTTCCCAGGCCTTCTCGTGACTGTTACACAATTTTGGCCCCCAATGGCCAATTTTCAAGCTTAAGTTTGAAAAAAGTGCCTTTTTCAAATTAGTTTTTAAAACGGGAGTCCTATACTAGTTCCGTAAGTTTCCACAATTTACATTAGTTTGTGGTATTCCTCGAGCCTTCTCGTGACTGTAACACAATTTTGGCCCCTCGATAGCCTATTTTCAAGATTAAGTGTGAAAAAAGTACATTTTTTGACATAGTTTTCAAACTGACAGTCCCGTGCCAGTTCCGTAAGTTTCCACAACTTACATTGCTCCCTCCCGAGGTGTTTGAAGTGTTTCCCGGGCCTTCTCGTGACTGATACACAATTTCGGCCCCCGATGGCCTATTTTTAATCTCAAGTGTGATAAAAGTGCATATTTTGACTTAGTTTTCAAACCGGGTGTCCCATGCTAGTTTCGTATATTTCCACAACTTACATTAGTCCCTCTCGAGGTGTTTGATGTGTTCCCGGGGCTTTCTTGTGACTGTTAAACGATTTTGGCTCCCGGATGGCCTATTCTCAAGCTTAAGTGTGAGAAAAGTGCCTTTTCAGACTTAGTTTTCAAACCGGCAGTTTTGTGCTAGTTCCATAAGTTTCCACAACTTACATTGGTCCCACCTGAGGTGTTTAAGGTGTTCCCCGGGACTTCTCGTGACTGTTACACAATTTTGGCCCCCGGTGGCCTATTTTTAAGCTTAAGTGTGAAAAAAAGTGCATTTTTTGACTTAGTTTTCAAACCGAGAGTCCCGTCCTAGTTCCATAAGTTTTCACAACTTACATTGGTCATTTCCAAGGTGTTTGAGGTGTTCCCCGGGCCTTATTGTGACTGTTACACGATTTCAGCCCTCGATGGCCTATTTTGAAGCTTAAGTCTAAAAAAATTGTCTTTTTCGACTTAGTTTTAAAATCGGGAGTCCTGTGCTAGTTCCATAAGTTTCCACAACTTACATTACTCCCTCCCGAGGTGTTTGAAGTGTTCCCCGAGCCTTCGCGTGACTGTTACACGATTTCAGCCCCTGATGGCCTATTTTTGACCTTAAGTGTGAAAAAAGTGCATTTTTTGATTTAGTTTTCAAACTGGGAGTCTCGTGCAAGTTCTATAAATTTACACAACTTACAATGCTCCCTTCCGAGGTATTTAAGGGGTTCCCCGGGCCTTCTCGTAACTGCTACACGGTTTTGGCCCCCGATGGCCTATTTTTAACCTTAAGTGTAAAAAAATTGCATTTTTTGACTTAGTTTTTAAACTAGGAGTCCCGTGCCAGTTCTGTAACTTTCAACAAAGCTATTAGAGTTTGCTGGTGTTTTACTTCTCTCTTGTGAGGTTGTGGTATTTGTTATGTGGTCATTTGGTTTTCTATTTCTGTTTTTTGTCTTTGTTTGATTTGGATTGGTTTCTCACCAGTCCGTGGCTCTAGTGCTAGCATATGATTGTACTTCCTGATTGGTGCCAACCTAGTTGGGATTATGGAGTGATAGCTATGATGTTTTTTGTATTTCCCTCCTTTATCGATGTAAGTTGATGTGTGTATTTGCTTGCTTTTCACCAATAAAGTTATGATGCTTGTTCAATCATCAGTCAATTGTGTATTTTTCCACTGTATTTCCTTAAACAGACCCATGGGGGTGCCTCCAATATATAGAGTGCCCTATCTCTCATAGTGATCATGCTCATGTTAAACTCTTATACCTTTAAGGAATAACAAATCACCTAGGATTCCCTCTGCCCTAGTTAAATTAAGATTAACCTCTCAAAACAGTCTCATGTTATCCAATCTAGGGGTCAACATCTGCCAAGACTCTTGTCCTTCACCGTTTATCTTGACCCTGATGTGGATCATCCCAACATCTTGGCTAACAACACTTTGCTACATGGTACCTCAGCTTGAGAACCTTGCTATATAGATAAGACGAAAATTATACACACACATGAGGAATATTAGATTAACTTATTTATTATTATTATATATATATATATATGACAAATACAAAGTATTCTATAAACTGAATTGTCCAAATCATTAAAAAATATAACATAGCATTTAAAAACTTTCCTTCACGTTGAAACTTTACTTGGTGAGAAGTAATTTAATGATCTTTGAGTAATTCCATGCCATTTATAGGGACACATGCCTTATTCAGTTTTACAATTAAAATAAAAATGATGAATTTTATTATTTAAACAAGTAGTAATTAATTGGGATACAGTTTGTATTTATCTAGTTTCTTTTACGTGGTAGTTTCGTAGGGGGAGCTTCTATTTGCACACACCAAATCTTCTCTTTGCACATCTTTCTCACTACACACACCAAAAAAATTAATTCCTAATTATTTTACTCATTGCGCACACATTTCATTCCACATCTACCCTCACACACACACACACACACACACACACCCCAGACCCTCAAACCCAGCTCTCCCAATGGTGCAAATACACCCATTGAAGCTGCATCTCTCTCATTGCTCTCCCAACAGTGCAAATACACCCATTGAAGCTGCGCTGTATCTCTCACATTACCCTTTTTCACACATTACCCATCTCTCCCCGTAGCTCCCTGCTTCACACAGCTTTCATCCCCAAAGCTGCATCCATCAAGAAACATTGAATTCCAGCACATTTTCATCCCCAAAGAAGCATTGAATTCCAGCACATTTTCATCTCCAAAGAAGCATTGAATTCCAGCACATTTTCAATCCTCATTCGTAGTTAAGTTAGTTTACTTTTCAATCCCCATTCCTATTTGAATTTGTAATGTAGAGTTTTGTATTAAACCATTTTCAAAATGAACAAGTTGTTCAGAACTGGTTTTCCGAAAGTAAACAATTTGTTCGGACGTAGAAATCTAAAAATAATCATTAATTTCAACAGTAGATTTTCGAAAATTTTTCATTGTTTTGACAGTCAACTTCCAAATATTTTGAATTTGGACAACACTCAACTTCCAAATAGAATATGTAGTTTCGGTTTTCAACTTCCAAACTGTTTTTTTCCCTCCTCCCTTCTTTTGTATATTCTTGTTTCAATTGTATAGTCATTAAACATATTCTTTTTTGCAGATAATATGGATTCTGAATGTCAACAACGTGTCCCACCTACTACTTCAAATAGACGACGTCGTGAATTAGATGTTGACCATGAATGGGGACGAGGGCGTGGCCGAGGACGAGGTCAAGGTCGTGGTCGAGGTCGTGATCCAGTTTCGGTTGAATATGATATCCCCAGTGCCAGTCAAAGTCGGAGCCGAAGCCAAAGACGAGTTCAAGGTTATGATATGCCTGACATTGTTGTGGAGGATGCCTCCTTACCCAATTCTCCTACTGTCCAGGAAGAGGACCTTACTCATGCTTTTCTAGGTGGACCAATTGATCCATCAATACTGCGGAGTTTCAATAGTCATGTCATTTGTCTACAATTTGTTTGTACGGGAGGTAAACATTCCTGAGTAGAAGTGAATTTTTTTTTTTTTGGTGAATAAGTCATAAAATAAAACAGAAGAATGAACAAGATTTACAAGGGGTATGCCCTAGGCCCTACACGCACTATACAAGAGAAAGAAAAGCAAACATAAATAAAAACCAGACGCAAAATGTTCAAGCACTATATCTGAGAGAAATAGCAATTGAACAAAAGCAAAGAAACTAACAAAAACCAATAAAGAAGCAAATAACAGCTAAGATCCAGTCATCCATATCATCAAAACAGTAGCAATCAAAATATCCCATCCAGGTATCACACAACCCTGAACCAACATAGCCTTGAAACAAACTCCCCACAGGATGTGACAGGAATCCCAAAAGGCGCTGGAGAAGAAACTAGCAACTAACGCATGCATCCAGCAGCTTAGTAACGAGTAACAAAATGTCTCTAGTACATCCCACTAGAGTAGGCAAAATACGAATGTAGCTATAGTAGGCATAAAACAAAAAGAAAATAACAGACAGCTTATGAACAATCTGAGTTTTTCGGACGGCGCATGCAGCAGCCACTCCCATAGACCCATTCCTCACTCTAGCCAACTTCGAAGACTCCAACTGCAGCTTGAGATAACAGGCCTTGCTTGAGATAATAGGCCTTACTTGAGTAGCGATGGATTGTTTGTCCTAGACAATGTAGAATGACTTGCCAGGACAGCAGAGATATATAGAAAACATTATCACTGAGATAAAGAAAACCCAAGACAATGTTTGCTAAATTCACATTATGTGGGCTCACAACACTCAACCCACAATATAAGACCTCACCACACTCAAAAAAAGCTTCCTTAACCTGTACATAAAGAGATACAATATCTATAATGGTAAGCTTATAAAACATATAGAGACTAGTTTCACTCAACCCATAGAAGTTTGAGGAAATAATAACTATTTGTCTCACCACACTCAACCCACATATAAAATCAAGCTCCATAAGAATACACCTACACATGTAACAGATAATGAGATTAACACTCATATCATGCTCACAATCACTCAACTCTCCCTATACTGAACTCACATCACTCAGCAGCCCTCCCACCACTGCAAAGATGGGGCTTCAGTATGGAAGTAGGAAGGTTCCAATGCATTAGGAACCAATTATCACCTGCTACCATAGGAATATTGCTAATAGACAACATTCTACTCCTCACCATCAGCACAATAGAGGTAATAATGACCTCAACCGACTTGCATTATTTATTAAAAATTCTATTATTCCTTTCAATCCAAACATAGTACACAGTGTAGAGAAAGGAGAGTCTAGTAATGATAGATTTCAAAAACTTCCCTTTACTCTCACTATGAACAACTGTAACAATTTCAGGCCAAGGCACATTATTCCATTGAACATCGCATTTACCTTGCATTGCAAGCCAAATTTTGTATGTGAAAGTGCAGTCAAAGAAAAGATGTGAATGACTTTCATCATGATCAAGGCAGAAGGGACAAGTTAGTCTACAAGATATACCAAACAGTTGGAGTCTATCACTTGTATTCAACCTACCATAGATAGCTATCCTAACCACAAAACTGGCTTTGGGAATACTAGAATGGCCCTAAACCAAATTGTACCAAGGAACAATATCCTGCTTATTTCCCCACAACTCCCAAGCAAATTTGATAGTGAATTCACTATCTGGGTTTAAGGACCAGATAGCTTTATCTAACTCCAAAGGTTTAGGAAAACTATTGTTAGGGGTTTGGGAGGTTAATTCCATAAGATCCCAAGAGTTAGGAAAATGCCATTTCCAAGAACCCTCTACAATAATCTGACTAACTTTGGAATTCCCATTTAAACTAGAGTCATACATGATTCTGTCACCATACCTATCCCAAAGAGAGCCCAGATGATGCCAGTTGTCATACCACAAAAATGTATCCTGACCATTACCAATCCTATGTCTAATAAGAGGGTAGATAATAGGCCTAAGCGAGAGGATTTTCCTCCAGACCCATGAAGGGTCATTAGGTATTTTGATCTTCCAAAAACACCTCCCCTTGATAAGATAGGATTTGACCCATTGGCACCACATAGATTGTGACCCAACTGGCCACATGTGAAACAAGTCAAGCCTCCCTGACTACCTCTCCCGGAGCCTGCACTCAGCACTGGAAAGGTCGATTTAGCCAAACCACCCTGAGACTGCTGAGGGTTAGAACCCCTCTGTCTCCTGCCATCACCCTGACCATCTTGGCTCCTCTTGGAGCCTCTCTGCCCTTCCTCCTTCTCTTGTATCATAATCTCCACATGAGCTGCAGCATCCACCAAACGTCTATACTCTCGAATAAAAGACCCTCCAACTCTCAACTTGAGTCCACGTCTCAACTTCCGCTCAAACTCAAAGCAAACCTGGACAAGCTAGTGAATGTGGCCTCAAACTCGACCACTGACAAACCTTGCTGTTTAAGATGGCAAAACTGCTCCCTCAGCTTCACCCTGGCAGCCGAAGATAAGAATTTCTCCTGGAAAGCATCTACAAACGCCTCCCATGCACCACCAACACGGCCCTTCTCGTATTTTCACCACTGACCCGCATCTCCCTTCAGTTGGAAGGATGCCAAGGTCACCTTTAAAGCCCCGTCCTCAATGCCAAGTATCTCGAACGTCTTCTCCATCTGTTTCAACCACTCGTCAGCCTTAAGCAGTTCTTTCGGATCCCCAACAAACTCGTCCGAGTTAGAACGGAAAAACTCCCTCTTCAAGAAAAAAGGCCCTGCCTCAGCTGCGTGGGCCTGATCCTGATTCCCAGCTTTGAGAATACCCAAAGCTCCTGCTATTTCTCGGGCCAAGGCACTCATAGCCTGCTGACCCGCTGGCTCGGCCACATTGGCCTGACCAACTCCCTCTTGCTGTGCCGGAATATCATCCGGTAAAGGCATCTCCTGCCTACCACGCCTGCCACGTCTATTACGCCCTCGTCCTGACATCCTAATAAAGGTAACGAAGACTATTAGCACATTCACAAATGTGCCGAAGCTATAACACTCACGTCCTAATACATGGACAACTGTAATTCACTCTACGTAAGCACATAATCACGTAAGCAATTACGAATTTCATTTCCGGATAATGACAGTCCCGAGGCGTTACTAGAGTTCTGGTTAGAAACAGTAGTGGTCAAGTGCTTTTCCAACAAGACTCCCAGAAACCCAAGGATCCAATCAACATCCTAGAAACTACATTCCATACCCATATAGTCACATAAGTATGTTATCAATTAAACACATAACATTACATCTACGTCTCTAATCAAGCGAGACAAACCCATTGTGATACTAATCACTTCCCACGTACCCAAAGTATTCGAACCCGGTACGCTCTGATACCAAGTTGTAACGCCCTCAAAAAAATACATAAAACCCATCATTTTAGACATGCAATGATATAAGAGGAATCAACACCTTTCTATTCATCAGAGTAGTTCTTACAACAGTATTACATGTTAACACCAAAAGCAAATGCCCTACGGGCTTACAGCTTTCTAAGTCAACACTTGGTTACAAAAAGAAGAGTACTAACTCTATACAAAATAAGCCCTTGGCTTGATATACATGTAATACAAACAAAATAATCAAAAATAGTCTTCAACTCCCCTAACCATCCAAGCTATGTCCTTGGAGGTGGCATGCTACCTGTACCTGAAAATGATGTCCCATAACGGGTGAGCCACAGCCTAGTAGAGATATGCTAAATATGATATAAGCAGAACTAAGACAATAGCAATTGATAAATGTTGATTCACATACACCAATTCATAAACCATTTCCGCTACATGACCCTAGTGTTCATGTTTCATTTCATTTTCCATTCTTTATCCAATTCTCAATTCATTACTATGGCTCAGAACCTGGCCAGACGATTTAAGTGAGACAATGACTCATATTAAGCATTTCCTATTTCATAATAGATAAGTATACTAGCTATATTAACACATCGATAGAATAGCATATAAACTATATCAACATCTCAACAGATAAGCATACAAGCTGTATCCTCATTTCAATAGATAAGCATATGAGTCATATCAACACTTCCATAGATAAGCATATGAGCTATATCATCACATTAATTGATAAGCATATGAGCTGTATCAACGGAGTCCATCCCCTATCTCCTCCCAACAACATCCGGTTTAGAGGTCCATCCCTTATCTTCCCCTAAACCGTGGAGTACATCCCCTATCTCCTCCCACGCACACAACGTATATACACATAGGTCATATACACAATCAATCGATACATAACGTTAATGTATTCTATCAACTGTCATGCTCTATGACACATCCAATTGATTAGTTTTAGTTTGCCTAATCATCATGCATTGTCTACAAGAATCAAAACTACCCTCCACCGGTAGCCCAAAGCAATTATTTCTAAACAGGTAATAAAAGCTCCAATAGATAAAATATCAATGTTTCTAAAAATGAACGATTAATAAATCCAACTCTACCATTTTACAATATAATGAGCCAATTTCATTATTTCCAACTCAATTCCAAATAACAACAATTTTTCCAAATTAATTATACCAATTAATTTATACAACAAATTAGGGTTTTCTGCCCCATTTCCCAATATTGACCCAAGAGTCCGAATATTCTCAACAAACACCAACAACCTCATTTTGAAACCCAATATACATATTTATGGACCAAAGTTTAAAAACCCCTTTTTACATTTTCAAACCCTAACTTCCCAAACTTCAACCATTTATACAACATGCTTAAAATCTAGGTTAAAACCCATAAGAGTGAGTAGGAATCCCCACCTCAAATTCGGAGCCCAAGGGAAGAAGATGAAGAGAACCAAAATGCTCCAAACTCCAAGATCCATGGATCAAAACGAAGCCCTCGACGATCAACACAACTTTTACAAAGGCCGAAGGAAAGGAAAGCACTCTAACTAGATCAAACCCTAGAGAGAAGCGAGTTTCTAGAGAGAGAGGCTCTCAAAAACGTTTTTGGGAAAGTAAGAGAGAGAGAGAGGAAGTGTAGAAAATGATTCAAAAATGCCAACTGCCCTCTGTTATACGACATTCCCGCTCGAGCCTAAGACACAACGCTCAAGCGTCAAGAAAAAAAATCTAGGTCCGCTCAAGCTCCAAGACACAAGAATAAAGTACATCCACTCGAGCGCGAAAACCAGTCCGCTCAAGCGTAGATTTCTCCCTCCTAGAACTTACACCAAAAAGTACTACTCGCTCGAGTGCCAACAATCCCGCTCGAGCGCGACCCGCTCGAGTGTAGGGAATCCGCTCGAGCGTAGAAATCACACCTGTAGAAGTTTTGCAGGGCACAAAAATACTGGGAGTGTGCAATCTCCGCTCGAGCGCTATACGACCCGCTCGAGCGGAACGACCAAAAACCTGGCAACTAGATTTTAGACCAAGGCTCAACCCACCTGCTCGAAACATACCCAACACATCCTAAAATTCAAACAAACGGAATCAAAGGACGACAACACGGCATATAACCACCAACTCCATGGAACCAAAGTCCGGAGTACAACAAATATAGAAAGGGAAAACCGAGATCGCTATAAATAGTTATCTTACTAACTACCCTGATTACTCTCAACCTGAAATTACTTCTTTAATTACCTCTGATTTTATCGGTATGCTCAAATCTTGGTGGGAAAAATACCTTATTGAAGATCAAAGAGAATCAATCTTACATGCTAATCAAAAAGATTAAAATGATTTACCAATCTTTGATGAAACTATTGGCTATTACAAACCTGATGGTGTTAACACATTAATCTATACCATAGTTAGACATTTCATAGGAACTCCTACTAATATATATTCTCGCATACATTATCAACTTAGTAACCTTACTTGTCCAAAATTAAGTGATTTTAGATGGTATAAAGATGTATTCACCTCTAGAGTTATGTTAAGAGAAGATTGTACTAAATCTTTTTGGAAAGAAAAATTTATTAATGGATTACCTAGTCTGTTTGCTCACAAAATTAGAGATGTTCTTAGTCAACCTACTGGTATCATTGAATATGACAATTTAACTTATGGTGATATCATCAGCACTATTCAAAAAAGAAGGATTAAAAATGTGTATTGATCTTAAACTCAGTCAAAAAGCTGCTAAAGATAAACATAAGGCTAAATATGAATTAGGTAATTTTTGTGAACAATATGGTTTACCTCTTGTCGCACCTTCCCCTAGGAAAACACATAAAAAACATACTAAATCCCATTACAAATATTCAAACAAGTATAAAAAGCATTATTCACCTTCTAAATCAAATGATAAATTCTATGCTAAACCTAAAAAGAAATATTACAAGAAATCACATCCAAAATCTAAATCTAATAAAGATATTATTTGTTATAACTGTGGTAAAAAAGGTCATTATTCTAATAAATGTAAAGAAAAACAAAAATTAAAAGATAAAGTTAATCAACTTCAAATTAATGATGAATCAAAAAAACAATTATTTGAAATCTTTCAATTAAATCAATCTGTTAGTAATTCCTCTTCTGATAATCCTAATACTTCATCTAATTACAATTCACCAAGTGAAGATTCTGATAATAATATAGAATTAGGGTGTAATGATGTTTGTTGTAAACCTATTAAACAAATTACTGTTCTTACTAAACAAAATCAAGAAGAAACTCCTCTTATTAAATTAATTAGTAAACTTGAAGATTCTGAATTAAAAAAGAAATATACTGATAAATTAAAATCTTTGTTAATCAATACTAATCATAAACCTAAGTTTGATAAGCCTATTATTAGTCTATCTAAAACCTTAGAAAGATTTAAAAATAAACACAAAGAAGTTACCTTACCAGATTTACAACAAGAAATTAATCAGATTAAACAAACCATTAAAGATTTACAAAATAAAGATCAACATTTAGAAGATGAAATTATTACATTAAAACTTACTAAAAATTTAGATAATTTCCAAACCAATAATGTTTCTCCTAATGAATCTGATGAACATACTAAGCCTGATAATCTTTTATTTGATAATCGATCACATCAATCTCCATCTCATAATCATGAAGATAATAGATTAAATCTCCTTAATAAAATCCATATTCAAAAATGGTATTCTAAAATTAAAATAGTTATTAATAATTTTGAATTAAATGTTATCGCTTTAATTGATACTGGTGCCGATCTTAATTGTATTCAAGAAGGATTACTCCCTACTAAATATTATGAAAAATGTCGTGAAAAATTAACTTCTGCTAATGGTAGTAAAATACATATTAAATATAAAATACCTAAAGTTCATATATGTCAAAATAATGTTTGCTTTAAAACTTCCTTTGTTTTGGTTAAAAATATGACTGATAAAGTTATTTTAGGTACACCATTTATATTTTTACTATATCCATTTACCACCTCTAGTGAAGGAATAACTACTCATGTGTTTAGGTCAACCTGTTACTTTTAAATTCTTATCTCCTCCTGAAATATTGGAATTAAATCAATTAAAAGATTGTTCTATTTCTCAAACGATTAATCGATTAACTCGTCATTTAAGATATCTTAAAGAAGAAATTAATTATAGAAGAATTTATCAGCAATTAACTAATCCAGTTATTATTTCTCAAATTAATGAATTAAAATTAAAATTAGAAACTACTGTTTGTTCCACTTTACCTACTGCATTTTGGCATAGAAAAAAACATATAGTCACATTACCATATATTAAGAATTTTCATGAAAGTCAAATTCCTACTAAATCCAGACCTATTCAAATGAATCATGAATTGCTTGAAATGTGTAAAAAAGAAATAAATGAACTATTAAGAAATCGAATAATTAGTCCCAGTAAATCACATTGGTCATGTCCTGCTTTTTATGTAAATAAAAATGCTGAATTAGAATGAGGTGTCCCTCGCTTAGTCATCAATTATAAACCATTAAATAAAGTTTTAGAATGGATTCGATATCCTATTCCTAATAAAAAAAGATTTGATTAAAAGACTTAGTCAATCTGTTATTTTTAGTAAATTTGATTTAAAAAGTGATTTTTGGCAAATACAAATTCATCATAAAGATAGATATAAAACCGCTTTTACTACACCTTTTGGTCACTATGAATGGAATGTCATGCCCTTTGAGTTAAAAAATGCTCCTAGTGAATTTCAAAATATAATGAATGATATTTTCAATCCATTTAGTCATTTTTCCACAGTTTATATAGATGATATTCTTATTTTTTCAAAATCCATTAGTGAACACTGGAAACATCTTACTGCATTCTTTTATACCATTAAGAGTCATGATCTAGTCATTTCTGCTCCTAAGATTAAATTGTTTCAAACCAAAGTCAGATTTTTAGGTTATGATATTCACCAGAATACTATTTTACCTATTAGTCGTTCCATTGAATTTGCATCTAAATTTCCTGATGAAATCTTAGATAAAACTCAGCTACAACGTTTTTTAGGATCACTGAATTATATTGATGAATTTTACAAAGAACTTAGGAAAATTTGTCAACCTCTGTTTGATCGGTTAAAAGACAATCCTCCTCCTTGGTCTTCTACTTATACTGCTATTGTTAAACAGGTTAAACAATATATCAAGTCTCTTTCTCGTCTTGGTATTCCTACTGAAAATTCATTCAAAATTATTCAAACTGATGCCTCTGATATTGGTTATGGTGGCATCCTTCTCCAGAAAATTACTCCTCACCATCCGAACAAATTGTTCGTTATCATTACGTGTCGGAATAAAGCACAAAAGAATTATAGTACTATTAAACAAAAAATTGTATCTACTGTTTTATGTATTAGTAAATTTCAAGATGATATTTTAAATCAAAAATTTTTACTTCGTGTTGATTGCAAATTTGCTAAATATGTTTTAGAAAAAGATGTTCAAAATCTTGCTAGTAAGCAAATTTTTGCTCATTTGCAATCTATTTTAAGTATTTTTTATTTTGAAATTGAATATATACCTAGTTGTCAAAATTCTATTCCTGATTTTCTTACTCGAGAATTTTTACAGGGTGGATAGTGAGTTACATCATGCCCATTCCCTCTATTCCTTGCCATAAACACCCGATTAAACACTATAATCAAACATACTACTCGTTGCCTTACCTTTCTCAAATCAATCCATTTACCTACTAAAAGAGCCCAGTACATACAATTTCATCGGATTAAAGCTCAGAAACAACAACTTTCTCATTATATTAACTGTTTACATGAACATACTGATCAATTAGATATCCTCAGTGGATGCTAATTTATCTCCTCTATTTCACAGATGTCTCGTCCACGGCCTCCTTCCAAAGCCTTGGTCTCTTCTAGTCAACCTTTTGTTCCGCCTCCCATGGAGTTAGTAACGAAATACCATCCTGCTGAATTGGTTAACCGTTACCAAATTCTTGGTAACATTCCTAAACCTAGTTATACATCTGCTTTGGCTATTGATCCTTTTGCTTCATCTAGTCAAGCAGTTACTCCATACCCTCCTAATCCTCTTAAATCAGCCCGATCTGAGTATGTTAAATCCACCACTACTAATCTCTTTTTAAAAAAACCTAGTCACCTAAAGAGTCATACTGTTCATGATCTGGTTAAATCTTATTTCCCTCATGGATGGCATTTTATTCCTCTCCATCCAGAAAAAACAATTACTTTCTACAAAGACATCCTGTTCAATCATCAGTCAATTGTGATTAAACCCATTTATGATCGCACTTACACAAGTAAAATTGTGTACCATTCACTTTATATTCACAACTTTGTCTCTCTGGTTGATTGGGGTTCTCCTTATCAACTACGAGATCTGCCTGGTCATTCAATTCAATACAGTTACTATGATTACATTGATGCTTGGTTCAAAGTCCTCTTGTATCAAAATGAGTCAAACAGTCACTCTTGGTTTCTTCAATTTGATCAAAAATTCAAATCCGAATTACCTACCTGGTTTCTGTGATGATGGACTCAATATGGCGCCATTTCAGAAATCTTCCCATCAGTCATTATAGATCAAGTCAACTATTTTTCCACTGTTTTCTCATTCACTCCTCAGCAAAGAAAATTCCCTCCATTACTTATTTTTATATCCAAATACAAAATCCCTTGGATATTCAAATGGCAATATGGTATTTCTGATGATGTTATTCACCGGCAACACATGGTTAAATGGTGGGATAATTTCAAGATTCCACTAATTGTTGAAATTGTTCAAACTGAATTCCCAATCAACATTCATGCCCCTACACCTGCCATGATTAACACAAGGAAGCCAACTTTCTCCAGTCAATCTTGGAAGCCCATCATCCAGTTCTTTCAAGCCCAAGTCATCCAGATCAAAGATTAAATCCAAGTTAGCAAAGCCCAGTACTAACCAAATTTAAGTCAAAGGATAAGTCCAAATCAAAGGTTAAGCCCAAGTCCAAGTCATCCAAAGATGAGCTCCTCCAAATGGCTTGTCTTCTCATGGCCCAAGCCAAGTCAGACTCGAATAACAGCAGTTCAGAAGATGGTTCAGACAGTTCACACTCTTCTGAAGGTTTAACTTCTCAAAATCCAAATCAAAGGTTAAGCCCAAGTCCAAGTCATCCAAAGATGAGCTCCTCCAAATGGCTTGTCTTCTCATGGCCCAAGCCAAGTCAGACTCGAATAACAGCAGTTCAGAAGATGGTTCAGACAGTTCACACTCTTTTGATGGTTCAGACAGTTCACACTTTTTCCATTGTTCATTTACTTTCGGCGGAAAGGCGTGACTGCACAGTTGACTGATGGGGAATTAATATATATATCAGTAACTTTTCTCAAAAGAAGAGTAGTGAATGAAACTAACATATATATGGAATCCAATAACTGTTTAGGCATATGGGTCCTGAGCATCTTGAAATTGTGGACCATATGGATCATTACTGTTTGAAGCTTCAGAAGAGGGTGAATATCTGAAGTTTCTTCTTCAATTTGTGACTTTGCTTGGGCCATCAATAATTTGGCCATTTGGATCAATCCATCAGTAGAGGTGGACTTGGGCTTTACTGTGGGCTTTGACTTGGACTTCAATTTTGAGGACTTGGATTTTGAAGACCTAGTACTGGCTATTGGGCTAACAAGTCTGACTGTTGATAAAGGAAGTGGGCTTCCTTGAGTGACTGAAGCAATTGGGTTTTGCTGAGATGGCTTGACCATTGCAGGAGTGGGGGCATGAATGTTGACTGGAAATTCTTGTTGGACTTGATCAATAATGCATTGGGATTTAAATGCATCCCACCACTTAACAAACTGTTGTCGAGTGACTAAATTTTCAGAGATAGCATATTGCCTTTTAAATATCCAAGGAACCTTGTACTTGGACATAAAATGGAGTAACTAGGGAAATTGGCTTTTATGTGGACTGAGTTTGTAAACAATAGAGAAATAATTAACTTGTTCCAATATGTTGGAAGGGATAATGTCGGTGATGGCACCATGTTAAGTGCATCATCATAAAAACCAGGTAGGAATTTATGACTTGAATTTGTGATCAAATTGAAAAACCAAGAGTGACTGAATGACTTATTTTGATACATTACTTTAAACCAAGCATCTATGTAATCATAATAGTTGTATCGGGCTGTATGGCCAAGTAGATCTCAAAGTTGAAAAGGGAGACCCCATTCATCAAGATAAACAATATTTTGAATATATAGAGAATGATAAATGATTTTACTGGTGTAAACTCGATCATAGATGGGTTTAATGGCTATTGACTGATGATGGAAAAGAATGTCTTTATAGAGGGTAATTGACTTTTCAGGATGGAAATGAACGAAATGCCATCCTGGAGGGAAATATGATTTGACTAAATAAAGAACATTATGAATATTCTTGTGGACTGGTTCTTTGAAGAATAGATTAACTGACTAGGATTTAATATAATCAGTTCTGGTTGTTCTGACTGAATTAGGAGGATAAGAAGTAAGTGACTGAGAAGAAGCAAATGGGTCAGAGGCAAGTGCAAAAGTATAACTTGGTTTAGGGATATTACCAAGAATTTGATAACGGTTGACTAGGTCAATTGGAGGGGCAACAATAGGTTGCCTGGTTGGAACCATGACAACTTTAAAGGAAGGCTTTTGACTTGACATCTGTAGGTGATTAATCAGAAGTTGATTAGCATCCACTGAGGATATTTAATTTATCCAAATGATAATTAAGGCAATTAGTGTAATGGGAAAGTAAATTGCGACGACTTGTAATTTGGTAAAATTGAATATATTGGGCAGGGCAAGTAGTCTTTTTAGCAGCCTTAAGGCAAGCAATACGAAAAGCGGTTTGGTATATGAGGTGTTTGTAATGGGTGACTTTTAATTTATGATAAGAAATAAATCAAAAATAGAATTTTGACTACGAGGTATATATTCAATGTCAAAATCAAAAATACTTAAAATAGATTGCCAGCGGGCAAAAATATGTTTACTAGCAATATTTTGAACATCTTTTTCTAAAACATATTTAGCACTTTTGCAATCAACACGCAGTAAAAATTTTTGATTTAAAATATCATTTTGAAATTTACTAATACATAAGACAATAGATAAAATTTATTTTTTAATAGTACTATAATTTGTCTGGGCTTTGGTCTAAACACCAGAATGAAAAATGAACAATTTGTTCAGAGGACTTAGGACTGACTTTCTGAAGAAGGATGCCACCGTAACCAACATCAAAGGCATCAATTTGAATAATCTTAAAAGAATTTCAGTAGGAATACCAAAACAATGCAATGTCTTGACATATTTTTTTGACTTGTTGAATAATAGCTGTATGGGTGGAAGACCATGGAGAAGGATTATCTTTCAACCGATCAAAAAGAGGCTGACAAGTTTTCCTAAGGTCTTGGTAGAATTCAGCAATATAATTAAGGGATCCTAAGAACCTTTGTAATTGGGTTTTGTCTAAGATTCATTAGGAAACTTGGAAGCAAATTCAACAGAACGACTAATAGGAAGAATAGTACTTTGGAAAATATCATAACCTAAAAATTGGACTTTGGTTTGAATAACTTAATTTTAGGGGCAGAGATGAATAATCCATTATGTTTAATAATCTGGAAAAAGGAATGAAGATGTTTCCAATGTTCTTCAATTGATTTGGAAAAGATTAGAATGTCATCTATTTAGACAATAGAGAAAGGACTAAAAGGGTTGAATATTTCATTCATGAGATTTTGAAATTCATTAGGGGCGTTTTTTAATCCAAAAGGCATGACATTCTGTTTATAATGACCAAAAGGGGTAGTAAAAGCAGTTTGGTAACAATCATTAGGGTGAATTTGTATTTGCCAAAATCCACTTTTAAGATCAGACTTACTAAAAATAACAGCTTGGCTAAATTTTTTAATTAACTCTTTTTTATTAGGGATTGGATTACGAATCCATTCTAAGACTTTGTTTAATGGTTTATAATTAATGACTAATCGGGGAATGCCATGTTCGAGTTCAGCATTTTTATTAACATAAAAGACAGGACAAGATCAAGGTGATTTACTTTTACTAATAATATTATTTTGGAGTAATTCATTAATTTCTTTTTTACACATTTCTACTAATTCATTATTCATTTGAATTGGTTGAGATTTAGTAGGAATTTGTCTTTCATTAAAATTTTTAATATAAGGAAATGTGACTACATATTTTTTCCGATGCCAAAACGCACTGGGTGAAGTAGAACAGACCGTTGTTTCTAACTGTGTTTTGAATTGTTCAATTTTAGATATAAGAATAGGGTTAGTTAATTGAGTTTCAATTCTTTTATATTTTACTTCTTCTTTGAGAAATTTAAGTTGCTTGGTTAATCGATTAATAGATTGGAATATAGAACACTCTTTTAATTGATTTAACTCATTGATTTCAGGAGGAGATAAAAATTTAAATGTGACGGTGCGACCAAAAGCTTGCGTTGTTATTCCATGATTAGTAGTAGTGAATGGATGCAGTAGAAAGATAATGGGGTTCCTAAAATGACTTTGTCTGTCATATTTTGAACTAAAACAAATGATGTTTTAAAACAAACATTATTTTGACAAATATGCACTTTGGGTAATTTATATTTAATATGCATTTAACTTCCATTAGCAGAACTTAATTGTTCACTAGTTTAATGACAGTATTTTGTGGGGATTAAACCTTCTTGAATATAGTTTAAATCAGCACCGGTGTCAATTAGGGCAATAACTTCGATTTCAAAAACATAAATAACTAATTTAACTTTCGAATGCCATTTTTGAATATTGATTCGACTAATTATGTTCAATCGATTACTATCATGATTATTTGTGTCATTAGAGGATTTAGTTGACCTATTATCAAAGATAACATTTTTAGGATGTTGTTCAGAACTAGAACTAGATTCATCAGAAGAGGTATTATTTTGAAAATCATTAAGGCTTTTATTAATTTTTAATATTGCTAATTCATTTTCTAGTGATACGTCTTTGACCTTTAATTCTCTAATAGTTACTTTGATTTGATTGATTTCATTTTGTAGATCTTGTAAGGTGACTTCTTTATGTTTATGTTTTCGGAATCTTTCCAAAGTTGTGGTTAGACTAATTATTGGTTTATCCTTATGAGGTTTTTTTTTTATCTTTATTCATTAGTAAAGATTTTAACTGATTAGTATATTTTCTTTTTAATGCAGGATTTTCTAATTTACTAATTAGTTCGATTAAGGAATCTTCTTCTTGTTGGGATTTTACTAAGAACATGGACTTGTTTACAGCAAGTATCATTACATCCTAATTCAATCTCGTGATTAGTATTATCACTGGGGGAGTAATAAGTAGAAGTATCATCGAAGGGAGCAGTGTCGCTAGATGAGTGACTAGAACTAGCAAGAGATTGATTTAGGGTAATGGTTAGTTTAAATATTTCAAATATTTGGTGTTGATGTTCCTCAGTAATCTGTAATTGATTAAGCTTAGCTTTAAGTTGTTCTTTAACTTTACATTTATTAGAATAATGACCATTTTTTTTCCACAATCGTAACAAGTGATATCTTGGGTAGATTTTGATTTCTTATGATATTTCTTTTTGGGTTTAGTATAATATTTATGAGATGATTTAGAAGGTAAATGTTTCTTTTTGTATTTAGCATGGTATTTATGTGGAGATTTCTTTTTTTATTATGTTTGCGTCATGAACATATTGCTTACAGAAATTATCTAATTCATATTTAACTTTATGTTTATCTTTAGCAACTTTTTGACTAAGTTTCATATCTATGCACATTTTTAATCATTCTTTTTGAATTGTACTAATTATATCGGCATAGGTTAAATTTTCATATTCAATTATACCGGTAGGTTGACTAAGAACATCTCTAATTTTATGAGCAAAAGGGTTGAGTAGTCCATTAATAAATTTTTCTTTCCAAAAAGATTTAGTGCAATCATCTCTAAGCATGACTCGAGAAGTAAAACATCTTTATACCAGCGAAAATCGCTTAAAGTAGGACAAGTTAAATTACTAAGTTGATCATGCATTCGAGAATGGACATTAGTAGGTGTGCCAATAAAATGTTTGACTATGGTAACTATTAAAGTATTAATACCATCAGGTTTACTCGATCCTATATCTTCATCAAAGATTGGGATGTCATTTTCATCTAATTGGACTGTGTATTGTATAGATTCTGGTAGATCTGTTATTATTATTATTTATTTATTTTTATTTTTATTTCATTTGTTTCTTTATTTACTTTTACTTTAGTTTATTACTTATCTAATTTACTTTAGTCTAGTTAGTTTAGTGCAATACTCATGTAGTTTTTTTATATAAAAATTAAAAAAAAAAAAGAAAAAAAGAAAAATATGAAAGAAATCCGGTGATGTAAGGGCAATGAGGATTTTAGTGGCTTTGTGCATGTATGCGATATATCATGATTGTCTAATATGATTGCTCCACGTTTTTTGATATGTTGTTATGTGTAGGAATGGCTTTATCCTCCCACTAGGCGCCCAAGGGCCCTCGCAATGCCAACATAGGATGTCAGGATGTGTCAATTGCTATCTAGGTTGACAAACAAGTTGCTTGTGACACACCATTTGATATAGACTTCTTCCGACAAGACCAATCAACTATGTGGAGTGTGCAATAACGTGAGGACCAGGGCCTACTTGGCGTCTGCCAAGTCACGGAACCAACATATCCCTGTATCGTATGAGTGATTTACCAAAACATATACATCAGTGATGAGGTACCAAGAGCCCTTCTTTCCCTCATTGATGGGATTGAGTTGATAGTCACACCAGCGTCCATTACAAAGGCTATCACTTGCTCGATTGACACTCTTAATGAACAACAATTCCCAAAGTTCACTCGGACACTCACAGTCCCGGCGTTGATTACCGAGTTTTACGAGGGGCAGCAGGATGATGACAAGCGTACAAGTATCAACTGGACCAACCTACCACACTGACTCCTTTTCCTTGATGTGGTTTTAAAAAAAAAAATGTCATACCTCTAGGCCACAAGGAGGAACAATGAGAGGACTTCCTCCAAGCCTTACACCGCTTTGACTTTGGGTTTTGGGTGGACATTCCCACTTTGATCTTCAACCAGATGGCCTGCATACTGAATAAGGACAAATTGCATAACACTCGAGGGAGTTCTACATGGGCTCTTCCTTTCGCCAAGCTCAGTACAGTACTCATCAAAAGCCAAGACAACTACCTACTCAATCCCAATGAGGTTCAACTCCAGCAGCCACCACTCTATGCCAAGACCTAGTGGTGGCAAACCACTGCTCGGTTTCCCCCTCCACTAGTGATTTCCAATGCATTGCTAAATCCTAATGATGTTTCGGCCAAGAATAGTCGCATCAGCACCACTACCATTCCGTATGACGAGAGCGTAGTATCAGGCCATTTTGGATAGCCATGCCATAATTCAGCAGTTCGTGATTAACCTATGCATGGATTATCTAGCTTATCACTCTCAGACGACATTCAACAAAATCTATGCTCGTCTACTCGAATATCAGTAATCGATTGCCTTTATGCAAACTGACTTTTATACATACGAGAGTCGAGCAAGCAGCGCTTCGACCAACTTGACGCTAGGGTTTACGATGAAGCATTCGAGACTCAAACGTTGATGAGTGCCTTATTCAAGTAGTACTTCATACCACCACCAGATTCTAATAAGTGATATGTTGTATATTTCATTTTTTTATATTATATATCTTTAAAAAAAGGTGTTTTGTGTGTGTGTTTTCCATACTTACCTAGATGGATGTGCACCTATGCTTTATGGTAATATTCTCTCTCTCTCTCTCTCTCTCTCTTTGTATTCAAGTTGGAGGCTGAGGGTAGTTTCTCTTGTGTGCATCTACTTGGCTCACAATTCATATTTGTACTTGCTTCACATGATTGCATCGCTTCATTTGATGTTGGCTTTTTGCTAGTAAGGTTGCGATATAAGCACATGTTAATTGGGGAACATAGTGGGCATGTGTGAAAAGCATTTATTGGGTTAATATTGCATGTGATGTTTGCACTAGGATAGTTGTTTGTATTTGTGGTGTTAATAGACTTGCATGAGCATGCCTTGATTTACATGAGCACACTATCATAGTCGTGACCATTCCATTGTAATCTCTAGTGTACATCATTGATAACTGTCTAGTGTTGCAGAAACCCAATAAATAAGTAGCCTTGATTCTTCTTCTTTTTTTTCTTTTCTTTTTTTTTGTAAAAAATAAAAAAATAAATAAAATAAAAATAAAAATAAAAGTGCAATGCAATGTCCTAAAAGACCCGTTCCATAAACTTGTTCTTCCAAGCATTAAGCATTATCAACATATAAGATCCGAACAAAATAAAATAAGACAGCCACTCACTCATGGCTTTCTTTCCCTTTGAACTATTCCCAAAATGAAAGTTACATAGTTGTTCCATTACATTCCCCGAAACATTAAAACAGTTCAAAAGAAAAGAAGTAGTTAACAATTTAATTAGCCAGGGCATCTTCCTTAACAAAATGTTCTTCAAAACACTATGACACAAAAATCAGCTTCTAAAATACAATTATCATCACCACGCCCCAAGAAACTTCAACAAAACATGCTAGCTCAGTTGGCATCATCACTTGAGAGGTATCTCATCCTCAATTCCTGAAAATTGGTTAGTTTGTGGGATGAGCATAAGCTCAGTAGGTGATGCATTTAACAAATTATATAATCATTTGAAAGACTTACGCTCATGCAATGCAATTCATGAGAATGTATGAAAAAAAAGTAAAACCATGCCTGAGTATGCTATTGATAGGATGCAATGCTTTGAACACATTTCATCTTTCCTCTCTTCTCATTGGGCGGTACTCAACCATGACATCCACAGATAAGAGTCCAACATCAAAACATACCTAGACTATTATAGTTATCTAATCCCACATTTGTTGACTTCAAAAACAGCGGGGAGATGGCACCCAAAACATCACAACCTTCCACATTTGCCGGCTCCATAAACAGCGGGGACGTGGACACCCAAAACCATCCGTTTTTCCACATTTGCCGACTCCAAAAATGGCAGGTTTGTGGACACCCCAAAACATTTTTCCGCATTCATCCGGCAATATGCGCAGACAAGGCAATTGGGCACCTTGACTCCTTGCGCGGGTACCAATTACAATAAGCAACTCAAAACCAACCCGACTCACTACCCGAACTCATAGACCGTTTGCCCCGTTTTTGCGTTCAACCGTTTTCACAAAAGTATAACCAAAAGAAATGAACGATGCATATGATGCATGAGTTTGCAAATAATGCATTTTTCTTACAATGATATCAATTCACAATAGTGCAACTCTCCCCATTTCATAAATCAAGGCATTCCCATTATCATTTACCATCTTATCTCAAGTTTAACATCAAAAGGGAACCTCCAAACTTACATTTCAAACCCAAAACCAAGTAATTACAATCAATTTCATATTTCAGAAATTAATTGAGTAAAACCCCCTTTTATAAATTAAGTTTGAAAATTAGGGTTTGAGAAAAATAAAAAAAGAATTGGGGTTTTTCTCTCCTTCATAAACTTGAGGCAATCATCAATCATAAACAATGATATTCTATCATAATAATTTTAACTCCTTCAACAATCACAAAATTTCACCCTTATTGTTATCAATCTTTAATCAACAAGCTCAAACCAATACATATGTATATACATATCTAATGAAATCACCACATGAGCTACTCAAATAGAAGATATAAAGAGTTAAAGACACCTCTACCTCGAGTTGGTATGCTAAGGTTGCAATACACGCTTGTACTACAATGATCTAGCGAAATAATCGGTGAAAGTGTCGATCTAGCTCTTCTTTCAACTAATCTTGGGGAATCTTCTGTGGATCTTGAGTCAAGATTGGAGAAATCTATGGTTTTGTGAGCTAGGGTTTGAGAAAAATTAGAGTTAGAGAGAGAGAGAAGATGGAAAAGTATAAAGAAAGCGACTTAGAATCGCTTTTTAAAATATGTTGTCCCCAACAGGTCGCTTAAGCGCAAGTTCTGTCGCTCGAGTGTAAGATATAACTAAGTGATCTCACTCGAGCACAACTTCCTTCGCTCGAGCGAAAAAGAACATGTCCTAGAAGTTTTAAAGAGCTACAGTGAAACTACTGGGAGCTTGCAATCTATGCTCGAGCGACAACTTCTTCGCTCGAGCGACCCACTTGCAAAATTGCTAATTACCAGAAGCTAAAGATCTACGCTCGACCGAGAAAAGCTTCGCTCGAGCAGAGCGGAAAAAAAACTCAAGTGTCACAGCCTACCCTCCTTAAACAATTTCATCCCTAAAATTTCGGTAATCCCTACCAAAAGCAAATTAAACAACTCCCAAGAAGATTAATACCAATTCTATAATGCTCCCGATCATCACAACATTTGTATAATATACCAAAACTTGGCCTTTTCAATGATTAAAGCTCGTAAGCCTTACACAATTTCGATATAACACATTTACCAAAGACTCGTTCCCATTTAATTAGCCATAATACAAGCATTAACATCACAAAAGTCTATAATATTACATGTCTCTAAATAGTTCAGGGTATTTTTCTCAAACTTCTACTTCCCTTTCCCAAGTAGCTTCTTCCACGCCATGGTGATGCCAAAGTACCTTAACCAGGGGGATGGTTTTGCTTCTTAGTACTTGCTATTGGGTGTCTAAAATCTTTACGGGTCTTTCTTCATAAGTAACATTCTTATCCATCTCTATGTTAGCCCAATCTAATACATGTGAGGGATCGGGTTCATATTTGCGAAGCATGGAGACATGAAACACGTCATGAATTTTGGACAGTTGTGGAGGAAGGGCGAGACAGTAATCGACTTCTCCCACCTTGTTCAATGACATCAAATGGGCCAATGTATCTAGGTGATAACTTTCCACTTCGGCCAAATCTCATCAAACCCTTCTTTGGCGATACTTTCAAAAATACATGGTCGCCCACTTCAGAATTTAATGGTAGCCTTCTTCGATCTGTGTAACTCTTTTTTCGACTTTGCGTCGTGATTAATCTCTTTTGAATAACAGCTACCTTTTCTGTAGTTTCGCAAGCTAAGTCCGGGCCAAGCATGGATGAATCACCCACTTTAATCAAACATATAGGAGACCTACATGGACGTCCATATAGTGCCTCAAAAGGTGCCATCCCGATGCTAGCCTAAAAACTATTGTTATAGGCAAACTTGGCCAATGGCAGATATTTCTCCCACGTCCCCTTGAAATCTAGTACACAGGCCCTTAACATGTCTTCTAAAATTTGGATTGTACACTTAGATTGGCCATCAGTTTGGGGGTGATAAGAGGTAATAAAATTCAATTGAGTCCCCATGGTAGTTTATAAGCTTTGCCACAATCGTGCGCTGAAGTGAGGATCTCTATCCGAAACTATACTTATAGGAACCTTGTGGAGTCGAACAACTTCCTTAACGTACAACTCCACTAGGTAGTCGATAGAGTCACCTATACACATCGCAAGAAAATGTGTCGATTTAGTTAGTTGGTCCACTACGACCTAAATAGCGTCGTTACCCCTTTGAGTTCTAGGGAGGCCGGAAACAAAATCCATGGTGATGTGCTCCAACTTCTATTCAGCTACTGGCAAGGGTTGTAACAACCCGATTGGTTTTTGGTGCTCCGATTTGACTTGTTGACACGTTAAGCATTTAGACACAAATAGAGCTATATCCCTCTTCATACCCTTCCACCAAAATTGACAACACAAGTCATGATACATTTTTGTACCTCTGGGATGAACGGCTAGACGAGAGTGGTGGAATTCTTGTAATACACCGTCTTTACAAGATTGGGGAACAAAAAGACGATTTACATATCGAATGCTTGAATTAGAATGCACCTTAAACCCCTTCTCCTCATTTCCTTGTAAGATCTTCTCTCTCATAGCCTCCACTTCTGGATCATTCTATTGTGCCTCCAAAACTTGAGTGACTAACGTTGGTTGAACTAAAATCGAAGGCAATGTAGCTTGATTAGGTGATTCACCAAGTTGTACCTCGAATTTGTTTAAGTCCCCCAACATCTTCCATTCTCTCATGGCAAGGCTAGCAACCGTGCTCATAGATTTTCTACTTAAAGCATCTGCGACAACATTCGCCTTTCCTGGGTGGTGGTGTAATTCAAAATTGTAGTCCTCTGTGTATTCCATCCTTCTTCTCTGATGTAAATTCAAATCTTTCTAAGAAAACAAGTATTTGAGGCTCTTATAATTAGAAAAGACATCAAATCTCTCTCCTCATAGGTAATGTCTCCAAGTTTTTAAAGCAAAAAAAACCGCAGCTAATTCAAGATCATGAGTAGAATAGTTTCTCTCATGAGTTTTCAGTTAGCAGGAACCCTAAGCTACAACTTTGCCCTCTTGCATTAAGACACACCGTAGCCTTTC
Organism: Camellia lanceoleosa; assembly: GCA_025200525.1. Classification (NCBI taxonomy): domain Eukaryota; kingdom Viridiplantae; phylum Streptophyta; class Magnoliopsida; order Ericales; family Theaceae; genus Camellia; species Camellia lanceoleosa. Next base: position 100,455,309 of record CM045760.1, read on the forward strand.
TCTTGATGCATCATAATAGACTGTGTAACCTCTTCCTCTCTCAAGAATAATCAAAATAGGCATGGTGGTTAATCTAGACTTTAATTCTAGAAAATATTTCTCACTGGCATCATTCCATATGAATTTCACCCCCTTCATAGTTAGTTTGGTCAATGGTGCTGCTAATGAAGAAAAATCCTTCACAAAACGCCTATAATACCCAGCAAGCCTCGAAAAGCTGCGGATCTCAAACACATTTTTAGGTCATTCCCACTTCTGTACGGCTTCAATTTTCGATGAGTCTACTGTCACTCCCTTCTTTGAGACCACATGACCGAAAAACTTCACCTCTGAGAGCCAAAACTCACACTTCTCATATTTAGCATAAAGTCGGTGTTCTCTAAGAAGTTGTAAGACAATGTGAAGATGTTTCTCATGCTCCTCTTCAGAGGGCAAGTAAATAAGTATGTCATCTACGAAAACTACCACAAACTTATCAAGGAAATCTTGAAAAATCCGATTCATCAAGTCCATAAAAGTTACAAGAGCATTGGTTAAGCCAAACAACATTACTAGAAATTCATAGTGACCATATCGGGTACGGAAAGCCGTCTTAGGAATATCCTCCTCCTTCACTCGTAATTGATGATAACACGATCTTAAGTCTATTTTCGAGAACCCTTAAGTTGGTCAAAAAGGTCATCTATCCGAGGTAAAGGGTATTTATTTTTTACTATAGCTTTATTGAGTTTGCGATAGTCGATGCATAGCCGCAATGAACTATCTTTCTTCTTTACAAATAGGGTCGGTGCTCCCCATGGCGAGGTACTAGGGCGTATAAAACCTTTGTCTAACAATTCTTGCAACTGCTCCTTTAAGACAAGTAACTCCGCTGGGGAAAATCTGTAGGGAGGCATAGAAATGGGCGTTGTTCCGAGCACTAAGTCTATAGAAAATTCTACCTCACGATGAGGCGGTAATGCAGTGAGGTCTTCAGGGAAGACATCGAAATACTCACAAACTACCTCAGGAAACATTCCTCGAATCCCATTATTCTCATCATCTACAATTGTTGCGAGAAGGAAACTAAGCTTGCCTCGATTTCGCAGGTCATACAGGGGTGACAACCCTCCACTAGCTCTATCTCCCAAAAAGTGAAATAGTCCCCTCCTGCGGTATACACCGTAACTCTTCCATGGTAACAGTCTATTAAAGTACGGTAAGGGAAAAACCAATCCATACCGAGAATGACATCGAAACTTGACATTTCTATCAACACGAGATTAAAAGGAAGTTAGCGTTCAGCTAACACAATTAGACACCCACGACATCCCCTATGCAATACAACTCGACCCCCAAGTGGTGACTCAACCATGAGTGGTGATTCTAATCATTCTACTTTTAGGCCCAATGCAAATGCAAATGCTGATGCCATGAATGAATGCGATGCCCCGGTATCTAACAACACATTGGCCCATGTGTTATAGACTAGATAAGTACCTCACATCACCGATAGTCTCGATGACTGTTCAGAAGCAGTAACAACATATACTCGTCTTTGGACCCTCTGATTGTCTCATTCACCTCTCATAGTATTGGTTGGTGGCGTTGACTGTGCAGATGTGGCCCTTTGTAATGCCCGCGATGTCTGTCCTGACTGAACCGGCTGGTAACCCTGTCTCTAACCTTGGCTTGACTGATAACCTCCAGAATTTCAAGACCCAAAAGTGTTCCCCTTTCCAATCAGTTATGGGCAAGATCTTTTAATGTGACCTGATTGCCCGCAATAGTAGCATGCAGGCGATTGGCCCCTTTCTTAGGCTGGACTTTGAGAACGAGCTTGTTGTTGGCAGCTAAGATTCCAGTTACAGTTTGAAACATTGTGGCCTTGCTGGCCACATCTAAAACAAGTGACACGGTTAGGGCCCGTACTTCCCGAACTTCTCATAGAAACGGATCCCAATGACTTGGTTGGTTGGGGCATGGACTGAGAAGATGAAGATAAGGAACTCTTAGATTTCTTAGAAGATCATGAATCGCCTTTTGATTCAGCATAGTTCGGTCTCTTGTACTTTTACCTTACTTCCTCAGCCTTCATCATAATCTCCACATGTGTCGTAGCTTCCACCAACTTATCATATTCCTGATACACATGACACATCACCTTCATTAGTATTTTAGGCCTTAATCTCTTCTCAAATTTGAAACACTGACGTTCTTCAGTGGCTACAAGTTCAAGAGCAAAACATGCCAAACTAGTAAATGTGGCTTCAAATTCCCCGACTGGTGTGTCTAGTTGTCGTAACTCTTCAAATTGCTTCCTCAACTTTTCCCTAGCCGTAAGAGGCAAAAACTTCTCTTAAAAAGCATGAACAAATGCCTCCCAGGTATGCTCCACTCTATGCTTAACTGTCTTCCACCATTGACCGGCCTCTCCTTTCAATTGATACGTCACCAAGGCCACCCTAAGCTCTCCATCATTAATGTCTAAAATCTCAAATGGTTTAACAATCTGCTCTAACCATCATCCGCCTTCATAGGATTAGGCTCGCCACTATACTCCGTAGGGTTAGAGCAGAAGAATTCCTTCTTTAAGAAAGAGACTTGGGTTTCCCCTTCGATTGTCCTCGCTGCTTGCTCGGCTCCGAAGGATTTCCATGGATTCGCAGAGGGCGGCTACCATCTCTCGGGCTAATGCCCCCATTGCATCTTGGGCTGGCGGAATGGCTACGTCATTCTGCTCTACCCATTCTTCTTGGAGAGGGAGATATTGTTGTACCGGCTTATCCCAGCGATCTCTACAGGGTCTACCTCGACCTCCTCTTCCTCGTCTTGATATCCTATATGAAAATAAGGAGAAGAATTTAACTCACAACTCACCATGATATATGCCAACTCTCATATTACACACGCAAGTTAAATGCACCTATAGGCAATAGCTTATATCACATAAAGCACACCACATACTTACATAAACACATGAAACACACATGAGTTACTCCCTTACGACTCTGACTAGTCCCATGGCACTCAAAGATTTCCTAGTGGAAAAAACATTGATCAGGTGCCTTTCCAAAAAGATTTCAATGATTGCAATAGATACAAGTTATGTCCTAAGTGTTTAACTCCATACCCACACAATCAAATAAATCAATTTAAGACACAAAACAATCTACTATTTCCCCCTCTAACGTAATAGCCCTATGTGGCAAAGCCACTTCCCACGAGCTCCAGGTATTCAACCTGGTTTGCTCTGATACCAAATTGTAACACCCTAAAAGACCCGGTTCATAAACTTGTTCTTCCAAGCATTAAGCATGATCAACATATAAGATCCGAACAAAATAAAATAATATAGCCATTCACTCATGGCTTTCTTTCCCTTTGAACTATTCTCAAAATGAAAGTTACATAGTTGTTCCATTACATTCCCCAAAATATTAAAATAGTTCAAAAGAAAAAAAGTAAGTAGTCAACAATTTAGTCCGCCAGGGCATCATCCTTAACACAATGTTCTTCACAACACTATGACACAAAAATCAACTTCTAAAATACAATTATCATCATCACCCCCCAAGAAACTTCAACAAAACATACTAGCTCAATTGGCATCATCACTTGAGAGGTATCTCGTCTTCAATTCCTAAAAATTGGTTGGTTTGTGGGGTGAGCATAAGCTCAGTAGGTGATGCATTTAACAAATTATATAATCATTTAAAAGACTTACGCTCATGCAATGTAATTCATGGGAATGTATGAAAACAAAGTAAAACCATGCCTAAGTATGCTATTGATAGGATGCAATGCTTTGAACATATTTTATCTTTCCCCTTTTCTCATTGGGCAATACTCATCCATGACATCCACAGGTAAGAGTTCAACATCAAAACATACATAGACCATTATAGTTATTTATCGAAAATAATCTCACATTTGTCAACTCCAGAAACGGCGGGCCGATGGGCACCCAAAACATCACAAGCTTTCATATTTGCTAGCTCCAAAAATGGCGGGCTCGTGGACACCCCAAAACATTTTCCCACATTCATCTGGTGATATGCGCAGACAGGGCAATTGGGTACCTTGACTCCTCGCGCTGGTACCAATTACAATACATAACTCAAAACCAACTCGACTCACTATTCGAACTCATAGACCGTTTACCCCCTTTTTGCATTCAACCATTTTCACAAAAGTAGAACCAAAAGAAATGAACAATGCATATGATACATGAGTTTGTAAACAATGCATTTTTCCTACAATGATATCAATTCACAATGGTGCAACTCTCCTCATTTCATAAATCAAGGCATTCCGATCATCATTCATCATCTCATCTCAAGTTCAACATCAAAAGGGAACCTCCAAACTTACATTTCAAACCCAAAACCAAGTAATTATACTCAATTTCATATTTTAGAAATTAATTGAGTAAAACCCCCTTTTATAAATTAAGTTTGAAAATTAGGGTTTGAGAAAAATGAGAAGAATTGAGGTTTTTCTCTCCTTCATGAAATTGAGGCAATCATCAATCATAAACAATGATATTCTATTATAATAATTGTAACTCCTTCAACAATCACAAAATTTCATCCTCATTATTCTCAATCTTTAATCAACAACTCAAACCAATACATATGTATATACATATATATAGATAGATAGCTAATAAAATCACCACATAAGCTACTCAAATGGAAGATGTAAGAGTTAAAGACACCCCTACCTCAAGTTGGTATGCTAGGGTTGCAATACACGCTCGTACTACGATGATCTAGCGAAACAATCGGTGAAAGTGTCGATCTAGCTCTTCTTTCAACTAATATTGGGGGATCTTGGGTGGATCTTGAGTCAAGATTAGAGAAATCCGTGGTTTTGTGAGCTAGGGTTTGAGAAAAATTAGAGTTAGAGAGAGGATGGCAAAGTGTAAAGAAAGCGACTTGGAATCGCTTTTTAAAATTTGTTATCCCCGACAGGTCGCTTAAGCGCAAATTATGTCGCTCGAGCGTAAGGCACAACTAAGTGATCTCACTCGAGCGGAAAAGAACATGTCCCAGAAGTTTTGCAAAGCTACAATGAAACTACTGGGAGCTTGTAATCTACGCTCGAGCGACAAATTCTTCGCTCGAGTGGCCCGCCTGCAAAATTGCCAATTACTGGGAGCTAAAGATCTACGCTCGAGCGAGAAAAGCTTCACTCAAGCGGAGTGAAAAAAACTTAGGTGTCACAAGCAACTTGACTTGTTTGGGTTCATAGTCTTTTTAACTCGAGTTATTGAGCCTGCAGGGTTGTTTTTACACCAAATGCCTTAAAACCATCTAATTTGGGAGTCATTGGTTCAATACTTGTTGCATATGTTAATTAGAAAGCTTAAGGTACCTAGACATTGCACAGTTAAGGAAAAATAAAGAAAATAACTTGTTTGGATCTGTAACTTTTTCAGCTCGAGTTATTAAGCCCGTAGGGGTGTCTTCACACCTAGTGCCCTAAAACCATCTGGTTTGGGAGTCATTGGCCCAACATTCGTTACATGGGTTGATTAAAAAGCTTAATGGGTCAAGGCATTGCACAATCATTAAAATAATAAATAAATAAATAAATAAAAAGAATCTTGGTTGCAAAAAGTTTAGGGTTTTTCTATGTGTGTTGGGTATTATTGTCAGTTACACTAGGCTATTATAACGGAAAGTTAACTAGTTATAGGAATTACACTTTACACTAAGGGCACTAATGACGTGCTTTACTAGCATTCACAAATACAGGGACTTAACTTTTGTAATATGGAATTATGATTTTTGCTCAATAGATTCTCTCATACTTGTTCACTGTGCCTTCAATGACTCATCACGTCTTAATATCACACTATAGTTGGCACATAAGTTGATTCCTAGGTGAGTAGTGTGATTAATTGTTGTTGGGCAAATGTGAATATGTTGATGTTTGTGGGTATCATTTCTGGAAACCCTCACGAGACTACACTTGTCCACTTAGGTAACCTTAGGGTTTAAAAGGCTTGTTGCATATGCTAAGCACAATCGTGATCCCTACAAAAGTAACTTAGAGTTATTTCATTTTTCTTATATCTTTTGTTTTGCTTGAGAACTAGCAAAATGTATGTTGAAGGGTGTGATGTAGGCTGAAAGGTACCACATTGAGGTCACTTAAGTTACATTCAAAGTCCTTGAAGTATGGTTATTTAGTACAGATGATGTGTTTCATGTACTTGTGTAGGGTTGGTGAATAACATGCAATTTCAGGCGAAAAATGACACATAAGCAAGTCCTCCACTCGAACACTGGAAATTCATCGCTTGTCAGTCCACCGCACATGTGGATATCCTCCACCAAACATGCGGCCCACCACCACTTAAGCAGCTAATATAGGTGATTGAGTGTCCCACCTTGGAAAGCATGCATGACATTTCTAGTGCATTTTTCTAAGAATAAAAGGAAAAAAAAAAAAAAAAAAAAAAAAGAGACTGGATTAGTGTTCTGACTTTTTAAGGTAGAAAGAGAGAGACAACCAGGGCTAAAGAAAGAAGCTTGATCATCCATAGAGGTGACCACCATCTTCACTACTTCTATCTTATCTATTCCCTCCTCATCTCTCTTAGGGTTTCGATGAAACCCTAGCTAAGTAACAGATTTTTGTAACCTTTATTAGTTACATTTGTAGTGTTTTGATTGGAATAGTTGTAAAGCTTTTGAGGTTGATTATATACTCTTCCATCTTTGATCTTCATTCATTTTCGTGATTATTGAATAAAGGCTTTACTTTATTTTTCATTGTTGTTATATTCAGAACTCTAGATGGATTGTGCCACGAACCCTAGTTTAAAGTAGACAATCTATGCCCGTTGAGATAGTGTGTGCTCGCGCTTCGAACACAACTTTATCTCTCTCTCCAATTCCTGACTTGTAGTTGAGGAATTAGCTCATTCTAATCAAGCATTTGTGTGCTTTATAGATTGCAAATCTAGGTATTAAACTAGTGGTGGATTTTGACCCCTAAGTTCCCAATCCTAATTAATTCATTATCATTTTATTGCTTTTTCAATTAGGGTTTTATAAGCACTTTTCTGAACAAACCATCAACTAAACTAATTAAGAAATTAACAATTAAAATGGTTTTGGAATACACAATAGTCCCTGTGGATATGATACTCATACTTGCTATCTACACTTAATAGAGTTTGGGAAGATTGGTTCACACCATATCAGGAGATCATGAAATTGTTGTTAGATTGTTGTTGATAGTTTAGTTGGATTCTCTCTATCTCTCCCTCTTTCTATAACTAGTTGAGGCTTGTGTAGTGACTTTGGCAAAGTTTGACTTGCTTTTTTGTTGATTTATTATGGATTAGAAGCCTAGGCATGGCTTTCTCTATGAGAAGAGACCGGATCTCCCTTCTCGAACCTTTTTTTACATGAATTTGAGTAGCTTATACTCATTTTCATGAGTAGGAGGACGAGAACCTCTCTTCTCATTAGAGTTTTCCCTATTTTGTTGATTTTTGTTTATATAGAAACCCAAGCAGGGTTTCCTCCATAAGAATAGACTGAATCTCCTCTCTAGTTACTATTTTATGAATTTGGGTAATTTATATCCCTTTTCATGTGTTTGAGGGTGAGAATCTCTCTATCCTTATTAGAGCCTTTTTTTTTTTTTTTTGCTTTGTTGATTATTGATGATGTAGAAACCGAGTCACTATTTCCTCCGTAAGGATAAGTTGGTCTTACCTTCTCAAAATATTCTTTCATGGATTCGGGTAGTCTATACTCATTTCTATGCGTATGAATGCTAGGACCTCCTTATCGTCGTTGGAGTATTTGTTTTAGTTATGGCAGTTATTATGCTTGCCGTGTACATTGGAATGAGTTTCTTTTCTCTCTAGCCTTACTCTCTCTCATTTTAAGCTTTTATGTTTTGTTTTAATTCTTGATGTATCATCATGAAATTTACACGATTAGATTAGGGTCATGCCTCCGAGCTTGGATTACTATGTCTTAAAAGATATCATTATGTGGTGTGCTTTCCTTGATAATCCATATGCTATCCTTAGTATCAATCGGACTTGTAGGATTCATTCTATGTGTGTGTTTGCATTTTGTAGATTATTGCATCTAGGATCATGCAAATTTCTAATTAGCTGTCTTTTGTTGCACTTGGCTGGAGTACCCAGTGGGTTTCCTTATCATTTTCTTTGCATATCATTAGTCTTACATCTAAGATCATTCATTGATTTCTTACCCCTTTACACCCATGGCGCATGGTGCAAAGGAGTACTTAGTGAGATTATCCTTTCTCTTGCATCCTCGTGAGTGTTTGCTTCTTATTATTGTAGACATCCCCGAACGCATCCCGGGGAGGGTGCGACTCCCCCCCGTTCTGGTTCGCTTGCGGGTCTACTACAGTTCGAAGGACTCAAATGTCACGGTTCTTAATCTTGAACCAAAGAGTCCAAATCCGGCAAATCGTTTTGAAAACAGATTTTTTTGAAAGAAGTGCCAAACATGGACTGCTTTGCCAAATACAGAGTCGCCACCTAAATATTTTATTTTTGAGAAATTTAGGAAACCCTGACTCGGTGCCAAAGGCCACGTGTCCGTCATCACCAAAGTTGCCTCGGCTCGGGAACTTGGGTACGATTGGGGAAGGTCACTTCGTGAGCACCCCCACTCGCCCGGTCAAAGACCGGCCTCTACTAACCATGATATCTTACTTTGAAAACTTTGTGTGCTCTTATTCCGGTTATTAGCCTAGGTTACTATGTGATGCTCGCAGCAAACAAGTATAGACTGAGTCGCCTGAATTGGAACAAAACACTTCATGTTTGTTTGTTTGAAAAATGGTTTGATGGTGCTACCCGCAGGTAGGCTAAGACGTGGTTTTGCCACCCTCGGGTGGGCTTAGAAAAAAACATGATTTTGCCACTATCTAGTGGGCTTAAAACAAACATTTGATGAATTGTCCCACTCCAAGTAACCCAACCTCCACCCACAGGCATTCAAGGCAGTTATATCACATAAGCACATAGCCTCATGGTAAGCATGCTATTAATGGCAGTCACTCACACGCATGCAAGGATGCTAAAGCATAAAACTCACCGAGTACTCCAAGCCAAAACAGAAGCTCATTAGAAATCATGCATGATCCTAAATATACAGAAATGCCTAATGCAACACATGCAAAGATGCAACTATAGCAGGCTCGGCTATTCTAAACATGGCATATGGAATGCTACAACTAACACGTATTCAATTTAGAATTGAAATACAAATGCAGTTTGTATGATGCGCCGAACCCAGTGCGTGCAAAACAGATGAATGATGCAAACATGCTGTCATACTGTATGCTAATTGAAATATGCCCTAATCTAACCATCATAAGCAGGTAAATAAAAGGGAAGAAAGATGTAGAGTTGGAAGACATACATCACACTCACCCACACTTATTATAATTATGCCCTCGCGCAGAGGGTCCAAATAAATATACAATCCCGAATGAAAGAATAGTACAATCCAAATAATGTACAAATTCCTAATTAATTTACAAATTAACTAAGAAAAATAATAAAACTGGCATGCAAGCAAGGGACTGCCTTGATTCTGCTCCGGATGATGGAATGATGCATGTTTGGGCTGCTTTGCGCGGAAATCCACTGGAATGCCCTAATTAGCCTCTGTTTTGCAATGATTCTTGAAAAGCGCGCCAAGCCTCGGAAGACCGCTGATTCTTGATATGCTGCAACAGAGAGCAGGAAAGGGGCATAGCAATGTATTTTCACAAATGTATGCATGTCTCGATCCTTGTACCACCAATCACACATCTCGATGCATGATGGCCGAGGAGCCGAATTGCACAACTCAATATAGAATAAATGCATATGAACACTACAACAAAACCTAACTCCATCATGGATGACTTGGGAATTGAGACACGTTCCGTCACTCGGAGTACGGAACGTACCTCGTTTCCCGTGCCCGGGCTAACTCCTATCCCGAATACGATGCAATATGCATGATATGCGTGAAATGCAACTAAGATACAATCCTAACATACACAATGTTATGGAATGGCATACACGCTACACGAGGTGATACACAACCGAGCATACACAATGCTATGGATGAAATGGCATACGCAATGCAATATGGGCTTATACCAATATGAGAGAGCCTCAGCCACACTCACATAAGAGGCCATAATGATGAAAATGAGACAACTCGGGATACGTGTACACGTGCACGCAAACCGAGAACCGAACCTACGGCACGGAATGCCACTCTAACAAGACATGGCAAAGACATGGAACATGGTATGCAATCATGCAAAAATCAGTAGCAAGATGAGGTGCAAAACAGCCCCGAATCCAGGCGAAATGACACCCGATGCATGGAATCACTCCCGAAATGCAAAACTAGGTACATGAAATGGCTTACAGCTATACAAAGCATGCATAATTTGGACATGAAGTGAAAAAGAAGAAGCAAGGAAGCCCAAAAATAATCATTTTTACAGTACAAAACATGGCCAAACAGTAAGCACAAGTAGGGCTAAAATGGCATACAAAAATGGCTCCGCAAGGGAGGCAATGAGGCAAGTGGTAGATGCAAAGCCCAAACAGAAAAATACCCTTCTACAACACTGAATAGGGACCAAAAATATGAACATTTACAGTAGATGACAGCCCCCAAAACAGTATACAAATATGACAAACAATTCATGCAAGAAATGGGCCAACAAAGGGGCAAAGAAGTAACTGATATATGGGGGGGTCAAACAAGTGAGGGACCTTCAACAATGTTGAAGAGGGTCCCAAAATATATCATTTTACAGTAGATGATCAAGCCCAAATCAGTATACAAACATACTCAAAATGCAATGCAAGATATAGGCCAACAAAGGGGTATAACATGAAGTATACAAAAAATTCATCAAACAGCCAAAGACCCTTAATGAAACATGTCAAGGGGGTCAAAATATGGCCACTTTCAGTTCTGATCATGGCCGAAAAACAGAAGAAAGATAGGCTAATAAAACATGCAAAAATGAGGACCAAAGAGGGGTATAATGGTAGGTGCTACATGGAGGTCCCCAACAGTGTTGAGCCCTTCTTCAATGTTGAAGAGGGGCTCAAAATAGGCCTAACTTCAGTTTATATCATGCTCAAAAACAGATCACACATAGGATAGAAATATCATGCAAAAATATGGCATACAAAGGGATATTGAAGCAAGTACAAGATGGGGATCTCAAACAGTGTTGAACCCTTAATGAAAGGTGAATAAGAGCTCAAAAAAACACTACTTTTAGTTTTTGTCGGAGCTCAAAACAGCAAGAAAATGGGCCTAAGAGATGGAACAAAAAAAAGCACAAAAGAGGGAAAATATTGCTTACCCTTGAAGACCAAACTTTGACAGCATTTTGGACCAAGAAGAAGAGCCCCTAGCCTCTGCAAATCAGCTGCAAAATGTCGGAATGGAGGAAGGAAGGAGGGTGCTATGGGTTGTAGTGTAAAAATGGTCCAAGAACAAAAAGGTTTTGAGGCTTAGAATCTAGAGAGAGAGAGATTCAAAGCAAGAGGTTCAAAACAAAATTTTCTAACCCTTAAACACAGACCTGGGATGCTGTATATATAGGCAAAAGAGGCTGGAAAAGAGGTGTGAAAAAAAGGGGGGAAATATTTCAAGTTTCCCTCAAAAAATTGGCCTAAAGAGGGATATAAAGGCAAGTGGTAGCTGCTGATTCCAAAAGGCCGAGATCCCTTCAACAAAGTTGAATAGGGGTTCAAAATAAGACACTTTGTAGTTTACGACCAAGTCCAACACAGCCCACAACTACGCCTAAAATACCGTGCAAAAAAAGGCCTAAAAAGAGGTAAAGAGGCAAGTGACAGAAGGAGGTCTCAAACAAAGAAAAACCCTTAATCAAACATGAAAAGGGACTCAAAATATGACTATTTATAGTTTGGGTCGGAGCCTAACAATGTATAATGAAGGTTCGGGAGCCGAAACACGCAGTTCGGGGCCCCGAAAGTAGGCTGTTAGGCACCGGAAGTGGTGTCCGACCACGAAGTTGGTCTCTCGGACAACAGTGTCCCTCAAAAGGGAGTAAATAAAATATGTGCCAAAAACCGGAGCAAACGGAGGTGGTTAAGCGGTCCCGAACCGAGGCACACAGCCGTCGGCTCCGAAAAACCGAAAACCGGGCTCCAAACGGGAAAAATGGCCTACGACCACGAAACGTAGCCTACGGCCACTGAGAGATGATCTACGAGACCTCTCCCTCCCTTCGGGAAGAGAAAACAGAGAAAACAGGGCCTGGTTCGCAAACCGAGGCAAAGCACGAAAGAGTCCGGAAGTCCGGAGACAAGGCTCGCAGCCGAGACTCTGAAACCTCTGAACGAGCACGATATGCAATATCACCAAGCGCTCAATCGGTGACGTCTGAGTCTTAAGGTCGGTCAAAAATGGGGTGTCTACAATTATGTCTAACATACTACCATGAGGCTATGTGCTTATGTGTTATACCTCTATTGCTCATTGTACGGAGGCCTCATTGCCTAAGTTGGAATGATTCTGATCTCTTCATATGTTAATTGTCTCATATTTCCACAAGACTTGTAACACTCATGGATTTAAAATACCTTTAGAACATAATTAATTCCACTATTGTAACATTTGAAATCCCTTGATTTTAATATTTTGATGAGTGGTTGTGTGAGAAATTTGAATTTATAGGTGTTTAGAATGTTGATTGGCATTTGGGACTTGTTGGAAGATATTTTGTCAACACCATGTTTTTTGGTGTCGACACTTGCTCTTCTTCCCTTCTTTTTCATCATATTGCTTTTGGGTGTCGACACCAGAGCAACCTGGGGTCGATACCAACATCCTTGAAATTTCCTTGGTTGCATTATGCTGTTGGAGTTGATACCACTACTATGGGTGTCAACACTGTCGAGCTAGAAATTAGAAATGGCGTTCACTGTTTCTTGGTGTTGACGCCAGGGCCATCCAGGGTCCTTGTCTGTTTAAACCATTTTTCCTTGGCTACTACATACGTTGGGGTCGACACCTCCCTTCATGGCGTCGACACCTGCTGCAAACCAAACACTACCAGCCACGTTTTTGGCATCTCTTGAATTTTTGACTTATTCTTTTATGTATTTTGGGCTTGAATGACCTATTTTACACCCCCACCATACATAAAAGTCTCTCTCTGTCTCTCTCTTTCTCCTCATTTTTCCTTGAAATGGTGGATTATTGTGAAAACTCTAGGTAGATTTGTGATGATTTACTTTCTCTATGGACTTAAATTATTATTTTGTATGATGTCAATTAGAACCTTAATTAAATTATGATATTTTACAAATTCATGCATTGCATTGCATCCCATGGTTTTGAACTCGTCTTACTTTATTCTCATGGATGTTGAGACATTGGAAAGGGGGTGAATGGCTTAGTAAACTGTCACGCCCCAATTTTTTTATTACTCGGAAACATTACCAAAGCCTGTAATTTAGGTCTATTTTTTTTTTCATCATTATATATATATATACAAGTATCAACTACACTTGAGTAGTAGAAATACAAATATACATGTTCTCTCTCTCAATGAATATTACACTGATAACAATACATGCCAATCTCCTACCGTGCTACAAATAAATAAATACAAATACAAAATTCATTTCCTTTACATCTACTATGAAGTTATACAAAGGGACTCAAGAACTCCATAAAACTTCAATCAAATAATCCAAACTTTCTTTCTGTAAAAAGATAAAACAACAACGGGGTGAGCACTAATGCCCAGTAGGAATCTCGTAGTTCTCAATCAATAACTAACACACAGATAGAAATGATCATACATGCAAGGTGATACCATATAGTAGGGTGACATTTTTATAATTTCAAAATATCATAAGTAAGTGCCTTTTTTTTAGAAACTATTTAAATATTTTTAAGAAAAACCTTCATCCATTAAAGTCATCCCTTAACTTTAGAAAACCATAGATCCTTGTGAAACAAACATATTTAATAAACAGCATCATTTAAAAGTTATTAACCAATTCTTAAAACGTTTCTCATTTAGTTTTCATTTTTAATGTTTCTCTTTTTCTTTCATTCTTCTTTCCTACCCGTTACTTTTATTTAGAACCCCATAACTTCAAGTTCTAGTTTCCTATTAAATTCACTAATAATTCTCCTATACCCAATCCACTTCATTATTTACACTCTCAAATTTCATTTCAAGATAACACATGATTTATAAACCCTTTTCAATCAACCCCTCATCTATTCACAGAACAACACTCATAATTTACTTTCATTGCCACAACGAATTCATTATATTCACCATCACCAATCCCTAATCTCCTTATTCATTTTTGGGTTCCATACATTAAAAATAATGTCTATATACATTTCCTCTTCGTATCAATATACACATCAATTTACAATTCCACTGATTCATCACAAGTCACAAATAGCATCATCAACTCAACACATATTTCAACACAATCCACCTTTTGCCGACTTACTACGACGGGATAGCGGGCACCCAAACCATAACGCTTTTCACCTTTCGCCGGCTACTATACGGCGGGAAGTGAACTTCCAAAACCATTTTCTCAAAAACCATTTTCTTCCAAAAACCACATTTTTCCAAAAAAACATTTTTTCAACTTTTTAAAACCATTCCCCACATTTGCTGGCTACTATACGGCGGGATGTGGGCACCCAAAACATTTTCGAAAACCATCCGTTTTTCCACTTTTGTCACCTACTATATGGCGGGACTGTGTGGACACCCAAAAATCATTTTCCACTTTCGCCGGCTACTACACGGCGGGACTGTGTGGACACCCAAAAACATTTTCCTACATTTGTCCAGTGATAAGCCTAGACAGGGCAATTGGGCACCTTAAATTCAAACCAACCCCACATTTGCCAACTACTATACGGCGGGATGTGGGCCACCAAAAACCTTTTAACCATCCCCCCCCCATTTACCGGCTATTATACGAACGGTCGTGGGCACCGAAAAAAAATATTTTTTTTCAATTCCCCGTGCGGGTACCAACACAACACCACCCAACACAATTCAACCCAAACTCAACACACCCAACACAACTCAAGTCAAACTCTACACACCCAACACAACTTAACTCAAACTCAACATGACCCAACACAACTCAATTTAACACAATTCAATATGATTCAAACACAATCCATCATAGTCCAACACAATTCAATTCAACATCATTCAACACAACTCAACATCACCAACACAATTCAACATAATCAACACTATTCAATATAAGCCAACACAACTTAATTCGACAACACTATTTACAATTCAACATAATTCAAGATAAATTCTTGAATTCCCTTTCAACATTCCATAACTAAGTTTATGTCATCTATATTATTAACACATCTTTTCCCCCAAAGTCCTTTCATTATAGCATGATTTACAGCATCCATAATAAAGGTTCAATCGCTAATTTTTAACATAATTTTCAAACATTTTCAAAATTCAATTAAACTTGTATACATACAATTCAATACCTCAATTTCATGATTCTACTTTCAATTTGGGCAAAATCCTTAATTATCATCATGAATCAACCTAGGGTTTTCAAGGAAAATTAAGGTTTTCAAGAAAAATTCAAACTTCTCAAACCATTACTTTTTATTCCAATTTGCTCATTGATTATACACCTAAGGTTCATAATCCACCGTACTAACCCAACAATTGAACCCCCAACACTTCAAATCCTAAACTCCCAAAAATCATGATGTACACTATATGCTTAAAAATGTGGGTTTTATATGTATATAATCAAAAAACCACAAATCTATCTATTTATGGAAGTATTGAAGAAGAACTAGGACCCCTACCTCAAGAATCAAGCAAAGGAGAAAAGCTTTGATGAGATTCTACCACAAATCTAACCTTCAATCGGTTGAAAAGTATGATCTTCAAGCCTTCTTCATTTCTTTGTAAGAGATCTTGGCCAATCCTTAGGGAAATGGAAGGTATTTGAGGTCAAAACCCTAGGATTTTCGAACCTAGGGTGAGAGGGATAAAGAGAGGAGAGAAAAGTGTGAAGAATGATCTAGAAAAGTGATTTTAAACTTGCTAAAGTTACGCGGTCCGCTCGAGCGTCTATTTCCACGCTCGAACGTACATGCTTCTAGCATATATTCCAAAACTTCAAACAGGTATAACTCTCTCATTCGGACTCCGTTTTAGGTCATTCTTGTGTCCAAATCGAAGCCCCGGAAATAATATTTCCAATGGTTCTAGCCTCACATCCAAATTCAAAGTATGGAAAAAGAAAAGGGCAAAAGAGTAACGGCTGATCATAGGCAAATTATTCGAATTAAAGTTTTTGGTCCAATCTTACTTTACCGTCATGTTACCACCTCAATCAATGTCCCAAAATAAAATAGGGAGGCTCCAAACACAGTAATAAAAGATCAAAAACAAACCCACTAGTCGTAGAAATTCAAACTCAACCAGGTAGACCGCTCGAGCTCCCAATCTTGCGCTCGAGCGCGTCGACCAACAAAGCTGTCCGGTCGAGCGACCATTCCTACGCTCAAGCAGGAATTCACAACTCTCAGAATCTCGGACAGACTGCAAAAATACTGGGAGCCTCACAAGTCCGCTCGAGCGTCAACTCTTCCGCTCGAGCGGAGGGAAAAATTCCAGATCGTCACATAAACCAGGCAGAGAGTCGGTTTTACAAAGATGTTAAGTATTGTGTTAGTATTCGGGCGGGGAGTCAAGGTGTCCAATTGCTTTGTCTCGGGCTTAATACCGAACAAATGTGGGAAAAGATGTTTTCTATGCGCCCAATTGCCCTTCCAAACTTGATGTCGTAAAATGTGGGAAAAGTGTTGATTTTAAGTGCCCAAATGCCCTTTTGTATTGATGCGATAAATGTGGGACTATTTTTTATATACAAATCCTATCTATATGTATTTGGCTCTTACTTAGGGTTTTCTAGTGCACATTTACTACCCCATATTTGATATTGGTTGATTTTGAATAAGAATGCATGAACATTATTTTATTAGTAAAAGGCAAGGGATGGGTTTTATCATCTCATCACATAAGCATAATCTTACTTATATCAAATGCTCATATACTCCATTAAATGTATTTCTACTCGGCTATTTTGCTCATTCCTATCAAAATAACAATTTCAGGTCAAAATGATGGAGTCCCACCCCATTGAGTTGAAGATGGGACATTTTGGTGGAGCCTGGACCCACTTTTTTGTGTACTTTATGTGATACAGCTCTTGAGCTAAATTTTCCTTTTATTTTCTATAATCAAGACCCTTGTCTTGAACTGTGTAAGCCCATAAGGCATTCTACTTGTTTCTCTCTAGCTCTTTGAATTACAAATGTTATTATTAGGTATTTTGAAACAATGTGAATGTAAACGAATATGTAATTCTTTTGGGAAAGTTTAAGGAGAAAGAGAAGTATTCACTCAACACCTTGATATATCTTATTTATGTCATCATTCTATGTATTTTAACCTGAAGAGGACGTGTGTTTCCGAAGAAATTAATATTATTATTGTTTAAAATCGGAGCGTTACCTTCTACTGTCAAACATTTTTCAAATTGTGAGAGATTAGAGTATTTCAAAGTAGGTAATCTAGTCTATACTTGTTTGCTCCATATAGTAAAGATAGTATTAGTAATTAGGTTGTATCATCATATTGTGTTAATAATTCTCATATCAAGAATTAGTAGAGGTTGATCTTTGATCGGGTGATGGAGAGTGCTCAATTCATAATCTTTCCCCCTTATATTTAAACTCCCGGATCATATTGTTTAGTTGACGGGCATTGGCCTTTGGCACGAGTCAGAATTTCCTAATTTTCTCAAAAGATTAGGTGGTGACTCCATGTCTCATATTTGATCTATATTTTTCACTTTTGTACAATTAGTGGATTTTCATCAAATATGTTAAGTCTAGACCATTCATTTGTATCTCACATTTCACCTTGGTTATTTCCTTGAGCATGAGACCTGGAGAAGTAGATGGGGCCTTCAGCTGTCGGGAAAAGGATCTCACATACCATTATTATCATTGTAGCCATTGGTATCATTATCATTTTACTATCACTATTACTATCACATCACCGTTATGTTCGCTACGACTATTAGCACCTCCTTTCTACCATCACTACAACAACACTCTAGCTCCACCATTATCACTGTCACGACCCCAACCCGCCCCTAGTAGGATGGTGCCGAGATGGCCAGTAACCCGTGATTACCAAAGGCCAACTTATCAAAATCCACACACAACAAAGTACATATAGGGGGCTTACAAAATGCGGAAGCAATAAATCAAAATACAGGTGGTCCATAAGAGTTGTGCGTAAATCAAATGAGCAAACATGTACAAAATGATCTTACAACCAGTCCATAAATAACAAAATACAGTTCTCATCTTGATCAAAAGGCTTCTAAGCCGACATGTACAAAATACAAAGAATACAAGCCAAGAAGCATGATTTTCAAGATTTGTCGATTTAAAATACAAAATGCCGTAAACACATAGTCTTGAGGTAGAAACAAAGATGGTGACAAGAATGCAAAACAAGCCGACGTAATTCAAATATCCAAAACAAGCTGGTAAACACATCTAGGCTTCGCCGCCATCCTGCTCATCACCTACATATATATATAGAGGGTGAGTATGGAAACTCAGTGAATGATACTAATAATAAAGGTTTTGCATGAATATAGCCGAAGTCTGTACAAAACAAGCATTTCAGAACCATACAAATATTAGCCGAGGTCCTTCAAAGCAAAACACAATAAACCTTTACCAAGACAAAGGATGAACCGTATTCATCTTTCAAACCTTACAAGTTTCAAGGGATGCTCATGACATCGGCAAGCATAGACCAAAGGCTTTCCAAACAATCAGTATGAGTAGTAACCCATTAGTAGCAAAACCAAGACTTGTACGATCCGTAATCGTTTTAGACAAAATGGTGCTGCGAAAGTTTAGAGTCCTCCAGCTAAGGGACTTGTGTTACTTAGGCCCGTAGCCCTTTTTAACACAGTGGCTTTTCAAGAAAGGACCGTATCCTTTTTATGCAAGAGATCAGTGTCACTTAGGCCCGTAGCCCTTTTTGACAAATGATGCTGCGAAAGTTTAGAGTCCCCCAGCCAAGGGACTTGTACACTTAGTGCTGCGAAAGTTTATAGTCCTCCAGCCAAGGGACTTGTACACTTAGTGCTGCGAAAGTTTATAGTCCTCCAGCCAAGGGACTTCTCAGGATAACATTAAGACAAAGCTTACACTTGATACATCGAATTAGGCTAATCATTCATGCTTAACAAAATACTTTCATCAAACAAGGCAAGACAAGATTATCAAAACAGTTTAACATAGCTTTATTAAAAGCACCACTCACCTCGGTCTTCAGGTGTAGGCTCAAAGCAAGAATCAAAGTCCTACAATCACAGGACAAATCACATTCTCAAAAACAAGCTTCACATGCTCACAATGATCTCGGCACTCTCACCGAATCCAAATTAATAACAAAGCAAAACATGCTAAGAGTCAAAACGTTATTTTCCATTTTGGAAAAACACACTGGGTACCGTCCAGGTCATGCCGAGGTCCCACACCTCCTCGCCAAGGTGTGAACCCGATGGCCACAATCAAAACAAAGCCAGGAAACCAGGGTTTCCTTTCAAGGAATAGGAAGAACAAGATCATCAAGAACATCAAGATCATGCATGCTGAAATCTTAATTTATTTATGTGAAACCTGAGGTTTTCATGCTAAGAGTTCAAAAACGTGGACCTGGGTACCCAACCAAGAAGAACATGCAAGAACAAACATAAAAACACGGCTCTCGCCATAAACTTTTGAATCAAAGCACAACTTTCATCAAGAACACATGAATACTAACTTTCTCTTTCAAAAACCAACTCCAAATCCATGCATGGCATGCTAAACAAACCCAATCATGCAATGCAGCTCGGTAATCAATGAGAACAAACAGAGTAGAGTAAGAATCAAACCTCAAAACTTAAATCCAACGGTTCGATCTACCAAGACCAAGCTCGAAAGTCACCACTCTCTCTCTAAAGCTCTTCCTTCTCCCTTGAGAGCTTCTCTCTCTACAAACAAAGATTTTAGACCAAATGATTTGTTTCTAAGTCATCATTTGTCTTAACCCCACTCGGACACGTGGCACTACCGGGTTGGTTCTTCTCAAAAAGGTGACTGATTGATTAGACAAGTCTCTGACAAAGCGTACACAACAAGCTTGGTGGCAAAACACGTCGGCTAGCAAGGACATCGGCCAGAGTCAAAACTTCGGCAACAGGTCAACAAAGACATCGGCTAGGGAGGACGGCACTTGACTAAGCTGTGCCACACCTTGGCCTGGGTGTGCCACATCTCGGCCTAGGCCATACCTGATCAAGGACAAAGGTCACTAAGCACAAAACATCTCGGCCTCGGCTCTGAACACTTCGGCCCAAGGGTGACATCTCGGCAAGCGTGCCGGGGTGTAGATGGAGGTCGGCTAAGGTTCCAAAACCGTTCTAAGTGCAAAGGTTCAAGGCGAACTAGACTAAGCTGGCCTCGGCTACACACTAAGTAAGGTACAAGATCAAGCAAGTAACTCAAGACAAAACAAGGCAAAGCAAGATAACAAGATTACAAACTCGGCAAGGCAAGATCATACATAAATGCATGCAAGCAAGACTAAATCAAAGTGAGGGTTGTTACAATCACTACCTCTGCCATAGCCACTAGTAACATTTTACTGCCACTATCACTAAACCGCCATTGTCGTTGCCTTCTATCATCACAACTACACCGCAAGCATCCCTTTACCATCATCACAATCATTATCTCTTCCTCTCCACCACAATCACATTAGTACCATAACTATCATCATTGTCGGAGCCGGCACCATTTCTATCACCATGACCTCACTATTACAACATAAAAATTAAAAAAGAATATTTAATTAAAAATAATAAAATATAAATTTCATTTTGTACCCATAAAAATGATTCATTTTATAATAACACTTAAATTATTATTAAATAAACAAATTTTCAACTTAAATAGTTTAACATTCTATTTTAGATACTTAAATTTTGGATAAATTACAAATACACCTTCTAATATTTACTTAAAATACAAATTACCAATTATAATCTACCCTTTCAAACTTTTAATCACATAACAAATTACTCATTTTATTAATAAATCATTAAATTAGTTAATATTTTTTAATGATGCCAAAAAAATTAATTAACTATTTTGATGAATTTATTTTTATATAAGAGAGTAATTAAAATTTTTATTTTTTTATTAATTCTATTAAATAAAAAATTTTAATAAAAAAATATTTATAAATTTTAAAATTACATAAAATAATCTATATTTTAAGTAAATTTTAAAAGATAGCTAGCAATTTATCTCGAAGTTTTAATGGGCAATTGTATGAAACTATCAGCAAAGTTGGTTATTGATAGCGATTGCCAATACAATGTCCGCCACATAATATTTCACGGTGGTCCAAAATGGAGTCGAAAAGAAACGGAAATTTTGTAAATTAGTGGAGGTCTTCTCAAAATAATGGTAAATTAATTAAATATTTCATTAATTTTAATGATTAAATTCATAATAATTTTTATAAATTTATAATTATTTTGAAAAAAACCTTCAATTTCTCGGTAAAAAAAAAAAAAAAACCAACCCCAAATAAAATGAAATTCAAAGCTAATCCCAACCAAGAATGACAATCCTACGCATTAAGGGCATGTTTGATTGGATGGATTAGAATATGGGATTGGAATTATTAATCCGTAGGCTCAATTATCCTATGTTTGTTTTAATATTTTGGTTTAGGATTATTAATCCAATAGATAATTAATCCAACAAATTTGTAGGATTATTAGTAATAGGATAGGGGTGGGATTATTAATCCAATGGATATTAATCCAATTGAATAGTGAACAGCACACTAATTTAATAGAATTATTAATACTGCACTATTAATTTTGTGAATCAAACATGACCTAAAGGTTTGTTTGATATGTGAGTTGGCTTTTTTGTTTTTTCACTATTTTAGTTTGGTGCTAAAAAATTTTATTTAGAATAATTTTTTTGATTTTTTTGACTTTTGTAAGAGAAAAAATAAAATGATTATGAGTTAGATATGATATTTTATTCTATTTGACTAACATAGCCTATTTTATCTTAAGGGTGTATGGTAAGAAAAATTTTAGCCTCTTTTCAACTAAAATATACAAAAAGACTAAAGATATTAAAATAGTTAATAATAGAAAATGTCATATTAAATTTATAATCATTTCATTTCATTTTTTTTTTTACAAACATGACATTAAATTATAAAAAAAATCTACTCCCTCCACCCCAAAACAATAATCCCTTTTGAGAAATTCAATTTCTTTTAATAGTATAATTATTGCATTTTTAAAAAATAAATTTTTCAAAATTACCCTTTGATAGTACATTTTTTGAAAAGTATCAATGTATAATTGTACTTTTTATGTTGTTAATGAATTTAAAATAATGACAAAATAGAAAATTTATATTATTTTTGTACTTAATTTTTGAAAATGGACTAATATTTTGAGACAATTAAAAATAAAATAAAGAACTAATATTTTGAGACAGAAAGAACAGCAATGGTAGAGGGCCCTAATTTTTGTGGCTCAAATGGCTCGAATTTGCCAAAACGACGTCGTTTTGAATACAAAGTAACATCAAAATTGCCAAAACGACGTCGTTTTGGCAATTTTAAGCCATTTGAATCACAAAAATTAAAACCCCCAAACATTTTTTCAAAAAGATTAATTGTCTTTTTAAATACAAAAATTTTAACCTACTAAAATAATTAAAAATTAAAATAACCTACTCAACTTTTATTCCAAGACTGACGGTGCTTTCCAGGCCACAAAGTTTTCCAGCTATATATATAGATAGATATATAAAAAGTAAATAAAGAACTTTCCTGACCACTAGTGCAGATACGTCCTCGGACACGTGTACCTCAATTGCTGGACTCAATGACTTCATTGCTACCATCACGTTAGGCCACGTGGATTCTGGGTCCCAACGACCCAAAACAGACACAATCCAGCTCCAACCGAGGGGTCCCCGACTGAAGAGAAACCGGTGCCCTTTGCTTTTGGTTTACGGAGGAGAAGGAGTCGTCGTCTCTGTTTGTAGAATTTGGAAGCATATTCATTTTGCCGTAAATGCGAATTAGGTTTTAATAAGACAGATAATCGCTCTGTGGAATTTCGACGGCGATGGTCGGGTCTATTCTTAAGCTCCTCCTGGTGGAATTGGAATTGGAATTGGTCTCTTCTTCTTCTGCGAATTTCTGTTGCGGTTTCTTCAGCTATGTTTGATTGGGACGAGGAAGAGGTAAAACTCATTTCTTTTTTTGGTTTTCAGCTATCCCTTGTGAGCGAGTGTGAGTTTGACAACCATGTTTGGTTTACTGACATTGTTCTGTTATTTATTGTACTGTATAACTAGTTTATGTGTCTTATTTTTTCCATATCCTTGAACAAGTTGAGCATGGAGCCTTATACTAATGCAAAAACAAAATTGCAAATCAATTATCAAATTCAAAGAAAGAACAAATCCCCAACCTAGGGATTGAGAGAGAGAGAGAGAAAGAAAGCGTCAATTTAAATAAATAAATAATTAAAAAACTAACAAGTATGTACAATTGAGGTGACACTACCTATTTAATATTTATCTATGAAGCACGGATATGGGTACTAGTATTGGTACTGATACGATACGGGCACGTCGATACGGTAAAATCTAAAAAAAAAAAAATAGGGTATAGGTGTGGCTTGTTACATTTGTAAAAAAAATATTTATTTTTTAATTTAGAATAATGTAAAAATTAATTAAATAGTTTAATTTGTTAAGATTTAGCCTGCGATTAACATTTAATGTCAAAAGTAAAGGTATAAATCAAAATTAAATGTCAATATATTAAATAACTTACAAACTATAGTTTAATTTTAAAAACATGCCAAAAATTATTTCAATTGAGGTACAGTATGGCTTGGGTATGCCAAAAATTAAGAAAAAAAGTTTAGTAGGTACGTCTGGGTACGCCAAAAATTAAGAAGAAAAAATGTGGGTATGTGTTTCGTGCACCCAGTACGTATGCAGAAGTATCATACGAGATACCATACGTCGGTAAGTACCCAGTACGGGTACGGTATATTTTTCGAAGTACTCATGCTTCATAGATATTTATAGACTACAACCAATAGTATATTTACTAAAACTAATAATACACTTAATATGTTTATTATACTGCATCATCAGCCCTCCCCTCTAAAAAAAAAAAAACTTGTCCTCAAGTTTAAGCAAAGCAATGGAACTTCATTTTGAGATGTAGAGCAAGTGCAAACGTGTAGCTGTGTATCTACTGCATTTTTTGCTTAAAATTGTTCCTCACAAGACATGCTCCCTTGAATACATAGTAGAATCTGCAATCAGACCATTAATACTACTTTTGAAGGGGTTTATGGTTCCAGGCCTTCTAGTGTTCTGGATGTGGTTCCGTTTCCTATCACTAGAAGGGAATTGTCAAGGCGGTGGAGATGGCTGTATTTATGCAACAAATACGTGCTCAAGTAAAGGCACAAATTGAACAATCCAATTCCAAATACAAAGTTATAGCTGATTTGCATAAATGGAAGGTTGGTTTCAAAGAAGGAGATCTTGTTTGGGTGGTTTTGATATGAAGTTGAATGTTAGAAAAGTGGGCCCTTGTCTGGTTTTGTTGAAGATAAACGACAATGCCTATCAAGTTCGTTTGCCTTCACATTTGAACATCTCCAACACTTCTAATGTCCAACATTTATTGTGGATTAGTCTTGTATTTCTATTGTCTTAACTTGATGACAAGTTCTGTTAAGGGCAGGAGTGCTGATGTGAGTTAGATGTTAGTTGATGGTTGAGCTAGTCTTTGTCTATAAATAGGTGGTTAGTCTCTTTCCATAACTAACTTTTGAAATTTGAGAACTGTAAATTTAGAGCTTTAGCTCTTGTATCCTAATTTGGAAATCTTTCTCTCTAGAATCCTATTTCTTTTGATGTTTGATTCCATTAAAAAGTTAATGTAACATGCTGAATTTTTTTTAATTTTTTTATAAGTTTTGCAACCACAAAATGACGAGACATTTGATATACTTTGAAGCTTTATGTTTGTATGAATATAAAAGGAGAACACCAATTTGGTATCCCCCTCAAATGGCAGCGATGTCAAGTTTTTTGTTTTCCTAACAATCCATTTGTTTTGGTTAACTTATTGCACACTCTTGCTGATGTAAAGGATAATATAGAAATTTTGGTCATTCTAAAGGGTAATTATATTGACACCACCATTCTAACTCATTACACTCTAATTTTTTTTCAAAAATATTCTTACAATTTTAACCCTCACTAAAATTACTAAAAAAATCCTCAATCCCTAAAACCTACCATACCTAATTTCTCACTTCACCCATCGTCTTTTCAACCCCTTCACCGGGCCACTGCTGCTGCCGTGCACTGCCACCCGCAACTTCTTCTCTTTCGCCACCACAACCACCTTCTTTTCTCTTCTTCATCTTTCTTTTTCTACTTCTAAACCCTAGATTTGAAACCCTCTCTCTCTCTCTCACACCCCCCCCCCAACACACACAGGGCTGCAAGGGTTTGGAGCAGAGAAGATGGGTTGTGGAGGAGAGGAGGATTACGATGGAGCAGCTTTGGAAGAAGATCGTGGTGGAGATCGCTGCGGAGATCACGACGACGAGAGGGAAACTGGGAAAGAGATCACGCTAGAGGGGTGGGTTGAGAAGGACATTGCGGCGGCAGAGGGACTAGGGAAGGCATTGCGATAATGGTTGTGGAGTGAGGGTCGCAGTGGCGAGATAACTGCGAAGGTGGTAGTTAGACGGCGTGGGCGGCAACCCAACCCCTCTATTCTTTTCTACCAGCTGCAAGAGAGAGAGACACACAGAGAAAACCCAGAAGGAGAAGGAGGAGGAGGAGAGAGACAGTGAATCGGAGAGGGAGAGAGAGAGAGAGAAGGGGGGTCGCAGTGGTGGGAGGTAGTGGGAGGAGGTCACCAGTGGGGAGGCCCTGGGATGGTTGCCGGAGGTGGTGGAGGTCGGTGGTGGGGATGGTTGGGGGTGGTGGTGGGGGGTTGGTAGAGAATTAGGGTTTGAAAAGTTAAAGGGTGTAAAGAGAAATGAATGTGGTAGGGATGAGGATATTTTTGGTATTGAAGAGTGTAATGAGAATTTTGAATTTTTAAAAAGAGTGTAATGAGAAAATAGGTGTAATGAGTTGGAATGGTGGTGTAAGTAGAATTACTCCGTTCTAAAATTCAAACTTGTATCAGTATCTTATTTGATTGCAAATGCAAAGAAGTGGGAAATTAGTTAGCTATTGTGTTAATTGAAGAAGCTTCTCTTAATTAGCATGTCTACATTTTTCAACTTCTTTCTTTTTTCATGACATTTACTTAAATGTCTAATATATAATTGCACATGCATCAAATGCACACACACCGTCTAGTGTTTTTCTGACCCCAATCCATAAAAACATAAAGGATCATGAAGTACCTCTCCATAAACAGGCAGCACGTAGACAATTCCCAGAATATATTTGCTGATAATAAAGTGCTTAAAAAACAGCTCACAACTGACATTATTCCCCTAATTCTAATTGATTGTTTTAGGATATCTTTTGCCAACTGATAGAAGATGCATTGACTACTTGGTCATCATAGTTCCTTTCTCCTGTCACAAACTCTGTTTTATTTTCAGCTTTCAAATATAATATGGGGTGAGGCTGGCGAGGCTGATGACCATATTGTGCCTTATACTGAGGGAAGTGATGAGAGACCTCGAGGTTTATATGATCATAAAAAAAAGGAATGGAATCATGAAGGTACAAATTCAAAGCCAGCTGAGCAGAAGAAATGTGTTGCTAAAAACAATTACACTGGGGGTAAACAAGAGGGTTCCTCTCAAAATGACACCACTGGGGGAGTTCCTGTGGCAGGATATAGCATGGATCGATGGCCTAATTTGTCTTTATCACATGCTGCTGAAACTGATCAGGATTCCATGGGAACTGACAGTTTAACTGAAATCACCAAATACAATTCCTCTAGGGGTGGTAAGTATGTTAGGTTTTTATGCAAAAGGATTCAAAAGAAAGCTTACGGTGCCGTAATATTCTAATGAATCATAACGAGATACAACTTTTTTTACAGATGAGACATATCAAGTAGACAATGGTTCTCAGATTTTTCAGAAGCAGCATGAAGAAAGGGAGCAAACTGATTTTGTTGACTATGGTTGGGCCAACATTGGAAGCTTTGATGATCTTGATAGGATTTTCAGGTAACATGCCATCTTCATATCCTTATCTATGCAATGCATAGAGAACCATCATTTTGATATCTGCTGATGGCACATTGACATTTTGATATCAATCAAATTACACTATATGCAAAGTGTACAAGTATGATTTTGATTCAACTAGGAAAGTTGGAAATTTGGAATTTCTCAAACCTAAATGCTACAACATTTTCTATATTTTTTGGTGTTTGGTCTTCATTTTATTTTATTTCCAAATATTTCATAGTGTTTCTTCTACTTGGGAAGATAATTATTAAAGTGAAAAACAGAAGCTTTTGAATAGAAAGTTTAGACCTGATCATAGTTTGCTAAGAGAATGCTTAGATAGCTGAGTTTAACTTTGTTTTGTTACTTTTTAATCATAATGTTGTTTTTACGTCTAAGAAAAAATGGTGTTTGTTTAACATGCGGTGAAACACTAAGGCGTGTATCGTGGTAATGTCGTGTCATGTGATACACATTTCATATGAATTTTGTTGGATGTAGGAAGCGTTGGTGTTAAGATTATGTTAATAAACGGAATTATCTCCTAAATTTTGGTTTTAATTTATTTTCTTCCAATTTAGTCATTAAATAATTTTGCTTAATGTTATTGGGATGTGTCTTTCTGATGGTATTAATCTGACACAATATCCTCACAAGTGATATTTTGCAGCAACGATGACCCAATATTTGGACAAGTAAGTCTTGGGAATTCAAATCAGCCATGGTTGTCCTCCAAAAATGTAACTGGCACTCCTGAAAAATCTTCTCCATCATCTATGGATTCTCTACGTTTGGGTTTAGGAGCATCGAGGAGTACATCTGGGCATTTTGAAGTTAAAACAGAATATCTACAAGATCAAGACCAGTTTTTCATCCATGGCTATGGAAAAATGAGCTATCTGACTTCCCATGCTCAGCGGAATGTACATGCAAGTGTTGATCAGGTGGACAATGCTGGAGGTAAAAGTATTCCTGTAGCGAAAGAGAAGGTATGAACATTCAATATGTGTTCTCAGCACCAAATTTTCTCATTTGAATGTTTTTTGCTCAAGTGTGCTGTATCTTTCGACTTTAACATCTTTTTATTTATTGCTTTATTGATTCAATGAAACTAAGGAATTGGAAACTATTAAGAAACAAAATCCTGTTAAATCATAATTTCTAATTATATTAAAATTCATATATTCTTCAATTTATTTGTCAGCTGATGCCTTCACAGTTTTGTAGACACCCCATTCTTGGTAGACATTAATGCTTGGCCCCACTTTCGGAACGTTGCCAGATGATGAAAATGAGAGATGATCCAGAATTCCAAATTTGCCCTACGTGGATGCATCGGGACATTCCCTAGCCTAACCGAACACCCTAATCCACTTCTTTAAGACCAATTTGAGCCTTAATGGACCCCAGGGTTTAATTTCTTTCAAAACCCCCTTAACCTTTTTGTGATCCCAAAAAAATGTTTGGGTTCCACATGATATTTTATTAAAAGAAATAATTTATTTGAGTCTTTTTCCTTGACGAAATCCACTATATAAACAAAAGTTATGTGAAAAAATTTGCGAATCCCAAAAAGCCAACGCTATTCTATAGAATTTTCAGAGAGCATTCCAAGGTATACAAGTCGTCAAAATCCAATCTAAAATGAAGATTTGATGGCCGTTTTGTGATCGCTCTTTGATTTTTGACAATTGAGGGCAAAATGGTCTTTTAACAAAAACCACAAACAAAACTTGGATTGGGCATTTTTCATTTGAAAGTAGGCTTATTAAATTGCTGAATAAAAGTATTTTCAAAATATTTTGGAGGCCTAAGCCCAAACATCCCATTTTCAAACTTAAAAACCCTAAAAGTACAGCAAAAAAGAAAACACAAAACTGCATGCTCCTGGCCTCCAACGGCCGGAGCTGGACCAGCAGTTGGCCCACTAAGGAGGCTTGTGGACAGCCTGATTAGGGCTGGGTGTTATTAATGAGTTGCATGTAAATGTCCACTTAGTGAGTGAAGTGTCCTATTTGTTGTAGCCTATAAATAGAGTGATGTAATTTCATTTGTACATAGTTTTTAATTGAAGAATATTGATATTGGAGTAGAGTCAAGAGCATTGGTTTCTCTCTCTAACCCTTGGGGATTTACCTCTAATTGGGGCATTTGTCTTCACTCTCTCAATTTGATATTGATTTGCATTTTGGATTGCATTATTTGGTATCAAAGCTTACCTTCGGTCCTAGGGCTTCCAAATTGAGTTTCCACAATCCACACAGCAACAGTTCTGATTTGAGTTCTGAAGTGCCAATCTGTCTCAGACTGTATTATGTAACCCTAACATGCTTAATTTGCATCGCGAGGTCCAGCATTCTTAGTTGAATTTCATCACAAGTTCTATTTGAGGCTTGAAGCTCTACGACTTTTGGATCAAATTCTGTCATTTCACAACTGGACTCATGACTTTGACTTCACAATTTGATCTTGACCCAATATCACACTGCAATTCGATTCTCACCTTCGTGATTCTGACTTCGATTTTGTCTCTATCTCGAATTTAGGTTTTCAATCTCGATTCCAATCTAGATCTGGTCTACTAGTTCAATTTCGATCTAGCAACGACTTTGTGCTTTGAGTTTGCAACTTGATCGAGTGGTGATGGGAGATTGCAACTTGCTTCAGTCATCAGTTTGACCTTCTTCAAGGTTCGTACAGCTTCAAATCTGTCTCTAGAGTGTTGTGATTTGCCTGATTTGAGTCTTTGAACCCTAGCCGAGTTGATTCAAGCAACGCTGGTATCCGAATGGTTCAAAATCTTTCAGATCTCACTCGGAATACTAAGATCTAGTTAGAGAGGCCTTTATTAAGGTTGATTCAACTTTGAATCTCTTGGATTTGAGTTGAACTGCTTCAGATTTGGGTCAAACTGTGTTGGATGCTTCAAATCTAAGTTTGACAGGCTATGTTGAAATCTGTTCTTTGATTGATCTGGTGTGACTCTCTCAATTAAGCATTTAAACCATCAGATCTGGTTCACCTAGGCCCGATTCTTAGATTTGTGTGCGAAACTTCTCAAATTTGGTTTGCGTTGGCTTGATTTGACTTCAAACTGTTTGGATCTGATTCGATTTGGTTTCAAACCTCTGCTCTGGTTCGACTTTGGTTCAAATTGCCTTCAGGTTTGGATCAAGTTGATTCAGATCCTTCAAGTTTCTGGATCAATTGATCCGAAATTTGTCTGGTTTGGCTTGATTCGATAGGCTGGTTTGAAACGTTTTCCTTGGTTTCATTGGAGTCTTCAGATCTCTGTTTGAACAGGCCTGGTTGATGTCCATTTTGGTTCAATTGGGTCAAATTTGAGTTGATTGGATCGATTTGTCTTGCGTTGAACTCAACTTGTGTTCAATTGCTTCAGATTGCGTTGATTTGGCTCCAATTGGTGTTCCATTTGACAAATTGTGTTGATTGCTTGGCCCATTGTGGGAGCTTCTCTTTGCATTTGTTATAGCTCACGGAGGTCGAAAAGACGGGGACAAAATCCTTTTGGTGATTTGTTAATTTAGGTTGTTTTTTGTTTGTTATAATGTTTGGGATCAAACCACTATTGATTTGGTAACGTGCACTATATTGGATTGAATCAATAGTATGATTGCATCATTAGTGATGTGGTCCTATTAAATTTTATTTTATTTTATTGCATTTTTTCCTTAAACAAACAAACAAAAAAAAAATAATTTATTTATTGTCATGTTTTATTTTAATTTATTGTAAGAGAATGCTATAATAAAATAGTTTAGGGATTCTTTTTAGTCATTTTACAATCATTGGAGGCCACATAATTTTTAGGGTGGTGATTGAATTATTACTACTAGTTGAATCTTTAAATTAGGGATTTTGTTCTTTTCCCCATTTTCCTCGTTCCCTTATTATGTGGATGGTTTTATTTTATTTTCGTGGATGGATTTTGTTTACTGAACAAATGCTTTTAGTTTGTTTCGTTGCTGTCGTGGATGGATTTATTTATTTTCTATATAGCTTAATTAAAATAAAATTATGAGTAGAGTTCTTGACTTTTTTTCCCCTCAAATTCAATTCAAACTCCTTTCTTTTTTTATAAAAAAAGAACTTGGACATTTTCTTTAAAAAATGTCACAAATTCACTATTTTAAACCCTTTTTATAAATTATACAAACTTCTGTTTTGGGTGAGATGTCCTTTTTGGATCGTCTTATTTCCTTGCCAAGCTATCTTATGGGTGTTGTTACTGTCATCATGCGTTTTACTTAATAGTTTTAAAATAACGAATCAAGAGATGATGAGTAGAGGCCGATCTTGTATCAGACAGAATGGGTTCCTAACCCTTTCTCATTTTGTACCTAAGTTTTTGAGCCAAGTTATTTGGTGATGAAAGACTAGTCCCTTTTATTAGTGGAGTCATTATAGGTTATTGGACCTTTAAAATCAAGTGGCGGCTCCTAGTTTTTGAACTTTCGATTGATGGTCGGGAATCAATTTTGTGGGCTTCGGAATATGGCGCTATTTGAGTATTAGTCATTTGTTTGGTCCTTTTTTGATGTGGGCATAAAATGCAATTCCAAGCCATTGTGCTTGTAGGGGGCAACTCCACTGGCTAAGAAGCACGAACACTTCTAAGAAGGTGACGTATCTATGTCATGTTCATGTCGGAAGTGGCTACTCTAGTGTAATGGATTTAAGTCTGAAAATAGCTTCTCTTCTCCCTTTTCCTCCCTTTCTTCCTAGGGTTCATAGACATGAATTTTAGCTTCCAAACCACTTAAAGAACATAAAGAAAAATGCATCCTATCTTCTTTTTGAATCAAAACACCAAAACAAAAGCTAAATCTCCAAGTTTCAATCTTTTGCTTCCTTTTCTTTTCATTCTCAACTTCTTCTTGCAAAACATGATTTCAAGCCATTAAATCTATGGAATTCAAGGGAACACATGATGATGAAGGTCTATATGTATCAAGAACATCATAAACAAGATAAAATTCACACTTCTTGGGAGCCCTTTCCTTAATTTCCTTCCTAGTTCAATCCTTTCCATTCTTTTCCTAACTTACCCAATTCTAAACCAAACCAATCCTAATTTCTTCTTGATTTTAGAGGTTAAAGGCTGATTACTACAAGATTTTGTTAGAATATATCAAAATAGGAAATAATATTTGCTATTTTTTATTCTTATTTGATTTTATTTTCCCTTGATTAATGTAATGGGCTGGCCCATAATTTGTGCATAATGGCACTCCTGTAATTACGTATTATTATCAATATAAAAAGGGATGAGGTCTCACTCATTCCCTATCTTTTTCTCTTCTCTAAACTTACATGGTATCGGAGCCAAAATCCTAGCCCATCCCTCCTTTACTTTTCTTCGCTTCTGTTAGCAATCACCCATTCCTTTAGCACCATTGCCAGCAGTCCCTTTTCACTTAAGAGCACTGTCGGCAGTCCTTTTTTTCTCCTAGCAGTCCAGTCAGCCACTGTAGACTCTCACCCAGCCCACCTCCGTCTTCAGTAGTCCCTCCTGGGCTTCCCGACAGCCTATTAGGCTTAGTCGGCAGCCCTCTGGCCTTTTAGGGGCCTATTGGCAGCACCTCGGGCCTTCTTAGCCTCTAGCGGCATCTCTCTTGCCTCCTAGGCCTCTGTCGACTCTCCCTTTGTCGGTCTTCTCTCTTATTCGCTCTTTTCTGTCATGTTTTTTACTTAAAACAACTCTTAAACATTAAAAAAAAAAAAAAAGTTATATTTCAATTTTTTATGATTTTTTTTGTGGTCATAGTGTTTACTATTCCTCTACCTTCTTCTTGGTTTGTGATTGGCACTAGATTTAAGGGTTACTTAGTAGAATATCCATAGCAGATTCTACTAGTGAGTTAATAATTTCTCAGCCGCCTAGAAGCGAGAGTCCCCTTATACCTTTTATTATGACTGATAATCTCAACCTTGGCCTTAAAATCACCACTTGTCTATTCAATGGTTAGAATTATCTAGCGTGGTCGCAGAGTTTGACTATTTTTTTGAAGAGTATAGGGAAGATGGGGTATGTTAATGGCAGAATACAAGCACCTAGCATCATGGACTCTAGTTATGATCAGGGGGAAATCACCAACTCTCTCATCATGGGTTGGTTGATCCACTCTGTGGTCCCTGAGATTGGAGAGGGCTATTTGGCTATGGACACTGCACAAACTATCTGGGAGGCTGTTGCTACTACTTATTCCTGGAAGGGGAACTTCTCATAAGCTTTCGAGTTATGTCGCTCCATTGAAAGGTCAATACAAGGTGAGATGACTATCCTCCAGTATTTTACCTTCCTTAACAATGGGTGGAAGCGGCTTGATTTCCTTCAGGATTACAAGCTTGTTTGTCCCACTGATTTTATTAGTTACTGGAAGCTTGTGGAGCAAGAATGGGTCTTCAAGTTTTTGGAAGGCCTGAATGTGGAGTATGATCCGGTTCGGAGCAGAGTGCTTGGCATGGATGTGCTTCCTTCTCTCCAGGAAGCCTTTGCTTTTGTGTAGAATGAGGAGAGTCGCCACTTTGCAATGCTTCCTTCTGGCACTACTAATTGCTTTGCCTTGGTTTCTACACCCCCTCAAGATGGAAAGTGTGTGCCTCGAGGTTCTCGTCCTTCCTCTGAGAAGGATAATCTTTTATGTGACTATTGCCGTACACCTAGACACACACAAGAGACTTGCTGAAAGCTGCATGGGACTCCTGGTGGCCGAGGTGATCGTCCTGGTTCTCGAGGAGGTAGGTTGAGCCAGACTAGAGGCTGAGGGGCCAATGAGGGCACATCTTTCTGATACGGTCGAGCCACCACCTTCAGCTCCTGTTGCCTCACCGGCTGCTGATGTTTTTGGGTTGTCTACCTATTTGAGATTGCTCTTTGCCACTTACTAGACCGTCGAGCCTCTACTACTGTCTCCGGTGCATCTTCTTCTTCCTTTGCCAACTCAGGTAACTTAGCTTCCTCTCCCAGTGCATTACTATCTCATGTGACTATTCCTTGGATTATTAATTCAGGTGCTTCCAACCAAACATTTGGTTCCTCTAATTTGTTCTCAGAGTATACACCCTCCTCAGGTCAGGAAAAAGTGCGTATTGTTAACGGTACTATTTTGTTTATGTCATGGAAAGATTTAATTCATGCCACCTCTTCCCTTTCTTTATCCTCTATACTCCATGTTCTCAATTTTAATGTTAATCTCTTATCTTTGAGTCGTATTACTCGTGATTTGAATTGTAGCGTGATTTTTTTTCCTGATCACTGTCTTTTTCAGGACCTTATCACGAGAAAGAGGATTGGTAGTGGTAGAGAGGAACATGGTCTCTATATTCTAGATCATATTGACAAGCTGACTTATTCATCTTTTCAGTTACCCTCCACCAACGAAGACCCTTGGCTGTGGCACCGTCGCTCAGGACATCCTTCTTTTTTACTTCTTAGGCATCTTTTTCCTTCTGTTTTTGCGCACAATAATGTGTTTGATTTTCAGTGTGAATCATGTCAACTTGGAAAACAACATAAAGCTTATTTTGCTCCTTCTATTAATAAAAGCGCAGTTCCATTTTCTTTGATTCATTCTGATGTATGGGGTCCCTCACGTTTTGTCTTTAAAAGGTCAAAAATGGTTTGTTACTTTCATAGATGACTATTCTAGAGCCACTTGGGTATATCTAATGAAAGACAAGAGTGACGTGTTTTCTGTGTTTCAAAACTTTCATAGAATGGTTTGCACTCAGTTAGGGGCAGTTGTAAAATTTCTTCATTCTAATAACGGGGAGGGAGGAAGGGGGGGGAATATATTGACTCTGGTCTTGGCAGTTATTTTTCCACCCATGACATTATTCACCAAACTTTTTGCACTAATACTCCTCAATAAAATGGTGTTGCAGAACGGGAAAATTGCCATCTCATTGATGTGGCCTGGTGTATATCCTTTTAAATGCGTGTCCCTCAATCATATTGGGGGGAAATGGTTCTCATTGAAGCTTATTTGATTAATCGTCTTTCCACCCAAGTACTTCAGAAACGAACCTCTCTTCAGGTTTTGTTTGGGTCTACGTCTTCTGGGTTCTCCATTCCTCCTAAGACCTTTGGATGTGTTTCTTTTGTCCATAATCATTCACTTACTCGTGGTAAATTGGATCTTAGGTCTCTTAAGTGTGTTTTCCTGGGTTACTCTGCCACCCAAAAGGGTTATAAGTGTTATCATCCTCCATCTCGCAAATGGTTTGTCTCCATGGATGTCACTTTCTTTGATTCTCAACCTTACTTTCCGACCTCTCCAATGTCCCAATCATCCCTTCAGGGGGATTCTTGGTGTGAAGAGATTCTTGTGCCACTACCACTAGTGATAGAGGATGTTGAGCCAGCAATTGTTGTGGAAAAGGAAGAAAGCAAAGTTTATGTCAGGGACAAAAATAGACAGAAAGTCACCTGGATGCAAGAGACTATTTTCCCTCCTTTATTGCTAACTTCTTCTCCAGATGAGTGTCCAGAGTCATCCCCCTCCTGAGAATCCATGTAATTCTAATCCTAATGTTTCTATTTCTGAGTTCGCAAATCTTGATGTTCCCATTGCTAATCGAAAGGGGGTTATGTCATGTACTCAACATCCTATTATTAATCATGTCTCTTATTCTAATCTGTCTCTTTCATATAAAGCCTTTCTGTCTAAAATTTCTTCTGTGAGTCTGCCTAACAATTTTCAAGATGCCCTCTCCATTCCTGAATGGAAACATGCCATAATGGAGGAGATGAGAGCCCTCAGCAAGAATGGCACTTGGGAGTTAGTGGAGTTACCTAGAGGCAAAAATCTAGTTGGGTGTAAGTGGATGTACACTGTGAAACACAAAGTAGACAGTTCCATAGAACGGTACAAAGCAAGACTGATTGCTAACGGCTTCACTCAGACTTATGAGGTAGATTATCAGGAGACATTTTCACCAGTTGCAAAGATGAACTCTATGAGAATGCTACTCTCTCTTGTAACAAATTCGGATTGACCACTTTATCAATTTGATGTGAAGAATGCCTTCTTTCATGGAGACCTAGAAGAAGAGGTCTATATGGATATTTTCCCTGGCTGTGAGGATGCTAGGTCCAAAGGTAAGGTATGTAGGCTTCGGAAGTCACTTTATGGCTAAAGCAGTCCCCTAGGGCTTGGTTTGAAAGGTTTGCTCGAGCTATGCTGAAATATGGGTTCAAGTAAAGTCAAGCTGATTACACCTTATTTGTGAAACACTCCTCACATGGTAAGACCACAACTCTTATCGTTTATATTGATGATATTGTTCTGACAGGGGACGATGGTGAGGAGATCCCTCGGTTGAAGGAACACTTAGCCAAGGAGTTTGAAATCAAAGACTTGGGTAATTTGACGTATTTTTTTGGGCATTGAAGTAGCTCGGTCTAAGGATGGCATCTTCATATGTCAGAAGAAGTATGTACTTGACTTGCTAAAAGAAACTAGAATGCTTGGAGGTAGACCATGTGATATACCTTTAGAACTGGGCCAGAAACTAAGTGAGGATCAAGGGGGAGATCCAGTGGACAGGGGAACAGTGAGCATGGTTCGTGTTACAGGGTCAATTTTTGTTTTAAAATTCCAGCCTGTAATGGCACTAAGTTGGACACTTAGTCTCAGCCAAGTATGAATACACACACACAAAGTGCTATAAACAAGTAAGAGAATAGGCAACAAGTGTTTACAGGAAATAACTCCCAACCTTTATTAATTGCACCAACAATACAAAGGATGCCTATGGAACTCTTACCAACACTTAGTTAATTTTCGAGTTCCATGGCTGATGCCTAAATAGGCTTCCAATCAGTTTTCAAATTACAACCAGCATTACAAGGAAAGCATGCCAAGTGGCATGGCAGTTGACACCCCCAACTGCCTAGGGACTTAGGATCATTTCTGGGACATAACTGCTAGTAACTGCTGCTATTTTTCAGCCATGCTTCCTGAAGTCCAGCTTTGCCTTGTCTCTGCCCAACATGAGTAATTGTTGCCAACAGAACAGTATAACTGCTAATAACTGCCCATGTTGTTTGCCTTCTCAAGTCAGCCACGAATTTGGTTGTCTTGGCCCCCAGACCAAGTTTTGCCTACTGAATGCATTGAACCCTCAAGTATGCTGGAGCCCACATTCGGGTCATGTTAATGCCTTGCATTTGTGCCATTGCTGCCCACACTTTGGCCAAGGGTCCTGTGCTGCTGCCTCAGCACTTTGCCATTATTTCACCTTGCTGTCTTGGCATGCCACCATCATGCCTTGGTCTTGGTTGGACATGGGCGCAAGGTGCTGCCAATGCCAACCAATGCAACCTTCAAGTAGAAGGTGCTAACAGTTAGCCAGTTTATGCATGCTCCTAGACATTCCCACTTAGAAGTAGTTATGAGAATTTTGAGGTACCTAAAGTCTTTCTTTGGAAAGGGTCTCTATTTTTCAAAACAGGGACATCTCAGTGTGAAGGCATTTATTGATGCAGATTGGGTTGGATCAGTCACTGACAGATAATTAACTTCTGGATATTGCACATTTGTTGGAGGCAACCTAATCACATGGCGAAGTAAGAAACAAAATGTGGTTGCTAGATCTAGTGCTGAGGTAGAATTTAGGGCTATGGTTCAGGGTGTATATGAGTTGCTATGGATTAGATTATTGTTGGGAGACTTGAGGATACATCAGACTGATTCCATAAGATTGTATTTGTAGAATTTAATGTATAAATTGATGTAGTATTGATTGATTGATAATGTTCTTACAAGAGCTCTCTTTTATAGAGAGAAATGGGATACAATGGAGCCATAATGGAGCACTATACCATAATGGATCACTAACTATATGGGGCACTAACTAATGGAGCACTAACTAATGTGGAGTAGGTGGAGTATTTGTAGGTGGAGTAGGTAGAAATTGTTACATAGAAATTGTTACATTCAACAGCCCCCCTCAAACTCAAGGGGGTTAGGAACTAACCAACTTAGTTTGGAGAGAGTAACAAAACAGGAAAAAATAATCTGACAAATAAAATAAAAGTGGATAGGAGACACTGTATGGTCGTGTCAGACCGTATGGTTATGTCAGACCGTATGGTTATGGCAGACCAAGGTAGAAGACAGTTTATGGGGTCATGTCGGACCGTTGTAGAAGATAGTTTATGGGGTCATATCGGACCGATGTAGAAAAGCAGTTCTGAGGTCATGTCGGACCGTTAGAAAAACGATTCTGGGTCATGTCGGACCGTTAGAAGACACTATACTGGTATGTCGAACCGTTGTAGGCGAGAACCGAAATCAATGTCGAAAGCAGTTCTCGAGTCTTGTCGGACCCATATAGGAGCTAACCGGAATCAATGTCGGGACAGTTTACCGAGTCTTGTCGGACCCATATAAGAGCTAACCGGAATCAATGTCGGGACAGTTTACAGAGTCTTGTCGGACCCATATAGAAGCTAACCGGAATCAAAGTCGGGACAGTTTACAGAGTCTTGTCGGACCCTTATAGGAGCTAACCGGAATCAATGTCGGGACAGTTTACAGAGTCTTGTCGGACCCATATAGGAGCTAACCGGAATCAATGTCGGGACAGTTTACAGTCTCTTTTCGGACCCATATAAAAGCTAACCGGAATCAAAGTCGGGACAGTTTACAGAGTCTTGTCGGACCCTTATAGGAGCTAACCGGAATCAATGTCGGGACAGTTTACAGAGTCTTGTCGGACCCATATAGAAGCTAACCGGAATCAAAGTCGGGACAGTTTACAGAGTCTTGTCGGACCTTTTAAAAGGCGTGCCCAATCTTATCAAAAGGCGTGCCATCAAAAGGCGTGCCATCAAAAGGTGTGTCCGACAGCCATCAAAAGTCGAGCCATCAAAAGGCGCGCCGATTTGTCGTCTGGCGTTGAGAGGCGCGTGATACGCGTGTCTGCCTTGCCTATTTAAACCAAGGCGAGGCTGCCGCTGATGCATAACAAACCAGCTGAAAAACTCTTCGTTCTCTGAGAGAGCTATTCTGTAACATTCTGTTGCCCAGAAAATGGCTTCTTCTTCCCGTTCCGCTACCCAGAACATAGCCTCTTCTTCCCGGGGTCTGCTCACTCTCTTTCCCGACCTCAATGAGTGCACAAGAGAGATAACCGGGGCAGTTGCCCTGGAACCGCAACCAAGTGCCCCTGGACCAAGCCCCCCTGGTTTTGCGCCGTTGAACTATCCGATGGTGGCAGTTGAGCAGATAATGGCTACTCAATCTGATATTGAGGCCAATTATTAGATATTAAGGTCATGTGTTGAGACCATGACTGCGGTCAACAACCTGTCGCACTGGCTTCAGAGTAGAACAAATGAGGTGCAGCAGGTAAAAGCCCAACTGGCTCTGCTCCAACGCATGTATACGGATGCCCGAGCTGAGATATGTGGGCTGAAGGCAGAAAACAAGGAACTGAATCGGAAGGCCACCGTAATGCTCAGATTTGGAGGTCCGCCATATGTGACAGTTGAGGAGCAACAGGAAGTGAACGTGCTCGGCGGCGTGGGAAACACGGAGGCAGCACCAGCAAGGGACGCCCAAGACAAAGGCAAAAAGAAGAGAACAGCTGAAGAGGCGAAAAAATAAGGCCGGTTTTTGTTGTAGTGGTTGTGGGTTGTGATTGATTTTTTTTTTTTTTTGTGGAGAACTGTGATCGAGGTTGATCCCTGATATGAATAAAACAAAGTTGTGGTGCAAATTTGTTTTTTTTTTTTTTTTTTTTTTTTTTTTCACATGGGAGAAGAATACCCATGTAGCCCACTGTCCGAGGCATGGACAGCATCATTATCTCACACTTATCAACCAAAGACGTGGGGCAAACCCACTTCTACATTACCAAGTTTAAAACCCTCCAATTCCCACTTGAAGACCAACCAGGTGCAGATATGCTCCATATAACATATATATAATCTCCACTAAAAAACTTCTGATGGCCCCATCATGATAAATAAAGCCACTTACTTGATTTTAAAATAGCAACTCATTGAAAGCAGCAGCCCCTGACCGTGCTATCCCATACCCCACTAAAACAGCTGAACATTCAGCGGCATGGGCTGCTGGTGCCGTGTCTTCGGATTGTAGCTCCGGTGACGAGTTTGTGCACCGTGAAATTGTTCTCGCCTGCTGCGAGTTACAGTCGTCAATCTTGGGAAACTGATGAAGGTGGAGATGACTTGTGCCGACAATCGAGTTGCTGCCATGGTAAAAAGTGCTGGTGCTGGAGGTGCTGCAGCAAGGCTGCCCGCACTGGAGCCAGAGGTGAGGGCAGCCAACAGCCATATGACAATGATGGCAACAGTAGCGCCCCTCTTTGAGATTTGTGGGGGTACCTTGGACTACAGTCTCTACCAGATAGGCATAGACACTGTAAAGTCGTTTCCTATCGGCGGGAGAGCTGCAGCACGCCCGGCAGGCCTTCCAGATGTGGTGCCATTGAACATCATGAACAGGACGGAGGCAAAGGAGTGGCTGAAAAGCATTGTGGACCGGAACTCCGACAAGGTGTCCTTCTGTT
This sequence comes from Camellia lanceoleosa, assembly GCA_025200525.1. NCBI lineage: Eukaryota > Viridiplantae > Streptophyta > Magnoliopsida > Ericales > Theaceae > Camellia > Camellia lanceoleosa. The sequence continues at coordinate 100,496,341 of CM045760.1, forward strand.
TTTCAGAACTGGGCTGGTGAAACTTGTTGCAACGAGGGAGTTGGACTGTATATGGTTGGACCCTTGTACAGTGTGATCACTGATGCTCCTGTGATGCACAGGACTGTTCCCACCACCTTGGACACCCCATCTTTTCTATCTAATCGCACTTGTTCAATCCGGAGTAGTGCAGCCATGAGAAAAGTAATGGCAGGAACTGAGTTCTGAATGGCAGAAGCAAAGGTGGGAGATGTGTTGTCTAATCCCAGCAGGTAGAATCCTTGATTCGCAGTTATTCCAACAACTGCAAGGAGGAAGAACTGAACAAGAAAAGACAGAGTAATCGGTGGCCTCTCCTTCTTTTCAAGAAAATATGCGAAGGGCAAGAGGAGAATGAGAGCGAGAATGTTTCGGTAGACAGGAAATACAATCTTGCTAATGCCCATGTTAAGGGCAGCTCTAGAGACCACATGGAAACCAGCATACCCAAATTGCCAGGCCAACATGGCCAAGTGTAGTTGGAGCCTCTCTGGCATAGAACACCACATTTTAGGAGTGGCTGAGCCACTTGTATCTGCCATTGAAACAAGCCTAGCAGAGAAGACACACACACTATAAGCTAAGCTAAGCTAAGCCAAGGTTGAAAATGAAAAAAATGTAGAGAAAGAGAATTGGAAGGTGAGAGTCTTGTGGAGTGGTCGCTTTGTCACTGGAGACTGGTCAAACGCTGCTCACCGCAGTCATGCATCAGAGAGGTCTTGCTGGAGTTGATGGAGGTTTCAATTGGTTGAGGTCCGGCGGGCGGTCAAGGCAAAGTTGCCGTCCGCCGAAGGCGAAGAACACCAAGAGCTTAACTTGGCTCTGATACCATGTAGAATTTAATGTATAAATTGATGTAGTATTGATTGATTGATAATGTTCTTACAAGAGCTCTCTTTTATAGAGAGAAATGGGATACAATGGAGCCATAATGGAGCACTATACCATAATGGATCACTAACTATATCACTAACTATATGGGGCACTAACTATAGCACTAACTAATGTGGAGTAGGTGGAGTATTTGTAGGTGGAGTAGGTAGAAATTGTTACATTCAACAGTATTTGTGACAACAAGGCGGCAATCGACATAGCTCATAATCCAGTACAACATAACAGAACCAAACATGTGGAGATTGATAGGCACTTCATTAAGGAAAAGCTCACTAGTGGCACTAGATGTACTCCATTTGTAAAGACTGTGGACCAACTAACAGATGTTCTCACCAAAAGAATAAGGAGCAAACCATTTCATGACATTCTCAACAAGCTGGGCATGAGAGATATTTTCGCACCAGCTTGAGGGAGAGTGTTAGAATATATTAGAATAGAAAATAATATTTGCTATTTTTTATTCTTATTTGATTTTATTTTCCATTTATTGATGTAATGGGGTGGCCTATAATTTATGCCTAATGGCACTCCTATAATTACGTATTGTTATCAATATAAAAAGGGATGAGGTCTCACTCATTTCCTATCTCTTTCTCTTCTCTAAACTTACAGATTTTGGGTAGAAATCTTACCTCAGATTGGTTAAATGATGAAGTTTGATGAAGATTCTTCAGCCTTTCTTCTTGCTCTCTTCTTTCTCTTTTCTTCCTTTCCTTCTCCTTTCTCTCTAGGTTCTTCCTTCAATTTCCAGCAGGTTTTCCCTTTTGTTTGATTTGGGAATTCAAGGTTTTGTTTGGTGTGGTTGGGCGATAGTTGTAAGTTTCCCTAATTGGTTAATTTTCTTGCTTTAGCCTAATTAACTAGGTTTTGTACTAAGAAATCTAATCTTATCCTAATTATATTTAACTTAATTAATCCAAATTAAGTTCACTAATCATACTTAATTATTTCTAATCCTAATTAGCAAAATAACAAATAACACAAAATGGACAAGCACGTAAGACCAAGGTCCTTAAGCTCCTCAATTAAGGCTTAAGCATTTCCTATGATTCTCAAATCACATTCTAAGGTATCCCCTAACTTGAAACATGAAACAAGCAATTTTCCTAAGTTTAGGCTTTCAATTAATTCCTCCTCCTCTTATGTTCCCTCTCAAGCTCTAGTTCAAGCAAGTAAACATTTAACACAAAATCAATATACATGAATGGCATGATATGCATATGCATGAAAGGTTGGTTGTCATAGTTTCCCCCACTTGTCCCCACTTACGTCGACCCTTGCTCTGATTGTGTACATTTTTTAATGCTTTGTTGGAGAATTGACCATTGTAATATATTCAAAAAATGAAACACGACAAGAAGTTCCGTCTCTGATGTGATAAATGTTCTTGAAGGAGCTGCAAATTGCATGATATTAAATTTATCATGCATGAACTAAAAATATTATTTGTGGGAACTATTAGAAAATGAAGAGACAATATGCATTAAAGGACCGTAGGTTGTGATACATTGATTGACATCTACATTCAAGAGAGCTGTCCTTCAAATTTGTTGGATAAAGAAAAAAAGAAATTGACTAGATGTTTCCAATTTTAGATTATTATAGTTGTGAAGGACCTTCCTCAGAAAAGCAGATTGTTGGCTGAACCAGTAATGGTCCAGTTTGTTGGAATGTGTCCCACATCGCCTGGAATTGCCCTAGCTGTGCTAATTATAAGGCTCTAGTTTCCCTCTCCTTAATACCTGGGTTTTAAGGAGAAATGTTGGCTGGGCTTTTCAATTTGGTATCAGAGCTTGGTTGGGCTTGTGATTGGTGTGCTGTTTCTCAGGCTACTGTGTGTCCTAGTCCAGGAGGGTGTGTTGGAATGTGTTCCACATCGCCTGGAGTTGCCCTAATTGTGCTAGTTATAAAACTCCAGTTTCCCTCTCCTTAATACCTGAGTTTTAAGGAGAAATATGGGCTGGGTTTTTCAATTCAGTTTTCATCTTCTACCATACCCATATGATATAACAAGTGATTAATATTTCCATCTGGGAACCCTAACCAAACCTGAAATAGGAGAAGTATGATATCACCGGGAGAGAATGGCAAAATTGTCTATGAACAAAGCGAGAATCTTTTTTTTTTTTTGCCTCTTTCACAGTCAAAGTGCCTATGATACCACTCTAGTTCCACATGATATGCTGATGTTTATACTAAGGACAATTGCTAATATAAAAAGGTTTATAGCTGTCTGTCTAACGGGTGAGAATTGATATAAACATCTTGCAAATATTAACCTGATATCATATAATATGCTGACACACTGTTTCAGTAGAACTCTGAAAGAACCCCTATGTTATTCAACTTTGTTGTTTGTGTAATGCCTTTTTATCTTTTGCTTTTTTATTGTCTGTGCCTGAGATTGACTTGCCTGGTTGCTTTCACATGGACAGGTGAATAATCAGAAAAATAATTTAAAAACCCAGAGAAAAGAAAAATGTGAAGGACAACAGTTAGAGGGTTCATGTAGCATCTGGTCTCCAAGGGAAAATCAATTCCAACAACTTGGCCTAATCGCACCATCAATGCCTCAGATTTGTACATCTTCTGTTCTCAGTCAACAAACACAAATTCAAGGATGTGTGTATTCACAATATCAGCATTCTCCCAACTCATTTGTGGCCCCTTCTGTGTGTGGAAGTAATAAAATTCAAAATTACACCAGGACCAGCTTGCCACAAATTTATTCTAGAGAAGATAATGAACCAGTGCTTTCTGGTTATAACATTTCTCCAAGCAATGTAAATCCTTCAAGCAGGTCCCCGGGCACTTCCCTGAAATCTCTGACAATGACACCTCAGGAAAAAATCGAAAAATTGAGGAGGCGCCAGCAAATGCAGGCACTGCTTGCAATTCAGAAACAACAGCAGCAATTAAATCATCAAGTCTCAAATAATGATCATTCTGTTGACAAAAAGTGTCTGCACGAAAATCAAATTCAGCTGATACAGGAAGGGAATATCAAAGTTGAAGAAATTGTTTGCTCCCTACCCTCTATTGATCCAAACTCACCCATTGAACAGGATGACTCCAATACAGTCTCTATGATAGTTGATGAAAATTATTATGTGGAGGAGACGATTCTTCACCGGCTTGAAGATATTATTGCCAAGGTAATTTATATTTTTTAGCACAATCTTTCCCTTGTAGAACAATATCAACTTGTTTACAATCTTACTACCAATGCTATGTAATTCCACAGTTGGACATCCGAATAAGACTTTGCATCCGAGATAGTCTGTTTCGTTTAGCTCAAAGTGCAAAGCATAGGCATTATGCTAGTGATACAAGTAGTACAAACAAAAACAGCCGAGATGAACTAGAAGTTCTCGCAAAAGAAACTAGCAGTGACCACAGGTTTGTTAACCGGACTGCATTCTTATTATTCGAGTACGTTGACTTTTCCAGTTGCATATATTGAAATTTGAAATGGTTAATTGATTGGTGGTAATAATTGTTAGTTTAGTTAGAGAATAAAATATGCAATATTAGGGTTAGAATGAGATGAGAAGAGACATAGAATAGAGATGATTAGGGTTGTGTAACTACACACCCTTCACCATAAAATGTATTATATTAAAGTGAGAATTACAAGATGATAATAATACCCTTACTGTCAATACAGAAAAAAATATCCACTCTAACACTCTCCTTCAAGTTGGAGCATAGAGATTGAACATGACTAGCTCGGCAGATAAGCATTGAGAAGAGGACCGAGCTTAGGGTTTGGCGAGAATGTCACCCAATTGATCCTCAGACTGAACAAATGGGATCTCAAGATGCTTGCAAAGTAATAGATCACAAATAAAGCAGTAGTCAGCCTCGATATGCTTGGTACACTCATGGACACGCGATTATTTGCAATGAAGATAGCAGCTTGATTATCATAACACATGCGCATAAGAGAAGAAACAAATATGCCAAATACCTAGAGAAGAGTGAACCACAACATCTCAGAGGCCGTGTGAGCCATGGCGCGATATTCAGCCTCGGTGCTAGAACAGGCAACAACAATTTGTTTCTTGTAATGCCAAGGAACAAGATTATGGCCAACAACTACAATAGCTGGAAGTAAAACAATGATTAGTACGACTACCAACCCAATTAGTGTTGCTAAAACTAGTAATAAAAGAGGAGGACGATAGACGATAGAGGAGACCTTGGCCTAGGGCCTGCTTTAGATAATGCAAAATATGACAAACAACATCAAAATGAGGCTGATGAAGAGTATGCATAAACTGACTGACTACACTGACAACAAACGTAATGTCAGGACAAGCAACGGTGAGGTAAATCAACTTGCCAACTAGGCAACGATAATGACCAATGTCCGAAAATAAGGCGCCATGATCATCATCAAGCTATAAGTTTTCTGAATAATTTTTGTATATTCAATTGTGAATGTATTACAAGGATACATCTGATTATATTGAAATGCTAACCCTAAGACTAAAAAGGAAAGAGAATATTTACAATCTCTCATAATCTCCCAACATATATACAAATATATACTACCATATATAGAGATACACTAATAGTCTCACACCCTTATTGAAACTCACGATGTTTTAGCAGAAAACACTGAGAGTTTGCCAAGAAGAAATGAAAATCGAGCAGTGGTGTGAGTCTTGGTAACGAAGTTAGAATGTTGCAAAGTCGAAAAGACAAAAGAAGCAAGATAAAGCGAGACTACAGATACTGACAGACAAAGTGACAATCAATCTCAATATGTTTCGTCCGCTCATGGAACACAGTGTTTTGGGCAATCTGAATAGCACTGCGGTTGTCACAGTAGAGAGAGGTCAGAGAAGACTAGGGGACACCCAAATCAGATAAGAGACAGTGAAGCTAAACAATCTCGGCAATGGCATGGACATGGCAAGGTACTCAGATAGTGGACTTGCGATCAGTGACATCACTAACCCAATCAGAATTAGCATATGCTACCAAGTCTAAGGAAGAAGTAGAATAGTACCTCGAAGATAGTAAAGAATTTGAATCAAAACAACTCAATGGGTAGAGCAAGGAGCAAAAACGAATTGACTAACCACATGAACAACATAAGCAAGGTTAGGGCAAGTAACTGTCAGATAGACTAAGCAATCCACAAGCTCTTGATATAACGTAGGATCATCCAGAAGGACACCATCGGTAGTGTTAAGCTTTACATTAAGCTCAATTGGGGTATTAGAAAGACCGGCACAGTGTAATTGTTCTATTAGCTTAGTTAACCATGCTTAGTTCTAATTAACCAATGTTAAGCTTAATCATACTTAGTTTAATTAATCTTAATTAAGGCTCACTGATCATACTTAATTGACACTAATCCCGATTAGTGAAAATTCACATAGCATCAAATTAACAAGCACATTAGTCTAAGATCGTTAAGCTCCTCAATTAGTGTGTAGGCACATCCTAGCATTGTCAAATCAAGTCTAAAGTCATCCCCTAACTCATGGCACAAAACACATAATTTTCTAGGCTAAGGGTTTCAAACTAAACTTCTTATCTTCTAGTTCTTAACAAGTCCTAATTCACACAAAGCATAACACACAAATGAATGCAAGAACAATAATACATGTATCATGCTTGGTTATCACAAGGGATCACTGCTATAGAGATTTGAGGCTATTGATAAGCCGTAATAGAGACTGGGGATTGCATATACAATTGCAATGGTACGTTTGGCTAAGCTTGTTCTTACAGATGTTTTTGTAGCTATGAGGTGGTGTCTATTTTGAGTACAATAGGCCTTGTTTGCTGTTTTAGCTTAGTTGATTGGATTCCTAAAATTGACCATATAGCTTCATGTGACTCATCGTTGTGTTGTTCTTAGGCCACTTCTAGCATGGCTTGAGAGTGATTGAGGAGGTCATTGCTATGGGGAATCGAGGCTCTTGATTAGCCGTGGTAGAGGCTGGGGTTTGCAAGGACAGTTTGTGGGGTATGATTTGTTGTGCTTGTTCTTACAGATGTTGTGCTTGTTGGTTGTGTTCATAGTTTTTTGGTGGTTGTTTTGGTGGTAGTCTGAGCAAAACTTAGGTTTATGTATTGTCTGTTATTTGTTATTTTGTTATTGTTGTCAATGTACCGTTCCTAGTTTCTTTGTCTTCATTCTTGATGACAGAAGCAACTAGGGGCAAAATACATTGGCAACACATTATGTTGGTTTTTTTTTGCTTATTTAGATATCCCCCCTAATTATTTTAGGGGAGGTGGTGTTGGAAAGTGTACAGAGTTTAGGCCTTGTTTGGGAAGACTAAATAAGTGCACTTTTTGTCTTTTTTGACTAAAACAGTGAGGTTGAAAATATAGATGTTTGGGTTAACTTTTTGACTTTTTATGAAAAAATATGTAATAAAAAATTGTAAAAATTAGTTTTTAGAGGAAAATTTGAATTGGGAGTTGTGCAGCCGTAATTGTTGACTTTTGGTGAATAGTGTTAACTTTTTAACTTTTTGAGTAACTTTTTGGCTTTTTAGATTATTCTCTACATCCCAAACTTAGCCTTAGTTTCTTGGGGCACGCCCCTTGTAAACATGTATATTCCATTATTTTAGGGGCATGCCCCATTATGTTGCTTACCCAAAAAAAGTCTACCCATTTTGGATAGGCTTAGTATATAGTAATATATTAATTTATAAGGGAAAAGAGGTGTTTGGTAACATCTAGAGGTTGATAGTATTTGGTTATTATTATTTAAATAAAGACTAGCATATTCTACGTATTCTCATTTTATTTGGTTTGGGTTTATTTTGTTTGACTTGTTGGTTTTGTTTCATTTGGCATTTTTGCATATACTTTGGAACATCCAAGTACTTGTGCAGCCCAATTTCAATCTCAAATGAGTGCTGGTATTGCAACTCATGTCTCTAGTAGTGTTTCATCTTCCACAGTACAATTTTTGATGGAGCAGTTATGACTTATATATTCCACAATACAGTTGGTTTTATTCCATGCTTTTGTCATGTCCACTGCCTATTCGGGTTTGCAAGGTTCTCATACCTTAGGTATATCACCCACTACACGGGTATTTGATTCTACTTCTTCTCACTGCCATATAGCTACTCCTAATTTGTCTGGTCTATGAAATTGTATTTCCCTTTCTTCACCATCACAGTTTCTATTTCAAATGATTTGCCTATGCATTTGTCTCTGTTAGCTTTATTCTTCCTTGTCCATCCTTGTCACTATTCATGATCGAAAGTCCAAGATGCATATTGGGATTATAGATTGGGTCATCTATGTAGTAATCATTCAAAGTGTCTAGTTCAAACAGGTGTTTTGGTTAAAGTGTCTTTTAATGACACTTTTATGTGTAGTAGATGTAAGCCTGCTAAAAATGTCTCCCTCACATTTACCTAGAAGCAATTCAATTTCTACATCTCCTTTATCTATTGTACATATTTGACCGTCAGGACTGTCCCCTGTTGCTACTTGTCAATTGTTTCATATTTAGCAGTAATTATGTGCTTTGGACCTTTTTTTAATATATGTGCAAATGTGATGAGAGTTAACCCTAATTTAGTTGGGTTTCTCTTCATAGCCCGTATATCATTTCTCTGTCTTTTCTCACTCTTCTCTTTTACTATATCATTTATGACTTGGTATCAAAGAACAATTCCTCGTTTTGTTTCATTCTTGTCTAGGGTTCATATTTGTCCAGGTTCGTTTTTCTTTTTCTTTTTTTTTAAATGTAAAAATAAATAAATAATTTTTAGTATGCTGAAATTGAGAGTAGAATCCAGTAGCAAGTGTTTTTGGGTAAAATACAAATACACTCCTTCAGATTACAAATACCCCCTTGTCATAATTTTTTATTTAACAAAATTAATTGAAAAAATAAAATTCGCAATTGCTCTCCTATACAATAATAAAATTATTTGAATTATTAATTGAAATAAATTTTTGATATCATTAACAACTGTTAATTAACTTGATGATTTATTAACAAAAGGAGTCATTTGTTATGGAATTAAAAACTTCAAGAGGCAATTCGTATTTTAAACAAACCTCAGGGTGTATTTGTAATTTATCTGTTTTCCATTTTATTTTATTTTATTTTTGGTCCATGTGCTATTTCTTCTCTATATAAAGCTATTTTGAAAATCTTTGGTCCAACAATTTTTTGGTTGAATCAATGCTTTGAATGGATACGTCAGGTTCCAATTTTACCTATATGAGGGTTACCCGACTTGGTTTTTTAGTTTTTGCAGAGTTTTTGGCTTCCTTCATGTTCGAACAAGTTGTTTTAGGGTGTTCGTTTTATGATCCTGTCCTTTTCTAAATTGCTTTTGCTTCCACAAGTTGTTTTTGGTTGTGTGAGGACTCCTTGAAGTTTGTTCTTGGGTCTGTTTATACTTGAATAGGTTTGGTGGATATGACAGAAGGTAGTAAGGCTCTGGAGGATAATGAGGAGAGTGGGTTGAATTGTATTGGGACTCTTGGTGATAGCCCATCTCTTCATGTTAGCCATGTTAAGTTGGATGTGTTAGCTGTTGTGGACCCTGATATGGACTCTAGGCCCTCGATCGAATGGGGGTTCAGCGGCTTGGATACTTTGGTAATTTCCTTGTTTTTCCCCCTTTTTTTCTAATTTCTGTCTATTTATAGATGACGAGCATCTATTGTATGGTTGAGAAGGTTGTAATTGTTTTCCTTGTATTTTCCCCTTTGCCCTAATTTCTATGTATTTATAGACGAGGAGCATCTCTTGTGTGGTTGAGGGAGTTGTAATCGCTTTCAAATCATAGTGAAATTGTAGCAACCGTGGATGCAATCCTATTCTGGAGTGAACCACGTAAATCTGTGTTATTGTGTGTGATTGTTTAGATTCGTATTATCTTTCTTGTTTGTTGTTTTGCATCTCACTAATTTTGGTTAGGTCTTATAAATTCCTAAAGGATGCTACCCGCTGGAAATTCGGTTATTAAGAGCCTTGATTCAGTCAATATTCTTGGATCTATTTTTCTATGTAAATATGGATAGTAAAAGCTCTATAAAATCAGGAAAAATAGGAAAGTAGAAGTTGTCAAATATTAGCTTTAATTAGTTTTCTTTTCTATTATAATTGCTCTCTTTATGAGAGAAAATCATGTTTAATTTTTTTATAAATTAAAAATATATTCCTTCCTCATATTTTCTGAGTTGGTATCAGAGCAAAAACACAGCAGCCCTAAAACCGTCGTAGCCATGTCGGAAGTCACATTTGAAACCACTTCAACCCCTGCAACTGCCATTCCGGTGAAAACGTCCAACTCTCACTCTATCCAAATCACCACCATCGGCCTAAATGGTGATAACTTTCTCTGCTAGTCGCAATCTGTTTGGATGTATATCCGTGGGGAAGGAAAGATTGGCTACATCACGGGTGACAAGAAGGCTCCTGCTGTTAATAATCCGCTGTTCGACATTTGGGACGCTGAAAACTCCATGGTTATGACATGGTTGGTCAATTCCATGGAGGAGGATATAAGCTCTAATTACATGTGCTATACTATTGCACAAGAGTTATGGGATGATGTTAGTCAGATGTATTCTGACCTAGGAAATCAATCTCAAGTTTTCGAATTGACTTTGAAGTTGGGAGAGATTCATCAAGGAGATGATTCCATCACCAAATATTTCAATTCATTGAAAAGGTTGTGGCAGGATCTTGTCATCTTCAAAACATATGAATGGAAATCAGTTGACGACAGCAACCACCACAAGAAAACTGTGGAAGACAGCTATATTTACAAGTTTCTTGCTTGCCTCAACATTGAGTTCGATGAAGTGCGAGGAAGAATTATTGGCTGACCTCCTCTCCATCCCATTGGCGAAGTATTTGCCGAAGTCAGAAGGGAAGAGAGGCGAAGGAGCATCATGCTTAAGAAAAAGGTTACTGGTGAGTCAATTGAAATTTCTGCCTTAATTAGCGATGTTGCGGCCTACAAGGCTGCAAATTACTAGCGCAGGTCTGATGATAAGCCACGGGTCTGGTGCGATTTTTGCAACAAGCCTCACCATACACGCAAAACGTGTTGGAAGATCCATGGCAAACTTGCCAACTGGAAAAGCAACAAACAAGGAGAGAAGAATCGTGGCTTTCCTATTGCCAATTAAGCCAATTCAGGTCCCTTCAACAAAGAGCAAATTGATCAACTTTTAAAGCTAATAAAATCCAACTCCTCATCCAGTACTCCTAGTGTTTTTTTGGCACAAGCAGGTAGAAATCCTAAAGCCTTCTCTTGCCTAAACTTCTCTCCGTGGATCATAGATTCTGGAGCCTTCGATCACATGACTAGTTTTTCCCATTTATTTAGTACCTGTTTCCCTTGTTCTGGTCATGAAAAAATCAGAATAGCCGATGGTAGTTTTTTACCTACTGCAGGAAAAGGGCTTGTTAAACTAACCGAGAAAATTAATCTCAATTTTGTTCTTCATGTCCCCAACTTAGCCTGCAACCTTTTGTTTGTCAGTAAACTATCTAAGGATTCATATTGTCGTGTTACCTTTTTTGAATCCCATTGTGAATTTCAGGACCAGAACTTGGGGATGATGATTGGGCATGCTGGGATGATTGAAGGTCTTTACTACTTTGATGAAGTACCTTTCAGTAATAAAAAAGCTTAGAGCTTTAATAGTACTAGTTCAATCTCTGTTCGAGAAAAAATAATGCTATGGCACTATAGACTAGAACATCCTAGTTTTCTTTATCTGTAACACTTATTTCCAGAATTATTTAAACAGATTGATTGTTCTTCTTTTCATTATGAAAGTTGCATTTTTGCAAAATTTCATCGCTCTGCTTATTTGCCAAAACATTACCAGGCTTCCAAACCTTTTTATTTAATTCATAGTGGTGTTTGGGCCCCTCTAAAATCACTACTCTTTTTGGTAAAATATGGTTTGTTACATTTATTGATGACCATACACGCTTATGTTGGATTTATTTGATGAATAAAAAATCTGACGTGAAAAATTTATTCACAAATTTTTACAATATGATTGAAAACCAATTTCAAACCAAAATTGGTGTTTTACATTCTGACAATGGAACATAATATTTCAATGAGCACTTGGGTGAGTTTTTGGCAAAAAAATGAATTTTTCATCAATCTACATGTCGAAATACCCCTCAACAAAATGGCATTGTAGAACGAAAAAATAAATATTTACTTGAAGTAGTACGTGCTATAATGTTTTACATACATGTTCCTGAGTATTTATGGGGTGAAGTAGTTTTAACAGCCTCTTATTTGATAAACAGGATGCCTACTAAGGTATTAACATACAAAACATCTTTTGATTGTCTAAAAACTTTTTTCCTTGAAACGAGGTTGTTTTCTAATTTACCCACCAAAGTTTTTGGATAGTAGCCTATGTTCATGTTCCAATTCAATTTCATTCAAAACTTGACCCACGTGCTATAATATGTGTTTTTTTGGGCTATTCCTCAAACAAAAAGAGGTGTAAGTGTTTCGATCCTCAAACAAAGAAATTCCATGTGAGTATGGATGTGTCATTTGTGGAAACAAAATCCTACTTCCCCAAGAATTCTCTTTAGGGGGAGACAAGTGGAGTAGAAGACAATTTTTGGGATATTTCTATCCCACTCCCCAATGTCATTTATCCTACACAAGAACCACATATGTCTGATAATGATCACTTAGGAAAACCAGGTTCTTTGGTGCCTAGTAAAGAAGATTCTTGTTCAGGGGGAGAAGTACTACAAATTGATTAACGTGATCTAAATTCTGAGCTTCAGGTTTATACTAGGAAGAGATTTCATCTGAGGAATAATGATCCGAATGTTCACCTGAGTTCTGGCAGCCAAACTTTAGGTAATCCTATTCCTTCTATTTCTGACCTTGATGTTCCTATAGCAACTAGGAAAGGTGTCCGAAATTACATTAAACATCCTAATTGCAAATTACCTCTCCTATCAAAGACTGTCTAAAAGCCATATAGCTTTCATATCTAGGATTTCACACTTATTTATTCCAAGGAATATACAGGAAGCATTGGATGATCTGAATTGGAAATTAGTAGTCATGGAGGAGATGAATGCTTTAAGGAGAAGTGGTACTTTGGAGATAGTTGATCTACCCAGAGGCAAGAAAACAGTTGGGTATAAATGGGTGTTTACGATAAAATGTAAAGCAGATGGAAGCGTTGAGAGATACAAGGCGAGACTGATGGCTAAAGGCTTCACTCAGACTTATAGGATTGACTATTAGGAGACTTTTGCTCCTATTGCTAAAATAAACTCCATTAGAGTACTGTTATCTCTTGCAGTAAATTCAGATTGGCCTCTACATCAACTTAGCATTACAAATGCATTTCTCAATGGTGATCTTGAAGAGGAGGTGCTCATGAGCCTACCGTCGGGATTTGGGCAAAGACTTGGTAGCGACAAAGTATGCAAATTGAACAAGTCAAATAATCACCAAGAGCGTGGTTTGAATGCTTTGGAAAGGCAGTTATCAGTTGTGGCTTTTCGCAGAGTCAAGCAAATCACACAATATTTTATGAACATTCAAAAAACAGTAAAATTGTAATTTTGATTGTTTATGTTGATGACATCATTTTAACTGGTGATGATGAAGTAGAATTAGCAGCCCTCATGAGTAGCATGTGACAAGAACTTGATTATTATCAGAATTTTTAGACCATGTGTACTACAGAATCCGCCAAATTTCAACATATGGTGAAAATAAGCGAGTTCATAATTTCCTCGCTAGCCTTAATTTGGAGTATGATCAGATTCAGGTTCAAGTATTGGGTCGAGAGCCTTTTCCTACTTTGAGACAGGTTTATGCCATTGCTCAGCAATTGAAGAGTCATCGTAATGCTATGGTGCATTCTGTTGGTTAGGACCGCTCTGCCTTGGCTGTGATTCCTACTTCACATGACAATAAACCAGGCCAATCTTGGTTTGGAGGTATGGGAAGCTTTGTTGATCGTGACATGCATAAGTGTGATTATTGTAGAAAAGAGTGGCATGACAGAGAGTATTGCTGGAAGTTAATTGGTCGCCCTTTTCAAGGGTGAAGTGGTGGTACAGTATGTTCTCAAGCGCTTGTGTCTAATGCCTCAGTTAGTGATCTTAGTGACACAGGAGCTCTTTCTCATGATGAGGTGCTCACCCTAAGGTGTTTGGTTGCTCGGCTTGATACCTCGACTCGCATCGCTTCTTCTTCCTTCTCTACTCCGTTTTCTCACTTTGCTCATGTAGGTATTGTTGCTAGTGCACAATACCTCTCCTCCTTCTCTTGGATTATAGATTCTAGAGCCACTGACTATATGACAGGTTCTTCCACTCTTTTCTCCTCTTGCATCTTGTTCTAGTAAGGATAAGGTTCGTGTTGCTAATGTCTCTTTGGGAAGTGTTTTATTCACTACTCTTCCTCAATTTCTCTATCGTTTGTTTTTCATGTTCTAAAATTTGCCATTAATTTGTTCTCGGTTTGCAGTCTTACTAATACTTTAAACTGCTCCATAAATTTCTTTCTCACTCATTATGTTTTCTAGGAACTAGAAATAGAGAGAACGATGGGCAGTGGTAGAGCACATGTTAGTCTGTATCTTTTTAGATGCTGCACCATCACCTTCTTTGCCTTTATCATCTGGTCAGACTTTTCAGGCAGCTCATGGATGACCTTTACATCTATTACATCAATGGCATTGTCGTTTGGGGCACCCTTCTTATAGCATTTTAGATTAGAAAAGCTTTTCCCTGAGTTAGTGAAAGATTGTCATAGTACTAATTTTATTTGTGATAATTGTGAGCTTGCCAAGCATAAATGTTTTTGTTATCCTTTAGTTAATAAAAGAAGCCATTTTCCTTCTATGCTTATTCATAATGATGTGTGGGTCCTCCTATTGTTTCCCTTTCTAGTTATTGATGGTTTTTGACCTTTATTGGTTGTTATTCTTGCGTTACTGAGGTTTATCTACTTTGTGCTAAGAGTAAGGTTTTCTCTTGCTTTTCCACTTTTCATAAGATGGTGACTACTCAATTTGATGCGAAATTTTTAAAAAAATTAATAATAATAAAAATCATAGTGATAATGGAACTGATTACATTGATGGATCATTTTCAGCATATCTTGAGGAGAATAGTATTTTGTACCAAACCACTACCGAGCAAAAATGGGGTTACTAAACAAAAAAATAGCCATCTCTTTGAGGTTGCCTGTTCTCTCCGATTTACCATGAATGTTCCCAAGTCTTTTGCGAAGATATACTTTGTCAAATCCGAGTTTTATTTAATAATTATAATATTAAGAAATTAGTCATGGGATGACTTTGTAATTTCTGTAACTTAGATGGGTAACTTTGTAATTTTGGAAAACTAGGTTAATAAGCCAATATTTGGGCTTTAAATCTTGCGGCCTAGAGAGGGTTATGCATTTTATTTTCTGAGGATTTTGAAATGTGAGTTTATTGATCTTCCCTTGAGCAATGCGCGGTTCACATGGTCTAATCTCCAGGAAAATCGAGTGTGTTGTAGATTGGATAGGTTCCTTCATACTTTAGGGTGGGAGGAGTTATTTTCGGATGTCAGGCAAGAGGCAAGGCCAAGAGTTGTGTAAGATCATTGTCCGGTGATTCTTGAGAGTTGTTCTTTTAAATGGGGTCCTACTCCATTTATATTCGAGAATATGTGGTTAGAAAATTGATCTATTAAGGTGTACTTTAGGGATTGATGGGAAAACGGTAGAGTCCATGGGTGGGAGGGTTTTAAGTTTATGCGAAAGTTGAGAGGAGTTGAGGATAATTTAAAAGTTTGGAAACGTGAAGTTTTTGGGGATCTAGATAAGGTGAAAACGGGATTAGTTCGAGATATTGAGGAATTAGATGTGAAGGAGTCCGGGGAGGGTTTATCTGGAGTGTTAAGGGATGGGAGATCAATGCTCAGAATGAAGCTGGAAGAGATTGTTTTTAGAGAGCAAATTTTTTGAGGACAAAGATCTAAGTTGAAATAGGCTAGAGAGGGTGATACCAATTTTAGATTTTTTCATAGGGTTACGTCGAGGAAGAGAAAGAAGAGTTTCATTAAAAATTTGAAAGTGGGCCAGGGTGAGGTTGTGAGTAAGGAGGAGCTTATTGTCAAAGAGATTTTTAATTTTCATTCAAATCTATATTTTGATGGGGGAGTCGATCGTCCAGGGATTGAAGGCATTAATTGGGTTCCAGTAGAGTGAGCCACAGCTAGTTGGTTGGAAAGGCCCTTGGATGAAGATGAGGTGAGACAGGCTGTGTTTGAGTGTGAGAGAGATAAGGCTCCAGGTCTGAATGGTTTTTCAATGACGGTATTTCAAGATTGTTGGGATATTGTGAAAGGGGATCTTTTGAGAGTGTTTGGTGAGTTCTTTGAGAGTAGGAAGGTTAATGTGTGCACCAATGCATCCTTCATTTGTCTAATTCCCAAGAAGGAGAAGTCAGTCAAGATTGGGGATTTTAGACCCATTAGTTTGGTTACATCTCTCTATAAGATTCTAGCCAAGGTGCTTTCTAGGAGAATTAGAGTTGTCCTTAGGGAAACCATTTCTTCGACACAAGGTGCGTTCGTGCAAGGTTCCCGATGCAAGTTCTTTATAAGCAACAAAACTCCGACGCAAAACAGATAACAACAGAAGCAAAACAGATAACAATAGAAGCAAATTCATACTCAATTGCTAACACTCTATTCTCAACTTCAACAAACCATTCTCTTAAAAGATGGCTTCTAGAAGACAAAGGCGCCGAGATAATACCGTTTGGCGGCCAGTGAACAACGAGGCTCCAAACTCCAGAGGTTCAAATTATAGAATTTCTAACTCTAACTCTGGAGCTTGGAGCTCCAATCCCACTCGCCGTCGTCCGGTGTATGAGTTCTTTCGAAGAATGCTTTCCATGTCTCCGTGGCAATTCCAAGAGAGTTTGTTCGAATCCCCTTGGGTTCAATACCTAACATCCCCATATACTGTCCTGGAGGTACCCGAGGAGCTTCAGAGCAAAATAAGGGGATGGTACAAGCAGTTAACACTGCCAGACCACCACACAATACCGCCATTTTCCACTTGGTTAATGCCAAACCAAGAAGGCAACTCTAGTCTCCAAGGATCCACTTGCCAAGCAAGGCAGGTGCTGATCCCACATTTTGAGAGGATCTGAATCAACATTCTCTCGCAAAGACCAAGAGAAAGGGATTTGGACCACTACATTTCCATCATGTCAACTCTGTTGGAAAACCCAAATGAAGATTTGGGACTTGGATGGGATGTAGAAGACTTTGCAAGCCTCAACCTGGGAGAAGATAGCGCTCCCAGCAGGACCTGCCAAGCACTCCTTGCAACACCCTGCTTAACATACTCTTTTTTAACACTGAGGTTGATGCTTGTCCCAACTTCCTCCAACACTACATGCAGCTACATTCTGGCGGACGCTTCCACCTCGTCATCATCACAAACACGGAAAAAAAGGGACGCGAGGCCTAGTTCATTAGCCAAATCATGGGCTATCCCAACACGAAGGCCTTGGCTCCCTCTCTTAGCGGAATGGAAAGGTGATGGGCAAAATTTGGTGCCTATGGAACGAAGCTGAAATCTCTTGTGAAGTCGTGGAGATTCTGTGGAATCGAGCCATCGCCCAACAAACCCACATCTTCATCCGACTAGCTCACACCGGATGAAACTTTAAATGTAAACTCCCCATGAGCAATTCAAATCCCCCCATTGTATCAAAAGCCTAAGTTTAGATAACTCTATTTAAATACTTATCTGCATGAGCTAATATTTTCAAAACTTTGTAACATAGTCATGTACAAATACTCTCATTAGCTATAAGAGCATCTGTACAAGGGGCATTATTGTGGATACTTGTATCAAGCCAATACACGACAAGCCCTACGAGTGCCACATCGCCCGCGTGGTAGACCAATAAGGCACCACGTGGGCATATCACATGTTTGATACATGGTGAGCTCTACGGGCGCCGTGTGCCAAGGCACCACACAAAACCAAGACTATATGCTTAGCCTACGCGGGAGCATACATATAAGCCCAAATATGTCTAAATATGAAGAGCCCTGCAAGAGGCAGCACCTTGGCCCCGCAAGGCCCATGGTCCTTCATACCTCACTCCAAGACCAAAACAACAATATAATCAGCCCCCAGTTCACTTGGACTTGGATTGATAAGCCCTAGCTCTCCTAAACAGTGAGATGGGCCCTGGCCTATTCACCTACTTGGTTCCTGGGTTGGGAGTAGGACCCAGGCTCTTGGGATCATCAAAGGATATTGGACTAGTGGCTGAGGTTATGGGATTGCTGAGATGGTTGTCTTCTTGCTAAGACAACTCCATCTCGACCAAGCTTGAAGAAAAGGCAACAACAATCTTACATTCATGCCACCCATATATGAAACGTTGCTCTTCACCTGCTGTCAAGCCATAGACAATAAAAAGGCTTATATCACTTTTTTTTAAGAGTTAAGGACAATGAGCCACCTGTTTAATAGGTTGCTTGGGCTCCAATACTCTCGCGATATGACATATCATATATGCAGCAAGAAACGCACTTCACTTCACCACAACACAACTCCATAACTCTCACACACCAAGTCTCACATTTAGACATTCTTTCTCACATTCTGCACTAGTGTTCAAGGTCTATCACTGCCAACCTCTCCAGCTCCAAGCTTGCCTTGGCCTCTTCCTCTCCACCTCTGGTGATCTCAAGCCATTGAAGTGCCCACCATCTTACCAGATTATCTCTGACCACTCCTCTCACCCACAATTACTAATCACAAATAGCTCAGCTAGACAAGGTGTTTCCCTCCAAGGCTTGACCTACACAAAACAATAGCAAATATTGAAGTATAGAAAACTTCGAACTTCTTATTGGAGTTTCATCATGTAATTGGAATTTAATTCTCTTTTCTATTTAAACATGTTTCAAGTGGGTTTCTAATTATGTTACTCGTGTCTAGGTCCAAAACATGCCTAAAAGTGTCCAAGGAAGGGGTGAGAAATGAGCGAAACTAAGTTTTCAGCTTTCCAAAATTGGTCAGTCCGCTTGAGCGGTGAATGGGTACATACAGAAGTTCAGGCCTGCAAAAAGAGATTCTGGGAGTGTCTAAAGTGCGCTCGAGCCATCCTTCAACTGCTTGAGCGGTTAACCGACTCACAGGTTTTTGGGCGGTCTGCTCAAGCGGTAGTTCCTTCGCTCGAGTGGTGATCTGCAAAACAAATTCCTGCAGTTCACGATTTGCTCCGCTCTAGGCTGTTCTAAGGCTTTCAAACTCAATTTTCAAGCTTACAAATCTCAAATCTTGATCTATGACATCCTAATAATCATAAGCATAATGAAAAAGTAATAAAAACTTAGGATTATGCATTAATTTAAAGATTAAACAAGCAATAGATAGTTTAATTCAAGTTTCTCAATATTTTCAACCTTTTCTTTCATTCAATGTTTTCAATCCCTCAAAACCAAGTTCTAAAACTTCTTAATCACAAATAAAAGGTGTAGGTGCATAGCATAATGCTTGTCTTGCTTAAATCTTACATGAAACTAGTTCAAAACATAGTTTTTCTATTATTTCTTCAAACTCTTTCCTAATTCCCAAACTTTCCTATTTTTTTTTTCTATTTCAATCTTCCAAAACTTATTCCTAATCAATTTTTGGCTAAGTTTTAATATGAGAATATGGAAGAGAGTTGAGTTTCTTACCTCATAGTGATTTTCTTGGGATTTCTAGGCTTGAATCCTTAGCTCCTTTGAATTTTCTTTCCTTTTCTCTCTTTTTCTCTTTTCTTTTCTTCTCTTCTTCCTCTTCTCCCGATTGTTCTTGAATTCCTCCAGCAACTCTCTCTTTGTTTGGTTTTGAAGACAGAAGGTTTTATTGTATGTGGTATGGGCAAAAGGGTAAGGTGGTACTTGCTTGTTTACTTGGCAAATCTAACTTATTTAAAGCAAGTAATCAAAGTTTGTACTAACTAATCTAAGTTCAACCTAACCTTGCTTAACTTAATTAATCCTAATTAGCAAAACATTAAATAGCATGAAATGAACAAGTTTATTAGACTAAAGCATTTATGCTTCTCAATTAAGGCATAGGGACATCCTATGGTTCTCAAATTCCAATCTAAACCATTCACTAACTTCAAGCATAAAACAAGCAATATTTTCTAAGCTTAGTTTCCAAACTAACTTCTTATTCTCCTATACTCTTACCAAGTTCTAGTTCAAGCAAATAAACACTTAACATGAGATTAACATGCATAAATGTCATGATATGCATATGCATGAAGTGTCGAGTTTCACACGTAGTTGTGAACATTGTACCCCCCCCCCCCCCCCCAAAAAAAAAAAAGAAAAAAAAAACTATTTGAACAAATTTTAACAGATACAATTAAAAAATGAATCAGATCTAAATTTTAACAAATAAAAAAAAAATGAACAAATAGGTAAAAAAATTAAACAAATAGATGTAAATTGAAACCCATAGGGAAAAAATTTAAATAGATAAGTAAATAATTTGAGCAGAATTTAAAAAGATGGGGAAAATTTTTGAAAGATAGATAAATAATTTGAACAGATATATATAAATTTAAATAGATAGTAAAAAAAAAGTCAACAAGGGTAAAATTGAAAACAAAATGTCATTTAAAACTAACAAAAGGATTTTTCATCAAACTATTTCACAAAGGGTGGGCCTCTTACCAACAAAAAAAATATCCATTTGACCTAATGTCTTAGGCACTCCCTAAATTGGATTTATCACCAATTTTCTCCCCCTCAAAAAAAAAATGTACAAAAGTCTTGAAAAATTTCATTGAATACAACAAAATACGAAAATGTATCAAATTTTCATATCAGTTTGTATTTTTTGTATTTTGTGAATTTTGTAAAGTTTTTTTTTCCATAAATATATTTCAATGTATTTAGATTAGGTATATGTAAATAATAAAAATAAAAAATTTACATAAAATATTTAAAAAAATAATTAAAAACAAAAAAATAAAAAATTTAATTTTTTAAAAAGTTGACTTAATTTTCTGAAAGCAAACGTGGTGAATGCAACTCAAAACACTTAAACATGGAACAAAACATGCGTATGTCATGCAACAAAATTAGAGATGTTACAATACTTGTTTCCTTTAGGTGGTCAATCACATACGTCCACTAAGATGGAAATATGCCCTTTTCAGACCTACCAACTTCTATTCCCAAGAAATAACAAAGTTGACCAAGGTCCTTAACTTCAAATTCCCTAGAAAGATCAACCTTGAGGCTAGATATCTCAACTACATCATCACCAATAACAAACATGTCATCAACATACACAATGAGAATTGTAAACATGACTTCGTACATACCCAGCTTTGATCATTGTCCTGTGAAATCTACCAAACCATGCTCTAAGAGATTGCTTCAAGCCATAAAGAGCTTTCTTCAGCTTACATACTTTCCCTCACAGCTTTCGAACATCCATATATACTTCCTCTTCTAGATCTCTACGAAGAAATGCATTCTTCACATCCAACTAGTTTTAAGCTTCAACCTAGCATAGTTGCACAAGATGTAGTCACCTGAACAGTGTTCATTTTTGCAACTGGTGCAAATGTTTCATGGTAGTCAATGCTAGGTGTTTGAGTAAACCCCTTAGGAACCAACCTTGCCTCTTACCTTTCAATAAACTCATCTGCTTTCTTCATCACAGTAAACACTCATCATTTACACCCAACTAGCATTTTTTTTTTTTTTTTCATTGAAAGAAGTAACAAATTCCAAGTGTTATTTTTTTCCCAAAGCTTGCGTCTCCTCCACCATTACTTCTTTTCACATTGGTTCCACAATAGCTTCCTTGCAACCCTGAGGGATTGACATAGAAGACAATGAGGAAACAAAGGCTCTATGGGAAGGAGACAAATGATTATAAGAAACAAAGTTAGATATAGGATGTTGAGTACAAGACCAAACTCCTTTTCTATCAACTATCGACAAATCAATATTATCAATCATAGGATCAAAAGAGTAAAAGGGATACCGAATTCATTACCAAATTAGGAAGAAGAAACTGGACCAAAATATTGTAATTGGCATGAAGGATCATTAGGGGATATCTGCTCCTACTCCAACTAACTTCAGCCACAACAACTAAGTCTTCAAATTCTCTGTCTAATCAGTAATCATGCACACCTTGCTCCCCCTCATCACCATTATTTTTCTCCACCTGCTCTTCCGTATCACAGCTATCCTTCTCCCCTTCACACCTAAGATCAACAAACGATGGGAATGGCAACAAAGACACCTCCTCCGTGGGAAACTCTTCAATTATGATCTCCCCATGAAGAGATGACGTAGGGGGTGGAAAAAATGATCCAGACTACCAAAAAGTAACATCCATACTAATATAAGTCTTGCGTCTAGAGGGATGATAACACTTGTACCCTTTGTTGGTGGCACAGTACCCAATAAAGATATACATTTGAGAGCTCTAAAATCAAGTTTACCTAAGGAACAATGATAGGCGTTTACAAAGTGCACACAACCAAACAATTTATGAGGAATTGTATGCGCAGGTGTGGTGCCGAGAAAAAGATTTGGGAACACCCATATTAAATAGCAAAGATTGAGCAACCTCCAAGACATAACGGTTTTTCCATTCAGAAACATCATGTTGTGGTAGAGTATCAACACAACTAGTTTGGTGAATTATGCCATAATCTGTGAGATACACTCGAAATGCCCCATCCATATATTTAGTGTCATTTTCACTTTGAAGAACTCAAATCTTGGCATCAAATTAAGTAGCCACCATCTCATGAAAATTCTTAAAACGAGAGAAGACTTGACTTTTGGTATGCATAAGATAAACCCATGTGACTCGAGAATAGCCGTCAATAAATGTAACAAACCAACGATGTCCAGATGGTGAAACAATACGATTTGGACCTCAAACATCATAATGAACAAGCGTAAAGGGAGCAGTGCTTTTATTATTAATACTCATATAAGTTGAGCATGTATGTTTGGATAACTCACAAGCATCGCACGATTAAAAAAAAAAAAAAATTGATTACACTACTTATCTAGAGAAGGAAATATTCTTGTTAAAACACCAAAAGATGGGTGACCTAGTTGCCTATGCCACTATCAAGTACTGAGTTTGTAGAGCTTGACCAATCGAAGGTTTGGTAGAAGAAATTGAAGAACCACCTTCTAACAGATATAACCTCTCATGAACTCTACCATAGCCAATCATTATCCCCATGTCTAGTTCTTGAAAAACATAATCAGGAAAAAAAATATGACTCTGCAATTCAAAGACTGAGTGATTTGACTAATGGATAAGAGATTATGGGAAAAATTAGGAATATGAAGCACAAAAGAGAGTGTTAATATTAGAGAGGAAGAAGAAGAAGAGAAGAAGAATGAGAGAGAATTGCTCAAGACGGTTGGAGAAAAAGTGTTCCTCAAAAACATAGGGTTCTCCTCTTAGACTCTAGTATTTATAATAATAAACATAATTACAAAAGTACTAAAATAATCCGAACGCTTAACACTCCCTCTTAGTTGGTGCAAATATATCTGTCATGACTAACATGCAACAAATGGGGTGAAAGATCTTACTATTAAGACCTTTAGTAAATATATCAGCCAATTGGTCTCCATATGTTTGAGTAAATCCCTTGGCCACTAGTCTTGCTCTGTACCGTTCAATTGTCTCATCTACTTTCTGCTTAATAGTGAACACCCACTGATTTTTTTCCCCTAGAAAGAGGAACCAACTCCCAAGTGTTATTCTTGCTCAAAGTTTGGGTCGCTTCTACCATAGCTCATTTCCACTTAGGATCATCAATAGCTTCTTTCCAACCCTGTGGGATACACACAGAAGACAAAGACGAAAAACAAGCACGATATGTAGGAGACAATGAATCATATGACACAAATTTAGAAATGGGGTGTTAAGTACAAGCCCAAACCCCCTTTCCAAGAGCAATAGGAAGACTCAAATCATTAATAGTTAGACTGTCAACAACTGGTGGAGAAATAGACTAAGGGTCATTACCTGTAGAGTTAGTCAAAACAGGATGTAGAACTGGCACAAGGGATGATGATTGACCTGGTGGCACAAGAGAAGTCGGTTCTTGCTGACACCGTGAATAAGTCTTAAGATCAGCTCTGTCCAAATAGCCACTAATGTCAGGTTCTCCATCAACAAAACTCTGAGGCTTTCTCTCACCACAAATAACAACCAACTGACTAGGAAGTAAAAATGATGACTCGTGCTGATAAGACATCTCATTCGCAATCTCATCAGTAATACTCTTCCCCTGGGGAGATGGCGGAGGAGAAGTAAAAAAGGACTCAGTCTCACTAAGGTGACATCCATATTCACTTACACTTTACAAGTGTGAGGATCATAGCATTTGTAACCTTTTTAAGTAGCAGAATAGCCAATAAAGACACAACACATAGCCTTAGGATCAAGCTTCCCACGAGTATGAGGTTGCAGATGAACAAAACAAACACCCCAAAACCCGAGGAGGAAAAGAAGAGGTGGGATAAGCAACAAGAAGTAGTTCAAGAGAAATTTGGAATTAGAGGACACTGGAAGGCATACAGTTGATAAGATAAGCAGCAGTAAGAACAACATCACCCTAAAAAGACTTAGGGACATTCATGCTAAACAAGAGAGAGCGCGCAACTTCAAGAAGACGGTCATTCTTGCATTCGGCAACTCCATTTGGCTAAGGAGTACCAACATAACTTGTCTGATAAAGAATGCCATGCACCTCGAGGTGTGCCCCAAAAAGCTCTATCAACATACTAAGTCCCATTATCACTCCGAAGAATTTTGATTTGAGCATTTAAAAGATTGGTCACCATTTTATGAAAAATTTGAAAGCAAGAAAACACTTCACATTTAGTTCAGAGCAAGTAAATCCAGGTCACACGGGAAAAACAATCAATAAATGTAACAAACCACCGATACTCAGAAGTAGAAACCATAGGAGAAGGACTCCGCACATCGGTATGAATAAGCATGAAGGGAAAAGTATTTCTTTTATTAATTGAAGGATAACAAATACATTTATGCTTTGCAAGTTCACAAGCATCATAACCAAAATTATTTCTTAGACAATCACAAACTAAAGAAGGAAAAAGCTTCTCTAAAATACTAAAAAAATGATGACCCAAACGACGATGCCACTGATGGAGGAGATAAAGGGAGAAGCTAGTAGTTTGAGATAACAAAGGTAAAGCAGAAGGAACAACATCCATAAAGTACAATCCACCTTGTGCTCTACTATTGCTAATCATTTTTCCTATAGCCAGTTCTTGAAAGACATAATGAGTAGGAAAAAAGGTCACCGAGCAATTTAGAGAAGTAATAAGTCTACTAATAGAAAGTAAGTTAGTGGAAAAATTAGGAACATGAAGCACAAATGATAGAGAGAAAGTAAAGAGGATATAGAGGATAAACCCTAAACAATGAATCGAACCCTTGCCAGATACAGAGAATAAAGTGCCATCAGCCACTCTGATCTTATCTCACTTAGAACAAGGAAAATAAGAATAGAAAAGACTAAAGGCACATGTCATGTGGTTGGTAGCACCGGAATCTATAATCCAAGGAGATGACAAAGTGGTACTAAGTGCACTAGCAGGAATACTTATGTGAGCAAAGTTAGAAGAAGGAGTTGTGGTTGGTGAAGAGTCAAGCTAAGCCATCAAATGCTAGAGAGTGTGTAGCTCATTCTAAGAAAAAGTACTAGTATCACCAATGTCACTAGGGGTGCTAGTAGTAATCTTTGACACATGGGCTTGAGGACAAGCTCCACTACCACGGCCTTGAGTGGGATGACCATTCAATTTCTAACAGTGCTCCCGATCATGTTTGTACGTCTCACGATAATCACACTTCAACTTAGCTCGATCAATAGATGAATCCTGACTGCCAAACTAAGGCTGACAAGGCTGGGTATCTCGTGGTGAAGGAGCAACATCAAAGTAGGACGATCCTGATTGGAGGGATGCACCATAGCACTTCATCAACTCTCCTCTTTCTGGACAAGAGCAGAAGCTTCGCGCAAGGTGGGAAACGGAGAACGACCCAACACTTGAACACAAATCTGATCATACTCCAAATTAAGGCCAACAAGAAAGTCGTAAACTCGCTTCTTTTCCACGTCTGTTGAAACAAAGAAGCATCATTAGAGTAAACAACTTGGAAGCTCTGATAATAATCAAGTTCCTATCACAAGCTACTCAACTCAGCATAATATATTGCCAAAGATCGATCCTTCTTATCCATACCCCGAATCTTCTTCCTCTACTCATAAGCCTGTGCATTATTACCCTTTTGAGAGCACATCTGTGACGCAACTGTCCAAATTTTATGACCATTGTCCAGTAACAGGACATTCCAAATAATAGAAGGCTGCACAGAGTTGATCAACTAGGTCATAACCAAAGCATTTTCTGAAATCTATTGGGTACGTAAATTACCATCATCAACAGGTTCTTTTTGGGTTCCAGTACTATAACCAGTCAAACGACGAGCGACAATAGCAAGAACGTAGGAGGGGGACCAAATCAAGTAGTTGGTAACATCAACCTTATCAGGACTAATTTGAAGAGAGGGACTCTCACCAAGAGTCATAACACGACTCAGTACACTCCCATTGCCCTTAGGTATCTAACTCTCGCGTTCAACCATGTGATGAATGAAATAGGATGCAAAATCTCCAGCAGGATATCAAAGAAATCGAGAAACAAACCCAACTAAAGACAACAACTCACCACTAGAGGCTGAAACAGTGCAAGGCCACACAAGCGGAACGATCAACAAGAGGCTGCCAAACTGAAGCAAACCATACCAAACACGAATAAACTCATAGAAACCTCGAAAAACCTTCAAAGCAGGACCACCAAACCCCTCTACTGTGGCAGTCGGCTCCCAAGGATGAGGGAAGCAGGGAAAATTCAGGCTGAAACAGGTCCAAGGAGGGATTTCGAAAAAACAGCCAGTTTTTCCAAAAATTCAATGGAAAATGAAAAAACAACCAATCAGTGGACAAAAAATTAAAATAAAATCATGGGAGGAAAGCCCATCAAATTTTGATTTTTTGTTTTTTTTTTTTTGGGACACAATGCACAGAATAATGAAAAAAGGGAGAAAAGAAAAAGAAATCTTCAAAGAGGAAGATGAAGCTCTGATACAATGTTAATATTAGAGAGGAAGAAGAATGAGAGAGAGAATTGCTCAAGACGGGTAGAGAAAAAGAGTTCCCCAAAAACATAGGGTTCTCCTCTTAGACTCTAGTATAGTATTTATAATAATAAACATAATTACAAAAGTACCAAAATGACCCTAACACTTAACAGAGAGTGGTAAGGATACAGAACAACAAAAAAAAAACTTGTCAGAAACAGATGACAAAGAAACATCTGCCACCCTAACCTTATGCTTACCAAAGGATGGGGTATAAGTATGGAAAGAACTGGAAGAACCTGTCATGTGGTTAGTAGCACCAAAATCGATTAGCCAAGGAGCAGAAACAATGCAAGAATTATAAGCACAAGCATGGATATCTGTTTGGGCAAAATGGAATGAGGAGGATTACTATCATGGGTAGTAGGAGAAGTCGTGGCTGAAGTGAGGCAGAATGTGAGTCAAGCTTGGTCATCAAACATCTGAGAGTTTGCACCTCTTCTTTTGAGAGAGAACCAGCATCAATGCCATTGGATGGAGATAAGTCCTCGGGCACCTTTGACAAGTGAGCATGTGATCTAGTTGGTTTTGTCCGACCTCCACGTCCTCGTTTAGGATGTCCATTTAGCTTCTAACAATACTCCCCGAGTGTGCTTTGCCTTGCCACAATAGTCACACTTGAGCTAGTCTTTATGATCAACCCCGAGATGGTCCGCCTCATGTATCCCAAGATAACAAAATAGCTGCTAAGGCTGACCAATCCTGTGGAATAAAATGTATCATTGAGGTCCTCCTACATTCCTCCTGCTAAAAAACAGATGCATATGCTTGCCTCAATGTAGGAAAGGAGTTTTGACCAAGAACTTGAGCATGAACCTGATCGAACTTCATATTAAGCCCAACCAAAAAATCATAACCCACTCCTCATCAATTATTTTCTGAAACTTAACAGCATCAGATGGACACTCTGCTTGGAAAGCCTAATAATAATCTAACTCTTGCCAAAGATATTAAGCTTTGCATAGTTCTTGTTGACAGTTATATCTCGTCGTTTCGTTCCATGAACCTTCTTGCGTAGTTCATAGACTTGAGCGTCATTACCCACTTGTGAATAAGTCTGAGCAATGGTATTCCAAATCTTACATGCTGTATCATGGAGTAAAAAACCACGAGTAATAGCTGGTTGCATAGAAGTAAGTAGCCATAACATTACCAAGTAATTCCTTGAACGCCATTGACTACACAAAGGACCATTTGTGGTTGGTTCCTTCGTTTCTCCCATAATATATCCAGTGAGGCCTCGAGCAGAAATTGATGAAGCACAAGAACTTGACCAAGACAAATAGTTGTTGCCATCCAATTTAAAAGGACTTATCTGAAGAGAGGGGTTATCACCAACAGTCCGGACTAGACTCAGCCCATTCGACCCAACACTAGTAACACTAGTACTAGTTGTTTCTGACATGTCCACAAATCAGAGGTAGCACAACCATAATATAGATATATTCAGAGAGAGAACCCACAACACAGCGAACCAAAAAATGTGTCACAGCCCAAGCCTAAATGCTATCAATGAAAAGAAGTAACCCAAAACTTGTACTACACAATAGAGCAAAAAACCTGCAGAAATAGAGTCAAGTAACATACTGTCAAGGGACAAACAACAGCTTCCCTGACACAGTTTGAGCCCAAAGAAACATGTTGGTTTGAGTCAAAACCCTTAGAAGATGTCCAAGTCGTCACCCAAGGAAGAGATATGGTGCAATCAATCCTCCAAAAACTCCTCCAATAGGTAGACCAGAAAAAAAAAATTATGAAATATCCAAAAAAACATTTGAAAAATAAAAAATCCTACCAAATGACTCAAAAAACAATTCAGAAAAATAGCATGGTACTCAGGAAGAGAAGACAAATCCAATGGTGTAAGCCGGAATTACTAATGTCGTGATTGTGCTGAGGTCAACCCTTTGATTAGCTCTGATATCCACAAATGTTATAGGTTGTAGTGACAATGAAAATGGTTATGGATTGGCTCTAATGCCAAGTTAGAAGTAGAAGAGAGAAGAAGAGAAGAGAGGGAGGAGAAATGTAATACATAAAATAGGGTTTCTAGAATGAGATACAACTCCTCATCCCTAGACCTAGGTATTTGTATTAAATAGTCTGAGAAATTACAAGAGTGCCTGGAATGAAATAAAATAAACAAAACAAACCCCTATACTAAACTCTAATAAGCTCTTATTCCAATTTTTAGCCATAAAACCTAATTAAAATCAGCCCGAAAAGTTCACTGGTATTGCTATCACTACTCGTCCTGCATCAAGTGCAAAGTGTCCAATGAAAAGTACACAGATGCCACATCCTTATCAATGTGTCTGGTGTTCGACACGTGTTTGATTTATTTTTTTAGAAGAGTCCATGTAACATCGCCTAGCCCTAATCCTAAAATTTATAGGTCAAGCTTTCTGTTGGCTTTAAGGCAACTTAACCTAATGTCCACAACTTATTCTCTTGAAAAGGCTTAGTCGCCGTACAATTTTGCATTGTGCTTTCTTAAAAGTTCTCATTTCTCAATAGAATAGAAGCATCATGTAATAAAGGAGAAGATTGGTTTAATGATAAACTATCACCTAAGTCGGGCTTGATAAAAGGTGGATGCCAATTAGGCACAAGGCAAAAACATGTAGTTTAGCACTAATTTATTTCATGTTTTAAATACAATAATCTTGATATCACAATTTATGTAACATTTCAGAAATCAATTCAAAAAAAACATAGAAGAACAATATTGAAAGTAATATTAGTTAGTGCTGTCAGTATCTTACGATTCACAATGCATATCTTACGATTCCATATTTTAATAGAGAAATCGATACATATCATCAATATGTATCTTAAGTTAAATGTATATTACGATACATATATAATACATAATGTAATATATGATACAGATACATGATATGATATAGACGATATATGAATACTTAAATTTTCTTCAGCAATTTTTAAAAAAAAAAGAAAAAAATTATTGAACTTATTTTATGTAAATTAGGCCTGGTTTGGGGTGATCTATTTAAGACAAAAAGTCAAAAAGTTACTCCAAAATCCAAAAATACATCACTATTCACCTAAAAAAAAAATAATAATAATAATTTCAGAACTGTCAAAGGACACGATGGACGAAAGGCGGGAGAAGTGCAGTGGCGGTCAGAGAAAGAAATGGTTGGGTGTGATTAACACACACGCTGTTTAACTGTGGAGGCTATCACGGGTCCCGTTTGATAATCTGAACCGTTAAATATGTAGAACTCATCGAGTACTATATGTCTGCAAAAATCACATTGATCGGATATCGGTAACTATATGATCGGATCATTATGTATGACAAATGGATGGTGTTATAATTAATGATTGAAAAATAAATATATCGATCAAATAGCTATCGATATCCGATTAACGTGATTTTTATAGGTATATAGTGTTCGACGAGTTACACACATTGACGGTTCAGATATTAAATATGGGACCCGTGACCCTACTGGACCAAACAAAACCGTCCAAAACTTTGTACAAAAATTACCCAATAATTTTGAACCCCAAATACACGGCTGCCGATTGTACTGTGGGGCCCACCTGTCACTATTCATCTCTTACACACTCTTTTTATACAATTTTTTAATACACATTTTTTCAAAAAAATCCAAAAGTTAACCCAAACCTCCATATTTTTTTCTCAACTTTTTTAGTCCAAAAAGACAAAAAGTGCACTTTTTTAGTACACCCCAAACCAGCCCTATCATCATCAATATGTATCTTAAGTTAAATGTATATTAGGATACATATACAATACATAATGTAATATATGATACAAACGATACATGAATGCTTAAATTTTCTTTAGCAATTTTGAAAAGAAAAAAAAAATTTTATTGAACTTATTTTATGTAAATTAATATTATCATATATTTTCATTAACTTGTTAAATTTTTTTTTTTTTTTTTTTTTTTTTTTGCTATAGACAAACTTTTCAAGAATTTAACGTTGTAAATTGAATATTAAAACCTAAATGGTTAGTTAAGGCAGTATTTATACATATTGTAGTTCCACTCTGCATTTTATATGCATTAAGCATTGAGAATTATACATTTTATATGAATTTTATTTTTCTAGGAAACTTACTTTTACAATTTTAAGGATTATACATTATTTACTGTCTTGCTCTTGCAGGATATTTGTGTTTGCTATAACTATATTTGTTTTTCTTTCCTATTTTTAAATATGTTAAAGTATCTTGCAATACACGATATGACACATGATTCAGAAAAAAATAAAAATAAAAATAAAGAAGAAAAGAAAAGAAAAACGATATTTGATTCGTATACCGATTTGACAACTATGATATTAGTTACTTCATTTTATCCTCTCTCTTTTTTTCCCCATTTATCTAAGGGCGATTTTTTTTTTTTTTTGCATGTTATTGGATTGGGATAGTTAGGTTGAGAAATTTTGTATTGGCTCAAAAAGGAGTAAGAGTAAGAGTAGGAGAAAGTAGGAGTAGGAGGTTTTCTTTTGGTAAACTTTTAAAATATAACAGTCCTCTAAGATGATTCATATGACTGCAGACTCCCCAAAAAGTGCTTTACTTCCTGAATTTTTCTGTTATGTGAAAAATAATGCTTAAATCTTAAGCAAGGCCCATTTTATTTACCAAAACTGAGTTAAAAAAAGTCTTGAATATTCTTAATTTCCATTAAGTCTCTTGTTGTTCAGATGTATTTGGACAATTGCTTTTTATTCCAATTTTTTTGACATTGTCTAAAAGTGGACAATACGATGACCAACCAAATTTTGGTTACTTCTAAAATTCTTTTTAGAAAACTCTTTTATTAAAAAGTTAAAAGTGTTTGCACAGAACCTTAGCGATCTTGCAAAGTCAAGAGAAACAACCAGTGGTAGTCTCTATACAAATAGGTTAGAGTTAGAATTGTTCCATTTGCAAGGTGATTGCTAGAGATTTTAGTCTTGGTGATCCTACACACAATCACTAAAAGATTTACAATTTGCAGCATTCTGTCATTCATATGATTATACATAGCTCTTTAATGCCAATGTTGCACAATTTATAGGAGGGCCGTTCATGTTGGAGTGTTTGATATGCATTGTTGGGCCCCTTAGCAACTTAAGCTTTTTGGGGTCTTGGTTTTCTGTTTTCCCATTTGCATGTTGTTTCTGCATATTCACGGGCAATATGGGGCTTATTCACTTTTGAGTAATAAACCCAACTTTCCTTCCAATTTTCATTATACCTCCTCTACCTATGATGCTATCTTATTGCAGCAGTTTCACTCGAATGCCTGATATGGAGACTCAGACCAATCCCATAGACCGAACTGTGGCTCATCTGCTCTTTCACAGACCTGCAGAATTGTCAGGAAAACATCCCGAGACACCAGAATCACCAGTAGTATCTACTAAGCTCCCCAATGAAAGAAACACTAGTGGTTTACTGAGCTTGCCAAGAGGATTCTTTCCTGATAATTACAAAAGTAAACATAACCTGTCATATACTGCTGGATCAAAAAATCCTCACTTATTTGCTGAAGGGGATCATTCTAAAAACAGTTCCTGCATCGACACTTCTGAGAATGCATCAAACAATGAAGCAGCAGATGCAGGATGTATGGAGATTGAACTGTCTCAATGATTGAAAAGCTATATGAGGGTAATTCCTTTATCTCTTCGATACATTTTGATTTGCATTTCAATATTCACCCAACAAAAAAAATGAAGATTTGCATTTCAATCATGATTTTACAGATTCACTGATAATGAGGTTTTCTTTAATGACCAGCTGATTGGATCTTCATTGAGCGCAGGTCATGATGATGGCCTAAAAACCATTTCCAGAAAATAGACTTTTTCTTGATATATGCAAGAAGTATGCGTGCGTGGTTTACAATTTTTGTATCTGTCTCCTTTTTGAAAAAAACAAAAAACTACGCTTCCAATCCCCATCAGACCGACTCTCCAGATGACTCTGTGTTTTAATGTCCTCGCTAAGTCTGTGGAAGGGTGATGCTGCTTCAACTTGATGAGCCCTTGTCTTCGTGCACTAATCCGTTCCATTCCCGTAGTTCTTACTGGGTCCTTGTTTGCAAAACTTGTATGGTAACAAGTTAGGTTTATGTTTTGGTGTGTGCGCGCGCGCAGGGCTCTGTGTGTGGCTGTGTATGTGCAATGTGTATGCATGAAATAGTTGGTTCTTGCTTGTTGATATGTTATGTTAGAAAGGTTTTTTGGTTTTTGACCATATAATGTCAGTACCCCCCAAGAAATAACTACTTTTAGGCTCCGTTTATTTTGACGTAAAATATTTTTGTCAAAAATAGTAAAAAGTAAGTAAAATATTTTTGTTTTATTTTCTCAAAAATGACTTTTAAAAATTTCATAAGTCAATTTTTACAAAGTTGACTCTCTCACTCACTATTTTTTTAACACATTTAGCATTTTCAAATCAATATTTTAACTCACTAAAAAGTCATAAATAACACTCTATTGAATCAAAATTTCTCTTTTAAGTAATAAAATATTTTTGTTTCAAGTGAACCAAACACCGAAAAATAAAAACAAAAAAAAAATTTCTGTGTAAAATTAATTTGCAAGAAAAATATTGTGTGTGTAAAATAACATTCTCATGATAGTGATAGTGGTATCTTCATCTTCAGTATCAAATTATTCAAATAAAATGTTAGATTACTCTACAACTTTACTTTATTAAACTGACATGTACTGCTGGTTTTTGTGGTTGAGTACGAGGAATTTCTGTTTTTTTTTTTTTTTTTTTCTTTTTCTGCTGGTAAGGAAATTTCTATTGTTCTGGTTACAGTAATAAAAACTATTGAAAGGTGGTTAGTGTAATTGCAGGAGCATAAGTTTTGTTTCTTTCACTGAATTGCCAAATTACATTAAGGGGTTGTTTAGAATGACCTAAATAAGTGTATTTTTTGTCTTTTTACGAAAAGATGTGCAGAAAAGTAGAGAAGTGATGTGATGAAAAAAAGATAAAAAGATGGATTATTTTGGTGTTGCCAAACTTGGCCTAAGTACTAGTGTCGTCCAAAAACTTCAACAAACACTTACCATTTCCATATTCTCTCACTCTCTCCCCCTCCCATACTTCGGGAGTTCTGGTCTCCTCGACATGAGATATACTCGGTTGCTCTGCATAGATTGTGTATTGGTTGGTAGATTCTGTGTGTTCCCTTGGGCTGTTTTTATGCAATAATAATAACTATTGTTTCAGGTTAAGTACCATTTAGGCAGAGTACATATGAAGAGTAACTTTAGCAAAATTAGAAACAAGGATGATGACGAAGTACAACTTGATGGGCATGAAATTGAAATGTCAATTATTGATTAATTCTTTATAGTCAAGGAAAAGTCTACAAGAATGCGGTTTTAAGGTATGATATATGAATAATTATCAATCATTGGATTTGTATAAGACACTATCTTGATCATTAATGAGTAAATGATTAATACCTGGTTGGAAGCTAAGAGTATTTTTAATAAAAATATATATGACATTAGCTTATTATTGTAACATGTCACAATTGCTATTTATTGTCAGAGTACCTTTTTTTTTTTTTTTAAATGTGCGCACGGGGTAAGTACTGTGAAAGAACTTGCTACTCTTTAAACTCACATTTTCGATAAATTTTTGTATGCCGATAGGGTACATGTCATGTGGTACCTCCTACTATTGTGATTGGCTTTAACAGTAAGGTCCATTACATTTATGTTAAGTGTTTGGAGAATAATAGTGGATATATACATTTGTAATTAACAAAAAGTAATGTCACATGGTACCCTATTGGCATACAAAAATTTCTCCACATTTTCTATTGAAAATGACATCTTCAAGAGATTATTGGTTGAAAATGTAGCAAGTAATACCTAGAAAATTGTGTTAAATTAATAACACACTATATTTGGCTACTTCCACCTCATATTTTGTATATTTCTTGAATTATTATTTGACACACCATAGCTGGCTTCTTCCACCCCACATTTTGTTTTGTTTTTTTGCCTTTTTCTTTTTGGTTTTTTTTAAGACACAATATAAAGTGTAAGAAATAAAGTGTATAGTGTTATGTTATTTAAGAAATATATATTTAAAATTGAAATTAAAACTCATAAATTTAGAGTTTGGAATAAATTTATAATTAAATTTTATTAACAACAAAATAAATATAAAGTTAATTTTAAATGTTTTTAAAAATTTAAAATCCAGATTATTTGGATATAAATATATTTTTATAAATATAAATCTACAATATTTTGAAGTATTAATGGAAAATAAAATAATTAAGAGTAACTTTTTGATTATTTGAAGTATTTTAGTAACTTTTTGATTTTTTACGAAAAGATGTGCAAAAAAAATAGAGAGGGTGATGTGACAACTTATAATGACTTTTTAGCTAAAATGTATAGTTGACAAACGAGGTCTCAGTGAGGCCCGCTTAGTAATTTTTAAGTTTAAATTATTTTCGTTTTAGCTATTGAATCTGAATATAAATTAAATTTAATTTTTGGGTTTTATTTGATTAGCCTACACTTAATTATTTTGGCACATTTATCTATACCTATCTATCTATATATTATATAAGCAAAATGGGATTTCTAACCTATAAGGCCTATAAAAACTCCAAGTTTTTGGGTGAATAATAAAAACTCCAAGTTTTCAATCCAAATTTCATAATTTTTTGATTTTTAAAAATTTTAAAAAAAAATCTATTGGCTAGCCCTTATTCAAGCAAAAATAAATAAAATAAAGTAAAATAAAAATTAATATACCTTAATTTATAAATTTCAAATGAAAAAGTATATCAAATCTAAAGAAAATAAAAAATATACTAATCTATTTCAAAATTCAATTTGAGAGTCACTAAATATGAAAAGTAATCTATTAATTTAAATTTAAAATTTACACAATATAAATTTAAAATTATAATCATCTATCCCATGATTTATAAGTTTTAAATACAAATTTAAAATTATCATAATTAACTCACAATTTTTGCTTACATTGAGATTATTTATATATTTATATATTTTACAAAAGAATGCTTTTAAGAAGAGATATTATGAGAGTTTTAAAATTTCATGCAAAATCTATATACTATTATAATTGTAAAACGCTATTATCTTATTGAAGTTGAAAATTGCAAAAAAAAAATTATTTTTTATTTATTTTGATTTTGTTTAATTTTTGTTAATATGTGTCACAATATAATTGGTCTATAAATTAATTTTATATTCTTAAAATAAAATTTTAAATTTAGATTCTTCCTTAAATTATCTTACTAGAATAAAATCAATATTCATTCCTTAATTTATACATCTTTTATTAAATTATAAAACAAAATTTTAAATTTCAATTCTTTTTTAAATTATGTTATTACAATTAGAATGAGATTAATATTCACATGTGTCACAATGATGTATCATAATATTCTTGGTCTAAACATAATATGTTATTAAATACATGTATTACAACATTTTATAACAAAAAAATCTCAATTTCATCACCAAAGAAAAACTAAAAAATTGTCACATGTTGATCATTGCTAAGGAAATTATTTCATCGCAATAAGGTTTAAAGGTGACAAAAATTTTTGTCTTTGTAAGTTGGTCATTACTGAGGAAATACATTTTGTCGCAATTACATGTATAAGTGACGAATATTTTTGTCTCTAATAGCTAGATAGCAGCAATTAATTTCATTACAATAAAATGTATAGGGGCAATAAATTTCATCACAAAACTTGTTTTTCATGCCGGATATATATTTTATATTTCAATTTAAATTGTTATTTCACAAATATCTCTGCTCATATTCCAAGCCTGTAAAATGTACTAACAAATCCACTAGTAAAGCCTTTAATTAAAAACACTCATTTTTTTTCAATGATTATTCCTTGAACAATCTGAAATGAATCCCAGACAAACTACACAAACACAGTCCACCCTCTGTAAGAACATGTCAATGACTTCAAACTGAGCCGACAAGAAGCAATCAACATCATGAAACATAGGACATCGAATATGAAGTTGTCTACGTATCCTCGTGATGAGAATTAGGCTTTGTGTAGTTCTCATAGGGTTCACTTGGGTTTGTGCTGCAATCCACTTTTTTAGTGATTTTTCTTTCATTTCATGCATTTGACCATTTTTCAGTTTAAATTTGTTATTTTTTTAAAAAAATAAAACTTGATTTAAATGAAAATTGGAACCCAAAATTGATCAAATATGTAAGCCGATTGCCTACTTTCCTATTTGAAAATATATTTTTTTAACCAAATTTGAGGGTCTTAAGCTTGATGTGTACGGAAATTAGGGGCTTTTTTTGGGCTTTTTTGAGCCAACTTATGGCTTCTGGCTTTTGAAAAGCTATTTTAGACTGTTTGGTTAAACTTATTTCAAACAGTTTCTGATTCTAACAACTTATTTTAAGTCAAAAAAACTGATTCTGAGAAACTGCTCACCCCTTGCTTCTAATTGTCAGCTTCTGCTGTGAACGTACTGTTATACTCTTAGATTTTTTTATTTTATATTTTTTAAAAAATAGAAAAAGATATAAATGGACTATAAAATATTATTATTATTATTTATGAGAAATGTAGACAAGTAGTGAATAATAAAAAATAAAAATTAATTGAAAAACACTACTCAACAACTTAAATCTATAATCCAACAACTACACCAAAAGATTAACAGTTTCTGATTAAAGTCATAATATATAATTTGTTAAGCTATTATTTATAATCTGTTTTAACAGCTACACCAAACGGGGCCATGTGGCCCACTAGACCCATTAGTTGTTCAATAGTGTTTTTTATCTTTAGGAAGCACCAATCCAAGTCTTATGACCGATGAAAATGGAGTGTCTGCATACCTATTACCCTTTCAACAACATGCCCTAGCAAATTAGCCATTCTAAAACCCAAAATTTGGATTTTCCCCAAACAAACCACTAATAAAAATAATAATAAAACAATTTAAAAATAAAAATAAAAATTGGTCCTTACCTAAATTTTCAAGGATGTACTTCAAAAAAAGCATCACGTCAAAGTGGCTTAGGGTTTTTCCAGAAAAAGCATCCCCGCATAATGGATTAGGGTTTTGGGGTGCTGTTCATTGAACGTCAAACACTTGGTCTTCTCCATTGCATGTAAAACATCATTAGGAGTGCTCTTTGTACAGTGCGTCCAGATCCTCTAGAGTTTTCATATAGTTTGTCAAAATGGCATCAATTTTGTCAAGGGTTTAAAAAATATTTAAGAATTTTTTTAAAAAAAAAAAAAAAGGAATAGAGTTGCAAAGATGCACTGCCTGCCCACTCTAGCGATGCATTCGGCCAACGAAGCCATCTCCAGTATGCCACTCATCTTCCTTCTTCTCCTCCCACTTCTCCCACCATTCGCAACCTCCCTTCTATCATCCTCTTCTTCTTCCTTTTCTTTCCCTCATTTCCAAAACCATAGATTTGGAAACATCACCCTCCCAAAACCATCAATGCCTCAAAACCCAAATCGCGATGTCGTCAATTAGGAAAGAGCTTGGTGGCGACAATTACAATGAAGGGTTTGCAGAGGTCAGTGCTAGCGATTGCAAAAAAGATGGGGGCATCAAGGTTTTGTTTGCACAGGGTAAAGAGAGGAAGGAAAGATGGAAGGGGTAGAGGAGAGTCAGATGGGAGCGGAGGATGGGCACCCTCTGTAAACCGTAAGATTTGAGAGAGGAAGAAGAAAACGAGGAGGAAGAGGAAGAGGAAGAGAGAAGCGTTAGAGTGAGTTGTCTCTACTGTAATCATTCTGCTCTGTTATGTTCTGTTTGTTTTTTTTTAACCCTAAAGCAAAACGACATCATTTTATTCAAAATGTGAATAAAACGACCCCGTTCTGAAAAACTACAAGAAAACTCTAGAGAATCGCTTGTATAGTGGGTGGCTAAGGTTTGTATTGAAGAAGGAAAAGAATTATC
The DNA here is from genome assembly GCA_025200525.1 of Camellia lanceoleosa. Classification (NCBI taxonomy): domain Eukaryota; kingdom Viridiplantae; phylum Streptophyta; class Magnoliopsida; order Ericales; family Theaceae; genus Camellia; species Camellia lanceoleosa. Next base: position 100,535,535 of record CM045760.1, read on the forward strand.
AAATGAAGTATTTTCACACAATATTAGAAGCATTCAAAACTTAAGAATGCTAATGTTTATTCCTGTGCTCTCATTGATTTTATAACTAAGGGTATTGGAATAAAAAAGAGAGGCAGTCATCATATTTTTAATTTTAATTAATCATTTATTTTTGTAATCTTTTCTATGGAAACGTTATAATATTATATATTTTTTAACAATGGCTGTTTATCTATACAAATTCAAATGATACAACTTCCACTCTAAATGTGAAGGGTGACAGTGATAAATTTGAAATGTAAGGGTGTCAGGTGTATTTTTGTCAAACGTCAAGGGGCATCCAGGATTTTTACTCCTAAAACAAATATAAAAATCCATGCAAAAATAGTTCTTTGTAGTGCCTAAAAGTAAAACTAAAAATATTGTCCAATCTCTAGTCTCCACCACGGCATTATAGTAGATTAATGAGTCACATTGCAAGGTTCAGTGACTGAATTCAAAAAAATTTCCTTATAGTTCCCAATTATAAACACACTTCAACAACTAACGGACGCCACCATGAGACGAGCATATCTTTAACCAATACATAGGAAAACCCCTACTCCGTACCCCCTACCTCCTACCATTGCAGAAATCACATATTATCTTCCCCGCTGCTCATGCAAGCCATGGACAAGCAAAGAGAGTTTGCCTCAAATCCATGAAGAACATATGACCAGAAGACTACAGGGGCTACTGCTGCTGCTATTGCTAGTGCTACTACTAAAAGAAACTAATCTACTACTTACTAATAGTACCCTATATGGTAAAATAAAGTCCTAGAAGAAGAAGAGGACAATTCACTGTTCTTTCCAAATCCTTCCAGTTACCCTAAGCTTTAGTTCTTTCCGATCTCCTCCAGAGAAGAAGAGGGCCATGTTGCGTTCGATGATGAGACCATCAAAGCTATCACGAACCTTGCGGTGGCTGTCCCTTATGCTTCTAGGGACCCCATGCCAAACCATCTTCCTCCCGTTTCCTCCAACCTCTAGACTGTAGCTGTAGTTCTTTGCCTCATTATCATCACCCATGAACCGCAGGAAAGCTATGTACACAGGAGCCATCCCAAGCTGGAATGCTTCAAAATGTAAACAAAAATACTGCCCAAAGCAACTGAAAACCTGGAGATTGAATCCGGTGACATGATGAACATTCATTCAAACAGAGATGGGATGGCCGTAAGACAATTGAACTGGTAACTACATGAAAGAAAGCAATGATGTTTAAGTCATACCGTAAGCATCCATGTTGCATTCTCAACTTCATGAGGCTTTGATTTGACATAACGATGGTTAAAAGTACTGCCAGTGTGCATGTCAACTTTGTGATCATCTTTCAAATGGGCCACCAGGTACGGAATATCACCGATGACTGTGCACTCTGATCCAGCATAAGGGCAGTTATAGGGTCTGAATACACATTGGGATTCATGTTTTAGCTTGTTGTAATATGGGTAGATCCCCATGCACCCAAAGCTCTTATATTTACAAGGAAGTTCAAGAGATGCAGCCACCTTCTCTAAAGCTAGACATCTTATGTTGCCAAGTTCATGCCTGCAAGTAGGGCACCGGTTGTGCACCCTGGGCTTGCACCCAGAGCATAATGTGTGACCATTTGAACACTGAAACCAAAGGGACAAAAAACAGCAGTACAGTAAGAAATAGTACAAAAAATATTCTATAGGACATACAAAAAAGACAACTTCTCTGGAAACTTATTCTTTAAGGAGTAATAAGCGTGCAGCAGTTGAACTAAGCAAAACCCCATTGTTTTTTGAGGATTAATCTTGGATAACATCTCATCATAATCAATCTATTGATATGTTGAAATAAAAAAATATCTATGTAATGAATCTCAACTGTCACGGGTAAGGCTTCACTATCAAAAGCCATGCTTTGCACAGATAACTCATACCCCTATTAAAATAAATAAATAAATAAACAAAATAAAAGAACAAGGCGAGCGAGTTGGTGGGGGGAAAGAGAGAGAGGAACCAATATTCTCTCAAACTGCTCCTCAATTGCTTATAACATACGGCTCCATTAACATTTAATTTGAAGCATTCTTTTAAAGTTGCAACCATTGGGCACCAAGTCAAAAGCCACTACAAACCAAACAGTTGTACAATGGAATTATCTTCTTTTCATACCAACCATACTCAGACATTCGGTTTGGCTTGGACAAATAGTTGTGCATAACAACCCTAGAATAATAAATAAATGAATGAAACACAAAACACACAAAATAATGAATCAGTACATATGTCGGACATGCTGTGGACACTTTGCAGACATGCCGGGACATGCTGGGGACCATATTTAAAATTTAAAAAATAAATAAAATAATTTAATTTTTCTTTTACTAAAATAGAATACCTAACGTTGATAAATTTGAGAAAATTAGATATTTTCCATAAAATAAATATAAAATATTTTAAAATATGCCATAATTAATTTAAAAAATTACTCCCTCCGTCCCATTTTGTTGGTCCATTTTTTCATTTTTTGTCCTCCCAAAATACATGTCCACTTTGAAAAGTAATAGCTTTACATTTAGAAATTTCCAAAACTACCCCTTGTAAAATAATTATAAATATATTTAAAAATAAAAATAGAAGGGTTAATCTAAAAAAATAAATAAAAAACAAGAATAGAAGGGTATTTTTGGAATTAATCTTTTAAAATTTGGATTCAAAGTGTAATGATTGGGATAATTCTATTTCCACATACCAATTCTCCTCAGTTCACACTCTTAATGAAAATTTTTATTAATACAATGTTGTCATAGAATAAAAATACCATAATACTCTCATCTTCTTCTACCCAAACCCTAATTTTAAAACGTCACAACTATTTTCTACCGCCAGCGCCACCTCTCTCATCCGCCATCCCCTCCCATCGCCTATTTTCCTCTTTGCCTGCGATCACTTTCTTCTATGAATCATACACTCGCACAAGTCTTCCACTACAAACCACTCAAGGTTAACTGTGGAGGTCCAGAATGGAAGGGGATAAGTTAGAAGTGGCGGTGGTGGTAGCAATGGAGAGTTGAAGGTGGTGGTAACAACAATAAAAGAGGAGTGGGTGAATGAAAAATTTTAAAAAAAATTTTAAAAAAAAAGTAAGCTATGTTTAATCTAGTTTTAGAATATGTTTTAAAAAATAAATAAATAAAAACTTTTCATTTCAATATGGTTTTATCTTTCTAGGAGCAAAAAAAATTAAAAATATTTTTTTGATATTTGTTTTTGTCAAATTAATTTATAATTTTCTCAAAAAAATTTCAAAAAATTGATTCAAATATTGAAACCAAACATAACCTTAGGATTTTAAAATTGAAAATGAGGGTAATATTGGAATATAGAGATGTGTACTAACAATTTATATTTTTATAATGTGTGTATTGAGAAGGTATTCATTAAGTGTGTGTACTGAAAGGAATTAGTGTGGAAATAGAATTTTACCCTAATGATTATGCTTCCTTAAAAGTCCAAAATTTTCAGAAGGGACTACTATCAATATGGAACAGAGAGAGTATGGGTATGTTTGGTTTGTGTTTGAGAGATGTGTTTTAGAGATAAAAAGTACGAAAAGTTGTTTGGTTTGGTTTTTTCCAAAAGATGTTTTGAAAAATTATTTTGAGAGAGAGTTTTGGAAAAAGTGATTGATTTGATGTGTGTGAGAGAGAGATTTGTTTGGAAAACTTGTTTGGTTTACAAGTTTTGAGAAATTTTTTTGGGAAAATTTGTTTGGTTTGATTACTTTTGAAAACTTATTTGTAGAGAAAATTTTTCAAAATTTTTTCAGAAATACAAACCAAACGAACCCTATATATTTTGCAGGTATTCCCAATATGTTGTGTCTAGGGGTGTGTAGCAGATGGCCCGACCCGCCACACACTGCCCGACCTGACCCGCAGAGTTTTGGGTGGATGTGTGACATGTGGCGGACGGATACGGGTCCATATTTTCCATTTTCTTGGGGTCGGGTCGGGTCGGGTCGGGGGTGATCCACCAAATTCGTCTGTTCACCCGACCCGCCCGCACCCTCACTTATTTTCCCCCTTTTCCCCCCTGTGTTGCCCCCTTTTTTTTTTCATTTCACATTTTGTAGCCCTAGGTTCTTCAACATGTCTATCTCTCTCAACTCTCTCTCTCTCTCTCTCTACTACCCTACCCATCGTCGAACGATCTACATACACGGCGTCGGCGATCATCTACACGGCGTTGGTGATCGATCTACACGGCATCGGCGATCGATCTAGATTCTACACTACTGACTGAGGTATCTCTCTCTCTCTCTCTCTCTCTGCTTTCCTCTTCTCTTTTCTTCTCTTCTTCTGATGATCTGAGTCTAATCTTTTTTTTTTTTTGGTTCCAGTTCTAAAATGAAATAGATTGTTAGATTGATCGATCTACAGTCTACTAGTCTACATTGACTGTAACTGAACTGAGGTACCTCTCTCTCTCTCTCTCTCCCCTTCTTCTTCTTCTTCTTCTTCTTCTTAACTGGTTTTTTTTTTTTTTTTTGGTTCCAGTTCTAAACTTCTAAATCTAATCTTTTAGGCCCCGTTTGTTTTGGGTGAAAGAGAGGGTATTGGGATTGCTAATACCAAGGTATTAGTAATAGTCTTGTTTGTTTTGGGAGAAGACCTTGGGACTATTAGTCCCTTGGTATTACTAATACCCTTGGAAGGGGAATTGGTGAGGAGGAGGTAGAGATGGTATTAGAAAATAGTGAGGGGATTAGAAATTTTTTTATTTTTTATATATTGGGAATATTTTTTTAAATATAATGCTTAATTTTTTATATTTTTTTATTTGTTTTATTATTTTATATAAAAATAATTTAACAATTTCTCATTATTAATCCTCTCACTATCAATCCCCTCACTAACAATCCCCTCACTATTAATCCCCTCACTATCAATCCCCTCCATTCTATCTCCCAAAACAAACGGGCCCACTAACAATCCGCTCACTATTAATCCCCTCACTATCAATCCTCTCCATTCTATCTCCCAAAACAAATGGGCCCTTAGAGTCTACTCTATTATTATTATTTTGTTTTGTTCCAATTCTAAACACAGAGAAACAGGTTGAGCCTGCAAAAAAGACACAAAACGGCAAGCAAATATAATGGTAAATTTTACACAGTTTGATGTGCGTGTATTTTTTTTCACGCTTAACTCAGATGAAACAGAAAATACACCTCAGACTTCTCCCTGAACAGTCCTCCTTAGACACAGTGCTGGCGTGTAAATATAATGGTAAATTTTGTTTGTTTCAGTTTTTCTAAACAGGGAATATATGGAATTTCTGGGTCATAATTAGAGAGGTTGTAAATAATCTTGTGAAGGAGGGATGATAGATTGAAGCTGTTTGCTTCCCGGCTTGGGTTTTGACCTCATTTCTTGTTTTGTTTTTGTTGTGTATGTGTGGGTATGTATGTTTTATATAACTGAGATTGAATTATAAATCCTTTTTAAAACACAGCCATTATTTGTTTGTTTTCCCTCTTAGATTTCTTTTTTCTTTTGTATTTTGGTTTATATGTTTACTACACAGAGAGGCATGTTTTGAAGTAAGCAAATGGATTGGGGGGCAATTGAAGAAAATAGTGACACCAACAAGCTCACAATTACTATGGCCGCCACCACCCGCTTCCACACACGATGTCTATTGGTTTTTAGTTCATTTTATACCTATGGAATAACTTATTTTACTTAACATGTAAATTTTGTCAACTAATTTTTCTAACTCAAAAATTCAGGGTTTGATTTTTAATTTTTAATTCTCAATTTATGATTAATTGCGTGGAGACCTCTTAAACTATTACCAAGTATTATTTTGATCTCAGTTGATAAAGTTTATGGGAAAAAACTTTTAATTTTTTTTCCCATAAACTGTTCAGGGAGAAGTCTGAGGTGTATTTTCTGTTTCTTCTGAGATAAATAAACTTTTTTTTTCCCTTCTTTTTCTGGTGCATTTGAGAATAATTTTCTTAGATAATATATGTATTTTTTAACAGGAATTATTAGCTCTAGAAGAGAAGATGGGTACTGTGAGCACAGCTCTATCAGAAGAAGCACTATTGAAATGTCTTAAGAGAAGCATCTATCTGCCTACATCTCCCGAGGAAGGAGCCATGAGATGCAGTGGGAATGAAGATATCAAATGCAGTATTTGTCAGGTTTTGTTCCTATGAATATAGACTACTATGCTTTCTCATTCTCAATTGATTATGTCCCTAATTTATCTGCAATTTTCACTAGAATTTGCAATTAGGTTTGTGTTTAGCTCGTGTTTGTGTCAGGTCTGTAAACACAGCAAGTTCTAGTTTCTTTCCAAATAATTTTGTCCAAGTGGATTGTATCGAATGTTAGAAAAGTTGGGTAATTTGGCAGAATCAAACTTCAGCAAAATCAACCTATAACAGCTTCTCCTGTGTTGAAAGAAAATAAAAACAAACTTTAGCAAAGTCAACCCAAAACTTGGTGGAGAAAGGACATCCCTCTCCCAGTCTCACATAGCCCCTGCGTTTCAGTCACCAACCTAGTTTATGGCATTTTTCAGTTTCGGGTGGGGTGGCAGTTTTTTTTTGTTTTTTGTTTTTTGTTTTTTGTTTTTTGTTTTTTGTTTTTTGTTGAAAATTTGTAAAATTTCAAACCGCCAAACCGATTCATATCCATCCACCAATCCGCCAAATCCGCATCCGCCGGATTGGCGGACGGATGCGGATTGATTTTCTCCAATCCACCAATCTGGCGGACGGATGGCGGATTGGAGGTTTCGTGGCCGCAACCGATCCGCACCCACCCCTAGTTGTGTCTTACATTTTTTGAAAATTTGTGTCTGCGTGTCGTGTCATGTCATGTGTCCGTGTGTCCATGCTACTTAGCCCAATATAGTATGTCTAGATTAGCAAGCTTGCCAACAGCTAGGAAGCAGTTATGCACCTATTATACATTAGGTAGAAAATTTAATTTATATATATAGTGAACAAATAATGGGGGGAAAACAAGGGAAAAAATAAAACATTTTTAAAGTAAAGCCCAAAAGTTCAGATGATGAATCTCCAAATTCAGAAACTTAATGAGAGTTAAAAACCAATAATCTTAACAGTTTCTTTATAACAACATAGGTGACAACTATTGAATCAATTAGAAACAATTACACTTCAGGTAAACTAGGAATACAAATATCAATTATCGGCTGGCATATATTAATGCAGTGGAAAACTGAAACATCAACATTAATGTGATTTCCTAAAACTTTTATGGCATAGCAGGAAAAAGACTTTGGATGCTAAACAATTTTTTAAGTAAACCAACCTGATGAATAGGAGGATACATAGCATTTAAGCATACTGGGCATTCCAATAGTTCACGAACACCGCTGGAAACAGTCACAGCAGGTTTCAAAGCAATTTGAGCAGGATCATTCACTTGTTCAACAACATTCATCATGTCCTCATTTTGAGGAGGACCAACAACCTCAGGTTTACTCCTGATGTCATCAAAATAAGCATTTCCAATTGCCATTGCTCGTTGACAAACTTTGCTCCACAAATGCCAATATAAAATTGACAAAGTTAATGCTCATCTAAACTTGTACAAATGAACACATATGAGATCTATAAAAATGACAATAAGAGCATACAAGATAACATACATTATCAATTCAACTAATCAGATTAATATACTCAATATTACAAGAACGCAAGTTACACAATGTCTCCAAAAAAAAAAACAAAAAAAAAAAAGAAAAAAAAGACAACAATACAAAAAAAGTTACACAGCTTCTTGGATCAAATTAATAGAATCATCGAAGTGGCAACAGCTAATCCCATGGCTTCATGAGTAAATAGGTAAAAGGAAATCATACATGGCTTGGCTACAACTTCAATAATTAAATTCCATTTTACCATGAGGCAAACCATTTACATCAACAATAATAAACAGTGTCAGGTTCCAATTTCATTGTATTTTACTTAGTTTTCAGTTATAAAAGTAGCAGCACACTTCAAAACTGCAACTTTCCAAGCGGCCAAGTTCTTACCTAGAAATATTTATCACATCAATGACTAAACTAAGTAATTATTCAAAATCTCAGATCTAAGTATAGCAAAGATGAATCCATAAATTTTGAAGATATCATGCACTTTAATTTACAAATTTGCAGTTGGAAGTATCCAATTCTTATAAACTATGATTTGTATTCGATTAAATTTACATATATTTAAACATTGTATAAAAGGATAAGACCATCCTGACATATATAATCTTTCCACCAAGTAGCTTTGCCATTAAAGAGAACTCAATATACAAGGTATTAAAAATATATCAACGGTGTCTTTTATGAATGACTTATCAGTAACATGTATATTTCCTAATTTCCCCTTTAATATTTCGGGCGTTTATAGAATTGAAACTTTTAATCCCGAATTTTTGCCATCTGCTTCTTTTTCAATATATTTATTCCTAAGCTTCTATTACTCAAATAACAATTTCATTCTTTTATTATTTCATCCATGAATCAGATATGGTTATGCATTGTTACAAAGCCAAGGTGTTCAAATTATATATAGCATGTAAGCTTCAATAAAATTACAAATACCAACTACACACGTAACTAATTCATTTGCATAAAATGTAATGTTGTTGATTTTAGCCATCTAACTTTGCAGTGTTCTCATTTCAGCCTTCCAAATGACTGCTCCACTTTCAGGCACACTCGCCACAAATTGTTGCTTAGGAGCAATTTTCCACTATGGCTCAAACGCTTTTCTAAATGGCTGAGAATAACAATCCCACACACTCATCTGACCAAAAAATAATATTTTGATGTCCCCTAGGGATACACCTGTTGGGCTTAGGCAGCATTCACCTAATAAAGAGACTCACGTTCAAGTGTCCTTAACTTACCAGTCAAATAATCATAATAACAACAACAACAACAATGAGGGTAAATTATACTTTTCACCGCCTAACTTTCACCTAAATTTCACTTTGGTCGCTTGCCTTTTAATTGAAACAATTAAGTTCATAGACTTCAAGTCAAGTTTCAATTAATGTAGTTCACCCATCACCACACCGTTTAAAATTTTAGTGTAATTAAGAGGTTGAAAAGTGTAATTTTTTTCTTTAATGCCTTTAAAATGTGGTAACGTGACCATCAAGTAAGCACTTTCCATCTATTTTTAAACAGTGAGTGACAGGAGGATTAAACCAAAACAAGGGTTAAAGTTAGAGGACTTAATTGCTATAATTAGAAGATGAGGGACCAAGGTGAAATTTGCATGAAAGTTGGTGGGTGAAAAGAGTAATTCACCCTAATAATAATAATAATGGTTAATTGCACTTGGCACTCCTACACTTTTACAAAAATTTCACTTGGTCTGTCAAATTCAAATTACAGTAGTCAACCCCTTGTACTTTAAATCAAATTGCAATGTCATCCTTCCGTCCATCTATCCTCAATAAGACTGACGAACTTGTCATGTGAATCATATGTGACATTTTTCCTGTCTCATTAGCAACCTTATACTTTTATCAAAATGCCACTTTAGTCCCTCTACTATTAATTTTTGTCAACCTCATACAGAAGGGTGATATTGCAACTTAAACTTAAACTTAAACTTAAAGTGTAAGCTAACAAGCACGGACACAAACATGGATATGGACATGAGACACGGCAATTTTTAAAACATGGGGGCAGGGACACTGTAATAAAATATGTTTTCATATATTTTTATTTAATATCTAGATTAATATTATATCCACAACAACCAATATTAACAAAAACTAACTCTAATACTATATTTTAAATATAAATTTAAAAAACACTTTTAAATTAACACTTACAATTTATATATATATTTTTATGGATAATATATTAAGTATTTAAATTTAAGAGAAAAATAATAAACATTCAACATCCAATATTCATCAAAAGCACTAAAGAAAATGGGGGAAAAGACAAATTGACATGTCCCTAATGTGTCTCGAAGTGTTCCTGACGTTTCCCCCGAAAATAAATTAATTAAATAAGGGGACACGCCACATGCGTGTCCCTGCCGTGTTCGCATGTCCGACACGGATATGGCACTTGTTTTGAAAGGTTGGTGCTTCATAGAGTGTAAGGATTGACTGTCATAAATGAAAGTGAGGGGACCAAGTGAAATTTTAGTAAAAGAGCAAGGGTGTTAAGTGTAATTAATCATACTAATAATAAGACAATTATGATTTTGTACTAGTTCACAAAATTTTTATCTCCTCTGAAAAATAAATATTTTAACTAACCATGTAAAACAAGATTTGCATTAATTAATTTAGCTCTTGAACTTGGGTAAGAATAGTAATCTCTTCTGTATTATTCTCCAAATTTGACATATGGATTGGACTGGACCATAAAATATCACCCATGGTCAACACATTTGGGGGGAATGTGAATACCTGGAGCATGTTTGGTTTCAAAAATTGCAAATAAAAACATATTTGGTGTCTAATTTTATTTGTAAACAGTTTACAAATTTACTAACTTCTTGTAACCAAAAAACAGTTGGTTTCATTTGTTTTGGCCACCACCCATTATTCATCCCACCACCAATCACCACATCCGGCCAACCCACCAGCAACCTCCTTTGGCACCCACCGCTGGCAGCAATCGATAACCACCTTTGATCACCACCAACCACCTCCCACCAACAACAATCACCTTCAGCGACCACCTCTAGCAGCCAACAACCACTTCCAATCACCATGTCCGATCGTCGAGAACCACTTCCAATCACCATGTCCGATCGTCGAGAACCACTTTCAATCACCACCTCCCATTGGAAACCGCCTTCCACCTCTCCTCACTTGTTTTCAAACCAAGGTTTTTAAAATACGTGTATACTGAACAGGTTCCTTTTGTTTTTATTTTTAATACAAAATAAAATAAAATAAAAATTTAATTGTAAACGTCACCAAACGACACCTTAATAGTGTTAAGATCGAGATCCTACACAGGATTGTTTTGGGGGTCTGCCAGATAGGATCATAGGACCGGATCAAGGATAGTAAGATCCTACTAAAGTGATAAAAAAAACATAATGGGTTCGTTTGGTTTGTATTTGGGAAAAATTTTTGGGAAATTTTCTCTACAAATAAGTTTTCAAAAATAATCAAACCAAACAAATTTTCCCAAAATTTTTTTCCAAAACTTGTAAACCAAACAAGTTTTCCAAACAAATCTCTCTCTCACACACATCAAATCAATCACTTTTTCCAAAACTCTCTCTCAAAATAATTTTCCAAAACATCTTTTGAAAAAAACCAAACCAAACAACTTTTCCTACTTTTTATCTCTAAAACACATCTCTCAAACACAAACCAAACATACCCAATAATTTTTATATGACTAAGTAATACTATCAAAATGTATATAGAATCCCCCCCCCCCCCCCCCAAAAAAAAGACATATAGCCATTCAAGGTAGCATTCAAACATTTTTTTCTCAAAAAAAGAAGTCAAAACATTATAAAAGAAATTTTTTCTCCAGCAGCATTTGTCCTCAGCCTCCCTCTTCTTGAACCAGAGGCTAACATTGTGTTGTGATGCTACTATACAATCCTGTCTATCCCAACGATCCTGCCACGATCCTATCATCGACTTGATCCAGAATACGAATCGGATCGAATGTTATATATTGGACCATAGGATCATACGATCCTACAATCCGGATCGCGATCTTAACAACCTTGGATCTTTAGGAACTTGTGTCAACAAACTTTGTCAATTGAAATAAATATACTGCTACCAAGGAACTTTATTATATATATATATATAACTCCACTCAAGATGATAGCATCATCAACTTACTTTAACAGATTAAATTTTGGACAAATTACTTAGAACACTTCTATAAAATTACGAGAACTCATTTTGTAATATTTAAGGTTCATAAAAAAATAAAAACACACCCCTTCATACATGCACATGCACTCTTTTGCTGCAGAATCATTAAATATGGATTTATTACTACTATTTTTCTCACTAACTATGGTTGTTTAAAAAAACATGGTTTCAAAGATGCAAAAATGAGCTGATATGCAAACACATGTAAGAAATTCACATGTGAGACTGTCCATGTCAAAACACTAAGCTTAACATTCATGTCCATAGATCAAACGATTCCCATGAAGTTAATCTATGTTCATCAATTGTCCATATCACAAAATCATTCATTCATCAGTCTTCCTTCAACGTCTTCATGCAGTTGACAGGAAAAAAACAAGATTCGAACACGAATCATCAGCACTGACATCAAAATCACATCAACATGCAATGAAGAACTGAAAGCCTAAGGTCAAGTATTTCTATATGGAAAATTCTATACTTACATAAAATTTAACAACTGTGACAATACCATTATTGTAAATAAATTCGTTTTCAATAGTATTTTGTTTTGAAGTAAAAGGTAGACAATGAGCAAATCATTATGCATGAATTTTTTATTCATTTAGTTTTAGTCTTTCTATATATACTTGAATTCATTCACCTTCATCTAGTTATAGAACTCGACAAGTCTCTTTGAGATTGATATTTCTATTCCCATCAATGAAATTAACACCGAGATTAATCAGACCAATCAAAATAAATTATAAATAAATAAAAGGCAAAAGTCAAATCGGAAATATAAACCCTAAAACAACCATCGGAGTGAATATTCAACAACAGATCTAGAGTAGTTCCAATCAAAGTCAACCAAGAAGAAAATTAAAATTCATCAAACTTGAGCAAGAATCCAAAAAATCATAAAAAATCAAAAGACCCAGAAACAGAAACACGAAAAGTACATAGAGAAAATACCTAGTGATCGTGTCTGAATCAATGCATCCCACACAAACCCCAACAGTGAAGGTCTTAAAACCTTGCTGTCCTCTAGATAAAAATTAAAAATAATAATAATAATAATAAGAAAATAGTTGGTCTCGTCTCGTCTCGTTTCGCAATCAGAGGCTATTTCAAATTAAAGCAGTTTAGAAAGGAAAGCGTGTAAGGGAGGGAGAGAGAGAGAATAGGCGGTGTAGGAGTGCAAGTATGTCAAACAGCTGTCTGGAGAAAATTCAAAAAGGAATGCTAAATTCATGGGGTGATGACAAATAGATGAGAAACGTGCTTGGAAAATGAATTCAAACGGAATAGGTTAGGACTTGATAAAAAATAAAAATAAAAAAAAAAGGAACATTTTGTTTATATTAGATAATTTACCAATAGATCTTAATAGTTAAAACTAGGAAAAAATTATTTATAAATCATATTTAGAGAAAAGTTATTTTATTTAGTCTTAAAAGTTTTTTTTCAAATCAATTAGTCTTTTTTTTATTTTGGGTATGTTCATTTTCTTGATTTAGGGGTTTGAAAGTTTACTTGTTTGTCCTTGTATGTAATTTTGTTTGGAATTTTTTCTTAAGATTGGGTGTTCATGGGTAAGTTAGGTTTTTACGTTTCTATTTTTTTGTGGAGATTTAGTGGAGTGATTTGTAGGTGGATGATGTTATCCCGTTTATGATGTTATTAGTGTAGTGTTCGTTCCTTTTTGTGGTGTTTGTCTCTATTGTAACATTGACATTAATTAACATCCAAACGTAACACTAATGTAATATATAAAAAAAAATTCTTTACTGTGCTTTTCCCAAATGTAACACTCTAAAAAAATTTCTTAGTGTAACACTTTAAAGTAACACACACAAAAAAACTCCTTAGTGTATTTTTTTCAAATGTAACACTCTAATATAACACACAAAAAAACTCCTTAATGTAACACATAAAAACTCTTACTATAACACTCTAATATAACATACAAAAAAACTTCTTGATATGCTTTTTTCAAATGTAACACTCTAATATAATACTCTAAAAAAATTTCTTAGTGTAACACTCTATTGTAACACACAAAAACTCTTTAGTGTAATATTTTAATGTGACACACAAAAAAATTCCTTAGTATATTTTTTCCAAACATTACACTTCAATATAACATTCCAAAAAAAATTCTTTAGTGTAACACTTTAATGTAACACAAAAAAACTCTTTGATCCCAAACGTAACACTCCAATGTAATACAAAAAAATAAAAATAAAAAACTTTCTTAGTATATTTTTCCTAAGCGTAACATTCCAATATAACACTAAAAAAAATGTGATATTCTTCAAACCATTCCAAAATGAGTATAAATATTCCTTACTAAGTTTTGAACAAATGTATAATTTCAAACTGTGAGTATTACGTTTGAAAAAAGTACAGTAAAAAGTTTTTTTTAGTGTTTTTGTGTGTTAGACTGGAGTATATTACATTGGAATGTTACATTTAAGATTACACTGATTGAAGTATTATGTTTGGGGAAAGTACACTAAGAATTTTTATTTTTTTCACATTGGAGCATTACATTTGGAAAAAGTACACTAAAGAATTTTTTTGAGTGTTACGTTGTTACATTTAGGAAAATTACACTAATGAGTTTTTTAGTGTGTTATATTATTGGAGTGTTACATTAGAGTTTAGATTTTTGTTCGTAATGTGTGATTTGTTCTAGAATATGAGAAAATCCAAAACTTCTATAGTGCAAATTGTCCAAATGTGTAATTTTACATTTTGAGAAAATTACTTTTATCCCTAAAAAATTAAATCTGAACATTTATGTGACTATCTTTTTATGTAATTTCCACTTTAATGGGACTTTTAGATTTATAAGAAAAAATGGAGGATTAAACCGTTCACAAAATTATATTTTGAGATTTATTGGTGTTTTACCCTAGAATTAATTCTCATTAAATCTTATCAAAGATAAGTTATAATAAAATTATCGCTAAAAGTTATTTTTTGCAATGATTTTTTTGTATATGTCGTTAAAAATTAATAATTTGTGACTTTTTTTGTCATAATTTTTATAAATTGTCGTTAAAACTTACAATTAATAATGTTTTTATGCAACGAATTTTTCAAACTATCACTGAAAGTTAAAAATTAGTGTTTTTTTGTGACAATCTTTTTAAATTGTTACTAAAATTTATAATTAGTGACATTTTTTATGATAAAATTTTTAAACTATCTTTGAAAATTAACAATTACTGTCTTTTTTTAATAGTATTCGATTAAAAAAAAAAGGGCCATTAATTATCATAGAACATACTAGACAATAAAGTCCACCTATTATGAACTATGCGTAAGTCCCCCTTTGTTTTAATTGGATTGGATTAGTTCTCTGATTTGTTTAGTTTTAAAATCATGATTTGAGTGTGAAATTGTGAATAGAGTTTTGACAAGAGAAATTTGTTTGGCTATGAGTTTTAAAAAGTGAAAATTTATTTGGTTATGAGTTTTAAAAAAAGTTTTGAGTTTTTGAATTTTGAAAACAGTATTGAGTTTTAAAAATAGTTTGGAGTTTTGAGCTTTTAAATTTTAAACTGTATTTTAAAATTTTTTGGATTTATTTTTTTTAAATATTTTAAAATGTTTAAGAAAATTTTATTTTTTATTTTAAATATATAATTTTTATTTTTTATTTTATTTTATAAATATTTTAATTTAAAACACAATTTCACACTCAAATCATAAACAAATGCATAACTCAAAACTCAATTCAAAAATTATTTTCAAAATTTATAACTAAACTCTTTTCAAAATTCTATTAGAAAAATTCAAAAATATATTTTTTATTTTGTTCTTTAAAATTATTTTATATTTTATATTTTTTTTGAAAAAGTATTTTTTTTCAAAATATTTTTTAATTTTTTGAAAAATAATTTTTGTTATTCTTTTAAGTATTGACCAAATAATTTGTTTTGATTTAGATATATATGGCGATCTAAATTTTTTAAAAATATTTTAAAAATTTTACAATATTTTAAAAAATATTTAAATATTTAAAAATTTAAAATATTTATAAAATAAAATATTTAAAATAAAAAATAATTTTTTAAAAATATTTTAAAAAATACAACTCAAATATATTTTTAAAAATACAGCATACAATTGTATGAAATGCGGTGCACATTAAAAAAATACAACTCAAAACTCTTTTCAAATTTTTTTTCAAAACTCATAACCAAACAATTTTTTTTTTTTCAAAACTCAACTCATAACTCATAACACAACTTCATACTCAAATCATGATTCTAAAAATAATTTTGAAAAACAAAATAAAAAAATATTTTTTTGATTTTTTTTTTTAAATAGAGTTTTGAAATAGAGTTTGTAATGAGTTCTGAAAAGAGTTTTAAATTGAATTTTAAGTTGTGTGTTTCGTTATGAGTTCATCAAGCTTTGAGACCATTTGCATGAATTTAGTAAGTATATGCTAGGATCATCATAGTTATGGAAGGTTTGAGCATTATCATATACATGCATGCATGAATCACCACTTTGAGCTTGAATTCCATGAAGTTCTCTACATACATGGGACCCTCACACATTTATTGGAAGCGTTCTTTATGTTTTTACACTTTTCATATCATTTGGTCAAGTTTTACAAAGAGATTAAAGGGTTCATCTCTTGTATGGTTTCAACTTCATGGTTTAAGCTTGCTTTTGGAAATTTGGTTCGTGATTTTGAGTAATTGGTTTCAAAGTGAGAGTGTTTTCATATTCTATAATGTTCTTCCATGTTTTTGTACCAAACTTGCAAGTTTTGAGCCTTTGGAATCATGTTTTGAGCTTCAAACACGATTATGGAAATTTCAGAATTCGACCAGTTCACTTGAGCAAAGAAAGTGCCGCTCGAGCGTAAAATTCATGCTCCCAGAAGTTTTGTAGACAATTGCACGGCGGCTCGAGCTGCAAAACTTGCGCTCGAGTGAACCCTGTTTTGCACTACTCATGGCTTGAGCTACAGAAAATTGGCTCAAGCCTAAAAATCAAGCAACCAGTACTTTTACAGAGTTTTGTAGTTTGCTCGAGCGACCAAAGCTATACTCAAGCGAAGACCCTGTTTTCAGGAAATTTTGGCCAACTCTTTTAAGTGCATACTTGCATCCTCGCATCCTCGTATTATTTCAAAAACACTTAGGCACCAATTGGACTCATATAACGATGGAATGACTTAGAAACACATAAGAAGAGTTAAATTGAAGTGAAACGGTTATTGAACGGTGCTTTAATTGTGTATTTGTTATGCGTTCTATTTAGGTGGACATTCGTGGACTAGTGACAACATAACCCACTGTAAGTAGTAACTTTATAAAGATATGTTCAAGTTATATTTATTTTCAAAGCTATTATTGTTCTCGAAATCATTATGATTATTGATGGAATGATTTATTGAAATGTTATTTTATATGAATGAATGAAGTTCTGTTTTGAAATGGTATTTGTGGCATCTTTTAGCGAAGCCCTTTCCTGGAGGAAATTAATACCATGAACCATTTGTTTAATAGGCCCTTGCCTGGAGGAAATTAATACCATGGCCCAATTGTTTAATAGGCCCTTACCTAGGGAAAATTAATACTATGGCCCATTGGCCTTCACTCGGGAGAAACAATGCCGTGGCCCATTAGATTAACTGAAACACAGAGATCTCTGATGTTAGACCCACGTGGTCACATTGAATATGGAATATTGAATGATCCATTGTGGTCCCATTGATTGACCCTTGTGGTCCCATTGTCATTGATGCATTGTTACTCTATTGGATGTGCCACGTAAATTGCTTGAAATAGCTATTGATATCGAGATATGAATAGAATTGGAAATTGATATTTGACATGTTATCGTACTTCATTCATATAACTTATTTATTCTGTTATTACTCACTGGACCCTAGCTCACTATTTATATGTATATGTAGGTGAGAAAGTTGAACATCAAGGATAGAGATCGGAGTCAACCCCATGTTAGCCTTTTTGAAGAGCTTCTGGGAATGAGCCAACTTGGGCTCAAGGGGAGCCAAGCAAAGTCCAAACCCCTTTTGTTATGAACTTTTGTTTGTAATTTCATTTTGGTTTTTGTATAGAGGTTTTTGTTTAATTATAAATTGTGGAGTTTTGTTGTATGGATTGGATGTTTGAAACTTTTGTGATGTATGTACCTAAAGAATGGTTACACAACTTTAATGCGAAGTCTTTTCATATAAGCACAGCTCAATGGATTATTTTCAAGTCTTATATTGCTTCTGCTAAGCCCTGCAAATTAATCTAAAGATGTTTTGTTAATAGAGGTCGTAGGTAATTTAAGATTACTGGCCGGTCATAACGCTAAACCTATAGGGGCGGGTTTGGGTCATGACACACCCACAATACTTCTTAAGAATTTATTTGAAAAACTCCTCTTTCACTATTCAACACCAAACCCTTAGTATTACCTAAAACCCCCAAATCACCAAACATTTTTCAAAGAGTAAATAACTAAGCTAAGAAACATACGAGAGATTGAAGAAATCTCTACCTTAAGTCTAGAAGATGAACAAAACAAGGGTTGAAGCTTGATAGGGCCAAAAACAAGATCTCCTCAAATTAAAATGAAGCTTTCAACAAGCTCTACCTTTTTTCTCCAATGAGCAATGGTGGAGAAATGAATGGATGATGGAACTAGAGAGAGAGTGAAGAAATTAAGGTTTGGAAGGTTTTAGAGTGAAAATAAATGAAAAAGTGATTCAAAAACCTCTTTTCCCAAACTGATATACGCGCAGACCACTTGAGCGACCAAAACACCGCTTGAGCGCACAATGATCCATTCCCAGAAGTTTTGCAGACAGAAGATAACTGCTCAAGCACAAGAAAAAACACTCGAGTGAAGATCACCTTATTTCCAGAAGTTTTGTAGACCTGCAAAATACTGGGAGATCTCAAAGACTACTCAAGCGACCAAAACACCGCTCGAGTGAACAAGTAGAAAACATAACAACAACTCTTTTGAAAAAAACTAACTCCCAACCTGTTTCAAATATGACCAACAACTCAACTCAACTACTAACAAGATGACAAATGATATGAACAACAATTAAAAGTACTGAATCTCAGATCTAAGAGCATGAAATAGGTCGGGTCTAAACCACAATATTTATAAAAAAATAAAATTGAACCAATTGAATATGTTCATAATATTTATGTTGAACAAATTATATACATTCATACTTTATATGTTGAATAACTTCAACTCGTCAGGACTTATTATGTTGAACAAATATTAAATTTTATATTTTATTTGTTTTTTTTTTATAAAAAATGTTGGATACATCTACTTTTTGTAATAAAAAAAAAAGAAAAAGAAAAAATAAAAAAAGAAAATATACCCAAAACAAATTAAATTATTGAATTGAATTAAATTTGAGAAATAAAATTCTTAAAGAATTTAAATATTCAATTTTTTATGTACGAACATTTATAATTTGGTCAACTTTAATAATTTGAACGAAATTATTTTGTTCAAATAAAATATAATTGAACATTGTATAAAAGTTCAACTCTGATTATCCGACTACGTGACAAATAAAGTCATATTCCCAACGATTATACGAACAAGATAAACAAAAAAAAAAAAGTATTAAACATTTTCATTGTTGCATTGATTTCAATGTTTTTAAACCCTAAATCTTCAAAACTAAATTATTTTGGATGTTTATATGTATATGGTGATGATGGTGTGAGAAGAGTGCTTTGAGTTTTTATATATAAGATTTTTGAGTAGGTAGAAAACACCCCCATATTGTTCTCAATGGTCTTTTCATTTGAGGATATTATTGAAATATAAATTTAATCTGTTAATGGTGTGTACTGAAAAAATTGATGGTGTGCAAATAGAATTTCCCCACTAAAATATATTACAAATAAGCAAATTTTTTCTTAATTCCCATACTAACAATTTTGCCCAACATAACTATAAAAACAAATCGACCCTAGAGGTTAGGTTTATCCCAGTTTAGATTTGAATTTAAATGAATTGAAGAGACTATGGTTTATGTCACGACCCAAACCCGGCCCTATGGGTTTAGCACCGTAACCGGCCAGTAATCCGAGATTACCGAAGGCCTGCTTAACAGTAATACAGTAAAATAGAGTACAGGGCCTGGCGGAAGCCAATACAGTAAATAAACAATGTCCAATGAGCTGTGACAGTCTGTATGCAAAAAGATTTTTCATATATATATGCATTCAGTGACAAAACAGCATGTACAATATTTATAATCCGACAGAGCAGGGACCGAATCCCTATTAACAGTTCAATACAGTGCTATTAGTCTATACAGTTATACAAACTGACACAGAGACAGACAGGGGAAATAAGAACACCCTTAAGCCATAGCTTGGCAGGTTCGGAATCTCGCAGTGAGGCACAGTGGCTGGCTTGACAAAAAGGGGAGTCTAATCCACGCTCCTAGCTCTGGTCTGGTGCCTGAACACCTACATATATATATATAAACAGTGAGCTAAAACCCAGTAAATAACATAATACGTAAAGAGGTTAAGAATGAATGTCCTTATAGTAATAAAAACAGTTCATTAATTCAGTATATCAGTTGTTCAGTCAGTGCAGTCATATGTGGTACATCCATTAGCATAACAGTACAGTAACCAATAGGTCTTAAAGACTGAACAGTCAATGACGGCCATCAATCAGTAAACAGTAGTGGTTCCAACAAAGGAACTGACAGAGATCTCTGAATAAAGAATAAAGAAATGAATTGCTAAGGATGCCACACTACAGTTCAGAATATAGGACATACATTCATTCAATTAACAGTATCAGTTCAGAAAATAGTACAGTTCAATTGTTCAGAAGATAATCATTTTTGAACATATCTTTACACAGTTGTTACTCACAGAGTTCTGGGCTACAGTAAAGCTAGAGCGCGTCCCCAGTCGCCAACCCTACACAGTTAACAGATCGAACACACACTAAGCTACATAGTTGGGATAGATAACAACTAAATCCCTAATTGTCTCTGTGTGTTCTACATCTATATCCTCATTAAGATGCCTTAAACTAGGCCTAAGAATGCCTAGGATGAAATGAGGATGCAAAGATGCACTTAGAAAACATTTTCAGAATTTTCAGTGAAACAAGGTCCCGCTCGAGCGGACATGCAGACAAAGGTTTCCGCTCGAGCGTCACTTCCCACGCTCGAGCGTATTGCAAAACATGGCAAAAGTACTGGATACTCAAAAATCACGCTCGATGGGCGCTTGATAGCCGCTCGAGCGTAAGACACAAGGTCCCGCTCGAGCGTCAACTCCTCCGCTCGAGCGGACTTCAAAACAGTGCAAAGTACTAGGAGCACGAATTTCCCACTCGAGCGCCACTTTCCCCGCTCGAGCGGGAGTCTAAAATTTGGAATTTTTAGATTTGAACTTCCAAGCTCAAATCAAGTTCGAATGCATCAAATTCGATCATCTTGGGCTAATTTTCTAGAAAACATTTGTAAACTCATAGAACAGCATGTGTCAAAGATCAATTTGAGAAATCGAAGCCCAAAGTAGTTTAATTAAATACAATTTCAAACCAAATTTCATGAACAAGATGAACATGCAACATGCATGGATTTAAACCAATTCGAGGCTTCAAATACTTGCTCAAGTGAGCCAATTCTTTCAAAACCAAGATGAAAACATGGTCTATAACATAAACATGAACATGCCTGCTAGATTTCCATGAAATCAAACCTCACAATGCAACAATGTAAACATGCATGCATGATATGTGCTACAATTCAACATTATAATACCAATACATGACTTAGCTCCTTAAACTACCATGCTCCATGCTAGGTAGAGCTTAAATATACAATTAAGAGGTTGAATCCTTACCTATGGTCCTCTATTACAAGTATGGAAGCTCAATTGACAATCTACACTCCAACTCTTCCACTTTCAAGCAATTCACCAAGTAAAACACAAGAATGAACTCAATTCTCTCACTTCCTCTCTCACTAAGGTCGGCTAGAACAAGAAAGGAGGCTGAGGAAATGTTTTATCTAGGTGTGATAAGGCTCCAAACAATGTATAGGCAATGGCCCACTTCTATGGCAAAATGGTAATTAAGGCCAACTCTTGAAATTAGCTTATTTTAATCTAATTTAATCATACTTAATCACTTTTCAGATAAATATGCCCTAAAATCACATAAATTCTCATGATCTCAAAACATCAATCAATTTCTGGTTTGGCCGCTGATAAGGCCTTCAATTTGCAATTTAAACACAAAAATATGAACAGATAGCCAGACAGTCAAACACATAGAAATGCATTTAAACAGATATAGTCAATCAATCAGTTTCAGATTTCAGTCGGTTAGTTCAGTATTTCAATCAGTTCCATTACTTATCATAATCAGTCTCAGTTTAGCAATATTCGGTAGTTAATCGATAAACAGTGACGAGGGTTGTTACAATCTCCCTTCTTTAAAAAGAGTTTAGTCCTCTAAACTCGAGTTACCTTCATTTTGGAAGAAAAGAGGATTCAGTGGAAACAGTTCAGGATATTTCTTGGCCATGTCATCTTCCCTTTCCTAAGTGGCATACACGCCACCATGGTTTTGCCAGTCAACTTTCACTAACGGGATTTCTTCGTTTCTCAATTTCTTGATCCGTCTGTTCACAATTTGTATAGGCCGTTCCTCATAAGTGTAGTCATCACTTAGCACTACACGGGTCGACTCAATCACAAAGGAAGGATCCCGGAGGTAGTGCCTCAACATAGAGATGTGGAAGACATTATGTATATGCTCCATTTCAGGAGGATGCGCAACTTGATATGCCACTGGATTGATTTTCTCAATAATCTCATACGGTCCGACATATCTCGGCACTGACTTGCCCTTGACTCCAAAACGAGCCTGGCCTTTCATTGGTGTCACTTTCACAAAAACGTGATCACCTACTTCATATTCTCTGTCTCGTCTTCTGACATCTACATAACTTTTCTGTTGGCTCTGTGCAGTTTTCAATTTATGTTGTATCAATTTCACTTTCTCAGTCGTTTCATAAACAATCTCGGGCCCAAGCAAAGGCACATCTCCAACTTATGCCCAGCAAATCGAAGATCTATATTTTCTGCCATACAATGCCTTGAAAGGTGCCATACCAATACTTGAATGATAGCTGTTGTTGTAGACGAATTCAGCTAAGGGCAAATGGCTTTCCCAGTTTCCCTGAAAATCAAGGACACACATTCTCAATAGATCCTCCAGAGTCTGGATGGTCCTTTCTGACTGACCATCAGTCTAAGGATGATAGGCACTACTCAGTCTCAGTTCAGTACCCAATGCAGTCTGTAAGCTTTGCCAAAATCTCGATGTAAACTTCGAATCCCTGTCAGAAACAATGGACACAGGCACTCCATGCAATCTAACAATCTTATCAATATAGAGTATAGCCAATTTGTCCGCATTATAAATTGTTTTAACAGGTAGGAAGTGAGCCGATTTAGTCAGTCTATCAACAATGATCCAAATTGAGTCCATACCTTTACTGGAGCGAGGTTGTCACGCCCCAAACCCGCCCCTAAAAGTTTGGGCATGACCCATTCGAAAATGGACACCAAACCTGTAATACATATCATACGGGGCCTGAACGGAAGCATTCAATAATATAACATACATAGAAAAATATCTATTGAGCTATTACTAACATGCCAGGATCACAACATTAATAAATAATATACAGAAAATGTGCACACATACATCTTGACTTAGCTTCACAATTAGGCGTATAATGAAAATATTAATAAAAGACAACCACAGCATAAACCAATAACCCCACAACACATATAAAATGCACGGGCTTCAGTTAGTGCTTGGATACACCGAAGTTGACAAAAGAGAGACGAGCCTTAAGGGTTAGGACTAGACTCCCGGTTGATTACTTACAGAAACAGACAAAATGCAGAATGAGCGAAACTTAATGAATAATAGTACATAAATAATGTAATGTTTAACCTGAATAATCAAACATATAACTGCAGATACATATGACTAACTACATTCCGTAAATATTTCCAAAATTACCATGGATCCATAAATATCAAAACTGCCATCGGCTAGAAATAAGCGTGGGGTAACAGAACGCATAAGCGTAGTAACAGAACGCATAAGCGTGGGGTAACAGAACGCATAAGCGTGGGGTAACAGAACGCATAAGCGTAGTAACAGAAATAACAGATGTATGGACTCAAGAGGTGGCTCGTACGGATTCTAGAGGTGGCTCCCACCGAAGTGTAGCACTTAGTTCCGTACAGCACTTTGTTCCATACCAGAAATCAATAAGTTTTAAAACAACAGTGTATACCATGTCATATCATAAACGGAACAATTACAGAACATGACACGTAAACAGAATGAATATCCAGAACAGAATAGCCCCAAATTCATATAAATAACGTCACACAATAGGATACATAAATCATCTCATGATTCATTTCAAATGGTCATAATCGTCTCATGTAAATCAGAATATTACTAATAGAAACGGAATAACTTACCCCACATCAGTCCTGAGTTATCATTAACAAAGCATAAGGGTTCGGAATGCACAAGCGTCATTGTTCTTCTCGTTCACTATAATCCAATAAGGGTAATTTACAGATAACAGCACGTTAATAATGTTCATTAACAGTAAACAAAACATATAACTATAGCACTATCCATAGTCCTAACCAGCTGCCCAATCATGTTAATCCATTCAAAATATTATGCCCCGATAGACGGAGTTTACATTCATGATGTCCTTCTATTACCAATTTCATAGCATCAATAGTTTATATATCGCTTCTGTGCAGAATCATGGGTACTTTACAGGTTGTAACACATTACCGATACATTATTATTAACCATTGAACACACCCGAAATGTAAAGTAGTTTCAGAGCCAACATAAGCCTCAATCCCCACATACGTTAGCATAATTGCCCACAAGAACAGAATATTAATAACAATGATTATTAACGATAAATAATGTACAATTATAGTACTATTACTCACAGTGTTTAGATTCTTGGTCCACCCTTGTAGCTGACCCTACACAATTCATCATAGTACAACACCATTCAATTTCCAATATTATTCAACACAACATGATCCAACAAAAGTCAACATCACTTGGTTCATTGACACCATTTGCAACTTAACATAATTCAAAATAAATCCTTGAATCCTATTCCAACATTCTAAAACCAAGTTCATATCATCTATATCATTAATAGATTATTTTCCCAATTTTCCCTTCACATTACAGTATGAATTACAATGTTTATACCATAGTTCATTCGCAAATTTTAAACATAATTTTCAAGTATCACCAAATTCCAATTAAACTTGCACATATGTAATTCAACCTTCTAATTTCATGATTCTACTTTCAATTTGGGCCAAATCATCGATCAACATCATTACCCAACCTAGGGTTTTAAGAAAACATTGAAATTCAAGAAAAATTCAAACTTATTAACCCATCACTTTTCATTCCAATTTTTCCATTGATTATACACCTAGGATACATGATCCATCATTTTAACCCATCAATTTAACTCTCAAGATCCCTTACCTCAAGAATTAAGCAAGCCTTGGTGAGATTCCTCCATAATTTCAGAATTTCAATCGGTTGCAAATGTTGATCTTCATGCCTTCTTCATTCCTTGGTGGAAAATCTTAATCAAAACTTAGAGAAATGGTGAGGATTTGGGATCAAAACCCTAGGGTTTTCGGACCTAGGGAGAGAGGAGAGAAGAGGGGAAAAGAAAATGTAAGAAATGATCTCAAAATCCTATTTTTTAAGCTGCTTGTCCGTAAAACCCGCTCGAGCGTATATATTCCCGCTCGAGCGTACATGCATTCAGCACAGATTTCAAAACTTTGAACAGGTATAACTCTCCCATCTGGACTCCGTTTTAGGTCATTCTTGTGTCCAAATTGAAGCCCCGAAAATAATATTTCCAATGGTTCTAACCTCACATCCAAACTCAAAGTGTAGAAAAAGAAAAGGGCAAATGAGTGACGGTTGGTCGTAAACGAATTATTCAAATTAAAGTTTTTAGTCTAATCTTACTTTACCATCATATTAACATCTCAATCAATACCCCAAAATAAGATAAAAACATTCCAAATACACTAAGAAGAACATCAAAAATGAGCCCACATGCCTCAGAATCAAACTTAACCAGGCGACCCGCTCGAGTGCCCAAACTTGCGCTCGAGTGTGCAGACCAACAAAGCAGTCCGCTCGAGCGTCTACTCCCCCGCTCGAGCGGGAAATCACAACTCCCAGAATCTCAGGCCATCTGCAAAATTTGCTGGGGACCCCAAAAGTACACTCGAGCGCCAACTACTCCGTTCGAGCGGAGGGAAAAATTTCAGATTGTTTGGTAAATGTCACCAATTCCAATTTCAAAGGCATAAACCAACGGATAGTTTTTCAATTCCAATAGCAAACACATTAACCCCTAATTAAATAAGGAGAACTTCCTATACGCACTCTGGGGTCATTACAGAGGCAATCCCACGATGAAATCCATGGTGATATGTTTCCATTTCCACTCCGGTATGGGTAAGGGTTGCAATAAGCCTGCGGGTCGTTGATGTTCCACTTTGACTTGTTGGCAATGAAGGCATTTCAATACAAAATCAGCAATTTCTTTCTTCATTCTCGGCCAGCAGAAATTCAATTTCAAATCTTGATACATTTTTTTATTCCCCGGATGGATAGAAAATTTTGAATTGTGACCCTCTTGCAGAACTCTTCTTTTCAACTCAGAATCATTCGGTACACACAATCTCTCTTGAAATTTTAGTACATTATTTTCAAATTTGAACCTCGGTCTCAGTTTAGATTCCCTCTCTTCGATGATCTTTCTCAAGAAGTCATCTTGTTGTTGTTTCTCTTTGATTTCTTCAATCAGTGCTGGTTGAGCAGAAATAGCAGCTATTGTTCCACCTTGTTCTCGTAAAACAACTTCAATTTCAGATTTTTCAAGGTCACAAAGCAACTCTTTCTGTCCGGTGAGTAAACAAGCTAGGTTCCCACTCGATTTCCAACTCAATGCATCGGTAACGGTGTTGGCTTTTCCCGGATGGTACAAAATCTGTAGGTCATAGTCTTTAATCAGTTTTAGCCATCTTCGTTGTCTCATGTTCAATTCTTTCTGTGTAAAGAAATATTTGAGACTCTTGTGGTCGGTATATACTTCACATGTCGCCCCATAAAGGTAGTGACGCCAGATTTTCAAGGCAAATACCACTGCAGTGAGTTCCAAGTCATGGGTCGGGTAGTTTTTTTCATGCGGTCTCAACTGTCTAGAAGCATAAGCAATAACTCTCCCATTCTGTATTAAAACGCATCCCAAACCCTTATGAGAGGCATCACTAAAAATGGTAAATCCATCCGTACCTGAAGGTAGGGTGAGAATCGGTGCAGTCACAAGTCGGGTTTTTAATTCTTGGAAAGCCAATTCCTTTTGGTCAGTCCAGTTAAATGATGTCCCCTTCTGAGTCAACTGTGTCAACGGTAAGACAATTTTGGAGAAATCTTTGACAAATCTCCTGTAATACCCGGCTAACCCCAAAAAGCTTCGGACTTCTGTCACATTCGTTGGTCTAGGCCAATTTACTACAGCTTCAATTTTCTGCGGATCAACAGAAATTCTATCTATGCTAACAACATGTCCCCAAAACATAACATGATCAAGCCAAAACTCACATTTAGACAGTTTAGCATAAAGTTTCTGTTCTCTTAGGGTCTGTAGAACAAGTCTCAGATGATGTTCATGTTCTGCTATACTTTTGGAATAAATCAGAATGTCATCAATGAATACAACAATAAAGTCATCGAGGAATGGTTTAAAAATTCTGTTCATGAGGTCCATGAATGCAGCAGGTGCATTGGTAACTCTGAAAGGCATAACTAAAAATTCATAATGTCCATACCTTGTTCGAAAAGTAGTTTTGTCAATGTCTTCTGGTTTGACTTTCAACTGATGATATCCGGATCTGAGATCAATCTTAGAAAACACTTGAGCACCCTGTAACTGGTCAAATAAGTCATCAATACGTGGTAATGGATATTTATTTTTCACAGTTACCTTGTTCAGTTCACGGTAATTGATACAAAGTCTCAGTGAGCCGTCTTTCTTTTTCACAAACAAGACAAGTGCGCCCCACGGTAAAGTGCTAGGCCTGATGAACTTTTTGTCTAATAGTTCTTGCAGTTGCACTTTCAGTTATTTCAGTTCAATTGGAGCCATTCTGTAAGGAGCTTTCGATATAGGCTGTGTACCCGGAATCACATCAACGGTGAACTCAATCTCCCTATCAATCAAATCCCCTGGCAGATCGTCTGGAAAAACATCTGGGAACTCTCTGACTATAGGAATACAGTTCACATCAGTTTTAACATCAGTAGGTATAGTCAATACAGAACACAGATATCCTTTACACCCCTTTCTAATCAATTTAACAGCTTTCACAGATGAAATCAAGTACGGAGGAGATACTACTCCACTCCCAGTAAACACAAATTCAGGCAAACCCGGTGGACAGAACACTACTTGTTTCGTTACACAGTCTATGGTGGCATGATATTTCGTTAACTAGTCCATCCCCAATATTACATCAAAATGATCAATGTTCAAAAACAGTAAGTTAATAAACAAATGTGCATCTCCAACAATAATTTCACAAGCAGGGTACATGCATGCACAAGCCATGGATCCCCCAACGGGTGATGATACAGCTAATAGATAATTCATGGGTTCTAAGGGTCTATTCAATTTTCGCAAAAAAGCATGCGATACATAAGAATGTGTAGACCCCGAATCAATCAGTACATATGCATTTTGAGTACAAATAGAGAGGATACCTGACACTACGGTCTCGGTATTCTGTACGTCTCCCGGTACTAGGGCGAACACTCGGCCCTACCTTATAGGCTCCTTCCCGGTCGCTTTAGGGTTAGGCTTTGGTGTAGCAGTTGATGCTGCTGCGCTTGGTGTAGCTTTACTATGCCCTTGAGGAGTGGAAGCGCAATCTTTGACCATGTGGCCCACCTTGCCACACCTGTAACAAGCACCAGAGATTTTATAACAAACTCCCTTATGATTCTTGCCGTATTCAGAACAGAATGGTATGGAACTACTCCCTTGGCTGAGGCTAGTTGTTGACCCCGTATTCTGTTTCTTGTTCAATGGGTTATGCTTGTCTTTCTTAAACTTGAAACCTTGTCTTTTACCACGCCATTCAGACGCTGGTGTTTCAGTTTTTAGTGCCTCGATGTTTGATTCAGCCATCAAAGCTCGGTCGAGGACATTCACATAGTTCGGTAGCTTCAAAACGTTAATTCTGTCCAGTATGGCATCATTCACGCCGCCTTCAAACCTTCTGGCCTTCTTGTAATCAGTGTCCACCATGTGTGGTGCATATCTAGCCAGCTCGGTGAACTTTGTTTCATATTCAGCAACGGACATTGTGCCCTGTCTTAACTGTTCAAATTCAGTTACTTTTGTGTCTCTGACACACTGTGGGAAATATTTTTCGAAGAAGGCTCTCTTGAATTGAGCCCAAGTCATTACAGTGTTGGTGTCACGTACTAGCATCCACCACCTTCTTGCCTCTTCTTGCAAGGTGAAGGTGGCTAACAGTACTTTATGTGCCTCCGAGCACGGAAACACCTCAAACAGTTTCTCAGTCTCTAAAACCCATGCTTCAGCTTTTAGCGGTTCAAGACCCCCCTGAAAGGATGGTGGTTTCAGTTTGCTGAACTTCTGGGTAAGAGCAATTATGTCCTCATCATTAACATTGACATTCTGTTCCAGCTGTACGGGAAGAGGAGGTGGGGGCTGTTGGTTCTGTTGTTGATCCAATCTTGCAGTTATTAATTCCATCATTCTCTCTAGTCTTGCCATTCTTGCCTTAGAGGATAAGGATTCAGATTCATTCGCAGTTCTTGTATTATCCATTTCACTATAAGTAGTTATAACAGTTATCAACATAGGTAGTTGCATACTTAGACAGTTTATCACATTAGCACATATTTAGTCATGTCATAGCCACACACACTTATCATACTCATGCGATGCCCTAATTGCTTTTCTAGGACACCCTATAGCTCATTTGGACACGTGTGTGCGGTATAACTCGTGGTTAAGTATCGCTCTAATACCACTCTGTCACGACCCAAACCCGTCCGTATGGGTTTAGCACCATAACCGGCCAGTAATCCGAGATTACCGAAGGCCTGTTTAACAGTAATATAGTAAAACAGAGTACAGGGGCATGGCCAAAGCCAATACAGTAAATAAACAATGTCCTATGAGCTGTGACAGTCTGTATGCAAAAAGATTTTTCATACATATATGCATTCAGTGACAAAACAGCATGTACAATATTTATAATCCGACAGAGCAGGGACCGAATCCCTATTAACAGTTCAGTATAGTGCTATCAGTCTATACAGTTATACAAACTGACACAGAGACAGACAGGGGAAATAAGAACACCCTTAAGCCATAGCTTGGCAGGTTCGGAACCTCGCAATGAGGCACAGTGGCTGGCTTGACAAAAAGGGGAGTCTAATCCACGCTCCTAGCTCTGGTCTGGTGCCTGAACACCTACATATATATATATATATATAAACAGTGAGCTAAAGCCCAGTGAATAACATAATGCGTAAAGAGGTTAAGAATGAATGTCCTTACAGTAATGAAAACAGTTCATTAATTCAGTATATCAGTTGTTCAGTCAGTGCAGTCATATGTGATACATCCATTAGCATAACAGTACAGTAACCAGTAGGTCTTAAAGACCGAACAATCAATGATGGCCATCAATCAGTAAACAGTAGTGGTTCCAACAAAAGAACCGACAGAGATCTCTGTAACAGTAACAGTAAACAGTAATTGCTAAGGATGCCACACTACAGTTCAGAATATAGGACATATATACACAGTTGTTACTCACAGAGTTCTGGGCTACAGTAAAGCTAGAGCGCATCCCCAGTAGCCAACCCTACACAGTTAACAGATCGAACACACACTAAGCTACACAGTTGGGATAGATAACAACTAAATCCCTAATTGCCTCGGTGTGTTCTACATCTATATCCTCATTAAGATGCCTTAAACTAAGCCTAAGAATGCCTAGGATGAAATGAGGATGCAAAGATGCACTTAGAAAACATTTTCAGAATTTTCAGTGAAACAGGGTCCCGCTCGAGCGTGTCTTTCCCCGCTCGAACGGACATGCAGACAAAGGTTTCCGCTCGAGCGTCACTTCCCACACTCGAGCGTATTGCAAAACATGGCAAAAGTACTGGATGCTCAAAAATCACGCTCGATGGGAGCTTGATAGCCGCTCGAGCGTAAGACACAAGGTCCCGCTCGAGCGTCAACTCCTCCGCTCGAGCGGACTTCAAAACAGTGCAAAGTACTGGGAGCACAAATTTCCCACTCGAGCGGGAGTCCAAAATTTGGAATTTCCAGATTTGAACTTCCAAGCTCAAATCAAGTTCAAATGCATCAAATTCGATCTTCTTGGGTTAATTTTCTAGAAAACATTTGTAAACTCATAAAACAACATGTTTCAAAGATCAATTTGAGAAATCGAAGCCCAAAGGTAGTTCAATTAAATACAATTTCAAACCAAATTTCATGAACAAGATGAACATGCAACATGCATGGATTTAAACCAATTCAAGGCTTCAAATACTTGCTCAAGTGAGCCAATTCTTTCAAAACCAAGATGAAAACATGGTCTATAACATAAACATGAACATGCCTGCTAGATTTCCATGAAATCAAACCTCACAATGCAACAATGTAGACATGCATGCATGATATGTGCTACAATTCAACATTATAAGACCAATACATGACTTAGCTCCTTAAACTACCATGCTCCATGCTAGGTAGAGCTTAAATATACAATTAAGAGGTTGAATCCTTACCTATGGTCCTCTATTACAAGTATGGAAGCTCAATTGACAATCTACACTCCAACTCTTCCACTTTCAAGCAATTCACCAAGTAAAACACAAGAATGAACTCAATTCTCTCACTTCCTCTCTTACTAAGGTCAGCTAGAACAAGAAAGGAGGCTGAGGAAATGTTTTATCTAGGTGTGATAAGGCTCCAAACAATGTATAGGCAATGGCCCACTTCTATGGCAAAATGGTAATTAAGGCCAACTCTTGAAATTAGCTTATTTTAATCTAATTTAATCATACTTAATCACTTTTCAGATAAATATGCCCTAAAATCACATAAATTCTCATGATCTCAAAACATCAATCAATTTCTGGTTTGGCCGCTGATAAAGCCTTCAATTTGCAATTTAAACACAAAAATATGAACAGATAGCCAGACAGTCAAACACATAGAAATGCATTTAAACAGATATAGTCAATCAATCAGTTTGAGATTTCAGTCGGTTTGTTCACTATTTCAATCAGTTCCATTACTTATCATAATCAATCTCAGTTTAGTAGTATTCGGTGGTTAATCGGTAAACAGTGACGAGGGTTGTTACAGTTTATTTGTAAGGTCTTTAATTTATGTTATTTATGAAAAAAAATTAAATTAAATTATAATTTTTATTTTATTTTATGATATTTGTTTGAGAAAATTTCATTTTTACCCCTATAGTTTGCCTTGATGATCAATTACATCCTCAGACTTCAAATAATTTTAATTTTACCTCTATTTTTTTTTTAAATCGTATCAATTTGCTCTCTACCATCACATTTAAATGAAAAAAGTTAAAAAATTATATTTTGACCCCAAATTTCAAATCGAAGATGCAAACTCACCCTCTCATATCTAAACTCACCCTCTTCTCTCTCTGTGCCTCTACAACTCCGCCAGCGGTTAGCCCTCATCATCTCTCTACTACTGTAACCTCATTATCTTCTTCAGCAAGAAATATCTGAAAATGGATTCCTAGAACCAATGCCGCCGGAATTCGTCGAGCCTCCGTTGGTTGGTTATGAATTCGCAGAGCTTCTCTAGAGAAGCTTTGGTCTAACCTCACTGGTGCAAGTGATGACGTCACTCACCATTACCAGTTTCCTAACATCACTAATATTCAAATCCCTCAATGTGCCCAAAAGTTTTTTTTGTGTGTGTGTGTGTGTGTAAATTTAATAAAGAATTGGGGCAAAACAACACAATGTGAAAATTTGACTTTGTGAGGAGATTGAGGGCAATAATAGAACACAATGTAAACAACAATTGTTTCAAATTCTTGGCATATATACATTTGTCTATGCTTGATTTTTTATAATACCTCTTTAATAAAGGGATATTAAGGAAAGCAACATTGATGTCCTTGTTAGAGTTATCATTGGTGATGAATATGGGTTTTTTTCCATCAAAAATCTCTTGTAGGCATTCAAGTACAACTTGACCTAAAAATTGAACCCAACCCAACCCAACCCAAAAAAATTGAGGGTTTTTTACATCACACAAATACGTCTATGTTGAATCCCATGGCATGAGAGAAATCTCATGGCATGAGATTTCTTCTGAAGAACAACGTTGAACCGCATGGCATGAGAGAAAATGAACATGGTATTGGATTCGTTGGGTCTCATGGCTTCGATCTCCGATTCGTATTATGGCTCTTGAGAATTCTGATCCAACTTAAAATTGAAGAAAAAGACGAACCCAACACAAACCTAGATTTTTAGCCCAATTTTTACGCCCAAACCAACAAAATTAGAGATCAAATCAGTTAGATTCAAACATTGAAAAATGAAATATAGATGAATTGAATGAAGAAACGAACCTTTTTAGTCATGTATTATTATTTCTTGTGTTGGTAGAGGTGATTTGATGTATGTAGTGAGAACAAAGGGCTTCTTGGTGGTGGTAGTGGTAGTGGTGGTGGTGGTGGTGGTGGTGGGGAAGATGACGGTGGAGGAAATAGGAGAAGGGTGGTGGAAGGGTTTGGGTAATTCAAAGAATGATGAGATAGAGGAAGATAGGGTGATTTTTTATCTTTCTTTTGAAATTTGGGGTCGAAATGTAATTTTTTTTAACTTTTTCCGCTTAAATGTGATAGTAGGGGGCAAATTGATCCAATTTCAAAAACTTTTGTGAGTAAAATTGAAATTATTCGAAGTTTGAAGGTGTAATTGATCATTGAGGCAAAGTATAAGGTAAAAATAAAATTTTCTCTGTTTGTCTTTGAAAATGAACAATAATTATATTGTTAAAAATAGATCGTTCAAAAAAAAATAAAAGCTTTAAAATAAAAACTTACGATTATCAAATCGACATGATTTAATTTTTTTTCATAAAAGATATACACTAAAGGCTTTGCAAAATAAACGGTTCAGATAATCGAAATGAGACTCATTGTAAGTCCCATGGGGCTCTCAAATTTTCTCAAGTTTAAAGCCAACCTATGTTAAAAATATGTTTTTTAAAAGGGTAAATTAAAATAAACCCCTTTAAACTATGACCTATTTGCATTTTGTCCTCTTAAATTTCAAAACTCAATAGTTAACCATCTCAAAATTTTATCTTGTTACAATTAACCCTTTATTGTTAGGGATTTACTTACATGTTTGAATTTTTTGGGCAATAATGCCATTATCTAGTGATCTCATTTGCACTTTGCGACTAAGACTAAGGAGACAAAGTATAAATGGAATCACTAGATAAGGGTATTATTGTCCTAAAAAAAATCAGTAAGTGTATTATATACTTCACACATAACCTGATTTTGTTTAAATCCTACGACATTAATTTAAGGGGTTTTATAGTAATTTATCCATTTTGAAAATAAGACTTAAAATTTTGCGGCTCTTTTATAAATGTAATTTCTACTCTATTTGGTTTAGAGTTTTTAAAAATATTTTTTTAAGTTTTCAAACCATATTTCTTTTTTTTTAGTGAATTCTTTAATATTTTAATTATTTTCTTTTTACTTTTTAAATTCATTTAATCTAAATATACTTAAAAAATATATGAAATTTGTTAGGGGTGCAACTCAGGCAGGTTTAGGCGAGTTGAGAGGTTGTCAAACTCTAACTCAAGTTATGCTGAGAGCTACCCAAGCTTGTCCAAGCCTGAATTGTAACCTGACATTGTCTGCCCAAACCTGACCCACGTTAAACCCGAATTGCATATAAATTTCAAAAAAAAAAAATTGTTTGTAGTGCAACTAAGTTAATTAATTTGTTAAAATTAGATTATTTACAATTTTTTTAATAAAATCATTAATGACATCAAAACAATGTAAGTGAAATGCTGTTATAATGGTCTTTACAATTTATGAGTGAGAAAAAATAAATAAGTAAAATTTTTGTATTGTATTACTTGTGTATATAATATATATTCAATATGATTTACTGATTTAAATTACTTTAATATCATCTAACGTCTAATAATTTATATGTATATTCAATATATATATATATATAATTCAGGCTTTGGGTTGCTCAGATTATTTGATATCTTTATCCAAACCCGCCTAAATTTAATACAGGCTTCTAAATTCATGTAATGTCACAACCCAAACCCCAGGGCCGACCCTGGGCTAAGGCTGGTAAGGCCTGTGCTTAGGGCCCCCAAAATTAGGCCCAAACAAAGGCCCCCAAATTTAGTCTTGCACTATATTAAATATTTACAATGGCCCAATTCTGTTTAATTAATTTAGGCCATTTTAAAGAGGACCTCAAAAAATTTATTTGGCCCAATTGATAAAAGGCCCAATTAAAAAATATTTATAAGTTTTAGTTGTTAGTCCAATTAACAAAATAAAATATAAAATATATGTATATGTATTAATCATTAGCCTAATTTTGTGTGGCTTTTTTTTTTTTCTCTCTTTATGGCTCAATTATGTATTTTTTAGTATTTTTTTTAAAAATATTTTACACAATTTTTATTTATTTATTTTGTAGATACATCTAATTTAGATACGCTTAAAAACTATAATATTTATATATATTTTTTTAAAAATGTTTCCAAATACAAAAAATATAAAAAAATACAAATTGCAAACTCAGACAATTATTTTTGAAAACTCTAAACCAAATAGAGTGATTTTTATTTTAATTTTTTTATAAATATCTAAAAAGCCCGAAAAATTATTTTGCGTTAAACTCCCGGAAACTCAGGGTCGGCCCTGCCAAACCCCCCCTAGAGGTTTGGATCATGACCGGCCAGTAATCGTGAGATTACCTGCGGCCTCAGACAGAAATACAAAATATAAATAAACATACGGGGCTTGAAGCGAAAGCAAAATATAAATTTTGTCTATTGAGCTATGGATAAATGGCATGAACAAAAAAACACAACACATTTCATATCATACTTATAATATTTACAAACACTCATCTTATATACACAACCCAAGATCAAACATATAACATAACAATCTTAACAAAACCAAAGCTTTACATAGCTTGGCCAAAAGCAACAGGAAAGCAATGTAAAGAGGTTAAATGAATGAGTTCCATATCTTATAAACACAATATAAAGTTCTTGACAAAATCAAAGCAGTTTCCTAATATTTAGAGAATACTTAAAGATCATCAAACCTTTCTTAGTTAACCTCTGTAGACACCCCATTTTTGACCGTCCTCAAGACTTGGACGTCATCGTTTGAACACTCGATGATTATCCATGTTCGTGTTCGTCTTGAGTTCTCGGAGGTTTCGGTCGCGTGTCTTGGCTCAAGACTTCTCGACTTGTTTGTTTTGTGTTTGGTTTTGCACCAAACACTTGTTGTTTTGCTTCTAAGGGTGGGAAATAGCTTGTTAGCCATCCCCACACCTCACCGGCCATGGCTTGAGGCCACCGGCCCTGTTTTATTGCCACCGGCCATTAGTGATGGCCGAGCGGCACTATTTTTGGTCAACCGGCCATTTGTTTTGGTCGATCGGCCACTTTTTCTGGCCGAGACCTTTTCTTGAGGGGGTTTGAACCTCTTGAACCCGTGGTTCTAGCTTCTTGAGAAAGCTTGAACCTTTTGAACTCTTGGTTCTAGCTTCTTGAGGAAGCTTGAACCTTTTGAACTTTTGGTTTTAGCTTCTTTAGGAGGTTTAAACCTTTTGAACCCTTGGTTTTAGCTTCTTGAGGAAGCTTAAACCTTTTGAAATCTTGGTTTTAGCTTCTTGAGGAAGCTTGAACCTTTTGAACCCTTGGTTTTAGCTTCTTGAGGAAGCTTGAACCCCTTGAACCTTTGTTCTAGCTTCTCTAAGAAACTTGAACCCTTTGCTCCAAGCTTCTAAGAGAAGCTTGAACCCTTGTTTAACTTATCCAAGAAGCTTGACCCCTTTGCCTAACTTCTCCAAGAAGCTTAGCCCTTTTGCTCCTAGCTTCTCCAAGAAACTTGACCCTTTTGCCTAGCTTCTCCAAGAAGCTTGGCCCTTTTGCTTCTAGCTTCTCAGAGAAGCTTGACCCCTTTGCTTAGCTTCCCTTAGAAGCTTGCCCCCTTTGACCCTTTTGCCTTAGCTTCTCCAAGAAGCTTAGGCCTTTTGCCTTGCTCTATAAATAGAACAGCTCCTCTTCCATTTTAAGGGTTCTAAGAAATTTGTCCAAGACAAAAACATATATCTCTCTTGATATCTCTACATCTAAGCCTCCAAAGTGCTTGGTTCTTGACCCCTTTGCACCCCAACTCCTAAGCACACACCTCCACCATTCATCTAAGGTTCTTGAAGGGTCTTGTAGGGGCTCAAGACCTGGTTTTGACTCAGAAAAATCTGCTGGAGTGCTGGTTTTGAAGAAGGTCTTCAAGGGTAAGTTTCTAAGCCTTAAATCCCCCATTTTTGCACACACTTTTAGCCTATCTTTCATGCTGTTTTGAGCTTAACTTATAACTGAAAAAAGTCTTTTTTTTGAGTGCTTTAAATAGTTGTTTAAGGTCACTTTTGTGTTTAGGGTTGTTTACCCCCTCTTAGGCCTTGTTTTGCCCCATTTTGTGCTATTTTTGGTGAGCTCCAGGACCACCTTGTTTGGGCCTCCTCACCACTGAAATCTTGAGAGATTTCAGTGGTGAGGATAGTGATTTAAGGTCCTAAGAAGGGGAGGTCCACCCCCCTCTCCTTATTGTCCTTGAAAAGGGCCATTTTAAGCCTCATGTGTGAGCATCTAATTTAGGTTCATGTTGGCCATGTCCTAGTTGTTATTTGTGCTTATTATGTCATAATATAGCTCTGTTTTTATTTGGTTTAGACACACCATGCATGCCTTGTATACTTGTCATGTAATGCCATGAATTTGCCTTAACATGCTTTAGGCTTTGACCCTTGTTCTAGCATGATTTTGGCCAAGCTTTGTGAAGCTTTTATGCATGTTTTAGTATGCTCTAGCTCTGTTTTCAGTTGCTTTGGTCATGCTCAACATGTTTCATATGGTCTCTTTGCATTCTAGCTTGTTAGCTTTGGGTGTGTGGATCACTAGCATGCTTTACTTGGCTTGTTCTCATGATTTGGAATCATTGGAGACTATATTTCAATCCATGTTCCATGTTTGCATACTTGCATTTTCTATTCCTTTCATGCTTTGAAGAGTTGATGGCTTATGCTCCATGTTTAGGTCCTTGTGCATGTATGCTTGTGTGTGTGTTTTCATGCTTTTGTTACATCATTTTGGCCACTGTTTTGGGCCTATTTGAGGGCTGTCCTATCACGACCCGAACCCACCCCTATAGGTTAAGGACGTAACTAGCCAGTAATCCTGGGATTACCTACGCCCTCAAACCAAAATAGACACAACTCAACAGAGTAAAGGGGCCAAACAGAAGTAATAATCAAAAACTTTGTCCATAGAGCCGTGCTTATATGCACTTCAAAACAAACCATACTCATATACGTTAATAACCCACACTTCGGAAGTACAGTACCATAAAATTCTTTACAGATAGGATCATCCAACTAAGTCAACCCATGACAGACTATTTACGAATATACATAAAGTCCTTGCCAGCAAGACAAAATATAATTACATAACAAAATGGCAAGGATAGGTCTCATGCGTGAGACACAAGGCTGACTTTCTCAAAACTCGTGTTGTTCTTGGTAGACTTCACCGGGGCTGGGTTTGGACTTCTCTCGGCTCACCTACAAACACAT
Source organism: Camellia lanceoleosa (assembly GCA_025200525.1). NCBI lineage: Eukaryota > Viridiplantae > Streptophyta > Magnoliopsida > Ericales > Theaceae > Camellia > Camellia lanceoleosa. The sequence continues at coordinate 100,574,595 of CM045760.1, forward strand.
GAATGAACGTAAGCGATAGCCCAGTGAATAATATCAAATACATAAGTCATATAAACAATATGTAGAACAACATACTCCAAACGGCCTTGGGCCCAATTCATATTCCTACTTAACATATGTACATTTATACAAAGTTTAGATCAAGTGACTATAGTTCCAAACATACTGGCCTTTGGTCCATTCAGATTTCCGTTCATGTCAAAACGGCCTTCGGCCCATTCATTTATGTCAAAACGGCCCTCGGTCCATTCATTTATGGCAAAACAGTCTTTGGCCCATTTATTTATGTCAAAACGGCCTTTGGCCCATACATTTGTGTCAAAACGGCCTTCGGCCCATACATTTGTGTCAAAACGGCCTTCGGCCCATACATCCGTATCAAAACGGCCTTTGGCCCACTCATTCATGTCAAAATGACCTTAGGTCCATTCATTTCTATTAAAACGACCCTTGGTCCATTCAGTTCTGTCAAAACAACATTTGGTCCATGTATTTTTCTTATCAAAACGACCTTTGGTCCATTCGTTCATTCATGTCAAACTTTTGTCCATAATTCCAATTAGCAACTCATAAAGCTTATAAGGGAATAAACAATTGGACATTCATAAGCATTCAAATATCGATATTACTCACAGTGATCGGCTTGTGGGTTTGCCCTGGAGCTTGACCCTACACATTTCATGAACACAAACGGGTCACTAATGGTTCAATCCGTTCTTTAATTCACATATTCCTCTTTAGGCTTTATTCTTATCTCATTAACTCATTTACAATGCTTAACATATGCCTAAGAGTGCTTATAAGTGAAAGAGAACGGAAAACAGAACTCAGAATGCAAAAACAGAATTTTAGAAAACAGGGTCCCCGCTCGAGCGAACCCTTAAGCTTGCAAAAGTACTGGTTACCTCAAATTCACGCTCGAGCGTGAACTCGGCCGCTCGAGCAGACTGCCTGTCTACATAGCTCCCTGCTAGAGCGTCAGCTTCCCTGCTCGAGCGGGCACCATGTTTGAAAAAAAAATGCTGGGAGCTCGATTTTCCCGCTCGAGCGGCAGTTCCCCTGCTCGAGCGAACATAAAAAATCTGGGAATTCCATATTGAGTTCTTAAGCTTCGTCTCAACTTTCAACCCACAATTTATGCATGTTATGGCTCAAATTTCTTATATACACATACTAACATGATACTAATACAAGATTACAACATTAGGAAGCTCAATTTCTTGAATTATCTACATGCATGTCCCAAAATATCTTAACTCATCACCAACATGCTCAAATTCAAACATTCAAGATTTATACTCCCATGATTTGTACATGCATGCCCATTTTGACTTCATATTCATTTCAAATGATGCAATTAGTGCTCATTCCCATAAGACTCAACAAAGACATGCTTGCATGTGGGTTTACAGTACCAATCTTTTACAATTTCACGAATTACATGCTAGATTTTGTGATTCCATAGGAGTTCTTTACATGCATGCACATATCAAGCCTCAACTTCAATGAAACCAACTCAAATCATGCTCTTGATCACAAACAACCCTTGAACACACAAGATTACACATTAAACTCATGAATTCAAGAATCAATGCTTACCTAGAAGTTCAATTCTTCCAATTTATGGTCAAGTCTAGAGTTGTCTTCAAGACTTCCAAGATTCAAGAGCAAAACTTTGATTTCCTTCCCTCTCTCTCTAATTCGGGTCTCTCCTCCTCTAGAGAATTAAATCGACCAAGAATGAAATAAAAGGAGGGAGTTAAATACATAAGGGTCCCATATAACCCCACTAAGCCTCATTAATTTAATATTACATATTTGAGCACCAATTCATTAATTAATCAATTTAATCTGGCTTGAATCAGTTTTTCAATTAAATTTCACCGTAGACTCTAAAAATTATGCCAATCACAACGGCGTAATCAATTTCGGGTTCTGTGGCCAATAAGGCCTCCAATTTAACTTCCAAAGCGGATTATTCAAACAGATATTCCTACGGTGAACAGATAGAGTTCCAAAATCACATATATCCACATAATGGCACACAAAATCATATCAAAACATATAATCACATACGTATTAGGGACTAATTAACATAATACAGAACAGGGGTATCACATGTCCACTTCGATTCAAGACCATCCTAGCATGTTGTTGCATGCTTGCCTTGTATATTGTTGCATATTTGGCCTTGTTCCATGTTTGTTATATTGCATTTTGCATGTTTGACACATTGCACATTTGCATGCTTAGCTTGCATACTTAGGTTGCATAGCATTGCATGCATCCCATGCCTTTTGATAGAGGTTGGGGTCCATTATTTGTTTTGTGCATTTCATTCCATATTGAAATTGCACACTTGGCTTCTTGGGCCATCACGCATCGAAATGTGCGATTGGTGGTCCAAGAATCAAGGACCATACCCCTTTGAGTCACAAACATGATAAGGGGTGTGGTTGTGCACACATTTGCTTGAAATACATTGCCATGCCATGCCATGTTTTGCCATCTACTGCAGTCAAAACAGGTTTCTGCAGGAAGAATTGGTTGGCCGGCCATATCTATTGTCGACCGACCAAACATATTTGGCCGAGAGCTCAATGAATGGTCAATGACCATCCTACCATGGGCGGTGATGTTTCTCCCTAGCCGGTGGTGTTCCCCAGTGCCCATAGAGTGTTTCTTGGGATTTGTGCAAATCTCAGAAGAGCAGAGCAGGGTAAACAGAGGCAACTTGTGCATGGCGACGGATTTTAGAGCAAACCCGAGCACGCGTGCATCAGACCCTCTTCCGAGGCTTTTTACTGCTTTCTTAGCTTAGTTAATTTGCTTAACTAGTTAAGTGGTCTATAATATTTAAATTAGCTTGTAGGTTAATTGATTTGTATTATTCTTTTGGTCCCTCCGAGCGAGGGCAAATTTGTAATAAGTGTAGGTGCGTGTGTGCATGTCTTTTAACCCCCACTTCTTTTTCCCTTTTACTTACTTGCTTTTGATAGTTAGTATTAGGGCATATTTAAATTAGCATACCTTATACTATGCATGCGTGCATCCATACATTTGTCTTGCATGCACCGGGCTCGGCGCATCATACTAACTGCATTGTATTTCAATTCCAAGTTGAATACATGTTATTTGTAGCATCTCATATGCCATCTTAGATTAGCCGAGCCTATTCTAGCTGCATTTTGCCTGTGTTGCATTAGCCATCTTAACATGAACTAGGATCATGCATTGATTACTAACTAGTTTCTGTTTTGGCTTGGAGTACTAGGTAAGCTTTTATGCTTTAGCATCCTTGCATGCGTGTGAGTGTTTGCCATGACAACATGCTTGCCATGAGGCTAATTTCTTATGTGATATAACTGCCTGAATGCTTGTGGGTGAAGGTTGGATTGTTTGAATTGGAATAATTCATTGAAATCTGTATTTTAGCCTACTTGCGAGTAGCAAATCTCAAACAATTTTCAAACAAATGAATATGCAATGCTTTATTTCAAATTAGGTGATCTAGTCTATGCTTGTTTTGCTGTGTGCATCACGTAGTAATTTTAGGCTAATTAACCGGAATAAGAGCACTTAATGTTTTCAAAACAAGATATCATGATTAGTAGAGGCCGATCTTTGATCGGGCGAGCGGGGGTGCTCATCCCCCAATCGTACCCAAGTTCCCGAGCCGAGGCAACTTTGGTGATGACGGGCACGTGGCCTTAGGCAAACGAGTCAGGGTTTCCTAAATTTTCCCATTAAAAAATATTTAGGTGGCGACTCTGTATCTGGCAAAGCAGTCCATGTTTGGCATTTCTTTTCTAAAAATCTGTTTTCTCAAAACGATTTGCTAGATTTGGACTCTTTGGTTCAGATTAAGAACCGTGACATTTGAGTCTGAACTGTAGGGTGAGGCCCCCACCAGGGTGCGTCTACAACCTCATGACAAGGTACTTTCCAAAAACATTTTTAGATCTTTGACAGAACGATATTATCGAATCAAAACCATACAAAACATTCACAATGGAATGAGAGCATACAGAACGTCTTCTTTGGCTAAGCTTATATAGAACGTCCACATTGGCCGAACTTATGTAGAACGTTCATATTGGAACGGCTCATATAGAACGTCTACATCAGAACGGGCTTATACGGAACGTCTATCACGTGTAGATATCATACAGAACGTTTATAACGAGTCAATAACATACAGAACATTCATAAATGTACAGAGCCATACTGAACGATTATACAAAATCAGATCCATGTAGAATGATTATCCACATCGACGTCATATAAAACATTTACAATGGATTAATAGCTTATGCAGAATGTCCATAATGAGTCGAAGACAAAACAAAAGTCTCCAGAAATCAGAGTACATTTTCCAAGTTGTCACAATAGTTTATCAAAAGAAAACTCATTTATTCTTAGCAAAATCTCATTTTCAAAAAGCTTATCATATTGTGCTCATTTCGGAATTCATAGCATAACTTAGCATCTCAAAAGTACTTATTCAGAAAACTTATCATATTATAAACAATCGAAAATTCATAATGTCACGACCCAAACCCGCCCATATGGGTTTAGTATCGTAACCGGCCAGTAATCCGTGATTACCAAAGGCCTGCTTAACAGTAAAAACAATAATACAAAGTAAAGGGGCTGGCGGAAGCCAAAATAGTAAATAAAAGATGTCTTATGAGTTGTAATAGTCTGAATGCAAAAAGACTTTTTATAAACATGCCACATTAATGACCAAAACATGTATACATGCGACGTATACACAAACATCCATGTCGGGGACCAAATCCCTAACTATAACTGTACAGTCAAGTCTTAAACATTTATTACAAGACAGAAACAAAAGGGTGAATATGAACACCCCAAAACAGCCATAGCTTGAATGCACTTGGAACCTCGAGGTGAGGCACAATGGTTGGCTTTAACAAACAAGAGCTAACCCGACGCTCCTAGCTCCGGTTCGGTGCCTGGACGCCTACATATATATATAAACAGTGAGCTAAAGCCTAGTGAATAACAGCAATGTAAAGAGGTTAAGAATGAATGTCTTTTCAGTAATTAAACAATCAATTGCATTAGTAAATCAGTCATTTAGGACCATAGTAGTCACATGTGGTACATCCCATAGCAAAAGCGATAAGAGGGTCTTAATGATCGAATAAATCGATTGATGACCATCATAACAAGAAATGAATAGTTCCAAACATGGGAACCGACAGAGATCTCTGTGTGATGGCGATAAAGATAAAGAATAATAAATTGCTATGGATGCCACGAATACAGTTTACAAATAGGACAAACATTCATTCATTAAACAATAACGTTTCAGTAAGTAGAACAGTTGATCATTCAAAAAATAATCATAATTGAACATATCTTTACAACATTGTTACTCACAGAGCACTGGGCTATAGACAAGCTAACGAGCATCCTCGGATGCCAACCCTACAGTTGCAGAACGAACACACACTCGGGATCAATAACTTAGCCCCTTAATTTGACTTGGTGTGCTTCTATGACATTATCCTCATTAAGATGCCTTAAACTAGGCTTAGGAATGCCTATGATGGAATGAGGATGCAAAAATGCACTTTAAAACACTTCTCAAATTTTTGCTTAGAATGTGAAAGATTCTTCCAACTTGTCCGTCCTTGTTCTCACCATTATCTATATAAACTTGCATAATAATAAACACAAAAATTGCACATATACACATATAGGCACAACAGTTCATATTCTATATAGTCACGTGTTCTCAATGCAAACAAACAGATATTTATCAGATGAATGCATCTTAAGTCTTTTATAGATATCTTATTGTTCATTTGGACAAGTGTGCGAGTTATTAACTCTTGCTCTAATACTACTTTGTCATGATCCAACTCATCCCTAGAGGTTTGGATCATAACCGGCCAGTAATCATGAGATTACCTACGGCCTTAGACAAAAATCAAATCATATTTAATTATATGGGGCCAGAAGTGGAAGCTGAAATGCAAGATTTGTCCAATAAGCTGTGCATTTATGGCATATCAAAGACATCAATTTATATTAATAACTCACACTCATACATACTTAAGAAGTCTCACATATCCAAGATCATACATGTGTCATTAACATGCAAATACCAAACTTAATACAGGCATGGTCAAGCATGACCAACAAAAGAAAATAGAAAATCGAAAGACAAAAGCCTTGTGTGTAAAGCATCCTTGGCTGACTCCACAAAAACTTGGTATTTCTCAACAGGTTCATTAGGGTAAGGGCTGGACATCCCACTGCTCACCTACATACATATATATTTAACGAAGTGAGCTAACGTTCAGTGAATAGTATCAAAATAAAGAGGCAATATGAATGAGTTTCTTTAAATAACATAAACAATTTCATATTATAAACAATTCATAACAGAACAACCTTGGGTCCAATAGATAGCGAAATGACCTCGGGTTCAATCATTTATAGTTGTATACTGACCATTCAATCAACTCATAATAGATAATTGGACTTATCAAATATTCAGAATAACCTTGGGTCTATATTGTCAAATATATAGAACGACCTTAGGTCTAATTCAGATATACAGAATGACCTTAAGTCTCTCATACGTATTCATGTCACATTAATCACATTTACAGTTATCAAGTTGATCAGACAGATAAGAACTCATTCACATTTGCAAAATCACGAATTCAGAAAACTTACTACATTAAGACATTCAGAAAATAGAGTAAATAAGAAAATATCTTTACTAAGATATTAATCACAATGTTCGAAGTGTTATCACGCCTCTGTGATCCAACCTACATTACACATAACATATAACATATGGCACATAACACACATTGGAACGTTTGACGAATTCAAATCATTCTTGCTTTACTCAATTCTTTTCATTCCATTTCTTACTTATTAGGTCACTCATGAGGCCTAATTCATGTCTAAGAATACTTAGAAAAAAAATGAGAATGCACACGTGGTTAGAATATGTTTTTCCAAAATATGCTGAAACAAAGTACTTCGCTCGAGCGTAACATTGGTCGCTCGAGCGGACCACTTAGTCTGTAGAAGTACTACATGGTCCAAATCTAGGCTCGATGTTCGCTTGAGCCAAGATGTAAAATAAAAGGCAATTGCTCGAGCGGTGACTTGGTCACTAGAACAAATTGCAAATGTTTCCAAAAATACTGGATGCATGAAATATGCACTCAGGCGATAGATTGTTTGCTCGAACGATGAGGCAAAATTCTGGAATTTCCACAACTTACTTTGAATTTCAAAACACATGTCCAAAGTATGGATTCATGCAAGTCTTGTCCAAAAATTTAAAAACATGTAATTAAACATAAACACTTGATGACTTACAAATCTTATGCTCAAAACTTCATGAATTTACCAAAATTAAACCTTATTTCTTCATGCATGTATGAACCTCAACTTCTTCTTTTCTTGCTTTTCAAATACATGCTCTTTAATTCTTATATTCATGAAATTCAACCTTCAAAAACCTTAGAAATCAATGATGCATGTATGACAGTATGAGATAGTTTGAAAACTCAACATGGATAATAAATTCATGATCATATAAGAAGAATCTTAACAAAATCATGCATGCATGTATAATTAAGCTTCATACTCTTTTCCAAAATTTTCAAAACATGAAATTCAACTTCAAACTCTTATGAATCATGAGTGCATGTATGATATAATTTCTAATTTCAACATGGATGACATAAAATCATGCTCAAAATCATGAAATTGAACAAAATTATGCATGCAAGTATGAATTGACACTAATTTTTTCAATCTAAGCTAAATTCTCACATTTAATCACGTAATCTTCTTGAATTCACATATTTGATGACTTAAATTCATTAGTTAAGGTGTAATCACATACCTAGAGTCTTCACCAACACCAATACCAACACCAACACCAATTCTAGCAAAAACTTGACCTCTACTACACAATCCTTCAATTTTCCAAGCAATTTCTTCAAATCAAGCTCTTTCTCTCTCTCTCTCTCTCTCTCTATAATTGAATTCTCTTTGTCTCTCTAAAATGTTGCACATCAGATTTTTTAGTGTAAAATGAGCCTAATCACCTTAATTGACATATATATAAGCCAGGTTGGCTTAATTCAGTAACCTATGATTAAACTAATTAATTAAAGCTTAAGGCTAATCAACCAAACTTAATTAAATTGATTTAATCTAATGAATTTTGAACTAATCAAATTTTAATCAAACCTCTCATTAGGCTCTAAAAATTATGTCATTCATAATAAACTAATTAATTTCAGTTTCTGGCGCCATTAAGGCCTTCAGTTTTGGATCATAACAGAAATCACAGTAGATATTCCTACGATCGACAAATATGCATCCAAAAACCATATTAATCACATAATTAACATTCAAATTCACACCAAACACATAAGCACATGCAAAACTAAAGAATTAAAAGCATATTACGTGATGGGGTTATCATAGTTTTGTATCCACTGCCCAGTTTTCAGTTATAAAAGATTATTTTCATAAATTGATATATAATCAGGCATTGCATAGTTTTGAGATAGAAATGAGAAATGTTTGACAAATGGCATGCATGTGCTATCATCTTGTAACATTGTTATGATTCATATATTGTGTTAAAATATTTCTATTGGACTTTGGCTCATCCTATATAGAAAACAACTTTCAGGTGCTGATGATATGCCTCAACTAAGGACATAGTTTGGGAGGATTTGGAACTAAGAGCTTCCTTTGTTTTATTTGATGTAATTATTTTTATACAAGTCTTGGGCTTTAATTGTATTGAGTTGAATTCATTTTGATGTATCCAAGCATTGACTTAGAAATATGTAGCCATTAGGGTATATAATTACTTGATCTCATTTTTACTTTAATTCATAACCATGTTATATACTATAGATTTAGGATCTAGGTTTTATGAATGTCTACACGCATATGTCATCTTTTGTATGATGAACGATTATAAATGGAATATAAGACATGATGTTATTGATCAATTGTAATGAATATTATGAGATGGGCTATTGTTATTATTTCGGGGCGTTACAATACTTAACGAATACCTTCTCAGTATATACATTAAAAAATAAAAATTCTCAATATACATAGAATGCTGCTAAATGCCTTTACCTTTTTACTTTGGACCCGCCATTTTCTTATTTTTATTTTTATTTTATTACAATTTTGTCTTAATATCAAATTCTAATTTTGTTCTCATCCTATCCTCTCAAGTCTAACCTTAACCCTAATCCCACTACCACTTCTACTCCCGTCGGTGACCTCCAGCGCCCAACCCACCTCCTTTATTTTTTTTTCTCCAGCGAGCCATTTGTCGCCACATGTTGTTCACGGAATTATCAATGGTGGCAAAGGTTAGTTTTTCGGTGGTGGTGACTGCTACGAAAAAGGAACGACTGATTCGCGAACTCTCTTTTTGTGATCTTCGTCTTTATCCTCCGGAACCTACTCACTTTTCTCTCTTTTGTAAGCAGCTCTCTCTTTTCCTGTCGATTTCTCTCTTTACTTCACATGTTGGTTGATTTCTTTTCGTTTGATTACACAGAGTCGAACTAGTTGAATATGTTCGGTGCTCCACAATTGAACATGTGACTTTTGTTCAGTTACATAATACTGAACATTAGACTTATGTTCAAAATTGGCTTTCTGAATGGTAGCGAGAGTGGTCGCAAAGGTAAAAAGAGGGGTTTTCTAAACTGGTTATCTATCATTCATTTTCAGCAACATCAATGTGATTCTCCGAAAATGGATTTTCGACTATAAGACCTTCCAATGTTGTTGCATTCCTTGAAATATAGTTTGCATCTGTCTGATACTTTGAAGAAATAGATAGTTGCTCTATTGTGGCTATTCATGTTGCTGTCTGAGTAGGTTGCCATAGGAAGAGGGTCGCCCGAATGAAAGGGGGCTGCTAGAGGAGGGAATGAGAAATTGTAGGTGGAAAGTGTAAGGGTGGGATTCAAAGGTTATATTTGAGATTATGATAAGGTCCAAAGAAAAATAAAGAGGGAAGTAATTTTGGTAGTGGGGGGCCAAAGAAATGAGGGGTCCAAAATAAAAAGGTAGGGACATTTAGCAACCTCTATACACATCTTTATTCTAATAATACCCACATCTTCAATTTCAAAACCTACCACTCTTCCTTTACCGCCATTGCTGCCACTCTTAACTCTCCACCGCTACCACTATCGTCACTCCCAACTCATCTTCTTCTATCCTAACTCTCTACAGTCAATCTTGAAAGTAAGTGGTTCGTGGTAGGGGATTTATGAAAGTGTATGGTTCATGACAGAAAATGATAAAAAATGATAAGAGGGGATGGTAGAGGAATGATGTGGCACTTGCGATGGAGGTAGATGATGGTTGTAGTATTTTAGAATTAAAATTTAAATGGAAGAATATAAGAATACTATTGTATTTTTATTTAAAAATAAAAAATTATATAAACGGAAGGAAATTAGTGAAAGTAAAATTACCCACAAAAAAAGAGAATAAAAAAAATAAAAAATAAAAAACAAATCCAGACGCCCACAAAATGGACTACGAATAGCCACTACACGAGATCCGGACTCTTCACTTTCCCCTCCTCTCTCTCTCTCTCTCTCTCTCTCTCTCTCTGAGCAAAAATCCAACCCACCCAAACACTGCCGAGACGGAAACCAAGAGCGAGTTCATTCTCATCCTCTGAAACCCACAACACACTATCTCTCATTCATTCATTCATTCAATTCTGGGGTGCTGCTCTGCTTGTAAGTTCCGTAGTCATATTCTCTCTATCTCGAACTTCTTCTCACCGCACGATCGATCTTTTGTCTCTATCAACCTTTTTGCTGGAAAACAAAGGAAAAAGACAATTAAAATTTTTATTCTTGCAATTTTCGCTGTTTTTGATTTTAGAAACAAAATACCGAGAAAGTGAATTGAGTTGTAAGCCGTTTCTCTCAGGTAGGTCCCGATATGATAAATATTTTGGGGTAGATGTTTTCCTTTTGTTTTCCTGGCATCCAAACAGAGAACAGTGATTGATGGAAGTTATTCTTAATATATTTTTCAGGTGAAATTCTTTGAAGTCATGCCGGACGTGCATGCCCTTGTGAATGATTTCGTAATCAAGCTGAGAAAACGGCGAGTTCATCAATTTTTGTTCTTTTTGTGTTGTCGAATTTGCATTTTGGGGTTTTGTGTTCATCGTTATTGTTCATTGGATTGTCAGATTGGCATTTTGAGGTCTTATTTGTGCGGGTGTTCGTTTTCATTGTTATAGTTCATCGAATTGTTGAGCTAACATTTTGTGATTGTGTGTGTTTTGGTTTTTTTTAATCCTTTCTCGTGGCAGTAAAATTGAGGGATCGAAGGCTACAGCCAAGCATACGTCGGAGTTGCTTAGGTCAGTAATTTCACAGCAGCGAATTCCCCACACAAACCAGGCTGGGGCTCTTATTGATGCTATAAAGGAGGTTGGAGAGCAGCTGATTGCTGCAAATCCTGTGGGTACGTGTCTTATTATTTCTGTCAGTTGTCATTTCAGCAATTATTGATCAATTAGTTCATGATTGTTATTGTTACTACAACATGTCTGTGATAGAGAAATAATATGTAGAAAAAATGAAAATATTATCAAGGATTAATGCTGTATCTCGTATGTGGTACTTGACTGGAGAAGTAGTGGAACCACATGTCATGCTGAGGACAGAGGGGGTGTTCGCTTACAAAACACAACAATCTAGAGAGAGAGAGGCATATGAGCACTGGGGTACAAAATATTGAGCTTAGTGATGACCTCTCTAAAGTTTCTGTACTACCTCCTATTTATAGGAGGGTCACGTGGTCCTTAATGAATTTCCCATATATTCGGAATTCTGTTAGTGTATGCTAATTCGTGTTAGAGCATATTAATCCGTTAGGATTTGCCTAGATCTCCGAGCTTTGGTACAAGATGCTCCATGGTGTTGGCTAGGTACCCCTTGTTGGGTGACATACCAAGTGACACAGTGCTCTATCTAACCGCCAAGCCACTTGATCCCAGAGTCATGCGACACTAAGGGCAAAAACTTGGCATACCATAGTCCTGCCTCTTTGACTTAGGTATTGCAAAACTACCACGGTTGACCCTTCTAGGGTGTGGAGTTCCTGCAGCATAACTACGGTGATTATAGTTAGGCGAATCCTTCGATCCATGCTGTTTTGAACTACTACCATACTTTATGCCATGTGCAGCATTAATCCCTTTGGGAGATGTTTGCTTTTTAGATTAAATCACTTATACACGTTCATTCATATGGGACATACACGTGTGAAGCCATATGTAAATCATTAATCCGACTCTGCAGCATAATCACTACTGTGATTATAGTTAGATGAATCCTTTGACCCATGCCGTTTTGAACTAATGCCATACTTTATGCCATGCGCAACATTAATCCCTTGGTGGAGATGTTTTCTTTTTAGATTAAATCACTTGACACCCCAAACTGCCAATGGGTTCGGATAAATCTGAAACAAGCCAACAGTTGTAACCGCCACCAATTGTTCCTATAATTCAGCCTTGCTTGTCTCTTGCCAGCACGTCTTGGTCTTGCATAACTGCCCCTATATTTTAGCCTACCTTTGGCTTGCCTTAGACAATTCGAATTGCCCATGTCACTAGCCAAACAGAGCCCCGAATGCCATCTTTTGGTCTTGGTCAAGCCCATGTGGCTTGCTAACCAGTCAAGTGCATGCCTTCTTGTCTAGCCAAGTCAAGTCATTTGATTGTGTTAAACCCCCAAGTGTGCTGCAGCCCATCATTTAGGTCACATTGGTGCCTTGCATTTGCCATGTTGCTGACGCTTGGCCAAGGGTTGAGTGCCGCTGCCACATGACACAACTGAATGCCCACCTTGTCATGTTGGCAGCCTCTCTCATGCCTTGGTCTAGGTCTGCTAACATAGGTGCAAGGTGCCACCAAATGTCAGGCTGCCAGCTCCCAAATGTCAAGGTGCTAACACTTAGCCTCTTTGCTCCTTTTTCACTTGTTTCAAAGGCTCTCTAGCGAAGAAAGAAGCTCTTTGGTGATTTCTTTTTGAGGCCACTAGAATTTGTACAATAGTGTTTCTCTCTGTCTAGTGATTCTTGGAGTGCTTCATTTAATTTGTTCGCCAAACAAAAAGTTCTCGAGCCACTTAAGAGAGGCAATCCTGTTGAGGGGCTTGACATAAGTGGTTGATGCACTGTTTTGGTTAGAGGCTTCCTATCATTGCTTTCCCAAAAGAGTGGTAGAGGGGCTTGTTTGGAGAAGATGATTAATTTTGGGCATGTAGTGTGGAGTGGCACTCTGCTAGGATGCTCCCGGGAGGGATCACCCTTCTAGAAGAAGGGAAGGCTATCATTTTTGCGCATATAAAACCTACTTCAATCACTTGGTTCACTATTAAGCACTGCGACTATTGTCACGACCCCATCCCATCCTAAACAGAATAGTGTTGTGATTGGCTAGTAGTCTTGACTACCAAAGCCTTACAAAACAAAAACAAATAATGGACTAATATAATATTGGGGTTCTTTATGCAGAAGTTGTACATACATAGCAAATTAAGTCCATTGGGAGCTGTGCATAGGTAAATATGATATGAAACACACAAACCTTATATTAACATAAACAAGTAATTTACATCTTTGAACATGGATTACAAACAGGTACAAGTATTATAGACTATCTATTACAACCTCATTTAGATTACATTACAAAAGTAAAAACTAGTTACATACAAAACTTCTATTACAAAGTCAAAAACTCAAAAGTAAATTCTTCTTGCTCAAGCTTGTTCTTTCTCATCATCACCAACATATATATATAGGGGAGAGGGTGAGCCATAGCCTAGTAAATAATATTACATTAACGTAGTAATGGATGAATATCGACAAATTTGCAAATTATAGATCAATTCATCAAGCTCAATATATTTCAAAACTTTCCATCATGGTATCTCATTTCAACCATAATATTTTCAAAAAACACAATAGTGATCCATTAGAACAGAACAGAACAGAGGAATAATCAGCCTAGGTATTGATTAAACAAATCCACCCCAAGTGGTAGAGGAGATCGCAAATGATGGTCATTGGCATGCTGACGGTCCCCCAATGACTAGGAATAATCTGAGGATGGCATTAACATACATTTATACAAAGAGTACATTGATATTAATTCATTTCGGATGCAAAGCTAAACATTTTGAACATGATACTTTTTTCGATTTCAAAATAAACTTTTGAACATAACTTCACAATAATATTACTCACAATTTCCTGGATAAGGCATATTCCACAAGACCGTGACCTACATAAGCAACAATACTAGTATGGATGAAATGAAATGCAAAACAATTGAAATGCTGTTCTTTTCGCTTATGATACAAATGTGCTAACTCAACTTTAGCTTTACTTTTGTATGTGTTCCCTCTAAAAATTTGTTTCTAAACCTTATTTAAGTTTATCTCAAGTCTCAATCAAGTGTAGTGAGGTCCGGTGAATCAAGGAGAATGAAAAGAAGTCAAATCGGGCAAGTGCCCTGTTTGGTCGCACGTGCGGTGGATTTGGCTGCATGTGTGGTGGTCATGTAGTGGTCCATCCTTTGTTGGTTCTGGCTGGGCTGTTCATGTTCTAACTCATTTTCTTCCATTTTTCTTCATTCCAAACCTCAAAACATGACTTTAGAAACTCTAAAATATGCATAAATGATATGGAATTCATAGAAAACATTTGTTTACAAGAGGATTCAAAAGTTAATCAATCAAAACATGATTTTTCATAAAAATTTCTCAAGCCCAAGCTTTCTTCCATTTCTATATTTAAATTCTTTCAAAACCTATCTAAAATGACTTCCTACCTAGATTATATAAACAACACAAGTAAGAGAATGAAATTCCTTACCTATTGATGATTTTTCTTTGATTTTTGGGTTGGAGATTTGATGTCCCTTCAATTTTTTTTTTTTTTTTCCTTCTCTATCTCATCACTCTCATCCAAGAACAAGAAAATTCCAGCAGCCCTTGTCTCTTCTTTCAATTTTTGTATTATAAAATAATGGAGGGACATTAGGTTTATTCTTTGACTTAGTAAGGTGTATGCTTCATCACGTAATTCTCTAATTTCCCCACTTAGACTAATTAATCATACTTAGCTCTAATTAATTAAGATTAGTCCTTAATCATAGTTACTTTAATTAATCTCAATTAAGTTAAATTAACTTACTTAATTTTCACTAATCCCTATTAATTTTTCGACGAAGTGTCTAAAAGATTCTACTCATTAGGTCTAAAGCTATTAAGCTCCTCAATTAAGGTTTCTAAGATGTCTAAACATTTCAATTTCAAGTTCGAAGTTATCCCCTAATTCTAAATTGTTTGCCAAAATTCCTATACTAAGGCTTCTCTTTCAAATTGTTCTAAAATCAAGTTTTCTCTCAAAACAATCATATCATATACACAACATAATGCGAAACAAGAGAAATAAAAAATAAATGAATGTATGAATGCAAAGTCAAGCAATGTATGGCTTGGATGTTGCAACTGCCCTTTGGGTTTTATCTCATATGAGAGTTGCAACTCTCCTCTTGAGCACATGAATGTTTGGGAAAATTTTGTTTGAAGAACTCTAGGCAAACTATGGAGCAGTCATCCATACAACTTGCTATTCGGATTACCTGTGATGGGGGAAGTGGGGTCCAAGATTGGAGGATTTTATGGCCTCTACACCTTGAAGTCTATGGTGTGGTGGGTTCTAGAGAGTGTCATTATTGATGAGCTAGAGAATTATGACTTCCTTCACTTTTATTATGGTGCAGCGGCTGAATATGGCTCGTGTTGGGGTTCAGATAAAATATACCTAAATTTTCCAAATGTTACATATAAGAGTACGTACACCAGGTAGTTACATCATTTCTTTAGAGACTATCTTCTTAAGAAGATGCAATTAGTTGCGGAAGGGCCTTACTTCAATGCCTTGCTGGGTGCAACAGATTTGCTGGATTTATAGTTTTATGGCTTTCCTAGCGTATCTTAGAAGGTCCTCCTTAATGTGAATTCTACCTTATATCGTCTTGCCACACATTTGGTCCATGGTCATTTGGTCCTTGTGGCTCCTTTATTTCTAGGTATTTTGTACAAGATGCTAGATAAATTGAAGGAGAGTTGACAATGTTATGTAGGTTGTTATTGTTAAGTCACCAATTTTCCTAAAAGCCTAAGCTATTACGAAATGGGCCCAACAATATATATCAAGCTATCTAACACCCTCCCTTACGTGCAATCCCGTCTTGCACGTGGAGAGACAAATAGAAGGAGAAGCAAACAACCAAATAGAGAGGAAGAAACCAAATGGGGACATAATACCAAAATGTTAATAGAGAGACTTGAATCCAAGACCTCTCTAAATCAGAGCTCTGATACCATGTTAAGTCACCAATTTTCTCAAAAGCCTAAGTTGTTAGGAAATGGGTCCAACAATATATATCATGCTATCTGACAGTTATGATTTGTCCTTCAATCTAAGCACCATCTTTTTGCATATGTTTATCTAGTCTTTTCTAGCTTTTCATGAGAACAAATTCCAAACAAGATGAGGTAGGAAACTACCATTTTTTAGATGGTGAAGGGAAAAGAATTAGGAGGCCTCATAGGAAACCATGTTAGACAATCATTTGTGTTGAAAGGTTAAGCTACTAGAAAATGATTTGCAGAATGTAGATTAAGCTATTTCACCCTCTCACAATGTATTTAAGGCCCTACACCCTCCCACATATGTGTACCGTTCTAGTTCTTGTAGTTTCAATTTGAACAATTTGGTTCCTACACTTTCAATTTTGTTGCAATGCGGTCCCTCTGTCACTTATAGTTTTGCACTTGATTTTTTTTCATTCCAAATTCTGACGATAAGTGACAAACAGGACCACATTGCAATAAAATTGAAAGTGTAAGGACCAAATTGTTCAAATTGAAACTACGAGGATCAAAGTAAAATTTTTCTCAAACTAGAGGGACTAGTGGCAGTGGTGTAATTTACCCAACAATCAAATTGAGTGTAGAGGAACAAATTGAGGGTTGGTTTGGGGTGTCCTAAATAAGTGCACTTTTTGTCTTTTTGGACTAAAAAGTTGAGGAAAAAAATATGGATGTTTGGGTTAACTTTTTGACTTTTTATGAAAAAATATATATTAAAAAATTGTATAAAGAAGTGTGTAGGAGAAGATTAGAGAGGTGTGGGCCACAGCCGTACAACCTGCACAAGTGGAATGGGAGTAGGAAATTATTTGGACGTTTTTGTTCGGCCCGTGGGGGTCATCACGGGTCCCATTTTGATAATCTAAACCGTTCAATGTGTATAACTCGTCGAGTACTATATGTCTATAAAAAATCACATTGATCGGATATCGATAGCTATTTGATCAGATTTGTTTTTTCTCAATCATTAATTATAACCCCATCCATTTGTTGTACATAACTGATTTGATCATATAGTTATCGGTATCCGATCAATGTGATTTTTTACAGACATATATTACTCGACGAGTTCTACATATTGAACGGTTCAGATTATCAAAACGGGACCCGTGATGGCCCCCACGAGCCGAACAACAGTGTGTGAAAATCACACCCAATCATTTCATTTTTGTCCACAGCCGCAGCACAGCAGCTGCATATACATCAATTCAAAGTTGTACTTTTTGTAGAAAATTGATTTTTTAATTTTTTTTTTTTTTTTGGTGAATAGTGATACCTTTTTAACTTTTTGAGTAACTTTTTGACTTTTTGCCTTTTTGCCTTTTTTAGGCTATGCCAAACCAGCCCTGAGTAGATGGAAGCAAAAATACTTGAAATCAAGTTGTTCCATAATCAAAGCTATTATACCATGCGAGACAACTATTTTGCCCTTAAGCCTAAAATGTTGAAGTAGGCCAAACAACACATACCAAGCTCTCACAAATATTTATTGTCATTTTATGGAAAAAAGGAAGGCATTGTTTATGATGATATAAAGAAGGCAAACCAACTGGCTAGCTGAATTGGCCACTCTTGTATACTTTCTGTGAGGTTAGGCCACCTTGCCCAAGGCAAAGATTGATTATTTCTCAAAGCTTCTTGAAGGAAAGAACCAGGGAGCTCTCTTTTCTGAAGGATATGTGGAGACTGTATTCAACCATTGCCATTAATGTAGCTTATATTTTTTAGATTATTTTGTGCTTTTGCTTCTGTCAACTATTTAAGGCTTATCTGCTGTGTTTATTTTACATTATTGTATGTACTGGATTGCAGAGCTTGCTGTTGGTAATATTGTGAGGCGTGTTTTACATATCATTAGGGAGGAGGACCTTTCTCTTGCGACAGCCGCTATTGGTGGGTTGAGTTTATCTGCTGGAAGTGATGATGATGATGATGTTGATCAAGATCATCACCCAGTTTTGTCTGCTGCTGCTGTTGCTGCTGCTGCTAGAAGCACTCTAAGGCCACCTTCGTTGCAGGCCCTTCTTGAAGATTTGCCTCACTTAACAGCTGTTCCTCACACTTCTTCTTCTGGGGGTGATTCTGAAGGAAAAAGCAAATGTGAGTTCTTTATCATTCTATCTTCTAGAAACTTATTCTTGCAGTTAATTTAAGATAACATGGTTTTTTTTTTTAAAAGTGTTTTATGAAATACTAGTGTGTAATCAAAATTCATGTTCATTTGAATATCCCTAACAGTCATTGAACATTGATCAATCTTGATAGATTGTATGGTGTGGTATCATGGAAGGGAGAGTGTGTGATGTATAGCACAATAGAGGAAGAGAAGAGAGAAGAGGAAGAAGAGGGCCACAGACTTATACTCAATATTAACAATTTAAAGTTAAAGATTACATCATAAATACCTAATATTTGTAGGCCTGAAACCCTAATTTTGAATAGGAAATTAAATCATAGAATTATTTGGAAACTTAATGTCTAATCTATTAATATTTTGCTAGGATGCACGGATACAAATACAAGATATGGATACTATATGATACAGATACAATGATGTGACAAAACTTAAAAAATAGTGGTGGAGAACAGAATAAGAGAAGAGAAGAAGAGGGAGAGAAACATGCAAAACTGACACAGCCTTTAATCTTTCAGTGTGTTTGGTTTGAGTTTTTTGGATTAAGTTTTTTGAAAACTGAGTTTTTTGGTTTTCGTATTCTTTTGTTTTTAGTGAATATTTTTTAAATTTTAAACATTTTTTTTTACTTTTTTAGATGCACCTTAGTTAGATGTATCTAAAAAGTAAAAGTTTTGCGAAAAAATATTTTAAAAAATTAATAAATACATAAAAATACAAAAAAATGTACTGAATTCTTGTATTTTTTTTGTATTTTTGGTATTTAGTGAATTTTTAAAGGATTTTTTTAACAATTTTTTTTACTTTTTAGGTGTATTTATGTTAGGTGTGTTTAAAAAGTAAAAAAATTGCTTAAAATATTAAAAAAATTCAGTAAAAACAAAAAAAAACACAGAAAATAAGAAAGTAGAATTTTCTGAAAAGTGTTTTCTGAAAAATGAAAACAAGCAAGCTGAATAATACTCTTTCAAAAACTGATTATTACAATGTCAAAACCCTAATATATATTTGAATAAAAACCGAATTTATATAGGAACTTTCCTAAAATTATTTGGAAAACAAAATCAAATCACATACAAAATATTATGTAGTTAAATCTAAGTAAATAATAATAATAACTACAAATGCCTTCAGACCCATGGGCTTCACATTGGGTTGCCAAATCTAATAATGGGCTTCTAGCCAATCTATAGCTATGCCATCAAATTTGCTCCGCTGAAAAGAACTCGACTTTGGCGAGTTAGGAGCACGACCAAGAATGCCATTTGAAGGAGGAACACGCTGAATCAACAAAGACTTCTTCAGTTTGATGGGTGTGAATTGGTGGCACAAGTAAGAAGTTGGTATTGGCGTGTCCATCATGAATAACATCATGATCCCATATCCAAGTACGACCCAAGAGAATATAACAAAGCTTGAGAGGAAGAACATCACACATTACCTTCTCTTTAAGGTTGCCAATGCTGAATGTCACGGGACACCGCTTATCAGCCCTTAGCTTCATGTTGGTTGTCTATGCCACACGATAAGGATCAAGATGTGTTTCAACCTTCAAGCCCAATTTCTTCATAGCATCTTCAGACACAACATTAGTGCAACTTCTTGGATCTCTCACCAACGAGCACACTTGATCATTACACTTTACCCTAGTAGGAAAGATTTGCTCACACTGTAGCTTTTTAGGGTCTTTCTTGTTGTCCTTACTTGTAGCAAGTAATAGCTGAATAATTCCAATCACTCCATCTTGGAATTCCTTATCGTCATAGTGGGGATCAAAATTGACCTAAGGTTAAGATAAATATGACTTTGACTGATATTTTTCTCCCATTTATGTATCATAGACTAGCAGGGAGATTTTCATTCCTTGTCTACTCCTAGTTCCAGTATTTTCCATCCACAACAATTCGAAATAGAGAATCTATATCAAAGAAAGGTCTAATTATTGGAATAATGGTATTTATTGCTATTTGATACATTATGTCAGTAACATTGCTACATTAGACGAAGGTACAGAAAGAGAGGGATTTGAACCCTTGATAAACAAAAGCTTACATAGCAATTCCAATGCTACGCCTTGAACCACTTGGCCATCTCTCCTACGTAATGATTATGACCCAAAAACCTAGTGACTAGCGGGTCATTCATATTTGATTATTGGATAAGTACGACCAATCAATTCGACCTATAGAGGGGATTAATAGCTTGCACAACAAGCTTTGTTTGCTCGAACTCTTTTGTCTCCACAACGTCTTCATTATCAACCGTAGACATTGGCTTTATTGGTACATTCATCTTGGGAGAAGGGCGGTCTTTTGCTTGGTGTCCAAAACCTTGATGGTTAAAACACTTGGGCTTTTTGTTATCTCCATATGAAGACTGAAAAGGACCAAGAGTAGAATGAGAAGACATATTAGGATATTTGCTTCGGATGGGTTCTACAAAAGTCCTCTCACTTCACGTAAGGATGTCCACTGGGGAATGCATAGGAGCCTTCTTCTGTGCTTCTTCATCCTTCTGAATAGCATTTGCCATATGAGAAAGCCTACTAGTCATCGATCCACAAGAGATTTGCAGATGTAGTTTGTGATGGCACATGGAAATCATTACATCCTAATTCTATAGATACTCAGACCTTGTCTCTAAACAGTAAAATTACCGAGTATATTCTTCCACGGAATTCTTGCAGTGTTACTAGAAAACGTTAATACCCTAGTGAATTACGTTTTGGTATACACGTTCTAAAATATGATACGCTTTTGTTCTAAAATGGTAAATTTAGCGATCTAAAATGGTACCAAAAGTTTTTTTCAATATATTTCCTAAAGTTTCCTTTAGAGGAAAAAAGAAGAAGAAATAAAATGAAGTAAAATCTAAGGTGAGTGAAATTTTGACAAAACAAAATGTCAAAGATAGATCATAATGCTCATAGAAACGTGTTGCTATCTGATTAATTTGGAGAAAGAAAACCAACCATTTATTGGATGTCTAATAGTTAAAAGAAAATTACTCTAGAAATCCCTTAAATTCTTGTAGTGTAATCCATACAAGTCTACTTCTATCGTACTATATTTTAGAGTATGTGGCATATCACGTTCCCGTTCTCGTTCTTGTTTCACGTATCAGAATGACCCATGCTCTAGGTAACATAGCTTCCTCGTGTTAACTAAGTAAATTGCAAGTGAGCTTGTTGCTTGTAACTCGGTAATAAAATAATGATTTATTGCAATTTTCATGTCTTCCCAATTACGTATAGCTACATACTGTTCCCCACTGATATTTTGCCTACCAAATTTTGGCTGTTCCCTTCAATTTTGCTTCAGCAAAAAGTAGTTTCCTTTTCTCTGTCATGTGGTACCAATGGAAAAACTCTTTAAACTATGTAACCAATCAAAAAATATCATCGGATTGTGATCCCCATTAAAATCTGGAACTTGTAGTTTGTCACCTCCATCAACATCAGTCAAGTAATGATTTACTTGCACTTGTTGGCATCCATACCCCAAATTGGGAGGTGGCGGTGGAGTCACCAAAGGTTCACTAGTTGTAGCCTTTCCCTTGTCTTCCAAAGTAAAATTTATTTATTTATTTTTAAGGCAGCTTGTACCTGGGTCATTGCTTTCTTCATCTCTTGCATATCTTGGTCTAAGGTCTCAAACTTAGAATTCAACTCCACTTTGGTAACCATAGTTGATGACACGGAAGGTCAGTTGGGTATTTGACTGGGGAGAGTGCTTAGGTTGGGTTGGTTTTCAGAGTATTTGGACTTTGGGTTGGTGTGGGATATTTTGAAATAAAGTGGCTACAGTAGAATTTGGTTTATTTTGAGTTTAGTAGAGTTGGGCTGGTCTAGGGTTTAATGTGCTGGGCTGGTTTTAATCAATGGTTTGGGCCTCCATTGGATTGGGATGATTGAATGGATAAAATAGAATTAAATAAGGTTGGGTCAAGGTTATTTGCTGGCTGATTTGGTACTGGATTTTAGGTCGGATTTTTATTTTATTTTTTGGTCTGGTTAAGAGGTTACTGGACAAGGGTTGGTTGGGTTGGGTCCTGTGGTTTTGGGTCTATGTTAAGTCACAGGTATTGAGGAGATGGCTGGGTTGTGGACTGTCCTTTCTTTTTTATTTTTTGAAAGTTTGGGCTCAAGTACATAGCTGATTTGGACTGGTTGCTGTTTGAATTTTAAGTGGGTTGGCGTGGACTTTAAATAAATGATGTGGGCTTAAGTTATGTTACAAGAGCTGGAAGTTAGGCTTAGGGTTGGGTTTAAGAGTGTTGAGATTTGTTTACTTCTGTTAAAGATGATGACAAACAGAAGGCTCATTGTTTGACTTTGCTGGACTTCGAAGATGATGATGATGGAAGGGGTAGACGCAACAAGTGCGAGATGACTGGTCTGTGGAAAGAAGATGACGATGACGTGTGGCTGATAGTGTCAGTCATGACATACAATACGTAGCAATGGTGTAAGGTTCCGATGTTCTTTGGCGAAATTCTAGAGGTAAGGTTTTGATCTGGTTTTATGTAATAGGCAAGAGAGGAAGAGAATGGAAACAGGGGTTGGAGCTTTTGCTCTGATACCAAAAATGGTGGAGAACAGAGTAAGAGAAAAGAAGAAGAGGGAGACACACACAAAACGGTCACAACCTTTAATCTCAATAGTACTTTTTATTAAAAAACTGATCATTACAATGTAAAACACTAATATGTATAGGATTAAAAGCCTAATTTAATTAGAAACTTTCCTAATCACCTTGTTTGGTTTTGATTGATTTTCTGAAAATTTAGTTTTTTTTTTGTTTTTTGTGTTTTTTTAAATATATTTTTTTAGTGATTTTTTTTAATATTTGAAGCAAATTTTTTACTTTCTATATGCACATAACTTATATGTACCTAAAAAGTAAAATATTTGTTAAAAAAATTTAAAAAAAAAAAAAAAAATGAAAAACAAAAAACTCAAGTTTCTAAAAAGTGGGCTCAATTTTCTGAAACCAAACAAGGTAATATATTTGGGAAACAAAATCAAATCACATTAAATATTACGTAGTTAATCTAACTAAATAATAATAATAACAACAACAATTACATTCATGGGACCAAAAAGCTTTCGAATCCATGGGCTTCACTTTGGGTTTCCAAATTCGATAATGAGCTTTTGGCCAATCTATAGATGCTCCATCAAATAGGATACATGTACGGTTAGAATACATTTGTAAATATATATATTTTTAAAATTATTAGTGAGTTATATATAAACTCAAGAATGTAGATAAACCACATTGTAATTTTATAATACAAAACACTAATCTTTAAGAAATAAGTATTAATTTAAGGGGTTGTTTGATATCCTAATTCAACATTTAAAACTGAATGTATTTAGTGATAATCAATTAAGCCCGTTTGATAACCACAATTGATATCACTTAAAAATTTAAGTGTCTCTTAAAATATCGACTAAAAATTTAAAGAAAATTTTTAGTCATATGAAACTTAATTTTGACTGAATTTATAAATATTAAACATAAGTATCGATATCCATTATTATAAACTCACCACCACCACAACCACAACCACAATCACCATGCCATAGCCATTGCCACAGCTACCGCCGCCGCCGCCGCCGCCGCCATCATACCATCACCACTACTACTACCACTACCACTGCCACCACCATTACAATATAAAGTTTGAAATATACAATTTGAAATTTGATTTATCAAGCAAATTATTTTTATTTCAAAACTTTAATTTTTGTCAAATAGATTTTCAGTTTAAAAAATTCAGTATTCAGTTTTTAATACTTAATTTGTAGTCTTCAGTTTTGCAGTTTTCAATTTTATCAAACACCACCTAAGCTAGTAATTAGCTGTTTTTTTTTTAAATTTTTTTAAATTTTTTTAAAGCTTGCAAATATTTAATTTCAAATATCAAATCTAATATGTTTATATTGGAATAGTAGAACAATCGACAATTTTCCCTATTGCACAGGTCAAAAATGTTATATGCAAGTTTACTTGCTCATTTATTTATTAATGATATTTAATTTTACTATTGTTACATTCTCTTGTTAATCCTTACTTTCTATGTAATAGGGGACATGCACGATATATTAAGGATACACTAATTTGACAAATTCGGTAATGGGTTTCTAGCCAATCTATAGTTACGCCATCAAATAGGATATGAGTATGGTTAGGATACGTTTGTAAAAAAAATGTTTTTAAAAAAATTATGAGCAGTGAGTTATATATGAACTCAAGAATGTTGAGAAACCTTACTGTAATTTTATAATACAAAATACTTATCTTTAAGAAATAAGAATTAATTTAAGCCAGTAGTTAGTTATTTTTTAATTTCAATGCCAACAAAATCGATCATGCCCAGCTTGATCAAAGAAGGATCAGATAATGGTTTGTCAATTGGAAGTTCCTCCTTTGATAAAATCATGTGGTGTGGGGGAGTCACTTGCACTGCAACGACTTCGTGGACTTCTAAAGTTTTTAAAGTTTCCTCCAAAATAATTTTGGTTACCTTGGACGTCAGAACAACTCGGTCAAAAAAGTCCACATGTTCTTCTTTAGCGGACTTCTAAAGTTTTTAAAGTTTCCTCCAAAATAATTTTGGTTACCTTGGACGTCAGAACAACTCGGTCAACAAAGTCCACATGTTCTTCTTTAGCACTTTGTGAAATTCATGAATTCTCTCTAAAAAGATGAACAAACAATTTATCCAGACTTGATTGTAGTTGCACCAATTGAGTTGACATTTGGTTCTGTGAGGCCTTAATTATTTTTAGGTTTTGATGGAAAACATCCAGATGTGAATATACCTCTGCATTGGTTACCATGGTTCAAAGGGGTCAAAGTTTTTTTTTTTTTTTTTTTTTTCACTGTTTTAGTTGGGCTGCTGGTACGAGTTTAGTATGTTGGCTGAATTTTGGTTGTCTGGTTTATGGGTTGGGCTGAATGGAGGTTTGGTTGGTGTTGTTTTTAAAAAGCTTATAACTGAGTTTGGTTTGAATGGGTAGGTGTGGCTTAAGTGAGGGGGATTCTATTTACACCCAAAAAAATCAATTAATATGCCCAATTTCTCAGTACTTCTTATTAAATTATTTACATATATAATTTACTCTCAGTACACCCTATATTTTTCCACAAATTACCCTTGAATAATATAATATTTTAATTTTATAGTACACCCAAATAATAACCTTAATATAAAATCAATTCAAAAAAGCTCTTCTTCTTCTCTTCTTAGCCATTTTTAACCACAACATCTTCTTCTCAGTCATACTCGGGCACGCCTCAGTCATGTCATCCTCTTCTCAGTCTTTTCATTGCCAATTACTGAAGAAGAAGCACATTGGGTCTAAGTTGAAGAAGAAGGAAGAAACAAAGGTCCGTGGTTTGGTTTTGAAGTGAGTGCACCCAATCAGTTTGTTCGACTATCTGTGCCGAACTAGATTGTTTTGTTCGGACTTTTCACATACGAACGAAGTAAATTTGTTTGGATCTGAAAGTTCGGACAGTATGGACCTAAAATAGGTTGAATATTCGTTTTTACGTTTAAAAAAAAAAAACCACAGAAATCAAGAATTGTACTTTAATATTTATGTGAATACTTATCTCCTCTTTGAGGGGTTTCTTCAAAAAATAATTTTGATTATTATTCTCATCTATTGTTTGATTTTTGTTCAAACTTTTTTCTATTTTCATGTAACAACACAATAAGAAATAATGATGTTGATGATAATGGTGAGTTTTGGTGGGATGGATTGGAGTTTTGGAGTGAGAAAGAAGAAGAAGAGAAAATGATTGAAACTTTGGGAAGAAAATGAAGAGACTAGAATATAAAGAATACATATAACTGATTATGGTATACCATAAGAAAAAAAAATATTTTTTATTTTTGGATTTAATGTGTTGTCCTTATTAGTAAATTTACATTAGGATATAATAGGAAATAAAATTTTAAATTTTTAATTGAGCATACTGAGTTTTTTTTTGGGTGCAAATAGAATCACCCCTTAAGTGAGGTACAGGATTTGGGCCAAATTAGTTTTGATTGTGGGCTGGGCCTGTATATGTTTTTCTTTCTCCTTTTAAAGAAAAAAGAGATGGGTTGGCCTAGTCTAGATTGGGCTGGTAGAGTATAGTCGGGAATTGGGCCTAGGAGTGTTAGCTGGACTGGGTTTAAGTAATAATTGGGCTGGAGATGTTATTTGGGCCTGACTAAAGAGCTGGCCTGGGTTGTTTTAATTGAACTTGGGGTTTTGGACCAGGGATTTGTAAAGTTGGGTTGGTTCTGAGGGTGAAGGATGGATCTGGTTAGGTCTTATGGATTGGGGCAAGGGTTTAATACCTTTTTATCCCCAGCAGATCGTGTCCTTCCATGATTTCCTTTGTCTCCTTGGGCTTTGACAAAGGACAACAGGTGCTGCGACAAAAGGACTGCTCACGTGAGGGCACAAAGATTCTGGCGGGAGGTCAATGACGCCATGTCATTGGTGATAGCGATGGACAACTACCATGACCCTGACGGTTTCTTTTCGCAATGCCAAAACACAAGGGCTGTGAAGACACAACAACTTAAGTTGACGAAGAACCAGATAAGGGCTGTCAGTCAGTAATGGTGTAGCGACGTGGCTGCAGCAGCTGTTTGTTGATGGGAATCGTTGTGGGATTCAGTGATGGGACGAGGGTTGTCTATGACAATGATGATGGTTTGAAGCAACGAATCCATGTCAAGAAAGCAACTACGTTGATCAAACAGAAACAATGAATCGATTTGGGCTCTGATACCAAAATGATGTAGAGCGCAGTTGCGAAAGAGAAGAGAGAAGAAGAGAGAAGAGGAAGAAGAGGGCCACAACCCTAACTGACACGGCCACAAACCTAATACTCAAAATTAATAATTCAAAACTAAAGATTACATCATAAAGACTTAATATTTATAGGTGTGAAACCCCAAATTTTAAATAGGAATCTAAGTCATAGAATTATTAAAAACTTAATATCAAATCTAATATGGAATGAAATATACTAAGATCTTAATTACTATCAATAAATATTTCTATCTACTAATTAGATTATCAATAATAATTAAATAAACATAAATATAAAATTACAAATAAAAATCTCCATGGCATGTTCTGCAAATGTAAATACAATTAAACATAAGAGGATTGTGAATTGATAAGGTTACATCTGCCTTTCAGATGCTGATAAAAGCTCAAGGAGTCGGAAGCTAAAGCATAATGTCATTGAGGCAGTTAATGAACTTATTCAAGATATTGGCACTTGCCACGAGCAGATTGCTGAGCAAGCAGTGGAGCATATTCATCAAAAGTATCTCTCTTAAACCTTGAATAAAGTTATGTTTTATCTCTTCAACTTGCTCATCTGATTTCAAGCGTATTTGGGCATTATCTTATCCTTTTTGCGTCTGGCAAGTCACTTTGACTCGGTGCAATTGGGTTGTTGCCAAAGCTGGCATTGGATCTTAATTGCATTACTGTCAAAGCTGCATTGATTATGACTCTGGCCAAAAAAGACGCTGCATTTGTTCCAAGCCATGCAGATTGCCCATCAATTGGATATAAATTAGGGGCAATTATGGTACAGTGGTGTTTGGGAAAAACAATCGCTGGACAGTGGGAATAGTTTCTCAAATTTCAACTGGAATGACAAGTACAAAAGAAACTACGAAGTCATAGAATCTTGAGTTGATTTTATGATTTTACCCTCATTTGTTATACACAACTCTCGCCTCTCACACACTCTGCACACACACAACTACCATCCTCTCTCTCTACCAGGCACACAAACAGGCCTTGCACTCACACACACTGCAAACTGCCACCGTACACACCTCACATCACTCTCTCTCACAAGCTAGCACACACCTCACTTTTTTAATAAATAAAATAAAATTTATTTTTAATACTTTTATTTTAATAAATGTATATAATTTTTGATATGTAAATTTGAATTTTATAAAATTAATATTATTTAAAAGATATCGATTACATTTTTAAAATGAGACTAATATTTAACATATTTAATAAAAAATTAATTAATAATTCAAAATATATAAAAACTTACATAGTTAAATTGATTTGCATGGTTTGAATTAATATAAATAATTTAATCTCTAAAATTACTTTTTTATAAAAAAAATTATTATTTTTATTTATTAAGAGAGGTCAATAAAAATAAAAATATTAACTCAAAATTGTACCCCAAAAAAATAAAATAAAATGCAAACAATACAAATATTAAGTCAAACTATACAATAAAAAATAATAATATTCAAACTTACATAGTTAAATCATATTAATTATTTTAAATAATTTAAATTTAAAATTTAAAAAATAAAACAATTTATGTGAGATACTAAAAATTACAAAAAAAAAAAAAAAAAAAAAGGAAAAAAAAAAACAAAAGAAAAGGAAAAAGGTTGGAGTTGCACCCATGCATAGGTTGGACTTACACCCATGCATAAGTTGGAGTTGCACCAGGTTGGAGTCGCATCCATGCACAGGTTGGGCTTGCACTACCCACAGGTTGGAATTGCATGCACTCATGCACATGTTGGACTTGCACCCAGACACAAATTGGATTTCCACCCATACACAAGTTGTATTTTTATTTTAATTTTTTAAAGTGTTTTTTTCGTCAAGCTAATTTCTAGTTTTTTTTTATTTAAATTTTAATATAATTTTTTTAGTATCTTACTTGAATTATTTATATTTTATTTTTTTATTATTTTAATTTTTAAAATTTTCATAAAATGATTTGTATGTTTAATTATGCAAGTTTGGATAGTAATTTTTTTTCAAAATTTTTATTTGAATGGTTTGAGTTAATATATTCTGTATTGTATAGTCTGAGTTAATAATTGTATGGTTCGAATATTATTAGGGAAATTCCATTTACACACCACCAAACCTCTTAGTACACACCATTTTCTACATATTTTCAATTCATTAATTTCTTCTCATTTCACACCATTCATTTTCAAAAAATCCTAAGTTAGCCTCATCTTCAACTCTTCAACTCTCTCCCAAATCCGAAAGTAACTGCTTATGATGAATCTTTTTAAAGAAAGAGAATATCACACCTATATAACTGTTGAGTTCTAAAAAATTTATACTCTCTGCAAATAATGCCAAATATTAGGTTTGTACCCAATCTACCACTCCTAGACCTCCGTCCAATGGGGATTAAAATGGGTGTACTTTTTCTTGGGATAAATTCTTTGACTGAAATGTCTACTTGTTTACTGGTTTTTTCTCAAGAGGAATTCGTCATTTAAAGCAGCTTGCTGTGTGTTCATTATATTAAAAAATAAAAAAATAAAAAAAATCAATACAATTGATGCCTCGATGGTTAATGGTGTCTATATCACATGTTTTCTAATGAGCATGGGGTAGACGTAGTCATTGCCTGGAATATATAAATGCTTCTCTTATGCTTTGATGTGTGATTATTTTGAATATATTTCCTTGACATGATTAGAGGATCAAGGAAACTATCTATTGTCTCGCTTCAGGTTCAGCATGATGTGACATTATGCCTGCAGAGTTCATTTTGATTTTTCTTGTAATATCTAGCATGAATTAATGAAAATCTGGGATAAGTTATTCCAATTGAAATAGATCCCTGATGCATTGGTTGTTATGGTTTGTGTTTATGTGCCAACATGAATTCTGATATATATCTCCGGAATGATCTAGTTGCTGTTGAATTCATGTACTCGCAAAATTCCGAGAAAGAAATTATATGTACTTACACGACACCTTTGCACCAACACAATGACATATCTCTTCTTTTTCCTTCCCTCCTATCTACAGGTCACTTTATCTATGTGTAAGTTAGTCAATGTCACCCAGTCAATGTCACCCACTAAAAGAAAGCAAAAGGTTGATTTATGTTCATTATTATTATTTTTTTCAGTGAGGTAATATTAACTTTAGGCAATTCAAGAACAGTAATGGAATTTCTTTGTGCTGCAAACGAGAAAAAAAGATCATTTCGAGTGTTCGTTGCCGAAGGTGCTCCAAGGTTTGTGTGATTAACTAGCCCTTTGTTGCAAGGAGAAGGGATTGTTTATAGCTTGTACAATTTTGTTTTTTATCTTTTTCTCATGTTTTCATCCACTTTTAAGACCCCATTTGTCTTGTCACTACTTGGTGCTTCTGTTAGATATCAAGGGCATGTTCTTGCAAAAGAATTGGTAGCAAGAGGATTACAAACCACTGTAATTACTGATTCTGCCGTGTTTGCCATGATTTCTAGAGTGAACATGGTACATGAACCTATGCTTTTTATTTCCACCCCCCCCTATTTTTCATGTGGTTATGGATTTCTTGACTGATTTGAGCTTCATTTTGGAATCTGCTATTTGAAGGTTATTGTCGGAGCTCATGCTGTTATGGCCAATGGTGGGGTAATTGCACCTGTTGGGTTGAATATGGTTGCATTAGCAGCCAAAAGGCATGCTGTCCCTTTCGTGGTGCTTGCGGGCATTCACCAGGTATTTTGGCATTACAAAATCCTCTACTGTCATATTGCTTCAGAAGAAAATAAGGAAACCTCCTTTTCTTAACTGCCAACAGTTGAAAAATTAGTTCTGAAAATTGCTTCATTTGTTTATGTGGTAGAGTGGAAAGAAATTTGTTATATTCTCACCCTGATAGAAAAATATTGCCAATTGAATGAAATATAATAATAGCTTGCTGATTTGATATTATTTCTGATTATAACCTCATTCTCTTTTATCTCTATGTCATAGTAGTTCTGGTTTTGGGACTTATTTAAATGATGAAGCATATGACAATTCTCAGATTAAGAAAATGTATCTTCTTATTTTATAAATTGGCTTTCGTATTCCTTGCACCATTTCAAGAGTCCTTTCAGAGCATAGCAGATCCTTAGATTTTCTCCTATGAGGCCAGCAGAGTAAAAGGGGATTTTCATGGTACTTTTGTAGCTTGGCTTTTGAACTAAACATCATATATCAACCAATCCTGTAAAGGAAACCATAGTTTTTGTATTGGAAAGTAATCAACAAGGGGGCCAAATGAATCAGCAGTTGATTGAAACATACTTGTTCTCCTTTCTCTTGCCATGAGGCAAGCTCTCAAGGTCTACTAGATGTTGTCCCATAGTACACACCTCATAGCTAGCTAATGAAACAAGGGGCAACAAACAAGGAGGCTGAGTGAATTGGCAAGTTCATGGAAATACATTTACTTTTTCTTCTTGCTCTTAGGATGAGGCAGGCTCAAGAATGGATTGATCCTTAGTTCACCCCTCAAGTCTAGCTAATTGACAGTTTCAAATGAATTATTGTGTGCAATTACAGACCCAAAACCCTAAACAAAACACCGAACACATCAACAAAAAAACCGAAAATGATCAAAAACCCATTAATCAAGATTAGTATTTGAGTGCAGTTTCAGACTCACGAGCTTATATATGAACATGTTTGGCTTTGACATATGGTGTCACTGATTGGGACTTTGAGGGTGATATGGAAGGAACCAGAGCGAGTTCTGGAGACTGCGAGAGGCTTGGCTGGAGACGAAGGTGCGGATTTTGTGGGTCTGAAACCAGAGGGACCATTCCACGTGTTGCAACATCCTTGAATTTTTGTTGTTTTGATTTTTTTTTTAGTTGCGAATGAGAGAGACAAAGAAGATATGTGGAATGAAGATGGTAAATCTCTGTGGCTGGGGACCAAGAGAAGTAGAGGGAGAGTAGGGATCTTAGAGAGAGGAGACGGGGAGGAGAGAGTGAAGAATTGGGGCTTGTGCAAATGGTATTTGACTCCTGACTTGTGTCTGAAAGCAGTGTAAAGAATTGCTTGTAGTTAATAAACACCCTAAAGTTTTAGGGAAATTCTATTTGCACACCATAGGAAATCTCAGTACACACCATTTGTGGTGTTTGGATATAAACTTGCGAACAAAAGTCAAATGTTTGGACATAAAGTTATGAACAAAAATAATTTGTTCAAATATACATTCCATTTAACAGTTTATATCTGAACAACTGCTTTATGTTCATAAATTTATGTTTAAACATTTGACTTTTGTTCGCAAATTCATTTCCGAACACCACAAATGGTGTGTACTAAGGCTCTGTTTGGTAGAGTTTTATAAATATGATTTGAGAATAGAGTTGCATTTTGAATTTGTGAGTTTTGGAATTATAATTTGAGTGTGGAAAATTTGTTTGGTGAATGAGTTTTAAAAAGAGTTTTGAATTGAGTGGGGAATTTTTGATGTGACATATGATATTTGATACAAACACTTACAACTCATAACCAAACACACAACTCAAAATTCTATTAAAACTCATAAAAAATTCGCAAAATATTTTTTATTGAATACATAAAAATTAACATGTGTCAATTGCAACAAAAAACAAATAAAAATTTGCATTGTTCCGGTCAACCGGCCGAACGACCGGTTAGTCCAAATTTTTCCGTCTTCGACTGCGTTTTCAAAAGTGCGTGTGAAATTAATTTTTGAAAATAACTTGTGATGAAAATTTGGACTAACAGTCAATTTAAAATTTTTATGAGTTTTAATAGAATTTTGAGTTGTGTGTTTGGTTATGAGTTGTAAGTGTTTGTATCAAATATCATATGTCACATCAAAAATTCCCCACTCAATTCAAAACTCTTTTTAAAACTCATTCACCAAACAAATTTTCCACACTCAAATTATAATTCCAAAACTCACAAATTCAAAATGCAACTCTATTCTCAAATCATATTTATAAAACTATACCAAACGCAACCTAAGATTTTCTGTGGTGTGCAAATAGAATTATCCAATAGTTTTATTCCTGTTTATCAACTCATTTGCTACTTTATTTGCCAAATTATTTACTTGAACAATTTAGTACTAGTGGCTTCACCAAAAATTGTAAGTCTTCAAAGTCGCCTTGTGAGCCACATCGTTAAAAAAGTATACAATGGAGAAAACAACATAAGTGAGATTGAAGTGCCCAGATATCTGTTTATTATCACAAAAGAAAAGAGAAGGTGGCAAATAATTTTGCAGCCTTTGACCTTGAAATGGTGAAATTTTTTGAATGTTGCTGATGGTTCTTACCTACTGCTTTTCATTTCTTATGTTGACAGGTGTCTTGACTTATTAGTTATTAGTATGTATAATTTTCTACATTTGATCGTTCTTTTTTGAATTGTAGGTTATTTAACTGCTTCATGAATCTGACATGTGCTATGGTGTTTTTTTCTCATTGCTATTTTGTCCACTTGACAGTTGTGTCCCTTGTATCCCCACAATCCAGAGGTCTTATTGAATGAGTTGAAGTCTCCATCTGATCTTCTGGACTTTGGAGAATTCTCAGATTGCATGGATTTTGGAAGTGGAGTCGGTTCCCATCTGCATGTCATCAATCCTGCATTCGATTATGTACCACCAAAGCTTGTCAGTTTATTTATTACTGACACGTAAGTTATAACCTTTCATTACTGTTTTCTAGTACCGCGAGGGATTTAGGAAGTTCTGGAAGTTTGACCTGTTATGTCCTTCATCAGTTTGTGGAATATTGATGTTTTGCTGACATAAATGATAAATCCGGTGCTTTGTGACTACATGAAAACTAGAAGACAAAGATGTGAATTGTTTACTGGCTTCACTTGATAAATTTTTTTTGACTCCACAACAGAGTTTACTGTTGTTCATATGTTGGATAGAAGTACTCATATATTCATCCTTCGGTTCTATATTAATTTTATTATTATTATTTTTTTTGTTGCTATTTCTGGATGGTTTTGTAACCAATCTTAACTTTACAGAGGAGGGCATAACCCATCATACATGTATCGGCTCATTGCGGATTATTACTCTGCTGATGATTTGGTGGTGCAACGGAGACCTGCTTCTTGAAATTGAGCCTAGCTACTTGTCCTAGATATATTGGGTAAGTCATTCATAGTTTGACAATAATCTATTATATTATGGGTAATGGGTGCAATACATTTTTAGTTATTTTGAAATTTGTTATTGAACAATAATCAAGGGGCTCTTGGTAAAAGCTCAAAGTAGAATGAAAAGGCATGTGCCCAGATCAAATTGCTAGTCATGCTCAAGACAATGCATGAATTCAAGGCCAATATGAGGTTGTCTTAGGCCGATTAAATGGGGATAATTTCTGTCATCGAAAAAAGAAAAATAAATAATTGAAGGAACACCTAGGAACTCTCAACTCTAGCTTCTTCTCCATTATCATCTATATCTTCGCAGGAGACCTGTGGGGGAAGCGGCTTTGAATGGCAAGCCAAAACCAAAGGAATTTTATGTGAAAGAAAGGATTATCTTAAATATTATAATTGGAAGACAATAAAAAGATGCATTGAGAATTACTAAAATGTTCTTGATTACATTTTATGGCAAGAGCGGCAAATTACAAAATGACGCACCAAAAAAAAAAAAAATGGGAAAAGGAAAAGAAAGGTAGCATCACCCTTTATTAAACTATTTGTGGAGTAATATTGGGACAATGATTTTTGATTGCGATCTCAAAGCTCAATTTATGTTTTTGATGGGTCAACAACATAACAACTTTTACGTCCTTCCAACCCCCAATGAAATCCTTTGCACTAGAGTGCCAAAGATGAAGGTAAATTAGTTGCAAGAATTAAAGAATCATATTAACATTGTCATATGTATTCATATTCATATATAAAAAGAAAAATGGCGGGGTTGCATCATCTTGCAATTTGGCTATTTTGTTCTCTAAAATGAAGTTCCTTACCTTCATTGCCTTGTTCTTAGCTTATCATAACCGAGAAATCACCATAACAATGGGCTTGGTTGGGGCATACGTGACCTTCCTCAATTACCTTTTACACAACTTGTATATGAAGCCTAATAGCAATTCCGCAATGGGTAAAATACCTTATGTTTTCTCTATATATACTTGACTCCCTTGTATTTTCCCAATTGCCTCTGATTACCAAGATAATATTGATCGAAATTACGCTTCAATCTATCCGTTAGTTAGAGGAGGTTCTTGTAGCTTTGTTTATCCATTAGTAGCTTTTTTAAAGCAAATTGGAGGCCGGTAATGGAAGGAATGGAACAAAGAATGTTTTGCTTCTACATCAAATCTAGTATTATGCCTCTATGTTGAAAGATTCTAGCATTCCTTGCAATTCATGGCTTCACCCAAAGTGTTTCTTAGAATGCAAGCTCAAATCTTTGCTTGTTTTTTCCACATTCATGTCTCTAAAAGAGATGTCCATTATTGTGATTTCCAGAATGGGTTATCCACTTGACCCTCACATTTTAGAGTTTGGATTGGCTGAAGTTGAAGATCTTAACTTTTGGCGCATTATGAGAGTAATCTGTACCCATCTCAATGATTTGATCTGTTTATCTCATATGACAGAATAACATGCATGCTAAAAATTAGGTTGATCAGACATAAGTAATCACGTGATCAAATCACATATATATATATATATTATAACAAATAGATAATCTATTCTTAAAAACATATAGGCTATATAGATAAAAATGATCTAATAGTATAATAACTGATGTTAGATCCACTTGATTTTTTGCGTGGATAATTTTCTTAGTCAGTTGTATAAGATGAATGGTTTAGAGCATCAAAGTGAGCCTAACTTAGTCTGATGATGGGTCAACTTTACCTTGAAGTTCAGATCCTCAACTTTAGCGAATCTGGACTCCACATTTTAAGACCCACTTATTGTTATGGAAACCCAAGATTTACCCAGCCCACACATTCAATTGGGCTTAAAACTTTGTGGGCCGTCGGGTCAATGTTCAGTACTCCAACCCTAGATAGCTCCATAGAACTAAGGCTGCTCCTTTGTAACATGGGGCACAGTGATTGTAACCCATCATTGATGTGCTTCATTTAATATAAGGTGAGAATATTTCAGCATTAGCAATAGTACCATTTATATTTTTTACTTAAATTGTTGGAGATGATTACAATTTACAACCATTTTGCAGTGATTCTACTTTGTTTTGCTTTTGCTCAATTTTTAAGGATGAATGTGTTTGTGTGAAGTAAGGAACTATCTTTTTCTACAAGTATAATGATTAGTGATCGTCTTATGGTTGCCAATTTTTCAGCTGAGAAGCAGAGTGAGCAAGGAATTGCAATGTCTGCTCCAAAATGGTAATGTGTGGAGAGTCATGCTGACCATGGCCAGAGTTAATAATAGAAAAACTAAGCTCGAGGAGACTCATGTGCATTTATCAGGTGAATGCATGGATATGGAACAAACATGAGAGAAGACCATGGAGTGTTTTTCTTTTTAATTTTTTTTTTTCAAAAATTATTATTATTCTTGGTATTTGTGATGAGATGCAAGAGATGTAACAAGCGAGACAAGTGAACGAAGGTTGAGTGCCGTAATTGAGGTTAATAGGTAGGTGTGTTCTGTAGCTTAAATACAACATTTATCAGTCTTGTCAAGTTCTTACTACTGAAAATAGAGAGCTGTATTATTAGCGTGTCAATTGTGATAGGTCTTTTAGGGGAGTATTTGTGGTTTTTTTTATTCTGAATAAGTTAGGAGCATTTTCGTGTTTCACTTTTAAGTCATAATGTTTTCTGAATATATTAGGAGCATCCTTCCTGTTTTATATCCTGACTCAGTTCATGGCCTGTTTGGTATTGTCGCTAGTTCCATATTTTGTGTTTACAAAAGGGTCTAGCTCCTCTCCAGTGCGGAAATGGATTGGACGGTGCTGTTAGGCCGCGGTAGGCCTGATTCTGAGCCTATATTGATAATCTAAATTGTTTATGCAGAGTTCGTCGAGTACATTATCTCTATAAAAAATCAAGTTAATTGGATATCGATAGTCACTTGATTAGCATGCATGTGCTTGCGATTTATTTTAAAAATCATAATTGTCATTGAAACAAATGCAATATGATCAAATGGCAATTGATATCCGATCAACATGGTTTTTTGCAAGGATGATGTACTTCGACGACTTCGACACATTGAACGGTTTGGATCCACCACAGCCCAACCGTATCGTCCAGTCTGATTTCGAACTGGAGAGAAGCTGTAGCCTTTACAGAAAATGTCGTTTGGTACAGTTTACTATTATTTGTTTATAAAAAATATTAAATATTTTTTGTTTATTTTTAATAAAAATGGAAGGAAAATTTAGTGGTAAATCTCTATTCACATACTTGTATTCAAATTAATTCAAATGATATTTTTGTATTCTAACAAGTCTTGTTGTTTTGAAGTTTTGATCAATTAAATTTTAATTCTCATATTTAAAAAGTTTTTATGGACATTTTTACCCTTATAAGTTTTTATTGTATATAATATATATGTTATACCATATATGTAAGTGAGAGATGACAAACTATTAGATACAGGGGCTTTTCCCAAAATAAGTCTTTTTTGTATTTTATTTCCCAAACTAGGCCAACTTCTGACGTATTTTCCAAACTAAGCTAAATCGCCATTACGATTCACGCTTTTACTGTTAGGAGGCGAAAACTTGATGAACAGGAAAATCGCTATTAGAAATAGCGATTTTAATTAAGAAATCGCTGTTGTAAATAGCGCTTCTAACATAAAAAAATTTTGTGAAAAAAAAGCTATTACTAATAGCGCTTTTACTGTGCATATAAATTTTTTTTTTTTTTTTTTTTTTTTAAAAGCGCCATTTGAAATGGCGTTTCTATATTAACCCAAACCACACACACCAATGGCACACCCACACCACTCAACACCACTCAAATATTAAAATAATATAATTTATATATATAATAATTTATAATAATCAATTATATAAATTTTATAATTTTCGTAAATATAAATTATTTTTAGGTTAAGGATGGTTTGATTTATAATACGTATGTATGTAAGGGCAAAAATTTTATTATCAAAATAATTTTTGCAATTTTATTATCAAAAATAATTTATAATCATTATGTATTATAAAATTTTTATAATAATTTATATCGTATGTATTATTTGAATCTTTACATTTTTTATTTAAAATTTTTTACAGTAAACCCATCTTCACATTTTATAATATGTATGTATTATTCAAAAATAATTAATAAAAATTTATAATTAATACGTATGTAAATAATTTATCGTATCTTCACATTTACATTTCTGATAAACCCATCTTCACATTTATATACGTATGGTTTAAGGGTAAATTTTTTGATAAATGACTTAAATGATAAATCAAACCATTCATAACCTAAATTTTTTTACCTTTACATACGTATGGTTTAAATAATTTATAAAAATTATTGTCATACGTATATAAAAATCGATTATAAAAATTGTAAAAATTATTTATAAATTGATTATAAATTATTATTATAAATTATTACAATTTATAATCAATTTATTTATTTATAAATTGATTATAAATTATAAATAAATTATTATTAAATTGATTATAAATTATTAAAAATCAATAATTTATAATCAATTTATAAATAATTTTTACAATTTTTATAATCGATTTTTATATACGTATGACAATAATTTTTATAAATTATTTAAACCATACGTATGTAAAGGTAAAAAAATTTAGGTTATGAATGGTTTGATTTATTTAAAATTATAAAATTTATATAATTGATTATTATAAATTATTATATATATAAATTATATTATTTTAATATTTGAGTGGTGTTGAGTGGTGTGGGTGTGCCATTGGTGTGTGTGCCATTGGTGTGTGTGGTTTGGGTTATTATAGAAACGCCATTTCAAATGGCGCTTTTAGAAAAAAAAAAAATTTATATGCAAGAAAAATTAGTAATAAATTTTTTATGTTAGAAATTTACAATTAATTAAAATCGCTATTTCTAATAATCGTAATGGCGATTTAGCTTAGTTTGGGAAATACGTCAGAAGTTGGCCTAGTTTGAGAAATAAAATACAAAAAAGACTTATTTTGGGAAAAGCCCCTAGATACATGTAAAAAGCACTTAAGTTTCATTTTCAGATCTTAACCTGTAAATCTTACAAATAATGTAATTAATGAACCCAACTGTCTTATTTATGTGGAAGTAACAGTATAACTCTAAAGTTTACGCTTGTGGATGCTATTTAATATCTATAAATGATTGAAATTTCCGTAGTTTTAAATTACATATTTGTTTAAAGTTTACTAAGAGGTTGCGTACTCTTTTTAAAATATTTGAAAATTTTCATTGTAAATCAAAAAGATTTTCATATCAAAAACCACCCCAAATTTGAATACTTGTAGGCACTCTCTATTTTGACCGGTCATAAGATTTGTTCGCTTTTTCTAAACACCTGATGATGAAAGTTGAAATGTGATATTTTACGAATTTCTCAGCTGGAGAGCCGGGTTTAAGTTTTAATTCCAACCTTACACCCGTTTTACCTGAATTATTTTAGAACCTGTTAAAATATATATATTTTGTCGTGTGGATCCAAAAAAATTTATAAAGTTCTCAGGCTCACATTTTCAAAATTCAAGTTTAATACTTTTTCAATAAATTGAGTAAGGACAAAGTGGAGATGAGTGTAAGGAATGAGAATTCTATGAAAAAAAAAAAAAGAAACCTTGTTTTTTCCTTTAAAAAACTAATCTAGCTATACAAAAAATGTGCTGGCCAAATGAATTTCCATTTGACTGTAAAAAAAAATCATCTGGCCAAATAATTTTTTGTCTGGTCGGATGAATTGTCTAGGAAACAGAACAGTTTCGAAAAATTTGTCTTTTTTTGCGAATTTTACACAAATATCTTAGATATTCTGCTTTTGAGATTTTTCTACAAGTTTCTTAGATATATTATTTTTGCCCCAAAGGTCTATAAATACACCTATCTACTTCATTTGAAAGGGTTGGAAAATCATTTCAAAAGCTTATAAGAGCTTGAGAGCAAAACCACCTTGAACCCAAGAACTCCTCACTGTTCCATCTCTCTCCTCATACACCCACGACCTAAATACCATTAAAGCTTGATCTTTGAGCTCCTTGCTAAGGGTTCAATCCATCTCTAAGAGCCTTGAGGGTGATAGGAAAGAAGGTTTCTAATCAAAAACTCTTCCTTGCTTTGAAAGTAAGAGTTTGGAACTTTTCTCAGCTCTTTCTCCCTTCTTTCTCTCTATTTCCATAGCTTTTGGCTATGTAAACTTGTGATCGTCTTTGGGATGTGGATAGCTTAGCCACCCTCATGGAGTTATAGCATAATTTATCTTTGTTCAACGTAATCTTTTAGTTTTGGGATCTGGATGGCTCAACCACCACCATAGGATTGTAGTGTAATTTCCTTACTTCAATGTAATTTCCTTAGTTTTTGGCACCATCCAAGTGTTTTGATCCATGTAATTCAATCCATGCTCAATCCTAATGAGTATTTGTGGTTGCCTCATGGGATCCATTGGATGATTCTTTGCTATCTCTTACTTTCTCTCCTTTTTACTAGAAGCTATAAAAGCTTTTATCCACCCAAAAAAGCTATAAAAACTTCCTCCTCAATTGTGTTGAAAGCTCTCTTCTCAACTAACTTTTAACATGGAAATGGATTCTACATCCATATTCTATGACATAGAAGATGAGTTTTCAACCCTGTTGGTGAGTCATATGTATTTTCTTGTGCTTCTTCCCTCATTTCTTAGAAGCCCTATAAAGCTTTCATTAGCTTTATAAGGCTTCAAACCTTAGAAATAGTGGCAATCTACTCTCTGCAATTAATAGCATAGATTTGGGTATTAATCTACCCTTATCCACAAAGAGATGAATGCAGGTTGGCATTTATTTCTTTGGCTTGTGTTTCTTTTAGTTTCAATTCCTGTATATATTAGTTTTAATCCATTTAATAGCTTTTATACATATTACATAGCATATTTTGTTATTGGTTGAGGGTTGAGGCTTATCTACCCATTCCTTAAAATGTCTTTGCAAGAGGAAAAGGTAGAAAAGATGAGCACCATTTGGAAGGTGTTTTTGTTTTGTTTTGGCTCTGCTACATAAAATAGAGTTCCCCTCGAATGTTATGTACAACCGGGTTTCTATTCCTTCGGCCTGATGATTTTTATATATGGCCAAATGATTTTCCTAGACAGAATAGAATAGAGCAAAGCAGGGCAGTTTTTGAGGGGTGCTCTCATGGGTATTTGTGACTGTTTGTATACTTTGTTTTCAATTTTATTATGATTTGTTAGATTCAACTTCCATTTAGCTGAATCAATTCATTGTTATAATAACTTCCAACTCCATGTCATTGTTATAATAACTTCCAATCCCACGTCTTTTTCATTCATTTCATTCATTTTATTGTTGTAATAACTTCTAACCTCACGTCTTTCTATCCCTTTTATTTATATGTTTTTTTGTGTATGTTGCAACATGTTTCATTTGTTATATCCATGATTTGCATCCATTTTTTATACATTCGAGTTCGGTTCATCTGCATCTGTGGGATTTATCATTTATGATGTGATTCTGTGTACTACCTCATGTCTTGAGATGATTAACGTACCATGTATTAGTAGGTAGATCTTTAGGTGCATTTTATGTATGTATTGCATTAGATGTTTGCATATAGAATCATGCATATGTTTATAACATGATTATTTTTTGGCTTACCACAGAGGAGTACTAAGAGATCATTTCTAGTTTTAGCATTCAATGTGTGTATGTTATTTACTATATCTGGCATTAGACTATGCAATTATATACTTATGTGATGTACCTCTTTGAATGCCAGTTAATGAAGGTTGTGTTGCTTGTGTTGGAATGATATTGATTCTTATGCTTCTGAACTCACTTTTTTGTGAGTTGTGCAAAAGGGTTTTTCAAAATGTATGAAATCAAAGCATAACTAGAATGATTGACACAATCTATAATTGTTTATCTCATATAGTAATGTTGGCATTATTAAATAACCAGAATATGATCATATATTGTCTATAAAACTTACAACAATGCTTGGTAGCCTGAATTTTCATGACCCGAATGGCTCGAATGTCTCAAAACGACGTCGTTTTGATACATTCGAGTTATATAAATTCGAGCTACCAAGCATTTTTCTAAAACTTATATAATGATTTAGTAGATTTCGATCTTTGAATGGGTGAGTGGATACTCAATTAATGACCTTTCCCCTTCATACCTAAGTTCCCGAACCGAGGTATTTTAGCTATGACGGACAGTGGCCTTTAGCACGAGTCACAAGTTTCCTAGTTTTCTCAAAAAACTAGGTAGTGACTATGATTTGGTAATGTAGTCAATTCTGGCAAATGTTTGGCAATAAAATGAATTTTTTTTATAAAAGTTGTCGGATTTGGACTCTCATTTACGTTTCACATTGCACTCATAAGACTAGATTAGGAGATCGAGAGTCCAAACTGTCGAGCGCACTCAGGTACCCCCTGAAAACATCCTACAATACTCACACTCCACCCCAAAAAGATTTCCATATTAGATCTTATGCTCAATGGAAATTAATGTGGACAGACACAATGTTACATTTTTTTTTTGATAGCATGTTTAATGTGAAACAATGTTGACTTGTATAGTGTGACATTATTTTTATTATTATTATTATTATTATTATTATTTATTTATTTATTTATTTTTGGTGTTTAATGTGAAACAATGTGGACTTGTATAGTGTATTTTTTTTTTTTGGTGTGTAAGGCATTTGTGCCACTAGATTCACTTAATTGAATTCCACAAAATAATAGATTGTATATTTTAACTTTACAACAAAAAAGAAAAAACTATACGACTTGTACACAATGTCTCAAATTTTATGAATTGCTTAAAAATACCTTATTATTCCCTTTCCATTCTTCTCTTCTTTTTCCTCTTTTGCCCTACCTGCTTTAAGAGCTATAGTTGCCTACAATTAAGGATGGCCATGGATCAAGTTTGGGGCGGGTTTGTAGTCCCTATCCCC
Source organism: Camellia lanceoleosa (assembly GCA_025200525.1). Lineage (NCBI taxonomy): Eukaryota > Viridiplantae > Streptophyta > Magnoliopsida > Ericales > Theaceae > Camellia > Camellia lanceoleosa. The sequence continues at coordinate 100,618,214 of CM045760.1, forward strand.
TGCTCCCGCTCCGTATCATATTGGGAGTGGGGGCAAATTGGATTGGTGGCCGCAATGGCGAAAGCATGTGAGTGCTTGGGGGGTCACATGCCCCTCCCCCCTTAACTTTTGAAAAATTATACTTTTGGTTCTATAAAAAATAATTCAATTTAATTCTTTTAAGTATGTTCCTAAATATTTATATCATTATTTTTTTAAATAAATTTTTTAATATTTTTTTTGGGTTTAATTTGTCACTTTAAAATTTTAATTACACTAATTTTTTTTATTGTACAAATTTTATATTAGAGAAATGTTATATGGAAAAATTACTCATAAATCCCATATTAGGAAATGTTGTTCTATCTAGTCCTGAGTGTTTTTTCTTAAACCATTTAGTCCTTCTTATTTTTGATATGATATATGTTTTCGATTTATTGTATATGAAATTTACATTTTTATCCATATTGATTTCATTTTGGTGATGTTGCTAATGTAGTTGATGTTGCTGATGTTTTGATGATGTTGCTAATGTTGTTGACGTTGATGAAGCTGTGGCCCGTTAGATTCAGAGATAGATGGAGATGACGGGAGAGGCCGATCTGGAACTTGAACTTGAAGACGAAGAAACGATCTTGACGAAGCGGTGTGAGAATGTTCTGAAACTGGTGCCGCCGAAGAACATCGCTGAAGAACATCATCGTGTGGACATCACTGTGTTCTTCTCCATCAACACCACCGACTTACCTTGCAGTCCTTTGCGAATGTTCTAAAGCTGGTTCGATCTGATTTGAATCTCCTCCAACGCCGCTAAGAACATCGTTGAAGAACATCACTGTGTTCTTTCCCATCAACACCACCGACTCACCTTGCAGTCCCTTGATCTGATTTGAATCTCCTCCAACGCCGCTGAAGAACATCGCTGACTTGGTGATGATGTTTGAATGTTGATGATGTTGTTGATGTTGATGATGTTCACAATTTTTTTGATGATGTTTGTTGATGTTTATCATTACCTCACCCCACCCCACTGTCTCTCTCTGTATTTCATTTCATTTCTCAAAGATCTGTTACTTCCAAGCCTTCACTTTTCTTTCCCACCCATCTGTCTCTCTCTCTCTCTCTCTCTCTCTTTAAAATCCTCCACTTCCTCTCTCTACATCTATTGCTATGTCCAACTCCATCGAACCTTCAACACCTTCAACCTCATCGACCAATACGACGGCGTATATACACCCTCGAAGAGAGCCATTCGAACATGGTCTCATCCCCATCCCCAAGCTTATCTTCTCCGATGGTACCCAAACCCTAGGTCCTCTCAGAGACAAGCTCGTCGAGCGTTCCTCTCAGTCCCCGAACCACCGAGTCGACTCAATTGCCATCTCCGATATCCTCCAGATCTCGCTTGACCACGCTCGACTCGTTCTCGACACAATCGCCACCGTTCTTCACTCCGATTCGGACCCAATTTTGTTGATGTTTGATGATGTTTTGTTAATGTTTGATGTTGTTGATGTTTTGATGATGTTTTGTTGATGTGTTGATGTTTGAACATTGTCTTTATGTTGGGCAGAAATAGTTTTTGTTCTGAATGTTCTTGAATTTTTGATGATATTTTTTTAGTGATGTTGGTGATGTTGTTGATGGTGATGATGTAGTTGATGTTGTTGATGTTCGGAAAGGAGGGAAATCTAAAAAAGGCCTATAGTAAGCTTCTTGGGCAATTCGGTAAATTACACATAAACACCAACCCAAAATTATCCCATCAATTATTGACCCAGTAGCCTAAAAAAATGGGTACTAATGTCTTTACACATAAAATAGGACCTATTAGTCCAACAAAAAAACGTCGGGACTAAATGGGTTAACATTCCCAAATTAGGGTTTTAACGGTGCTTTCCCCATGTTATATGTCACTGATTTTTTTGTCTTTTTTTAATTATTATATATAAATACTCATATTAGTTTTGTTGTTTAGAGGTAATTATTACACAATTAATAACAATTAATAATATATTTCATGTAATTCAATGATTCAAAAATAATAAAAAAATAAATAATATATTACAACCCTTTTATATTATTTATTCACCATCTCTCTTATGTGTTTCTCTGATCTTCTCTACATCTCTTTCTCATATACTACTAAAAAATAAGATTTTTCTAGCGTTTATTAAATCTCGGGTTTACATCTCCTTTTATGTTGGTTCTTTTTGGGTGTTGGACACTTGTGCATATGATTTTTTTAGAATTAGTGAATTTATTTTTTAATTTTTGAATTAAAATTTACATGTTCATTTAAGAAGTAATTTTTTGACTAAAAAAATAACAAAAAAAAGAGGTTAAAAATTCAACTCCAATAGCAAATGGTCACATATTGTTATTTTTTTTTTGAGCTATCTATTCAACTAATTTTTTTTTTTAAATACATTAACTTATTTCACCTCAAAAAATAAAAAAAAAATCAAAATTTAAAATGAAACTTGATGTTATAAGTTAAAAAAGTCTAATTTAATAGACTTAAAAAGTTAATTAAAAAAAAAAGAAGTAACTTTCAAAAGAAGCGGCGAGCGATTGTCAAAAAATTTGGCAAAAGTTAATGCAAGATAATCATTTGTAGGAATTGCCATCACATGTAGGCCTGGTTTGGGTATCCAAAAGAAAAATTAAAAAGTAAAAAAGTTATCACTATTCATCTAAAAAAATATTAAAAAATTAATTTTACACAATCTTCCTTTTCAAACAACTCTGACAGCAGAGTAGCGGAGCTGACATTTGGGAAAAATTGCACTTATTTAGGTGTACAAATAGCACGGTGCTGCTTGGCCTGTGGGGGCCCATCACGGGTCCATTTTTAATAATCTGAACCATTCAATGTGTAGAATTCGTCGAGTACTATATGCCTGTAAAAAATCACATTGATCAGATATCGGTAACTATATGATCAAATCAGTTAAAATTTATAAAATGGATGGTGTTATAGTTAACGGTTGAAAACTAACTAATCCGATCAGATAGCTATCGATATTCGATCAACGTGATTTTTTTACAAGAATATAGTATTCGACGAGTTCTACACATTGAACGGTTTTGATTAGCAAAACGGGACCCGTGGTGGGCCCTCACGAGTTGAACAACACATCTAATTCAATGCCCGAAAAGTAGGGAATCATCTCCCAGCCTCTACTGCCGATGCTGTCCCTCAATTCAGCCTATGGTACAGCTTATTCCATCCAATCTTCTCCTATACACTAATTTATACAATTTTTTAATACATATTTTTTCGTAAAAAGTCAAAAAGTTATCACAAACAATCTTTTTTTTTCCCTCAACTATTTAGTCCAAAAAGTCAAAAAGTGACTTATTTGGGACACCCCAAACAACCCCATGAGTCATTGTCAACTAGGGCTAACAAAATAAATTTGATTGGTGTATATATTAAGATCTCTATTATTTTATGTTGTATTTAAATGTGTTGTTGCTTGATGGGACACCTAACCTTTTTTTTTCATAGAGTCCGGATCCTCGACCGTCCATTCCTGCGGCACCCCAAAAACGACGTCGTTTTGGGAGAAATTTCAATTAAAAAAAAAAAGAAAAAAAGAAGAAGACAAGAACATAATCAAAGAAGAAGAAGGAAGGAAGAAGGGAGAAGAAGGAAGGAGAAGGCAGATCTCCTTCTTTGGGTCCTTCAATCTCTGTTGCTCTGTTCAATCGATTTTTGTGTGTTGAGCAAAAATGAAGATATTGATGATGATGATGATACATTTGCTCTATTTTCTTCAATCTAGTTTCTTTACATTCAGGGGAAGAAGAACATGTATCAACAAACTTAACATTTCGAAGCTTCGAAAACCTGAATGTTTCCAAAAAACCCATTTGAACGCAAATCAAACACCTTCAGTTGCTGAAGATTCTTGATACCAATGGGAAGCCCACTTGTAAAATTGTTTGATGACAAATTGAGATAATTCCAACCATTTTTTTTTCTTCCCTTCTTCTCAGCAGATCACACTCTATGGATCAAACCCATTTTGTGCTGAGTTGAATTCATGAATCAAACCCACTTTGAATCCATGGTGCTGAGTTGAATCCATTAATCAATCCATGAATCCATGAATCAAACCCACTTTGGAACACACAAAGTGGATGGATGGCATCTGTTATCCATCTCTCTCTCTCTCTCTCATACTACGATGCAAATTTCTTCTCCCTTCTTCCTTCATTCTTCTTTGAATATGTTCTGTTTTTTTTTTTTTTTTTTTAATTTAAAATTTTCCCCAAAACGATGTCGTTTTGGGGGTGCTGCAGGAATGGCCTCAGGAATGGGTGGCCGAGGATCCAGACTCTTTTTCATATGCATAATAATTAGGAAAAATTACTTACCGGTGATATTTACATATGTGTGAAAAAAAAGTTTATAATCTTAATTATTAATATTGATAAAATTTATCATTAATTTATAATTATTTTTAACTTATTTATTGATTTGAAATTCTTCCTAATAATAATATTATTGGGTTTCTCCTATTTTTAGCTGGACTGGGAAAATTTGATTATTGTATTGCTCTTAGAAAAAATTTGATTTGAATCAAATCAACAAAGAAGATTAAGTAGAGAAATCAAAATTTTATAAACAACAAACAGATCAAGTAATTATGGTTGGTGTACTATGCTTTGATAGATTTAAAGACTTATTTGGAGATTATTGATAGAGAAACAAACTAAAAACTGGTATTGTATTGTTGAAATTGTTACTTGATATTAAAATTTGAATAAGAATAAAAACAAAAATACAAAAGAATCCAATTTTTTTTTTTTTTTTTTTTTTTTTATACTGATTATAAGAATCAGAAAACCATTACAGAACCCCTAAACTAAAACTACTCTTACAGAAAATAAATTACTCATCTGATAGGTTAAAGAAATCTACTTCTAGATAAAAAAAAAAAAACTCTGATGAATTGGATGTTTTGTTAATCTCTTTCTTGCTTCCTCTTTGAGCCTATTTATAGCCTTTTTGTCCACGGTTTCAATTGTTCAACAATTGGGATGATTATTTAGTATTTTCGGAGTATGAATATGTGGTACTCTATAGGATTTTGATTGGTAGAGAGGGGTATGAGCTTACGATTTATGTGGGGATGTGAGAATAACATGAGACTAAATAATTGGTGATTAGTTTGGAGTATGATCACGTGACACTCCGATATTATTGAATAATTTCCCAATTAATTGTTATAGGTAGTTTCTTCACGCATTTAAATCCACGTGATCCCATTTTTTTAGCCAATTTCCTTTACTCTTTCAAAGATTATTTCCTTCTTTCTAGCCATTTCCTCAATTGCTCATAACTGTCCATAATTGCTTCCAACTCTCTTTTCTGCCCCGACACACTTCAACTTGAGAATCAAGACTTGCCAAGATCACCATCAAACTTCTATAACTTTAGAAAATAGGTACAAACAGTATATTATTGCCAAATGACTTGCATTACAATAATAAATAATAATAATAAATACGGTCAAAGTTATTCTAAAAAAATGATTTATAGTATGAATCGATAGAACAAAATCGACGGGCCACAATCAATAAGATTAGATTTGGTTACAATCAACATAAAATTAATTTATGCTTTCAACAACTGTGTTCACCTCGGGCCAATTTTAGTAAATTCAATTGTCCATTTTGCAAGTTTTGTCAAACAAATTATCCATGCCAAAATCAAGCCAATCGAACATTAATAATCACATTATCATAACATATTTGTCTTAAAAATAATGGTAAATTACACTAACAGCCTCTCAATTTGTCTAAAATTACATTGTCACCTCTATTTCATGAAATCACACTATCACCCTTTCCTTTATAAATTTGTATTTTCTTTTAATCTCTATATGAACAATTCTCTCAATGCCATAGAATATTCTGACATTGTATTCCCATGTACTCCAAACTAGTTTTGGTTTCACCAAAGGCTTTATTTATAGTTGTAGCCGCACATATTCAAAGTTTCATCCCAAATCTCACCAAGATGAGGACATGCGATTCCTCATTATAAAAAACAGGCACCTTTTTCTATATATAAGGTGTCCTAGGAGACCTTTCTAGGCCGTCTTCATGTGTTAAACCGACTTAAAACTCAGAAAAAAAAATGGCACCTCTCTCTAGAGCTTGCAAAAGTTTGCTCAAGCACCCAAACAATTTGGGCATTTTGGTATACCCTCGCTCAATTGCACTAAAGCCTGCTCTAGTGTGCTTATAAAATAAATATCGATTTCATCCCTTTTAACTTTACTAAAAGAGGGAATTGTATCGTGCACTCGTGTTGTAATGCCTCAAAATTTATAAATTTTTATATAGTTAATTTTTATCAAATAAATCCATTGCTCGTAAGAAAATATTTTAAGACAAATATTATCTTTCATTAAGTAAATCTCGTTCTCATTGAATTATATTAAACTATTACATTTTATGTTCATAATATAAGTTATAGTTCACAAAATTAAAGAAATCGAAAGGAAAAATGCCATAATGGCGTACAAGTTTCAAGGGCAACCCCTTGGTTACACAAAATGGTGGACATTCCGTCCCAACAAACATTAGCCTTGGAGCATCAACAAAATAACATTCAATGAGCCCACATGCTTTATTCAAAATCTTCACCGCCTTGTCACTTGGGTGGAGTCACACCATCAATCCCTAAAATGTTGTTAGTTTCGGGTGAGCTAATGCCTAGTCGGAATACTATTAACAAGACATATAAATAATCGAGATGCATATGATCATGCCATGCACTTGTTAAGATAAAATCCATATTTTCTCTTTTAAAACCAAAATGTTCAATGCATGATTTCCATTCAAAGTCTCATCTACAACCATGGGGTGGTAAATATGCTATGACGTCCCAAGTAAGAGCTGCAAAACCATACATACATATATAGATTTATATACAGAAAATATTTTCACATTTACCGATTCTAAAAACGATAGGGTGATGAGCACCCAAAACCTTTCCCTTCCACATTTGCCAATTCCTGAAATGGCAGGCTCGTGTGCATCCAAAATTATGTTTTTCCACATTTGCCAACTCTAAAAACAGTGGGCTCGTGAACACCCAAAAATCTTTTTCCACATTCGTTTGGTGATAAGCTCAAGACAGGGAAATTGGGCACCTTGACTCATCGCGCGAGTACCAATACAATACATAACTCATTCCCAAAACCCGACTCCACTATCCAGACTCATATGCTATTTACTCATTCCCAACATTTTCCAAACATCCTCAAGATTGTAAAATCATATGAGAAAATTATAATGCATATGATGCATGAGTTTTCAAATCCAATTTACTTAAGGTTTATTCATTTCATGAGTAAGATTTAACAACACCAATAATAACAGATTTCTACAACTTATCAATTCCACAATTCCAACATTATTTATTTCATTACATGTATCAAAGAAGGTTCACAAAACCTCATGTCTTAACACCATTACCATAATTATTCACCAAATTCCAAGATTTAAGAATCAATTGAACCAAATAGTAAATCAAATTTCAAAACTAGGGTTTTTGAGAAAATTGGGACTTTTTCCTCTTTTACACTTGAGGAGTTAATATTCATCATCAACATCAATAATCAACAAGATACATTTATAATTTTTCCCAAAAACATTGGGTATGTGCCCCTTTTTGTTATCAAACCCATTTTATATCACAAAATCATCTCATACATCATTATAACTAGAAAAATACTACATATATATCTCAAATCATAGATATATCAAGTTAAAAGTACTCCTACCTAAAAAATGAAGACAAGAAGATGAATATCCAAAGAGAATTTCGAAGGTAAAGCGATTCAATCGGTAGATATGTTGGTCTTCACTTCCTCTTTGTTTATCTTGCAAAATCTAGGATGAATCTTTGATAAAAGTAGAAGAAATCAAGGTTGGAAGGGTAGAGTTTTGGATATGGAGGAGAAAGAGAGAAAAGAGAGAGAAAAAGTGGTAAGATTTGGCCAAAAAGAGGGATTTTAAATTGCTGACTTTGAATAGACTGTTTGAGTGGTCACCTTGGTTTGAGTGGTGAAAGAAAGCTTCCAGAATCTCTGCAACATAGACCACTTGAGCGGTCAAAAGTTAGCTCGAGCGGAGTGCTTCCAATACATGTACTCAAATTTCAAACGGGCATAACTTCCTCGTTCGAATTCCGTTTTAGGTCGTTCTTATGTCTAAATGGAAGCATCGGAAACAAGATTTCCAATGATTCGAGCCTCACATCCAAATTCAAAATGTGGAAAGAGAAAAAGGTAAAAGAGTGAAGACTACTTATAGGACAATTATCCAAATTAATATTTTTGGTTCAATCCTACTTTACCATTATGATATCATCTCAATCAATACTCTAAAATGAATCAAAGAGGCTCCAAGTACAATAATAAGAGTGTCAAAAGTAATCTCACTAGTTCAAGGAATACGAAATGTTACACTTGCACTCAACTGTACCTTTCTCAAGCTTCCTAATGTAGAGAAATTAAGTCCAAAATTAACACGACACTCACAATGACTCAAATACAAACTCAAATAACAATTACAACTCAAATAAGAATTGTTGTGTCCATGGAATTTCCAACTTAACTAATGATACCTACAAAAAGCATGGGGTTTGTAATTACAAGAAATACTAATTTTTTTAATGGGAAATTTTCTTGCTTCAAGGCACAAATTGCACAAGTAATAACTTCATTTCTTGTCTATATAAACGAATTGTATAACATTATATAATTTTATGGGGCAATTTAACGTGTAGCGCTTAGATATTTTTAAACAATTGGAGAAAAAATTCCTACATCAGACCAAACTAATATATAAACAAAACGTTTTTGAGTGTTTGATGTTGCAAGTTATAATTATTTTTTCACATAACTATGAATTTTAGAGGGAGATGTGGAAAAGGCAATAGGAGGAGGGACAAGAGGTAGTGGAATAGGGAGGAGTAGGACTTGAAGGGATGGTTTAAATTAGGTCTATGGTAGTCTTTAGAAGGATGGTTGATAGGAATGATTGTGATTATGTGTGGTTAAGGTAAAATTGAGATTGATATGAAGTTTGACGAACGAATGAAATAATGCCATGTGTTCTATAATTTTTTTTTTGGGTTAGTAATTATAAATAGAGATGAAGGGATGGTTTAAATTGGATCTATTTTAAAAAAGTAAAATTTTTGGGACCCCCACAAAGGAGGACCCCCACGACCCCCATTGATGTGTTGACCATTGATGTCACTACAAGAAATGTCACTTTTAGCTACCAAAATATTGGTCGCCAAAAGTCCAAAATTTGGTCGCCGAACCCATTTAGCAACCAAAATATTTGGTCGCCAAGCTCGTCGCCTTTGCCCTGTCGGCGATAGTATTGGCTACTAAATTTCGTTTGGTTGCCGAAAGTGAGCACATTTGGCTACTAATATTAATTTAGTCGGCAAATGTTATGTTTCCGCCACTAAAACTTTAGTCGCCGAATGAGGTCTATTGGCTACTAAATTGTTGTGGTCGGGAAAGGTGTCACCTTTAGCTACTAAATAATTAGTCGCCGAAAGTACACCTTTGGCTACGAAACATTATTTAGTCGGCAAAAGGTGCATTCCGTGACTAAAAATTTAGTGGCCAATAGTTTGTTTCTCTCATTCTCAATTGTTTTAGCTACTAATTATTTGGTCGCCAAAACTTTTTGGGTTATGTTTTGCTACTAAATTATTAGTCACCAATACATTTAATTGCATATTTGGCTACCAAAATATTTGGTAGCCAAATGCTTTAACGTGTTTTTTTTTTTTTTAATTTCTCTTCTAAACAGAGTTAAGATCATGAATACAGCACAATCAACATTACTCAAAACACCAACCGGTCTTTGAATTTTAATATTTGCCAAATATGAATGTATTCGGACCATTCAAAGGGCAGGTCATGGCAAGGATGAATTATCACTTAGAATTTTCCTCATAGCAAGGATGAATTATCACTTAGAATTTCACACAAGGTTATAACTTATAACAGACCATAATGCTGGAACAATAGTCACATTTTGGATTAATTCCAATTCGGAATAACAGTACTTTCCAACAACATAATATACCTTATGGTGATACATATTATCACCTAAGAATAGCATATAGCATTACACAACTAAAAATTTCACTGGAAGTACAGTCAAAATGCACAGGTTTGGAGTTCGTGTGCATGCGCCTATGAATTGTACAACATTCTTGTGCCGAATTTTCCTGCAAGAACCAAAATAAGTTGTAAAAAAACAAGAAACGGTGAATTCTCTTAATGTCACTTCTTCCAACCGTAACAATCTCCATGAAAGCAGAACAATCCAATTTTAGCAATACAAACCCAAAACTTCAAATCTATCTCGGGTTGTCTATAAAATCACCACATTTTAGGTCCAAATTGAAGGCATGCCAAGAAAGCGATGCGACCTCTTGGTGGACCCAGATGAACTTTATACATAAATTGATTAAATAATTGAATACCCCTGCAACAAAGAAGAGAAAATTGAAGTTGAATACAGCTTAAATTTATACATAATTGATTAAATAAAATTCATTACTTTGGTGCCTATAAAATGTGTAATAAATAGATCCTACAAGATAGATCCTCGTTAAAACAACAAGGTTGTAATAAATAAATAAAAATGTGCCTACAAGGGCCTGAATATAGAAGAAACATCATGCAGGCACAAATTATACACTTTCTACATATTCGAATCTACTTTTTACACATATACCCCATTAGATGGGGTGGTTAGCATTTCCTTTTTTGGGAATTACTTTTCCTAAAAGAAGATACCCTCAAAAGCAGGCACAAACTGTTAACAAATACCTTCTATCCACTGAGAACAGGCACAAACTGTTAATAACGAATAGACAGATAGAAAGACAAGGATTCCTAATACCTTCGCTCTGTTGAAGCAAGGACTAGCCCATGCACCCAGTCATGACTTAAATGATAATCCTATTATTATTTGACGGACACTAAATCCTTTTGGCTAATTATGAACTATATAATTTGATAAAGAATTTTGAAATCCCAATTGGTACGTAGTACAAGAATACTTAAAATATTCAATTTAAATTCTGTTAACTATAGCTGAATAGAAAATGGTGGAGATATGTTTAAGGGGAAGGGAAGGCATGTACCTGTTGACTCCTTATATATCTTATCAAAAACACAAAACAAAAGTGAAGAGCAACCAAGGTCAGTTCCCTCACACACACATATATTTTCCTATTGAGATTCATAAAAATTAAAAAAAGAAAAAAAAGAAAAGAAAGGAAAAGAAACAGGAAGGAGATTTGTGAGTTGAGCAAGGTTAGAATTGCTTTTTGGGTAAAAGCTCAATCTAAGGAATGCTTCTATACTGTACAGGAGATTATTACCAACCAGCAACAAATCCCAATAGAGAAGAGGGTAAGATGTACCTAGCCTTAACCCCATTCATGGAAATGTTGTTTCTGTAACAGGTAGGTATATGGATACATAGAGATTAAGATACAAAGAAAGAGGGTTCTTACTTCTGACCAGCGAGAGAGAAATGAGAGATGGTGATGATAACGATGTGACCCACTTGATGGTGAAAGGTGTCGCCTAATTTGGGTTCTCTCTGTTTGTGGAATCTGGCAAATTTACCATCAATCTGCACCAAATATGTGTCCATTAGATCATTAATTTAAGAGACTTTCCATAATAAAGAACAGAAAAAACTAAAAGACCATCGAAAGAGAAAGAAATGGGGGTTTGGTCGTCGTCTTTGGCGGAGGAGGGTCGTCGCCACTCTCTCTTCTCGACCTCGTCGTCGGTGAGAGACCACGGAGGGCATAGCGATGATGATGATGATGAGAGAGACCCGAAGATCTTCTACGCCTAGAACTCCTGCTCTTCCTCTTCCTCCTCGACCGTGAATCATCCGAATCAGCATCTGAAACAAATTGAGACGGAGAGAGAGAGAGACGTAAGAAGAGATTAGGGATTTTGGTTCAATAGATTGGGGATTTTGGGTTTGGGGTGGGGGGAAACCCGAGCGGGAATGGAAAAAGGGAGGGGGCGGAAAGAGATTAGGGATTTTTGAGGTTGGGGATTTTGGGTTTGGGATGGGGGGACCCGAGCGGGAATTTGGGAGGGGGGGATTTTGGGTTTGAGGTTGGGAATTTTTTTATTTTTATTTTATTTTTCATTATAAATGAATATTTAAATAATAAAATAATTTTATTTTATACTTAATGAATTTTTTTTTTCATTTAATAAGGTTGAAAATGTATTTGTTTCATATTTATTTTAATGAATAAAAAATTATTAAATTTTTTTATTTGGTAGAGAGAGAGTGTAGCACGTCCGCGGGGGACCTCGGCTACAGTTCGGACTCCCTTTGTGTGTCGCGGTTCTAAATCTGAACCAAAGAGTCCAAATCCGGCAAATCGTTTGAGAAAACAAATTTTTGAAAAAGTAGCGCCAAACATGGACTGCTTTGCCAGATTACAGAGTCGCCACCTAAATATTTTATTTTTGGGAAATTTAGGAAACCCTGACTCAGTGCCGAAGGCCACATGTCCGTCATCACCAAAGTGGTCTTGGCTCGGGAGCTTGGGTACGATCGGGGAAGGTCAGCTATGAGCACCCCCTTTCGCCATTCAAGACCGCCTCTACTAACCATGATATCCGTTTTTGAAAACTTTATGCGTTCTTATCCCGGTTATTAGCCTAGAATTACTATGTTATGTGCGCAGCAAACAAGTATAGACTAGATCGCCTAATTTGGAAATAAACATTGCATATCCGTTTTGTCTCGAAAGACGTGTTAGGTTTTGCTACTCGCAAGTAGGCTAAAATGCAGATTTCAATGAGTTGTTCCAACTCAGGCAATCCAACCTCCACCCACAGGCATTCAAGTAGTTTATCACATAAGCACTTAGCCGCATGGCAGGCATACTGTCATGTTAACATTCACACGCATGCGATATGCTAAAGCATAAAACTTACATCGTACTCCGTGCCAAAACAAGAAACTAGTTAGCAAACATGCATGACCTAGTTCATGTTAAATGGCTAATGCAACACAGGCGAAGATGCAATCTAGACAGGCTCGGCTATCCTAGACATGGCATGTGGAATGCTACAAATAACACGTATTCAATTTGGAATTGAAATACAATGCAGTTTGTATGATGTGCTGAGCCCGATGCGTGTAAACAAATGGATGGATGCACGCATGCATTGCATAAGGTATGCTAAAATAAAAGTGCCCTAATCTATCATCGAAAGCGGGTAAATAAAAGGGAAGAAAGAAGTGGGGGTTGGAAGACATACACACATTCACCCACACTTATTACAATTGCGCCCTCGCTCGGAGGGACTGGAAGAATAATACAAATTAATTAACTACGCAAGCTAATTAATTATTACAAATTAACAAAATTAATTAACAAATTAACTAAGTTAATTAAAGCAAGAACGCCTCGGAAGAGGGCTCAAATGCAGCGCTTCGAATTGGCTCGGAATCGCACTGCCATGCACGGATTGCCTCTGTTTTCCCTGCTATCCTTCTCAGAAAATTTCCAAAGTCCCAGGAGTGCCTCTCAGGACATTGGGGAGTACCACCGGCTAGAGCAGAGCACCACCGGCTAAAGGATATGGCCACCGGCACTGAATGAAGCTAACGGCTGCCAATTGGTCACGGTCGGCCTCAAACAAAGGCTTGGTCGGCACAAAATTCTGCAGAACACCGCACCCACAATGACGAGAGGACAACAAAATGCATGGCAGTGTGATTCAAGGTATTTATGCACTACACACGCCTCTTATCATGTTATTGGTTCAAAGGGGCGTGTGCCTCGATTCCCGGGCCACCAATCGCGCATTTCCATGCGTGATGGTCCTAAGAACCAAGAATGCAACTTTACTTTCGAATGCATGCAAAACACATAGGCACAAAAGGGTGCCAAACCTCTATCAAACTCACTTCAAGAGGCTTGGCATGCATGTCAATGTGGTGCAAACCTAAGCATGTCATCTAGGATGCAAGATGTACAATGCCATGCATTTATGCGAGCATACAAACAAGCATAAGAGGCAAGCATGAAGACCAATGAAATGATAGACTTTAGACATGAATTAGGCAACTCAAAAAGGCCTAAAATTAGTAACCAAAATGCCTACAATTGGGGACTAAACACACACGCACACATGCACATGTTAAGGTACCAAACCCAAGACATAAACAAGCTACATTCAAGCACACTTGAGATGGCTCAAACACGGACTATTAGCATGCAACTTAGGCTCTCAAATCACTTCACACATGATGCCAAATCATGTAACAAATCAAATCAAACAAAGCATGCGAATAGCCTAGGCTTAAGGCAAGCTAATAGGGCATTAAACCACACTTTGCACAAGCATACATGGCACGCACTAATCAACCTAAAACAGGTTTCTAGCATGTCAAAACAAAGCCAAATGGCTACTTAGATGGCATCTAAGAGTCATTAAATCAAAGGCATGCATTGAAACCAAAACAAGGGGCATACAACACATGCTCCTAAAGCATTAACAAGACCACTAAGGCAAGGATACAAGCATATTATAAGGTCTGAAATAGCATGTAAGGGGGTTCCAAACCCTTGAAAACATGGAGGCAATGCATCCTACACATGCACCTACTTGAAGCATACAAGCTACAATGCAAAGGGACTAAACAAAGCATGTCAAGATTGGCTCAAACGACCATGGACAGAGCTAAACCATGGCAAAATAAGCGTACAAGCTTCACAAACACAAGTCTAAAACATGCTAGAAATAGGGGCACACTTCCTAGACATGTTAAGGCAATAAGAGGCATTACAAGGCGACTATACTAAGCATGCATAGGAGACCAAAACCAACTTGAAAACATGTTATATCATGGTAATATAAGCATGGAAAACAAGCCAAACATGCTCAACACACACTCAAGCATAGACTCACTTAAGAGACCAAAACATGACCTTTTCAAGGACATCAAGGAGAGGGGGTGACCCCCTCCTCTTAGAGACTTTAAGGCACCATCTCCACCACTGAAATCCCTCAAGATTTCAGTGGTGGAGAGGCCCAAGCACACAAGTCTCGGATCTCTCACAAAATAGCACAAAAAGTGCCCTTTTCAAGGTCTAAGAGTGGTCAAACTTGCTCAAACCACAAAACACTCTCAATGAGAAATAAAGAGGGCCTAAAAAAAGAACTTTTATGTGTTATATACTAAGCACAAAAACAGTTCAAAGATAGGTAAAAACAAGGTGCAAGAATGGGGTAAAAAGAGCTAGTTTTGTTACCTTTGAAGACCTCTTCAACAATGGTGACCTTGATGCCTCCTTAAGCTTCAAACCAGCCAAGAACACCAAGAACAAGCCCTTAGCACCTCAGTTCCAAGAGGAAGGTGAAACACTAGGTGTTGGTGAGCAATAATAAGTCACAAACACCTAGTGTACAAAATAAGAGAGAAAGAGAGAGATAGGATAGATATAGAATTTCTAACCTAAAACCAGAGCTCAACCTTCTCCTAAAATGTCTAACTTTCTGATTTTTGCTAACCCTTGAGCCAAGAGAAGAGCCTTCTCTTTATAGGCAACAAAGACTTACAAACTAAGTCATTCAAGGGTTCATCCCTCCATACACGTGTATGGAGGGGAAACAAGAGCTAACAAATTGTCTAAAAATATCTCGTAGCAATAGAAGTGGTCTGGGCAAAATGGTAATTTTGCCAAAAATAGTGCCGACCGGCACAAAATAGTGCCGACCGGCACAATATAGTGCCGGTGGCAACTACAATGACCGGTGGCCTCTACAGTGGTGGTATGTGGGGATACCTCGAAGGCATTCCGCCTCAAAGGCAAAGAACAAGTGTTTGGTGCAAAACCAGACACAAAACAGTCAAGTTCGGAGGTCCTGAGGCAGGGCGCATAGCCGAGAACTCCGGGAACTCCAAACGAACACAAACATAGATAATCACCGAGTGTTCCAACGGTGACGTCCAAGTCTTGAGAACGGTCAAAAATGGGGTGTCTACAGAGAGAGACAGGGAGACAGAGAGAGAGAGACATACAGAAAAATAGAGAGTAACAAAAAAATTCATTATTTAAAAAAAAATTTAAATAAAAGTGACAAATATATTAAAATGATATTTAAATAAAAGTTAATTTTCTGTAGTCAATGACAAATATTTTTCTGCGGCCTTTTTTTTTATTACTAAATATCATGAACTAATTTTTTGTAGTAGTGTAGACACCCCATTTTTGACCGTCCTCAAGACTTGGACGTCACCGCTTGAACACTCGGTGATTATCCATGTTGGTGTTTGTTTTGAGTTCCCGGAGGTCCCGGCTACGCACCGTGCCTCAGGACCTCTCAACCGGTTTGTTCTGTGCTTAGTTTTGTATCAAGACTTGTGTGTTTTTGCATCTGAGGGTAGGGGGAGGCTTGTTAGCCATCCCCGAAGCCCACCGGCTGCCACACACCTCCACTGGCACCCCCTTAGTGGCCATCGGCACTTATTTCTCAAAATCTTTGGCCGGTCGGCACTGTATTATGCCGACCGGCAATCTTTTGCTTGTGGATCGTTGTTTGGCTGGTGTGACCCCTTTGCACTCCCAGGGATGGTGCATGCCAGCTGTGACAGCTGGAGTGCACCATCACCACTCCCCATGCCCGGGTTTGCACCCTTTGCACCCTTGAACCCCATAAACCTTCTAGAAGGTTGAACCCTTGGCCAAGCTTCTTGGAGAAGCTTGGCCAGCTGTCTTAGCTTCCCTTGGAAGCCAAGACCCTCTTGCACCTCTTGACCCCCCCTCTCTTTGCTTAACCACTAAGTTAAGAGCTTTATGTTGCCTATATAAGCTCATCTCTTCCCCTTGTGTGAGAGGTTAGCCATTTTAGGTCAAAAACCAGAGCTTATATCTATATATCTGTGTGATACACACTCTCTCTCTATATTTTCCCTCTCTCTCCTCTTGTGTGTGTGTTTTTGGGCCTAAAAGTGTAGTTTTGCCTCATTTTTGCACCACTACACACACTATTACACCTTAGCTCGAGATTGAGGGACTTGGGAGGTTGATTGTTGTGATTTTGGACTGACTTTGATCACTAGAGAGTGGCTGCTCCACCTATTCTTCAAAGGATCTTCAAGGGTGAGCTTGTTACTTTAGTTTCCCCATTCTTGCACTAGCTTTCTACCCCTCTTGCTTTGTGTTTTTGGATTTGTGTTTAACACAAAAAAGACTTGTTTTTCCTTGCTTAAGAACATTCATCAAGGTTGTTTTGTGGTTTGGGTAGTCTCACCCTCTTAGGCCTTGTTTTGGCCATTTTGGAGCCTTTTCTTGAGGCCTTGTTTACTTGGTGTTTTTGATCGTCTCACCACTGAAAACCAGTGGGTTTTCAGTGGTGAGGAAGGCATTTTCAAGTCTCATATAGGGGAGGGACACCCCTCTCCCCTTGGCCCCTTGTTTGCCTTTGTTTTGGGCTCAAATAATAGCATACATGCATGGTCGGTTTTGGCTTCATTTCAGAGCATATTTGGGGTTCATATGACATGTTATGCCTCTGTTTTAGGTTGGTTTTATGGTCCTTAACATGCCTCTTATGTTTTCTTTGAAATGCTCTCTTATGCCTAGAAATAAGCCATGCTTTGAGGCCATGTTTCCTTGCATGTTTTAGCTTAGTTTTATGGAGATACTAACATCATTTTGCCATGTAAAAGGGCTGTGGGCCACTGTTTTTGTCAAATTTAGCATGCTTGACATGGTTGTTTTGCATGATGGCTTGTAAGCCTTAGGTAGGTGACCCATGTACATGCATTGGGTAGTCTATTTAGATGATTTGGGATCATTTGACATGCTATTTCAGACCCTAATCCATGCTCATATGTTTGCACTTGTCATCTCTTTCATGCTTTAAAGGTGTGTCCTTTTATGCCTAAGAATAGGCCTTGTGTATGCTTCCATGATTGATGCATTTTGGGCGTGCCATATGAGGGGATGTGGGTGTCCTTTTGCATACTAAAAATCTGTTTTTTGGTTGTTAGATTCATGCCATGAGTGGTTGTGTAAGTGGTAGTAAAGTGCTCTTTTTGGTGCCTTAGGTTTAGGCCCATGAACTTGCATATTTGTGTAGTATTTTGGTCATCATTTAGGGCTTGTTTTGCCACTGTTTTGGGGTGGTTTGAGGGCTGCCCCATTGAAGTTAAGGCCACCATTGTGTGTTCATTATATGCTTGATGCATGCTTGGTTCATCGGGTGTTGTGGTAGGTTGGTCCCATTGTTTGATTGGCCCATGTTTGCATGCCACTTATACCTTGCATGTTCTAGCATTTTGCATGCCTATTGCGATAGTTGCATGACACTTGGTATGCCTTGCATCTTAGTCCCATTGTTGCATCATTTTAGCTATGTTGCATACATGCATTCCATAGCTTGGCTTGGGGATTGTCAAGCCAAGCATAGGGTTGAGAGGAGTTCACACTTCAAGTGGTGCAACTCGTCTCAATTCTTGGTCACCAAGACCCTTGACTAACACATGATAAGGCCTTGGATTTCATTTGTTTGTTTGCATGCATTACCATTAAAATGCAACCTTGGTTCCTTAGGCCATCATGCATCAAGATGCATAATTGATGGCCCAAGAACCAAGAGTCATGCCTCCTTGAGTCCCCAAGCATGATAGGAGGCATTGGCCATGCTTACATATGCTCAAAATCCATGCCATGCAATCTTTGGTTTGTCTTTGTCAAACCGTCTCTGCAGAACTTTCACGGTCGGCAAGATATGCCGACCGGCACACTTTTTGTGCCGATAAACTCTGTAAGCAGCCG
The DNA here is from genome assembly GCA_025200525.1 of Camellia lanceoleosa. Lineage (NCBI taxonomy): Eukaryota > Viridiplantae > Streptophyta > Magnoliopsida > Ericales > Theaceae > Camellia > Camellia lanceoleosa. The sequence continues at coordinate 100,637,097 of CM045760.1, forward strand.
GTGACCAATTTAAGCAGCCGGTGGTTACTTCCTCCAGCCGGTGGGGTACTGCAGTTCATGTAGAAGGTATTCTGGAACTTTGGGAAATTTTGGAGGCAGGGCAGTAGAAACAGAAGCAACAGTGTCATGACACGGGTTTTCCGGGCAAGTCGGATCGAGCATGCATCATTCGCATATCCCGAGGCAGGCGGCTGTGGCTACCTTTCCTTTTTGCATTTATTTGATAGATAATTAGAAATTTTGTAATAATTAATTTATTTATTACTCGGACTGTAATATTTATTCGGTCCCTCCGTGTGAGGGCATAATTGTAATATGTGTGGGTGAGTGTGGTGTATGTCTTCTAACCCCCCATTTTTTTTCTTCCCTTTTATTTACCTGCTTATGATGGTAGATTAGGGCATATTTAAAATTAGCATACCTTATGCAATGCATGTGTGCATCCATGCATTTGTTGACATGCACCGGGCTCGGTACATCATACAAACATGCATCATATTCCAAATCTAACTTGAATACGTGTTACTCGTGCATTTCACATGCCATGTCTAGGATAGCCGAGCCTGTCTAATTGCACTCTGTATGCGTTGCATTAGTCATCCTAACATGAACTAGGGCATGCGTGTTTGCTAACTAGTTCATTGTTTTGGCACGGAGTACTAGGTGAGTTTTTATGCTTTAGCATCCCACATGCGTGTGAATGTTAACATGACAGTAGGTTTACCATGCGGCTAGTTGCTTATGTGATAAACTGTTTGAATGCCTGTGGGTGGAGGTTGGATTGTTTGAGTTGGAGCAAACTCATTGAAATCTGTATTTTAGCCTACTTGCGAGTAGCAAAATCCAAACTGTTTTCCAAAACAAACGGATATGCAATGCTTGTTTCCAAATTAGGCAATCTAGTCTATACTTGTTTGCTGTGCGCATAACATAGTAATTCTAGGCTAATAATTGGAATAAGGGCATATAATGTTTTAAAAAACGGATATCACGGTTAGTAGAGGCCGGTCTTCGGACCGGGCGAAAGGGGGTGCTCATAGCTGACCTTCCCCAATCGTACCCAAGCTCCCGAGCCAAGACACTTTGGTGATGACGGACACGTGGCCTTCGGCACCGAGTCAGGGTTTCCTAAATTTTCCATTAAAAAAAAAATATTTAGGTGGCGACTCTATAATCTGGCAAAGCAGTCCATGTTTGGCATTTCTTTTTCAAAATTTGTTTTTCTTCAAAACGATTTGCCAGATTTGGACTCTTTGGTTCAGATTTAGAACCGACACAAAAAGGAAGTCCGAACTGTAGAGTGAAGCCCACGGGCGCGTCTACAGTTTCTGGCGACTCTGCTGGGGAGTTTAGAGAGCTTGACTCGAACTCGTGATATCTTGTTTTGATTTCATTTATGTGTCTCTTTGCATTGCATGTGCATTGGTGCGCCTAGGACACCGTGTTGGCCATCTGCTATTCCTGAGCGGTTTGCCGGAGGCTTGTCTTGTCAAGGCATGTCCGTAAGGCTGACCGGTTGCGGGCTCTACCAGTATGGGAACACAAACCCCGGTTTTACCGGGGCACCCTTTTCGACCATTCGACCTAGTACATATCGAAATCCGTAGTGACCATTCCAAACTAGGACAGGTTGCTCACCCGATATTAGGTTGTTTGAAACCACTGCGTGCATAGTGAGACCCTAGCTCCTGACAAAATAGGACAGGGAAACCCTACCCCAACATAGGGGTGTATTGGCTCTCATTTATCTGCTATGTGCTTTTAGAGTGTATCTCTACAGGAACACACATGCCAGTTTGCAGGATTGGGTATCAGGCTTGAGGGCACCAGTAACGGTATTTTGGGGAATCAGTTATCTGTGGGTACAAGGTTCAAACTTGGGGGCAATGATTCAGAAACAGTGATCAGTATTTGAGGAACAGTGTATCGAGTTCAGCATGTTATCTAAACTGTGTGTTGCATGTTTATTTTATGCCGTTGTGCTGTCCAATTGTCTGTTTATTTATACGCTTTATTTATCTTTTTATTAGGTAGTTGAGCACGATTGCTACCAACCCGATAGATATCCCCCAAGCACCCTGGGTTAGAGGCCGTCGACTCCTTCGATCTGAGGATCTGATAGACGGACAACCAGTGTACTACTCACTACCCCCGGTTACTAAACGGAGGTCAGTAAGGCAGAGGACATCAGTACAGCAGTCAGTTCAGAGGGCTTTATCTACCCCACCTGTGTTCAGTAGGGATCGGGATTCTATGTCACCGACAGAGAGAGAATATATACCAGTAATCCAACCAGAGCAGGATAACATGGCTAGTTTGGAGGAGATGGTGCGCCACCTTCAAGAAAGCATGAAAGCAATGCAGCAAGATGCCGTCCGTCAGGCAGACTTCGCCAGGCAACAGGCCACAGTTATGAGGGAACAGGCAGAGACAATTGCCAGGCTAGAGCAAAGAACCGACCGCTTCGCATCAAGTTCCTCCCCCACCAGGAGTCCCTAATGTCGGGGAGACGACCAATGTTCAGACCGACACAGAGTCGCCTGTGACCGCCCCCACCTCCAACCTTACCACAAATCCAACCTCAGCTATCAAAAACACCCACCAACCTACCGGACTCTCCCTTTGAGATCGAGACTGATCCCACCGCACTAAAGTTGACCAAGCTTGAAAAGCTGTTCAAGAGATCCCAAGGGGTCAAGACTATCTCCGATATTGAAGATAGTTACACCGACACAGCTGTGATGCTGCCCGACAGATTCAAAATGCCTCATATTGATCGATTCGACGGGTCCGGGGACCCCATGGTACACTTAAGGCTATTTTCAGATGTTCTAAGGCCGATGGGCCTCAGTAGGCATCAGAAATTATCTTTGTTTGGTCGGACCCTGTCAGGTGTGGCAGCAATATGGTATGCTAAGCTAGAAGATGACGTCAAGAGGAATTGGGACGAAATGGCTGAGGCCTTCATCGCACAGTATTCGTATAATACACAGATTGAGATCACGACCCGTGATCTCGAGACTACTAGGCAAGAGCCTAAGGAGAGTTTTTCAGAGTTTGTAACCAGATGGAGGGCCAAGGCTTCGATGATGACCTTGAGGCCTACGGACAAAGACCAGATTCGAATGATTGTGCGCAATCTTCAGCCGAAGTTGATGCAAAAGATGATAGTTCTCCCCTTTCCTACTTTTTCTGACCTACATGAAATGGGAGTGCAGATTGAAGATGCCTTGAAGCAAGGCTTGATTGATAATGACCGAGAACAACCCCGACGAACTTTCAATCGTGGTAGCAATGCAGGCCCGAGTGGCGCTACTACTACGAGAGCCACCGAAGTAAGCATGGTCACCGCTAACCCCCCAAGAAATACGGCAGCTGCACCATTCTCCGGCGCGTCCGGAAGCAACCCGCAAACAACCAAATACCCACCCAGAAACACCAGAACCTTCGCCCCACTATATATGCCCCTATCCAAAGCTCTGGGGGTTTTGATCAAGAAAGGGCATCTGAAGCCCCTGGAGCCGCGGCCCCTACCAGAAAAACTCCCTCCTACCCATAACCCGGCCAAATATTGTGCATTTCACCAGCAGCACGGTCACGACACCGATTTGTGCTTCCGATTACGCCATGAGATTCAAGATCTCATCGACAATGGGGTGATTTTGCCTCCCGAAAAACCCAATGTTACTACAAATCCCCTCCCCGCACATAACCAAGCTCCACCACCCAAAAGACTTAATTTCATCCATACCGGGGGCGTGTCCTACGACCCTAGTATCTACATCACACCCACCCACCTGCCTAAACCGGAGGTGTTCCTTCCCGATTGCACCGACTTGTGCATGATGGACATCTCTATCACCCAACCCAAGCCAGCCGTGGTGACCACCGAGAACAGAGGAAGGGAAATTCAAAAGGGAAAACAGGTTATTGAGTCAGAATCTGCGGAATCTGGGAGTTACGTTGGGAAGACATACAGTCCGAGTGACTACATTTCATTGATAAGCCAGGATAGGCCCGGGATAGAATTGCCAACAGGGGGAGAGTTGTGTATGATCCAAGGAGATAGTCTGGGTTAGAGAACAGATGAGGTAACAGCTGCAGAGGAGGACCTGGCCAATCTCCAATTTTACAGTGACCAATACCTAGAGGACGCAGGAGTTGCGTGGTTCGATTATGAGGATTCAGCAGAAGCTACCGGGTGGTTAGACGATCAGCCCGATGTGGTAGGAGAATTTCAGGCAGAGCACAGTTCAGTGGGAACGAGAATATCAGCGACGGCCGGAAGGGTCGAAGAGCAGAATACTTCGCCGGAGGGCGTCGGTGTCAAGAATTTCGCCCGAGATTGGAACATTTTGAGTATGGAGATGATTGAACAGTCAGTTGTGTCGGGACAAGTAAGTCTTGAAGATTCCGAGAGGATCAGGAAAGCAAAGGCCCATGTGGGAGTTGAAACTACTGTGTGCACATGAACCGAGAATGCTGCGGGCATGTGGATGAAAGGTGCTGCAAGCGCAAGAACAGTCATACCAGGGCCGGACAGGTGTCTGTCGGCCGCTAATGGAATGTGGTGGGAAGATGAGGACCTATGTCTTGCCCACACGGATGAAGACTGGGGGAATAACCAACCCGATAACACCTGGTACCTTGGAGAGGTTGACCACATGACACAGAGTGGGCGATATTTCAAACCCCCCACACTTGGATCAACCAGAAACTTCAGGGAAGGATAGGGAAGCCGAGAAGCAAAAGGAGAAGCAACTTGAGGAAGAAGTTGTTCTCAAGCAGCTGAAAAAGATACAAGCAGACATCTCCATTTGGGGACTGCTCATGGCCTCGCGAGTACACAGGCAGGCTGTTTTGATAGCCATGGATAAGGCCAAACTCTCCATAGAAACTACACCAGAGCAGCTGGTTGGATTGGTCTTACCGGGAGGAGGTTCCCCGACATTGACCTTTTCGGATAAAGAACTTCCGCCTGAGGGCGTAAATCACAACAAACCCCTCTACATTTCTGTGGAGTGTAGAGATAAGTGGATACCGGTGGTACTTGTCGATACCGGGTCTGCCATCAATGTCTGCCCAGTTAGGACAGCATATGCGATTGGCTTGAAAATCGCAGATTTCGTACCAACAGCTCAGGTCATCCGTGCGTACGACAATACAAGTAGAGAAGTAATGGGAACGGTTAAAGTTCAGACCAAGGTCGGGCCGGGACGACACGAGATAGATTTCCATGTTCTAGAAGTTCCCGCAACTTTTAATTTGCTTTTGGGACAGCCGTGGCTGCATCAAGTGAAGGCAGTATCATCTACTTTGCATCAAATGGTGAAATACCCCTATGGAAAGGGAGTAGCCATTGTTTTTGGAAATTCATCAATCCACCCACCACCGGAAGTATCTACGCCTGTTCTAGAAATCGAGCACGGCATGGAAGATGTGTTCATATCAGGTTTTACCTTGGCCGAGGCTCAGTCGCATGTAATATCATGGCGGCTAACGAAGGGATATATGTCAGTGCTCAAGCAGTGTACCTCATGAACAAGCTCCAATACATCCCCGGGATGGGATTAGGGAAGAGCGGCCGTAAAGGCATTGCAGCGTTGGCCGAAGTGCCGCACAACCCTCATACCTTCGGCTTGGGTTACCTGCCCACCAAGGAAGATTGGGTAAGAAAAGGAAAAGAGATGGCGGGAAGAGCCAAAGCAAAACAGATGGGAAAGCCTTTTGAATTGATGCATCGACCCATCCAGGGTACCCTGAACGGACGCTTCGTCCGGGAGGGGGAAGACTTTCCATTCTGTGGTTTCCCTGAGCCATGGCTAAATGAAGAAAAGAAGCGCATGCCGGGGTTCAAAATTTTCTTTGACCTACAGTTGTCAGGGGATGATGTTGTTGAAAAGCAGACAGACCCAACAGTTGAGGCTGAGCATAGCAAAGAAGTGGAATCTACGGACACAGAGTTTGAAATGGGGGTAGCACTGGCATGTCTACTTTCAGATCCTTTGATCGACCAGGTGTGCTTAGGGGATGACTCCTCGGTGTCCATGATCGGAGATGAAACAGCTACGGGTCTACCATCAGCTATTTTGGATGCATCCATCGCATCCTCCCTCACCTGGCAGTACGAGGAGGGATTTTTGTCAAGCAGCACCGGGTCAGGTAGTGAGCCGGAATCTGATTCCACCGAGTCTTGTGAGTCGGAATCAGGTTCCACTGCTCGAAGTCTGAGTCCCAGATTCTCGAGGTGATAACCCGGATGCCACAGTCCTGTCCAGGTCGTCTTTTTCTTTCTCTTTTGAGTCTGTTGTAACAGAAGAATTGGACGGTTTGGAAGTATCTAATGAAAATGAGGTGACTGTGGTTTCCGAGTACTTTTCTGTGCCTTTGGTTTATTGCTTAAATCAGGATTTTCAAAATTTTGATGAAAACGACGAGGACGAAATTCCTCCGGTTTTGTAACGACTAATTGAGCAAGAGCAAGAGAGGTTTGTTAAACCCTTAATGGATGAAATCACTACCGTGAACATTGGTACTGAGAAGGACCCGCGGCTGGTCCAGATCGGGTCCACGTTGTCTTCGGAGGAACGCGAGCGCTTAGTCGCTTTATTAAAAGATTTCAAAGATGTTTTCGCGTGGTCCTACGAAGACATGCCTGGAATCGATCCTGAGATTGTACAGCACCGGATCCCTCTTGACCCCGAGGCCCGACCTGTCAAACAGAAACTCAGAAGGATCCGCCCTGATTGGGCCATTAAGATCAAGGAAGAGGTCACCAAGCAGATTGACGCAGGCTTCCTGCTGGTATCCGAATACCCGACTTGGTTGGCCAACATTGTTCCAGTGTCAAAGAAGGATGGCAGAATCCGGGTATGTGTGGACTTCAGGGATTTGAACAGAGCCAGTCCGAAGGATGACTTTCCCTTGCCGCATATCGACGAGTTGGTGGATTTCACAGCGGGGCATGCTTTGCTCTCATTCATGGATGGTTTTTCAGGATCTAATCAGATAGTAATGGCACCCGAAGACCGGGAGAAGACTGCTTTTACCACCCCGTGGGGTACATATTGTTACAGAGTGATGCCGTTTGGGCTGAAGAACGCTGGGGCTACATATCAACGGGCTGCAACCACAATATTACATGACATGATCCATAAAGAGGTTGAGGTGTATGTGGACGACATGATTGTCAAGTCCAAAGAAAGAGAGGGCCACTACACCGCTTTGCAAAAGTTTTTCCAAAGGATCAGAGAATTTCGGCTGCGGTTGAATCCTCAAAAGTGTACGTTTGGTGTTACAGCGGGAAAAATGCTGGGATTTCTGATTACACAAAGGGGCATCGAGGTCGACCCATCCAAAATCAAGGCCATCTTAGAAATGCCACCACCAATGACTGAAAAGGAGGTGCGAGGCTTTCTGGGTAAAGTGCAATTCATAAGGCAGTTTATCTCAAAACTAACCCTAACTTGTGAACCACTTTTTGGTCTTCTGAAGAAAGGAAAGAAGTTTCATTGGGACGGCCGATGCCAAGCTGCATTTGAACAGATTAAAGAGTATCTACAGAATCCGCCCGTGTTGTCACCACCAAAGCCGGGGAAGCCGTTGATATTGTATCTGTCAGTGACTGAGACTACAATGGGCTGTATGCTCGCACAAGAGTCGGAAGATAAAGTGGAAAGGGCCATCTACTATCTGAGCAAGAAGATGCTCGATTACGAGACCCGCTACACTCCGCTGGAGAAGGCATGTTTGGCTTTGGTATGGGCTACCAGGAAGCTACGGCACTACCTGTTAGCTCACTCTGTAATGTTGGTTTCACGACTTGATCCCATCAAATATCTTTTCGAGAAACCAGCACTTACGGGTAGGCTAGCTCGTTGGCTGCTGTTGCTCTCCGAATTTGACCTCAAGTATGTGACACGCAAGTCCGTAAAAGGGAGAGCGGTGGCAGAGTTCCTTGCCGACCACCCGGTTGAAGGGGATGAAGCGGTTGAGTACCTATTCCCAGATGAAGATATTCTGCACATCGAAGATGAAACTTGGACGATGTACTTTGACGGAGTGTCAAACCAATACGGTTATGGGATAGGGGTGTTGCTGATAGCGCCTGACGATTCCCGTATTCCGTTAGCATTTAAGCTCCGGTTCAAAGTCTCGAACAATGAGGCAGAATATGAGGCATGTATTGCCGGTTTAGAAGCTGCCCTAGAACTAGGGGCAAGGCGATTGGACGTCATTGGAGATTCGAACCTAGTTGTCTCTCAAGCGAAAGGAGACTGGAAAGTCAAGGAGGAGAAGATGATAATTTACCATCAGACCTTGGATTTATTAATCCCTCGGTTTGAAAAGCTAAATTTCACTCACCTAGTGAGAGAGAACAACAGGTTTGCAGATTCGCTAGCAACTCTATCTTCCATGATAGACATCCCATCTGGGGTCCGGATGCGTCCAGTTATCATTGACCAAAAATTTGCACATGCCTACGAATTAATCTCTGCCATAGATGAAGTGCAGGATAACAACCCTTGGTATCACGACATATGGAACTTCTTAGAGAAAGAGACGTACCCACCAGGGGCAAATGCCAAGGACAAGAGGGCGATAAGAAGAATGGCTGTTCAGTTTATTATCTGCGGGGATAAGTTGTACAAAAGAGGTCATCTGGGAATGCACAAGCTGTGTGTGGAAGCCGAAGAGTCGAAGCGCCTGATGGAGGCCATCCATGGAGGAGAATGTGGGGCACATATGAATGGGGTGATGCTGGCATGAAAGATCCTCAGACAAGGCTACTACTGGTCTACCATGGAGGAAGATTGTATCGGCTTTGTTCGGCGATGCCACAAATGCCAGATTCACGCAAACCGCATGAACATCCCGCCGTCAAAGTTATACAACATGACATCACCATGGCCGTTCTCAGTTTGGGGAATCGATGTGATTGGAGCTGTTACTCCGAAGGGGTCGAATGGGCATGAGTATATCTTGGTAGCAATAGATTACTTTACAAAGTGGGTCGAGGCCCAATCTTATGCCGTGTTGAAGGCTTCGCATGTCGCAAAGTTTATCAGAAACAACATTATCTGCCGTTATGGAGTCCCGAATGAGATCATTTCGGACAATGGTTCTCACTTCAAGAAGGAAGTGATTGATCTGTTGGAGAAGTATAATGTGGCTTTTCATAAGTCATCCACATATCGGCCGCAGACCAACGGAGCAGTTGAGGCCGCCAACAAAAACATCAAACACATACTGCAGAAGATGGTGGAAACCTATCGGGACTGGCCGGATAAGTTGCCGTTTGCTCTGTGGGGCTACCGAACGTCAATCAGAACTTCTACTGGGGCGACTCCGTATTCCTTAGTATATGGGATGGAGGCTGTTCTACCTATAGAGATTGAGGTTCTGTCTTTACGAGTACTGGCTGAGTGTCAGATAGCTGAGGTAGATTGGCAGCAGAGCAGATTCGAGGAACTCATGCTCTTTGATGAAAGGAGATTAAAAGCACTGTACCATGTCCAAGGATATCAATGCAGAATCGCCCGGGCTTTTAACAAGAAGGTTAAGTCCAGGAATTTGAAGGAAGGAGATTTGGTGCTCAAAGACAACCGAGCTCCCATCCACGACCTAAGGGGCAAGTTCAAACCTAATTGGACGGGTCCTTACATCATCAAGTCTATCTGGTCAGGTGGAGCTGTGGTTCTGATGGATCTAGATGGCCTAGAGTTCTCCCAACCGATCAACATGGACAAGTTGAAGAAATATTACCCCTGAGAGGCTCGCTAGGCCGAAAACCCGAAAGGGTGACCTAGGCAAAATTCAGAGCACAAAAAATTAGAAAGTATAAAAACTGAGCTCGCAAGGTTGAAAACCCGCAAAGGGCGGCCTTGGCAAAAGTTAGAGCGCAAAAGGAGAGTGAAAATACTCGAGTGAACCCAAGCCTGAACTACGTAAGGCTTGATTCCCATCGTTGGGATACGTAGGCAGCTTCATCCTGAAGTTCAGCCATAAATTCTTCCCCGATCAACTTTGTCCATTTGATCATCTCGGTCATCTTTGTCCATCAGCATTTGTCGCAATCTCCGGTACAGTGCTATTCAGACTAGGGGCAACTTTCCGTTGCCGTACAAGTGCCGCGGTACCATTCAGACAAGGGGCAACTTTCCAGTTGCTAGGATCCGGGTTTGTACATCTCAACGACAGATCTCAAACGTGTCCAGTTCTGATCCATATCGAAAATAGTTTTGAAAAGTTTTAATGAAGATGACTTTGTTCAAATAAATCTTTTTACAACTAAGACCATTTCTGGACCAAAACGGAAAATTTTCAGTACCACAACCTTCAATTTCATTGATTTCAAATAGAGTTCTCTTGCTCTTGCATACAATTGAAGTTGCTTTTTATTACATTCATAAAGAAACCTTGAAAGTACTAACAAAGTAATAAATTCGGGGCATGGTCAAGTCAAATGTCCCTGCGCCCCCGCCCAGAGCTGGTCGAAGCCTCTGATGCCAAAGTGGGCCCCTCCTGTGCCTCTTCATTAAGCCAATCCAAGCACTTATCAGACAAAGTGCAACTGAAAGCGGGAGCGGGGGCCAGGAGTTCTCTCGTCCTCCATGCTGTGGCATACCGGGCCAGCTGTGCACCTCGAATCGGGAATGTAACCGGGTACTCTATCCCTTCCAGCGGGCAAGTCTGATTATGACCAAACTGGCGCAGGATACGGAATGGGAAGTAGAAGACACAGTGAGTGAAGCCAATCAATTGGATCCCGGGTTGACGGGTCATGCTATAACTCATCATTGGGAGATTGAGCCAAGGGCACCGCCAAGCAATGCGGTCTGCGGACAAACTGCACATCCATTCAAACCACCAACCCTTATCAAGGGCGTCAACTAGGCGTTGCCTGAAGAAGTAGCCACGAGCTGAATATGCTGGGCAAGAGTCCACAACCTTCAGTTTATCCATCAACCACACCTGGGGAGGGATAAAAAAATGAGAGAATAAAGAATAGAGAGAAGTACGATGAGAGAAAAAGTGAGAAAGGGTTTTGTGAGAAAAACCGAGCCTGAGGGCCGAGTGATGTGAGCAAACATAAAATGTGAGATGAGGTGGGAAACATTACCTGCAGTAATAGCGGACTCCCAGCTAATCTGATCGTCTCTCGACGATAAAAGGCGTCTAAGCCCAGCAATGTCTCAGCCAGGACCATGGCGATGCAGCTTTTGCCCTCCTTCAAGCCTTGGGCAACCTCAATCAACCGGACACTAGGCCCTCCGGAACTGGAGACGAACAAAAAATGAGATAGCAGGCATAGACAGAGGGCGTGTCGCCGAAAACCTTGCCAGTGATGGTTGCCACGATCACCAGTCTCGGAAAAACGACAAACCAAGCTCGGAACATCTAATGTCCCGTCACAAATCAGAGAACGAGCATTGGGCATTGAGAGCCCACACACTTGTCCTAAGGCTTGAGCATGGCCAAAACGAAATTGGGGTAGGATCTCCTCATTGCGCCCAGATTCCATTAGAGCTTGGAAATCTTCAAAAGTGGGACACACCTCTTGCCCGCTAAAGCTAAAGACATGTGTTACCGGGTTCCAGAACCTTGCCGCGGCATCGAGGAATGGAAAATGCAGCGGGGTACGGCGCAAAGTGAATAGTGCGTTTATGCTGAAAGCCCAGAAATTCAGCTTTTCCGAACCATCCAAGTTGTTAATCCAGGTTGCGAGATTTTGGGCAAGAAATTCTTCCATTTGGAGTAAACCAGTGTGGAAATGAAGGAAACCACGAAGTTGAGACCCTTTTGAAGAAGATAAGGTTGAGTGAAGGACAGATGTCAACATTCTGCTGGTGCTGACATTTTAAGTGCCGACCGGCCAATTTTAGTGCCGACCGGCCAATTATAGTGCCGATCGGCCATATGTTTTGGCCGGTGGATCATATTTTCGGCCGATGGCCATTCCTCAAGGCCGGTAGCCTTTCTGCTCGGCCGGTGGTTCTCTTCCTCGCCCTCTGAGCTGTTTATGCTAGGAATTTGGAAAATCCCACCACTTCCAATACCCTCCGGTGATTAATTCTTACGAGGGCACGCCCATTTGCTTATCGAGTTGTTGCATATTTGCTTATCGAGTTGTATTTCACTCTCTTCGAGTCTTTGTAATGTTTATCAAGGTGTACTCGCATTTGGCTAGCTTGCTGAGTCCCCCTGTTTTGCTTATCGAGTTGTAATTGGTTTACTACCTGATTATTACGATGCGATGCTTTGTTTTCAAAACACAGTTTCAATTTCAGTCACATTGTTATGTGATGCCTTGCGATGCGATGCGTAGAACGCGCAAATGTAACACCTTTTGAACAAATGGCTGTTTCATTTCCATCATATGTTTTACAAAAAAAACACACGCTTTTGAGAAGTAAAACCTGCCCGAGGCAGTGCAATGTGCTTAAACTCCTAGTAAAAAGGAAAGTAAAGCAGAGGAATAGCAGGGTAGCAGAGTGCTGGGTTTGACGCCGGTAACCTCTCCCTTTCGATCATCGTACCTTTTGCGCCCTTGTTCGGGTCAATCGTGTGATTTGGCACCCTTATCACTCAAGGCAGCCCAAGGAATTGCACATTCAGAACATAAATGGAGCTTTGAGTTGACCTCGTACCACAACTTTCGTGAACAATGTTCGGGACATGCAAAGGACGTCCCTTCCCGTATCCTTTTATATCTTGTGAATTCTCTAAATCATTTCGAGTTGCAGTACGTTGCATTCCAGCATCGTGTTTGCCATAATCAATTTCAAGTTTCTCTATATACACATTGCATTGTATTCGTGCATTGCTTTATTGATATGTGTTCAAGTTTCTCTATATACACATTGCATTGTATGCGTGCTTTGCTTCACTGATATGTGTTCAAGTTCTTTTCTATACACATTGCATTGTATGCGTGCATTGCTTTACTGATATGTGTTCAAGTTTCCCTTTTATACACATTGCATTGTATGCGTGCATTGCTTTACTGATATGTGTTCAAGTTTCCCTTTTATACACATTGTATTGTATGCGTGCATTGCTTTACTGATATGTGTTCAAGTTTCTCTATATACACATTGCATTGTATGCGTGCTTTGCTTTACTGATATGTGTTCAAGTTTCCCTTTTATACACATTGCATTGTATGCGTGCATTGCTTTACTGATATGTGTTCAAGTTCCCTTTTATACACATTGCATTGTATGCGTGCATTGCTTTACTGATATGTGTTCAAGTTTCTCTATATACACATTGCATTGTATGCGTGCTTTGCTTCACTGATATGTGTTCAAGTTCTTTTCTATACACGTTGTATTGTATGCGTGCATTGCTTTACTGATATGTGTCCAAGTTTCCCTTTTATACACATTGCATTGTATGCGTGCATTGCTTTACTGATATGTGTTCAAGTTTCCCTTTTATACACATTGTATTGTATGCGTGCATTGCTTTACTGATATGTGTTCAAGTTTCTCTACATACACATTGCATTGTATGTGTGCATTGCTTTACTGATATGTGTTCAAGTTTCTCTATATACACATTGCATTGTATGCGTGCTTTGCTTTACTGATATGTGTTCAAGTTCCTTTATACACATTGCATTGTATGCATGCATTGCTTTACTGATATGTGTTCAAGTTCCTGCCTATACACATTGCTTGCATCCGTGCATTGCTTTACTCACATGTGTTCAATCCTACTATCTTGCTGCACACATTGCATGCATTTTCACGCACTCTCGACTGCATTGTCATGCATGTTGCTAACAACATTGTACCTGTTAAGTTTGTTTTCTTTGTAGGCACGATATTGTATGTACGGCTCATTTGAGGCTGGTGAAACCGGACGAGTCGCACAGGTATTGTATCCTCCGAGTGAGACGTATTGAGAATTGCATAATTCTCTTACATCCTTTCTGCATTGTAGTGTAGTTTGTTGTATGCTAGCTTTTAACTGTCGCATGCGTGCTTCATTACAGCTTTCTCCACATGATCATAAGTCATGCCTGGCTTCTTGCATTTTCAGTTGCATTTTGCCCCTGTCTTCAGGCGCATATCTTGTTGGTCTTGTATATTTGTCCAAGTCTTCGGCCTTGTCAAAAATGGGTCGTCTCTGGGCTTTGACATTCACTCCCGTCATTGTTATGACTTCCGAGTTCTGTCAAAGAGGGGCAACTGTAGACACCCCATTTTTGACCGTCCTCAAGACTTGGACGTCACCGCTTGAACACTCGATGATTATCCATGTTGGTGTTTGTTTTGAGTTCCCGGAGGTCCCGGCTACGCGCCGTGCCTCAGGACCTCTCAACCGGTTTGTTCTGTGCTTAGTTTTGTATCAAGACTTGTGTGTTTTTGCATCTGAGGGTAGGGGGAGGCTTGTTAGCCATCCCCGAAGCCCACCGGCTACCACACACCTCCACCGGCACCCCCTTAGTGGCCATCGGCACTTATTTCTCAAAATCTTTGGACGGTCGGCATCAGATTATGCCGACCGCAATCTTTGTGCCGGATCGTTTGGCTGGTTTGTGACCCCTTTGCACCCCTGTGGATGGTGCATGCCACCGTGACACCGGAGTGCACCATCACCACTCCCCATGCCCGGGTTTGCACCCTTTCCCCCCTTGACCCCCATAAACCTTCTAGAAGGTTGAACCCTTGGCCAAGCTTCTTGGAGAAGCTTGGCCAGCTGTCTTAGCTTCCCTTGGAAGCCAAGACCCTCTTGCACCTCTTGACCCCCCCTCTCTTTGCTTAACCACTAAGTTAAGAGCTTTATGTTGCCTATATAAGCTCATCTCTTCCCCTTGTGTGAGAGGTTAGCCATTTTAGGTCAAAAACCAGAGCTTATATCTATATATCTGTGTGATACACTCTCTCTCTCTATATTTTCCCTCTCTCTCCTCTTGTGTGTGTGTTTTTGGGCCTAAAAGTGTAGTTTTGCCTCATTTTTGCACCACTACACACACTATTACACCTTAGCTC
The DNA here is from genome assembly GCA_025200525.1 of Camellia lanceoleosa. Classification (NCBI taxonomy): domain Eukaryota; kingdom Viridiplantae; phylum Streptophyta; class Magnoliopsida; order Ericales; family Theaceae; genus Camellia; species Camellia lanceoleosa. The sequence goes on from CM045760.1 coordinate 100,652,099, forward strand.
GAGATTGAGGGACTTGGGAGGTTGATTGTTGTGATTTTGGACTGATTTTGATCACTAGAGAGTGGCTGCTCCACCTGTTCTTCAAAGGATCTTCAAGGGTGAGCTTGTTACTTTAGTTACCCCATTCTTGCACTAGCTTTCTACCCCTCTTGCTTTGTGTTTTTGGATTTGTGTTTAACACAAAAAAGACTTGTTTTTCCTTGCTTAAGAACATTCATCAAGGTTGTTTTGTGGTTTGGGTAGTCTCACCCTCTTAGGCCTTGTTTTGGCCATTTTGGAGCCTTTTCTTGAGGCCTTGTTTACTTGGTGTTTTTGATCCTCACACCACTGAAAACCAGTGGGTTTTCAGTGGTAAGGAAGGTATTTTCAAGTCTCATATAGGGGAGGGATAGCCCTCTCCCCTTGGCCCCTTGTTTGCCTTTGTTTTGGGCTCAAATAATAGCATGCATGCATGGTCGGTTTTGGCTTCATTTCAGAGCATATTTGGGGTTCATATGACATGTTATGCCTCTGTTTTAGGTTGGTTTTATGGTCCTTAACATGCCTCTTATGTTTGCTTTGAAATGCTCTCTTATGCCTAGAAATATGCCATGCTTTGAGGCCATGTTTCCTTGCATGTTTTAGCTTAGTTTTATGGAGATACTAACATCATTTTGCCATGTATAAGGGCTGTGGGCCACTGTTTTTGTCATATTTAGCATGCTTGACATGGTTGTTTTGCATGATGGCTTGTAAGCCTTAGGTAGGTGACCCATGTACATGCATTGGGTAGTCTATTTAGATGATTTGGGATCATTTGACATGCTATTTCAGACCCTAATCCATGCTCATATGTTTGCACTTGTCATCTCTTTCATGCTTTAAAGGTGTGTCCTTTTATGCCTAAGAATAGGCCTTGTGTATGCTTCCATGATTGATGCATTTTGGGGGTGCCATATGAGGGGATGTGGGTGTCCTTTTGCATACTAAAAATCTGTTTTTTGGTTGTTAGATTCATGCCATGAGTGGTTGTGTAAGTGGTAGTAAAGTGCTCTTTTTGGTGCCTTAGGTTTAGGCCCATGAACTTGCATATTTGTGTAGTATTTTGGTCATCATTTAGGGCTTGTTTTGCCACTGTTTTGGGGTGGTTTGAGGGCTGCCCCATTGAAGTTAAGGCCACCATTGTGTGTTCATTATATGCTTGATGCATGCTTGGTTCATCGAGTGTTGTGGTAGGTTGGTCCCATTGTTTGATTGGCCCATGTTTGCATGCCACTTATACCTTGCATGCTCTAGCATTTTGCATGCCTATTGCGATAGTTGCATGACACTTGGTATGCCTTGCATCTTAGTCCCATTGTTGCATCATTTGAGCTATGTTGCATACATGCATTCCATGGCTTGGCTTGGGGATTGTCAAGCCAAGCATAGGGTTGAGAGGAGTTCACATTTCAAGTGGTGCAACTCGTCTCAATTCTTGGTCACCAAGACCCTTGACTAACACATGATAAGGCCTTGGATTTCATTTGTTTGTTTGCATGCATTACCATTAAAATGCAACCTTGGTTCCTTAGGCCATCATGCATCAAGATGCATAATTGATGGCCCAAGAACCAAGAGTCATGCCTCCTTGAGTCCCCAAGCATGATAGGAGGCATTGGCCATGCTTACATATGCTCAAAATCCATGCCATGCACTGCTGGTTTGCTGCTGCTGTCAAACTGTCCTCTGCAGGAACTTTCTGCCGGCCGGCAGTACAATGTGCCGACCGGCACACTTTTTGTGCCGATAAACTCTGTAAGCAGCCGGTGACCAATTTAAGCAGCCGGTGGTTACTTCCTCCAGCCGGTGGGGTACTGCAGTTCATGTAGAAGGTATTCTGGAACTTTGGGAAATTTTGGAGAGGCAGGGCAGTAGAAACAGAAGCAACAGTGTCATGACACGGGTTTTCCGGGCAAGTCGGATCGAGCATGCATCATTCGCATATCCCGAGGCAGGCGGCTGTGGCTACCTTTCCTTTTTGCATTTATTTGATAGATAATTAGAAATTTTGTAATAATTAATTTATTTATTACTCGGACTGTAATATTTATTCGGTCCCTCCGTGTGAGGGCATAATTGTAATATGTGTGGGTGAGTGTGGTGTATGTCTTCTAACCCCCCATTTTTTTTCTTCCCTTTTATTTACCTGCTTATGATGGTAGATTAGGGCATATTTAAAATTAGCATACCTTATGCAATGCATGTGTGCATCCATGCATTTGTTGACATGCACCGGGCTCGGTACATCATACAAACATGCATCATATTCCAAATCTAACTTGAATACGTGTTACTCGTGCATTTCACATGCCATGTTTAGGATAGCCGAGCCTGTCTAATTGCACTCTGTATGCGTTGCATTAGTCATCCTAACATGAACTAGGGCATGCGTGTTTGCTAACTAGTTCATTGTTTTGGCACGGAGTACTAGGTGAGTTTTTATGCTTTAGCATCCCACATGCGTGTGAATGTTAACATGACAGTAGGTTTACCATGCGGCTAGTTGCTTATGTGATAAACTGTTTGAATGCCTGTGGGTGGAGGTTGGATTGTTTGAGTTGGAGCAAACTCATTGAAATCCGTATTTTAGCCTACTTGTGAGTAGCAAAATCCAAACTGTTTTCCAAAACAAACGGATATGCAATGCTTGTTTCCAAATTAGGCAATCTAGTCTATACTTGTTTGCTGTGTGCATAACATAGTAATTCTAGGGTAATAATTGGAATAAGGGCATATAATGTTTTCAAAAACGGATATCACGGTTTAGTAGAGGCCGGTCTTCGGACCGGGCGAAAGGGGGTGCTCATAGCTGACCTTCCCCAATCGTACCCAAGCTCCCGAGCCAAGACACTTTGGTGATGACGGACACGTGGCCTTCGGCACCGAGTCAGGGTTTCCTAAATTTCCCATTAAAAAAAAAATATTTAGGTGGCGACTCTGTAATCTGGCAAAGCAGTCCATGTTTGGCACTTCTTTTTCAAAATCTGTTTTTCTTCAAAACGATTTGCCAGATTTGGACTCTTTGGTTCAGATTTAGAACCGACACAAAAAGGGAGTCCGAACTGTAGAGTGAAGCCCACGGGCGCGTCTACAAGTAGAGGAAAAGGAGCGGCAGTAGTAGTGAAGGTGATGGACAAGAGATAATGGTGGTGGTGGTGGTGGTGGTGATGGTGATGGCGAAAGAGATTAGTGGTGAAGTTGTGGTAGTGGTAGTGTAAATGGAGTGGCAGGGGTGAAAGAGAGGTAATGGTAGTAGTAGTAGCAGTAGTAGTAGTGGTGGTAGTAGAGTGGTAGCGATAGTAGTAGTAATGGTAGTCGTAGAGGTGAAGTAGCGACAGTAGAAGTAAGAGTGGTGGTGGAATGGTGTTTGTAGTAGTGATGAAGGTGGTAGAGGAGATGGGTGGTGAGAGAGAGTGATAGACAGAAAAGAAACATAGAGAGAAAAGAGCTGGACGAGAGAGATAGCGAGAAGAGAAATGAGCAAGAGAGACATAAAGAGAAGAGAGATGAACGAGAGAAACAGACATGCTCTCTCTCTCTCTCAATTAATCTATAACTAAGCTTGTTTAGTGTCCCAAATATTTGACATGATCTAATGGACTGACTCTAGCCTGGAAGGTTTGATATCAAATCATACTAATACTATGTAAAGTTGATTTGCAATTAAGATGAGTTATTCTTTGAGGCATTTCATCAAACACCCTGTTCACCATTGGATCTCCCCCTTGATATGAGAAGCAGAAAACCACTCTGCTATCAAATATGAGAAGCTTCCACACTATTGGTCATTTTTGCTCAGTTCACACTTCCACACCATTGGTGTTTCGGATATCAACTATTGAATGAAAACCCATGGTTTGAATATGAACTACTAAACCAGAGGTGGGAGGGATAATGGTCCATGTAACACAAGTGCAATGGAAAGGAAAGAAATAATATGTCAGGTAGTTTAAGTTAAAGCACTCCAAAGTTTCCCTCCGAAGTTTCCCTCCAAAGTCTGAAGCACAAATTTTCAATTTTGTAAGACTAATCGCCGACTAAGATTTAGTCGGTAAATAATGAATTAAAAAAATATATTAAAAGTTACAAACGAAATTCATTATTTAAAAAAAATTTAAATAAAAGTAACAAATATATTAAAATTATATTTAAATAAAAATATAAGTAATAAAATTATAAATTACAAATATTAAATTATCTTAAATATTTGTCATAATATTTTTTTTACTGAAAAATATAATAATATATTTAAAAATTTTATATTCTTATATTCTTATATTATATATATATATATATACATAAAATAAGAAAGAAAAGAAAGAAAGAAAATTAAAAATAAAAGAAGGAAAAAAAAATTTAAAAAATTAGAGCTACCAACCCGTGTTTTTTAGTTGCCAATTACTTTTATAAATCCTCAAATTTAAATTAGAAATGTCTCCTCCAAATTTAAATTAACAATAGTGTTTGATTATTGTTAACCGTATAACGAAAATAATTTTAAAAGTTGAAAAAATTAATTATTAAAAAATTAAGGAAAAATTTAAAATCAAATAATATCAATAAGTCTTACAAATAATTGGGATATTTTGTCTTCTATTAGTAATCGGTAATAATATTGAAAAATTTATTGAAATGATAAATAATTGGGATATTTTGTCTTTTATTTCTGAATTTTGATTTATTCTTAATTTATTAGTGTTATTGAAATATGATGATGTAAAAAATATAAATAGTTTAATTGTACTTTTCATCTCAAAATAATAGTCTATTTTTAGAATTTCATTTCTTTTTATAATACAATTATTACATTTTAAAAATATTAATTTATCAAAATTACCTTTTGATAGTATATTTTTTTAGAAATATCAATTGTCATAATTGTAAATTTTTTTATTATTAATGGATTTAAAAAAAGGACAAAATAAGAAATTCATATTATTTTAATAATTAATTTTTTTTAAAAATTAATATTTTTGGATGGTGGGTGTACAACCTCTTCATAAAAATAAAAATAAAAATAAAAATAAAAATAATTAATTTTTTTTATTTTCATTCGGCTACCAAAGATTTAGTAGCCGAAAGTAGATTTTTAGCGACTAAAATAAATTTGGTCGCCGAAACTTGACATTTGGCGACCAAAACTTTGGTCGGGAAATATTAAAAATTAATTTTTTTTTTATTTTCATTCGGCTACCAAAGATTTAGTAGCAAAAAGTAGATTTTTAGCGACTAAAATAAATTTGGTCGTCGAAACTTGACATATGGCGACCAAAACTTTGGTCGGGAAAGATTAAAAATTAATTTTTTTTTATTTTCATTCGGCTACCAAAGATTTAGTAGCCGAAAGTAGATTTTTAGCGACTAAAATAAATTTGGTCGCCGAAACTTGACATTTGGCGACCAAAACTTTGGTCGGGAAAGATTAAAAATTAATTTTTTTTTATTTTCATTCGGCTACCAAAGATTTAGTAGCCGAAAGTAGATTTTTAGCGAATAAAATAAATTTGGTCGCCGAAACTTGACATTTGGCGACCAAAAATTTGGTCGGAAAAGATTAAAAATTATTTTTTTTTATTTTCATTCGGCTACCAAAGATTTAGTAGCCGAAAGTAGATTTTTAGCGACTAAAATAAATTTGGTCACCGAAACTTGACATTTGGCGACCAAAAATTTGGTCGGCAAAGATTAAAAATTAATTTTTTTATTTTCATTCGGCTACTAAACAATTTAGTAGCTAAAGGTACCTCTACAGCTATTAAATTTTTTTTTAGTCGCCAATTGTGATATGTTTAGCTACTAAAAATTTTTTTAGTAGCCAATTGTAATATCTTTAGCTACTAAATTTTTTTTAGTAGCCAATAATCAACATTCCCCTACTAAAAAAAATTAGTAGCTAAAAAGTTGACTTTTGCCGACTAAAATTAATTTTGGTAGCCAATTCCCACACTTTTGGCGACTAAATTTGTTTTGGTAGCCAAAAGTGTGTTTTCTTGTAGTGTGTGTTTGAATTTTTTTGGAGGGTTGTGTCTGACAATGACATGAATGCTTGAGATCATTTTGGGGGCTGTGGGGTCCTCTATCATTATTGTTTAAAGTATTATAATTAAGTTAAAAAATTAAAAATTTAAGATTTAATTTATTACAAAAATCAAATCTTAGAGTTCTTTTCGTAATTATTTCTAAAATATATTGATAGGCCAAATAAAATAGCATCCTTGCAAAGGAGCAGATACCAAGTTGACATCTAGACACTTGCTAATCAAATTCAAACAAACCCTAAGCCACTAGTTGGCAAGGTGCCAGCAAGACCCACAAACCCTCTGGCCCAAACAAGTCCTTTACAATGTCAAAGACTTTGCACCACACTTAGCTGCTAAATCAGCTGAAGGCCTAATTGATCAACAACATTAAGTAGTTTTGATTGCGGGTTGCAATGTACATTTGTAGGGTTCGGTTGACTATGCTTTTTCTTCAGATCCTATGACTGATTGGTGTTTTGTTATCATTTGAGTTAGAGGGTGGTTTCATTGAGTTGGAAATTCTTGTTGGTTTCCTGTTGTTTACTGCTTGATTGTTGTGTTGCTAATGTATCGTCCTTGGTTTATCTGTCTTCCTTATTGATGGCAGTAGTAACTAGGGGAAATACATTAGCAACATATTATGTTAGTATCTTTGGTTAGTATCTTTTGTTAGTATTGTTTGTCTTTTGTTATGCTGCTAATGTACTGCTCCTAATTACTTTGTCCTCTTTACTGATGGCAGAAGTAACCAGGGGCAAACTAAAAACATTAGTAACACTTTTTATCTAGTATCCAGGGTTTGTCTATTTTAGGAGGGAGTGGGAAAGTGGTTGTAGGGAATTGTAACTAGCTGGGGTATGTCTTTTGTAAACTTGTATATTTGATTTTTTTATTTTATAACTTATTCACCAAAAAAAAGAAGAAAAAGAAGTAGTTTTGATTCCCTGAAATTGAATATAGTTTGGAATGAAATGATTATTTTTTATATTATAAAATAATTACTTCTTTATAATAGAAAATGATAATTTCATTTCAAATACATTTTTCATATATATATATATATATATTAATAAATCAATTTCAGAGTGAATATTCTAAAGAATAATCGTTCCATTAGAGCTAATAAATCTCGGAACATCTCGATTGAGTTCCGGGTAATTTTATTTCTACATACCATTTACTCTTTGCATAAACTTAATGTATTAAATTTTTGTTACAATTTTATCATTAAACAAAATGACCATTATAGATATCAATACACCCACCAAATCTTAAAACTAAATTTTTTCTATACGCATCTTTTGGTAACAAAAATTCTCAGTGCATATCTTTTTTTTAAAAAAAAAAAAACCTTAAAACGCATCACGCTAAGACTTACATTGTTTCTCCATTTTTCTTACTCCCTCCATTGTTGCACTCTTTAAATATACCGGTCAAGGCCTCATACCTCTCACGAGTAGTAAAATCATCCAGCTCCTAAACATCCCTCCTGGCAAGCACTCTCTAGAGCTCGAAGTCAATGAAGTCCTCAAATTGAGCATGGCGCTCTGCGGAACGGCCAAAAATACGGTGATACAAGGAAACCTCTCACTCCAGGACTCTAAAACTAGTATCCCTGTTACACCGAAGTGCCACAACTTGATTGTAACAACCTTGTGTAGACACCCCATTTTGGACCGTCCTCAAGACTTGGACGTCATCACTTGTGCATATGGTGATTGTAATTTCATGTGTTCGTTTTGAGTGCTCGAGGTCCTCGGCGGAGCGTCCTGTCTTTTGAGCCTTTAAACCTTATCTGTTTTGTGCCTTGTTTTGGACCAAAACCTTGTTTTTTTCTTGCCTGGAACTTTTGGTGACCTGTCGGCCACCCCCATAGGCTTTCGGCCATGGATAATGGTTGTCGGCCAGGGGTGTGACCGGTCGGCCACCAATGCCTTTTTCTAGATATTTGTTGATAGTTGTGCCAGCTGTTAGCACAATGAGCTACATCTCCCTACACGTGTATGGTGGGATGTTTCTAAGCTCAAAGAGTGTTTTTTCTATATATGGGGGGAGGGGGGGTTCCTCCCCCATTTTGGGAGGTTAGCAACTTTGGAACAAAATTCTCTCTCTCTCTCTCTCTTACAATTTTGTGCTTTGTAGTTAGTTAGTGCTAATGAATGTACCACGTATGATTAACTGCAAGTTCTGATTATGAATATGATTCTGATTCTGTATCTGTTATGAACTACAATTTCTAAACATGATTATGAATCCATTTTTGATAACTACTAAATTCAATTTTCTGTAACTATTATGGACAACATTCATTTAAACCCTTTACTTTGTTATTATTCACTGGGCTTCCGCTCACTATTTATATTATGTATGTAGGTGATCAGATGCGTGACTAGACTCAGAGTTGAGGACCTGGTGTCTCAATTTTTTCAGTCAACTGTTGTGCCTCTAAGGAGGTTCCCTTTTGTGAGTGAGTCAAGTCTAAATGGCATATGTTTAAGACCTTGTCTTCTTTGAATTATGAATAAGTTTTTTGTTATGTGTATATTGGGCTAAGTCCCTTTTTGGCTATATCTGTATTGAATGTGATGTAAGACCTACATTATGACGTCACGTATATGTGTAATAGGTTTAAAATTTCAGTCCCATATATGTCTCCACAGCTCAATGGACTATCTATGTTTCTATATTTGTTTCCGCAACTCCTATTTATAAGTTATTCTGTTAAGAGGCCTTCGGTAATCCAAGGATTATTGGCCGGTTATGACCCTAAACCTATAAGGGCGGGTTTGGGTCGTGACAGAGTGGTATTAGAGCACGTGTTATACCGCGCACACGAGTCCATATGAGTTATAGGATGTCCTAGAAAAGAATTAGGGACATTTCATCTGCATGTGTGAGTGTGTGCTAATCTTTATAAATGTGAAAACTGAATTTGAACCTAAACAAATGAAATTGAAAGAAACGAACAAGATTATTCCTATGTTTATTATTACTTTGTCTGTTTATAGTGTCATGGAAAATGCAAGAAGTAATGATACAAGTGAATCCTCGGAGGCTCGTATGAGTCGTATGGAACAAATGCTTATAGCCCTAATTGAGACACTGACACAACAACGAGGCAACAACCCTTGCCTCCTCCACCTCCACCAGCATAACATAAGCCGGATAACAATGATATAATCAACCTAACTCAGAAGTTCATGAAGATGAAACCGCCAACTTTCTTGGGAGGTATTGAACCATTAGGCTAAAACATGGTTGTTGGAAATGGAGAAATTATTTGAAGTGTTTCCATGTTCTGAGATTCAGAAAGTCCTTTTGGCCACCTACACCGTGAAAAACGAAGCCTGGAGATGGTGGTTATTGGTTCGAAATAGTAATGGGAATATGGCATGGGCTCAATTTAATACGATCTTCTATGACAAGTACTTTTCTCAGTGCTTTCGGGATCGAAAGGTTTTAGAATTTCAGGAACTCAAGCAAGGCAACATGTCCGTAGCCGACAATGAGGCTAAATTCACTGATCTAGCTTGGTTTGCGCCTCATGTGGTAGACACAGACTACAAGAAAGCTTATAAATTTGAGGGTGGATTGGATTTAGATATATTTGATCGGGTAGGAGTCCTCAAACTACCTACGCATGTGAATTTGCTTGATAGGGCATTGATGGCAGAAGCCATTTTGGTAGCAAAGAAACAAGCTCTTGCCCCAACAACTGAATGGAAGGAAAAAAGATCTGGAATCAGTTTTAAAAAGATTCGTTCATTTACTATGAATAAGAAACAAAATACGGGATCTTCTAGTAGCTTAAGTCAAAGCAGTGGGTCTACGCTTGTTTGTACTCAGTGTGGGAGGAGACATAGAGGAGTTTTCCATCGGGGTATTTGGTGCTTGTTTCCGATATGGCAAGATGAGCCATATGATAAGAGATTGTCCAATCGGGTCAGAGAATGCCAACCATCCTATAGCAAGTTCAGCTGGATCTGCTTCTGGATCAAGAACAAGTGTTAGAACTAATACGGGAAGAGAACCCTTGAGACAAGGTAGAGTTTTTGCACTTGTGCCTGGCGACGTGCAGAATACTGAATCAGTGGTGTCAGGTATAATTTCTATCTATGCTCAGAATGCCTATGTATTGATAGATTCTGGTTCCACGCATTCCTTTGTGTCGCATGTTTTTTCTCAGAAATTAACTAGACCATTAGAATCCATGAATTATTTATTATCTATATCTACGCCATCTGGGAGTTCTATGTATAGACACCCCATTTTTGACCGTTCTCAAGGCTTGGACGACATCGTTTGTGCACTCGATGATTGTGCTCGTTTGTGTTCGTTTTGAGCGCTCGAAGTCTTCAGCGGAATGCCTTGTCTTTGAGCCTCTAAACCTTATCTATTTTGTGCATGTTTTTGGACCAGGAGCTTGTTGCCTCTAGTCTGGAAGAGTGGGTGACCTGTCGGCCAGCCTCAGAGCCTGTCGGCCATGGCTTGTGCTTGTCGACTACTAGTGGTGGCCGACAACCATTGGTCTCCTTTTCCAGATATTTGTTGCCAGCTGTGCCAGCTGTTGCTCACTGAGCTGCATCTCCATATACGTGTATGGTGAGATATTTTTAAGCTCAAGACTTGTTTTTCTATATATAGGGGGGTTCGTCCCCCATTTTTGAGGGTTAGCATTTTTAGAACAAAAATATCTCTCTCTTTCTAGAATTCTCTCTTTCTCTCTCTCTCTCTCTCTTGTTATTTTGCACACATTTGCCTAGTTTCTCTGAGCATTTGCATACCAACCCTTAACCAAATACTCTCACCTTTGGGCTGAGATAACTTGGGACCTTCTTTGAGCTCTAGAAGGTGGTTTGAGCTTGGATTATTGGCTATTTTGTGCTTTGCTTCAAATGTATAACACTTGCCTTGTTTCTACTTGCTTTATATACTTGTTTTGCCATCCTTCTAAATTGTTTCAAGGCTGGTTTTGAAGTGTAAAAACCTTTATTTTTATAATCTAAAAATGGTGGTTTGAGGCTATTTTGAGTTAAGGGGTTGTCCACCCTTTTTGCTTCTTAGCTTGTTAAGCTTTTGTGCTATTATTCACCACTTTCAAAACAATTTTTTTTGACCTTTTAACCACTAAATCTCAGAGGTTTTTTAATGGTAAAAATCAATTTTTGAAGTCCAAAATTGGAGGGGTTAGCCTCCCCTTCTTGTGTCTTGTTTGTATGCCTAGTTAGCCTCACATGTTAGCTGTAGCATTTGTGTCCTTCAAAGCTTTTGGGAAAGTGTATTTGAATCCTTTATTTTTATTTTGAAAATCTTTGGTGTTGTTATGGGTTGATTTTGGAGGAGTATAATCTAATTTAAACTTGTTGGGTTTGGTTGTTCGCACTTATTCTTGTCAAAAGTTCCTTGGAGACTTAGAAATTCTATTCTAGGGTCGACACCAGCCTTCCTAAGGGTCGACCCTTACCTGTTGGTGAAGTTGCTGGAAGTGTTGCTAGAAAATAGGGTAGACACCAGTCTGGGGAGGGTCGACCCTCTTATGTCTATGTGTTAGTTGCTGGAAAATAGGGTCGACCCCCTCCTGTCTAAGGGTCGACCCCCTTGCATGCTGTCAAACATAAGTTTCTTCATAGGGTTGATCCCTGTGTTGCAAGGGTCGACCCCTGCAGACTTTTTTTCTAGATTTCAGTCCAATTTTGGGCTTACTTTTTTGGGATTTCGACTTGATCTTTTGGGTTGACTTTGGGACTTCATTTTACTTTGACCTAGCACTATAAATAGGTCCCTCACTTAACATTTTCTTTACTTTTTCTTCTCTTTTTCCCTCTCCAAGCCGTGAGTCACTCTCTCATTCTCCAAAATCACTTTTTGCTCAAAGATCTTTAGATCTACTCACTTGGAAGCATCTTCTTGCCTCGCCCTTTTGAGATTAAGTGTAGAGCTTATCAAGAGCTTCGTTTTGATCCAAGTAGAAGTTAGTTTCAACAACTTTGGAGTTTCAACCTTGTTTTGCTCATCTTCTCTTCTAAGCTGGAGGTAGGGATTTTCTTTGAGTTATATATATGTTTTTGCAAGATCTAGATGATTTTCGACATTATCCTTTGATTAGTTTTGAAAATTAATTGTTGATTCAAGAAGATGAGTGATTTTGAAAGTGGGTTTACTTTCTTTTCCTTCTAAAAATAGAAATTGAGGGTTTTTGAACTATGTTGATGAAAGAAAGATGTTTTCGGTGAGATCTTCTCAAATATTTGAAGATGAATGGTTTTTGGTGAGAAAACCTAGAAATTGGAGATTTTTAAGAAGGATGTTGAAAATCTTTAGAATATGTTGTTATATTTATTTTGTGTGCCAAAATAAATGATGTTTGAAAATTGTTTATTTCTTTTATATAAATGATGGTTTTCCATGGAATAAGAGAATTGTTGAAGTTTTGGAAATTGTTGTTTAAAAGTGTTGATATAGTCTTGAAATGACTAAGTTGTTGGAAATGTTTGAAATATGGGAATTATGTTATCCCTTGGATGAATTGAAATAAAAGTATTTATTCACCTTGTGAAATTGCATTGAAGTGAGAAATGAGAATTTTGATCACAATGGGAATATTGTGTGAGAGTATTGAAAGTGGAAGAAATCTCGCATTGTATTATTAATCATTGCATTGGCATATCAATTCATTTGATAATGAAGAGTTTTGAAATTTGATTTGAAAACTTTGCATTTAGAAAAGAATGTTGAGAAACAAGTTTTCATGAAATGGTTTTGGGGTAAATACGGTGGTAAGTCTTGAAAGGTGGTGTAGATTAGAGGTGTCGAGCCTTCCAGTTAATACTAGTAAAAATGACAGATTATAGGTGTCGAGCCTTCCGGTTAATACCGGTAAAAATGACAAATTGGTAGTACTTGTATAGTCTACTTGCAGACACCGACCTAGGGATTTACGGAGTTGTATTTACCGCCCCTTGAATAAAATTTGATAAATGTTGAGCAGTTGAAATTGTATGACATCATTGAGCATGATGGTTTTCAAAAGATGAAGGTGTGTTTTACTTTTAAAAAGGCGTGGCATGGCATAAGCATTCCATCTCACGAAACTTGTATAAAATGTATATACTTTGTTAAGAATTTCCTACTGGGCTTTATGCTCACTCTACGAGATTTTTGTGCAGGAAAAGATGTGGTGTTTCTGCCTAACTGAAGGCGTGGAAGTGTGTACAGAGAGCATAATGTGCTCATTTGCTGTGACTCTGATTGTAAGCCAAAGGCTTTGTATGTGTGGGTTTGAATAACCGTTCTGTGTAACCAGGCTCAAGCCTTGGAAACTTGTAAACCCTTGGGGGTATTTGTTGTTGGATTAACTGTATTATCGCATGAAGACTATTTACATCATGTAATGCAGGTATGAGGATTTATTATCAGTTTTACTTTAAAGGGCCATGATTATTGTATTACCATTTGGGCATGAAAATGAGGGCGTTACATTAGCTTATTATTTTAGCTTTTTGTGGCTTAAGTCCAGCATGTTTTTGCCTTTGAAATAATCTGTTTTGGCTCTGTTTTGGGCTGGTTAGTTCAGTTGAGGCTTGTTTTGCATAGTTATAGTGTAATATCCTTCATTAGCTTGATGTTTTAATGCTTTAATCATCATTGTTTTGAGTTAATAGCATGTTTTAGTGTTGTTTTGCACTCCATTTCAACACTTAAAATCTCTGCAATCTCCTTCCATTCTTTACTCTTTTGTTTGCTTTGAAAGTGGTTTTAAACCCCTTGTTTGCCTAAGTGTGAAATGAAGGTGTTACACTTAATGGTTTAATCCCTTAGGGGGGTTCATTACCAACAGTGTAATGCCTCTTTCATGCCCAAAGCTACTTGAGGTTTGAGCCATCTTTCCATTAGAGGACAATCACCAATGGACAAATCAATTAAAGAATGGTTTTGGTAATTAAAATGAGTCAACAAAATTGGACAAGTAAAAGAGGTAAGATAAGCATCTTTCGTGTTGCATTGCATGTGTTCGAATCAGACGTTAATTCAAACATAAGGAAAATGGAACATTTTATACTCAAAAGTGATGAAATGTGCCACTTTCCTTGGTCACCATTGCCCTTGATCATGCATGATAGTGTAATGGTCTTTTTGAGTCTTGTTTTGCACTCATTAAGCTTGTACAAACTTTGTTCTTTGGCCATCATGCATGGAAATTGCTAGATTGGTGGTTTGAGAGCCAATAATTTCACTTCTTTGAGCTTGTTTGATGATAAGGAGTGTAAAAAGTACAAACAAACCTGCAAAAGTACAATCGCTTTTGCTCACAGTTGTGCTCTGCAAAGCAGGAAGGTTAAAACCAAGGTGGCCAACCGGCCACCTTTGTTGGCCGACCGACCATCAGTAGTGGTCGACCGGCCCCTCTATTGGCCACCAATGAAATTCAGCAGAATGTTCCTGAGGCAGAACAGATTTGATCTGGAGAAGAGGAAAGTGTATGTCATGACCCGAACCTACCCCTATGGGTTAAGGCTATAACCGGCCAGTAATCCTGAGATTACCTACGGCCTCAAATCAAAACAGACATAACTCAACAGAGTAAAAGGGCCAAACGGAAGCAAAATTTAAAAATTTTGTCCAGAGAGCCGTGCTTACATGGCACGTCAAAACAAACCATATGCATAGACATTAATAAGTCACAACTCAATACAGTAGCATAAGTTCTGTACAACAGGATCATCCAAAAGTAAGTCAACCCAAGATAACTATGTACAGACATATACAAAACTTCGCCAACATGAGAAAATATAAATACATAACAAAAGGGCGAAGATGGGTCTTGTGCATGAGACACAAGGGTTGACTTTCCAAAACCTATGTTGATCCACTTAGGCTTCACTAGGGCTGGGTCTAGACCTCTTTTGGCTCACCTACAAACACATGAATGAGCGTGAACGAAAGCCCAATGAATAATATCAAGTAAAGGAAATGCATTGAAACATTACACAACAGACGGCCTTGGGCCCAATTCATTCATGTCAACTGGCCATTGGCCTTTTCAAACTTTCATATCAGACTAGCTCTTTGGCCTTTATATCAGACTGGCTCTTAGGCCTTTATATCAGATTGGCTCTTAGACCTTTCAAACTTTCAGATCAAACTGGCACATAGGCCTTTCAGACTTTTATATCAAATTGGCACATAGGCCTTTCAGACTTTCATGTCAAACTGGCACATAGGCCTTCCAGACTTCCATGTCAAACTAGCACATAGGCCTTTCAGACTTTCATATCAAACTGGCACATAGGCCTTTCAGACTTTCATATCAAACTGGCACATAGGCCTTTCAGACTTTCATGTCAAACTGGCATATAGGCCTTTCAGACTTTCTTATTAAACTGGCACATAGGCCTTTCAGACTTTCATGTCAAATTGGCACATAGGCCTTTCAGACTTTCATATTAAACTGGCACATAGGCCTTTCAGACTTTCATATCAAACTGGCACATAGGCCTTTTGTAGACGTCCCCGAACGTCCCGGAAGGGAAATCCCGTTCTGTTCATATTGGGCTTACTACAGTTTGGACTCAAATTGTCACGGTTCTAAATCTGAACCAAAGAGTCCAAATCTAGCAAATTGTTTTGAGAAAACAAATTTTTGAAAGAAGTGTCAAACATGGACTGCTTTGTCAGATACAGAGTCCCCACCTAAATATTTTTTTAATGGAAAAATTTAGGAAACCTTGACTCGGTGCCAAAGGTCACGCGTCCGTCATCATCAAAGTTGCCTCGGCTCGGGAACTTGGGTACGATCGGGGAAGGTCAGCTATGAGCACCCCCTCTCGCCCGGTCTGAAGACCGGCCTCTACTAACCGTGATATCCAATTTTAAAAATGTTTATGTGTTCTTATTTCGGTTATTAGCCTAGATTTACTATGTTATGCGCCTAGCAAACAAGTATAGACCGAATCGCCCAAATTGGAACAAAACATTTCAGGTTTGCTTTGAAAGTGATTTGCTACTCGCAAGTAGGCTAAAATGCAAATTTTGCCACCATCGAGTGGGCTTTTTGGAAAAGATGGTTTTGCCACTATCTAGTGGGCTTAAAACTCTCAGTTTTAATGCATTATTCCAATTTAGGCAATTTGACCTCCATCCACAGGCATTCAAGCAGTTATATCACATAAGCAGCTAGCCTCATGGTAATCATGCTGTCATGGCAACACTCACACGCATGCAAGGATGCTAAAGCAAAAGAACTTACAGAGTACTCCAAGCCAAAACAGAAACTAGTTAGTAATCATATGCATGATCCTAGTTCATGTTAAGATGGCTAATGCAACACATGCAAAATGCAACTATAATAGGCTCGGCTATCCTAAAGAATGACATGTGAAATGCTACAACTAACACGTATTCAATTTGGAATTGAAATACAGATGCAGTTACAATGATGCACCGAGCCCGGTGCATGCAAAACAGATGAATGAATGCAAACATGCTATCATACTATATGCTAATTTGAATATGCTCTAAACTAACCATCGAAAGCTAGTAAATAAAAGGGAAGAAAGACGTGGGGTTGGAAGACATACACACACTCACGCACACTTATTACACAATTGCCCTCGCTCGGAGGGTCCGAATAAATATTACAGTCCGAATAAATAATACTAACTACTCTAGCTAATTAAATATTACAAAACTTCTAATTTAATTAACAAATTAAATATGAAATAAATAGAAAGAAAGGGGCCGCAGCCCTGCCTCGGAATGCGCGAATGATGCATGTTTGACTCGTCTCGCCTGGAAACTCGCTGCCATAACATTGCTGCCTCTGTTAACACTGTCTTGCTCCTCTGAGGACTGCCAAAGTCCAAGGATATGCTCTCTAGAGATTGGGGAATGCCACTGGCCAAGTAGGAACATCACCGGCCGAAGGAAGTGGTCACTGGCCACCTTTTTTGTCTACCGGCCAAAAATTGATGGCCGGCCGGCACTATATTTAGCCAACCGGCCAAAACTTCCTACAGAACCTGCAATTGACAGCAGCAGAGGGCAAGCAGTGTATGGCATGAAATTTTCAGGCTAATGTATGCACGGACACACTCCTTATCATGTAATGGACTCAAGGGAGTGTGGCCCTCGACTCTCGGGCCATCAATCACGTATTTCAATGCATGATGGCCCAAAAGCCAAGTGTACAACTTCGATATCAAATGAAATGCAAGCACAAAACACATCAAAGGGCCCCAACCCCTATCATGATTGATCAAGAGGCAAGGGATGCATGCTCAATGAAATGCAACCTAAGCATGGAGGCTAAGTATGCAACATGAACATTCAAATGAGCAATGTATACTAGGCACACAACCTAAACATGTAAGCAAACATGGCATGCATCAACATGCGACGATGGACTTAAACTAACATGGATAGCTTGCAAGCATGCCAAAATCAGTGGCCATTAGATGAAAATGAGACAATCGAAATGCGTGGCATCAAATGCCACTTTACTAAAGCATGGCAAGGCATGGAACATGGTATGAAAACATGCAAACTTCAGCACTAAATCATGATGCTAAACAGCCCCGAAACATGGAAACATGGCACTCGATGCATGAGATGAATCCCGGAACATAAAACTAGGCACATGTATTGACCTATAGCTATACAAAGCATGCATTTTTTGATCATGAAGCATGAAGACAGAACCAAGGCAGTCCCAAAATATGCACATTTCTAGTTCAAAGTGTGGCCAAAAAGTGCTAGCAAGATGGATTAAAATAGCATGCAAATTTGACTAGTAAACGTGGTTTACATGGCAAGTGTATGAAGCAAGTGAGAACTCATCAAACCAGCAAAAATTAGTGAACTAAACATGTGAAAATATGCCCAAATAACCTCTGAGATGAAGCCAACACATGCAAAAATGATAAGCTCCTGTAGAGGGCTATACAAGGGGTTATTAAGCACATACAAGATGGACACTCAACAAAGCCAAACCAACTCTGGAAATGGCCTATAGGGGTCCTAAAATCCACTGAAAAATGCCTGAACTGAGCTCAAGAAGTGTGCAAATATAGGCCCCTTTGTAAGGCCAAAAATGCAAGCAAACAAGGCAACAAGGAGAGGGGATGGCCCTCTCCTTCTTAGGACCTCAAAATACCACCCCCTACCACTGAAATCCCTCTGGATTTCAGTGGTGAGAGGGCCAATACAAGGTGGTCCCGAAGCTCAAAAAAATGCACAAAAATGAGGCCAAACAAGGCCTAAGAGGGGTCAAACAACCCCAAACACCAAAGTGGTCTTAATGAAGTATCTTAAACACAAAAAAACAGAACTTTTTTTTATGTTATACACCAAGCTCAAATCAGCAAGCAAGACAGGCTAAAAGTGTATGCAAAAACGGGAAATAAAGAGGGAAAAGTGTTACTCTTGAAGAACACCTTAAGAACAGCAAGTGCAGCCCTCCTCTTCTGATCAAAACCACCTCAAAACCTCAAGAACAAACCCTTAAGACCTCCCAAGTCGAAGTATGGTGTAATGGTGTGTGTCTTAGTGCAAAACTAAGAAGAAATCACACTTTTAGGTCACAAAACACACACAAAAGAGGAGAGAGAGGGAAATATAGAGAGAGAGGATATATATATATATATCAGATATGTATGTATTAGGGCTGGTTTTTGCTGAACCAAAACAATGGAGGAGGAGGCTTCCTTATATAGACCATGTAAAGCTTCCCAAAGAAGCTATATAAAAGGGTCAAAGGAACCAAGCTTCTAAGAGAAGCTAATGCAAAGGTGCAAGCTTCTTGAGGAAGCCAAGACAAGGGGTCAAAGCTTCCTCAAGAAGCTTTGAGCAAAGGGTGCAAAAAGAGGGTCAAAAAGGGTGCAAAGGGTGCAAAACAGCCACACACGTGCATGGAGAGCAGAGTCTGTGCATTCCAGCTGGCACAGTTGGCATCCATTCAATCTGTAGAATACTCCGGAAGGTCGTCGACTAGCAAACTTGGTCGGTCGGCCATCTATTTGGCCGGTCGGCCATTTGTTTTGGCCGGTCGGCAGGAAAAATCTGCTCTGCAGGTCCAACTTCAAACGGGTATAACTTCTTCATATGAACTCCTTTTCAGGTCATTCTTGTGTCAAAATTGAAGCCCCGGAAGTAATATTTCCAATGGCACCAGCCTTGCATCAAAATTCCAACTGTACAAAAAGTTATGCTTGTTTTGGTGAAGGCTGCTCAGTTTCGGTCCAACTGGGATGATGCCCAACTTCAACCTATCATATCTCCGCCCTCCGGACTCGGATTTAAGAGATTCTTGAATGAAAAATGAAGGCTCGGAAGTCTTCTTTCCAACGGTGGTGGCCTAATAGTTTAACTCCAAGTGTATAGACAGATAGGCTTGATTTAGCGAGGACTGCTCGTCCCTCTCTTAGCGATTCTTGCCTATCTTCTTCTCCAACTTGGTTTCTCCCCTCTTCTCCTCTTTTCTTCAACTTCAAACCCCTAAGCAAGGTGTTTTGAAAGATTTTTCAAAGATTTCATCTCTCTTTCATTCATTTCCACTTTGTCCTTGCTCGGTTTACCGAAAAGCGCAACGTTTGACAAAATGTGAGCCTCGGAACATTGCAGAAACTTTATTTCAAAAAAAGTTTTGAAAGAGAGGGTTTTAAGGTCTAAAAACCATTCAAAATAGCTTTGGTCCAAAATGGGGTGTGAAGTTGAGATTTGTCTCTCTCCTTGCCGAAGAAATTGAACCTTTGCCCTGCACACCTTTTACCACCAAGTAAACCATCAGTAACGCCCAAGTCTTAAGGGCGGTCGAAAATGGGGTGTCTACACCTTTCAGACTTTCATTTCAAACTGGCACATAGGCCTTTCAGACTTTCATATCAAACTGTGTCCACCATTCAAATTAATGAACTTTACAAAACTTACATAGAAGTAGTAATTGGACAATAACATATGTCAGATATTACTCACAGTGATCGGTTGATTGGTTCGCCCTGGAACTCGACCCTACACATGCCATGAACATAAAAGGGTCACTAACAATTCAATCCGTTCAAAATTCACATTTTCCTCTTTAGGCTTCATTCTTATCTCTTTAACTCATTTACAATGCTTAACATATGCCTAAGAGTGCTTGCAAGTGAAAGAGAACGAAAAACAGAACACAATGCAAAAACAAAATTTCAGAAAACAGGGTCCCTGCTCGAGCGGACCCATTAGGTTTGCAAAACTGCTGGTTGCCTCAAAAATACGCTCGAGTGTGAAATAGGGCACTCGAGCGGAAAGTATTGGGAGCACGTATTGAGTGGACATCAAGTCTGCAAGAAGTACTGGGAGCACGTATTTCCCGCTCGAGCGGCCATTACCCCGCTCGAGTGGATATCAAAATTATGGGTTTCCCAGATTGTGTTCTTGAGCTTCATCTTGATGTTCAAAAGGTTCCAAATGCATGATTTTGGCTCAATTTTCACATATTCACATTCTAACATGGTATAAACACCAAATTATAGCACAATGAAGCTCAATTTCACAATTAAATCACATGCATGTCTCAAATTTACACCAAGCTTACTTCCAACATAACAATTTCATGCATGCAAGTTCATACTCTTGTGATTTAAATAGCAACCCCACTCGAGCGTTAACTCCCCCGCTTGAGCGGACATCAAGTCTGCAAAAAGTACTGGGAGCACGTATTTCCCGCTCAAGCGGCCATTACCCCGCTCGAGCGGATATCAAAATTCTGGGTTTCCCAGATTGTGTTCTTGAGCTTCATCTTGATGTTCAAAGGTTCCAAATGCATGATTTTGGCTCAATTTTCACATATTCACATTCTAACATGGTATAAACACCAAATTATAGCACAATGAAGCTCAATTTCACAATTAAATCACATGCATGTCTCAAATTTACACCAAGCTTATTTCCAACATAACAATTTCATGCATGCAAGTTCATACTCTTGTGATTTGTACATGCATGTGGGATATAACCTCCATTCTCCATCTAGATGGTGCAAATGATGATCACAAGCATGAGTTCTAACCAAAATTCCACATGAATCATATTTTTCATACATAACTATACAAATTCAAGACAATTGAACACATGCATGCATCTCTTGACTTCAAATTCAACATTACCAACTCAATACATGCTCTTTCTCATTCTTGATTACCCAACTAGCTTGAATACACAAAATCACAAGTCCAAACTTATGAATTCAAGATCAATTACCTACCTAGAGACTCAATCCTTCCAATCAATAGCAAATTCTTGAGTGTGGCTTCAAAATCAACAAACTTCAAGACCAAAATTACACAATTCTTCTTTCTCTCTCTCTATAGTCGGCCTCCTCACTCTTACAATGTATAACTCAGATTTTGGACTCAAAAAGAAACAAGGAGAGAGTGTATGACCCTATACATAAGGCCCCACCAATTCCAATATAATAAGAATAAAGTAATGGGCACCAATTCATCAATTTAATCGATTTAATCTGACCCGAATCAATTTTCAATTAAATTTCACCGTAGGCTCTAAAAATTATGCCAATAACAATGGCGTAATCAATTTTGGGTTCTGTGGCCGATAAGGCCTCCAATTTAATTTCTAAAGCAGATAATCAAACAGATATTCCTACGGTGAACAGATAGAAATTCAAAACCACACATATTCACATAATTGGTATACAAAATCATATCAAACACATAATCATATTTAAATTAAGGACCAATTAGTATATTACGGAATAGGGGTATCACAATGTAAGTGCTTCTATGCAACAGAGGCTTGCAATAGCAAAACAGAGGCTTGCAATAGCAAAACAGTGGCCATTCGGGTGGAATATTGTGCATGCATGCATCCCTTACTTCCTGAGGCCTTTTAGTTGCTTTGCTTAGTTAGTTAGTGGTAGCTAATTCATGCAAATGTTGTAATTATTTAAGTAGATTAGTTAGTTAATTCATGTTGTAATTAATTAGCTTAATCACTTTGTAATTAATTAGTTAAGTGTTTAGTTAATTAATTCGGGTTGTAATATTTAATTAGCTTAGAATAGTTAGTTAAATAGTGTTGTAATTAGCTTAGCCCTAATTAGCGTAGCTAGTTAGCTTATTCATTCGGACCCTCCTTCGTGAGGGCGTAATGTTGTAATAAGTGTGTGTGCGTGTGTGTATATCTTCCAACCCCACATATTTCTCCCTTTTATTTAATCGCTTTTGATAGTTAGAGTAAGGACATGTTTAAATTAGCATGTCGTATGCTTGCTTAGATATGTGAACAGCACACTTACTCATGGTCTTAGTTTTAGTCTAGACCCTTTTACTCTCCATGCTTTCACATATGCAAATTGGGCAGGTGATTGCCTAGATAAAAGATCCACTTCTGGGTTTTGTGTGTTATTGAGTCCTAATTTGATCTCATGGTCAGCCAAAAAGCAACCTACTGTATCTAGGTCTTCCACAGAGGCAGGGTATAGGTCTATGGCCACTACAGCTACTGAGTTAATATGGCTACAACAGTTACTTAAAGACCTCTATATTCCATCTCTCTCTATTCCAGTCTTTTGACAACATATCTGCTATGGCCTTGGCATTTACTCCAGTTTTTCATTCAAGTTCCAAGCACATTGAAGTAGATTGTCATTTTATTAAAGAAAGAATTGTCTCAAATAAATTGCTCTATCTTACATTCCCACTGCAAATCAAATTGCAGGTATCTTTACTAAGCCTTTAACTTCCTCCATATTTCACTATCTTCAGGACAAACTTTTGGTGCTTTCCAGCCCTATTCATTTGAGGGAAGATGATAAAAGTACTAATCGAAGCCTCAAATATCAAAGCAGCTCAAGCCTCAGTTGAAGGAATGTGAGCAAAGGATGATAATACCACAGCTACAGCTGCAGCAACCCAACACAAGTGTAAGCAAATGTGTGGCACATGTAATCAATTAGAGAATAGTGGTTTGTATACAAATACAAGAGAGAGAGAGAGAGAGAGAGAGAGAGAGAGAGAGAGAGAGATGTAGGGATTGGTTAGTTAGAGTTTGTTATAACAAACTCTAACAACTTGTATAAATACATGTAATAGTGCTGTTATCAAATATTGAGAATCAAATCATTTTCTTGTTACTAACCAGTGGCTATTTTATGATTTTACCCCCTTAGGCTCATTTTCATTTGAATAAATTTAATATTTTTAAAATTTTGTTTCCAAATCTCTAATACGAGGTTATATTGACTTGCCATCTGTTTTAACGTGTTCCTATAGGCATGAGAGACGTGTGGGTTGACTAGTGGTTGTTCATGATTTCACCACTAGCAACCCATTTCATTTTATTATGTTTAATATTTCACAAGATTCATTCCATGTCTTTAATTGTTGGTCATATTGATGTATTGCTTATTTTAAAAAGTTCGTACAGGCACAAGAAACATGCTCGTGTCAATTTTTGGGACAACCAGTGGTTGTTTTAAGATTTCACCTCTGGTAGCCCATTTTTATTTGAATAAGTTCAATATTTGTACAAATTTGTTTCCAAATCTCTAATCGGGGGTGCTATCGACATGTCATCTTCTTTCAAAAGTTTGTAAAGAACGAGAAATGTGTTCTTGCCAATTTTTTAGTCAGTCGGTGGTTGTTTCATGATTTTAGAGGCTTATTTTCATTTGAATAAGTTTAATCTTACAGAAGTTTGGTTCAAAATCCTTAATCGGGGGTCATATCATCGTGCCATATTTTTTTAAAACAAGTTTGTATAAGCACAAAAGATTTGTCTGTGTTAATTTTTGGGTCATTTAGTGGCTGTTTTAGGATTTCACCCCCTGATGGTCTATTGTCGTTTGAATAGGTTTAGCAATTCACAAGATGGAGGCCTCCTTGGAACCATTACTTAGATATAGCTTGCTTAGTGATTCCCATAGGCCACACACCATACCCTTATAACGACTTTATTTTAAAAAAATATCTCTTAAACATTATTTAAGTATTATGTGCTGTAAAGTAATCCTATAACTTCTTACTCTTGAAAACACATGTGATACCTCAAAAATTGGGACATCAGGGGATATAATAACAAAGAAATAGAAGATTCTGCTAAGGTTATACATACAAAGATAAATAATAATACATCAGAGTTAATATATTACACACTTCATCGCCCTAAATTTACAAATTACAAATAAAAACGCAACAGTTAAATTGGGAATCTGACATAGTCCGTGCCTGCCACAACTTATCGAGCTCTTCCACCAAGTCATCTTCGTTGGTGAATTCCTCAATACCTATGGCGTTGAATGCTAAGGAAATAAAAGGTCATGAGCTTAAACAATATAGTAAGTGTCACGACCCAAACCCACCCCTAAAGGTTTAGGTTATGACCGGCCAATAATCCCAGATTACCTTTGGCCTCAATAACAAAATCATATCATAATATATAAATCAGGGCTAGTGGAAGCATTAACAA
The DNA here is from genome assembly GCA_025200525.1 of Camellia lanceoleosa. Lineage (NCBI taxonomy): Eukaryota > Viridiplantae > Streptophyta > Magnoliopsida > Ericales > Theaceae > Camellia > Camellia lanceoleosa. Next base: position 100,676,602 of record CM045760.1, read on the forward strand.
AATATGAAATAATCCATTGAGCAATACTTACATGATAACTTCATAAATAGAAAGAGACGTTCATTACACCATAATATATAATTTACAATAAACTTTGTGTGCAACTTCATAAATAACTTGTTCCACGATATACATGTTACACAAACATCAAAAATAAAACAAAAGACTTCATCAAAAGGTTGACAAGAACTTGGCTCTTCGAGAGACCAAGTAACGCCCTATCATGAAGGCACACCAAAAACGGCTGCACAAAGGGTATACTCCCAAGGCATCTCTAGGCTTGACATTCCAGCTGCTCACCTACATACATATAAGGGAGAGGAGTGAGCTAAAACCTAGTGAGTAATATCAAAATAAAGAGGTTAAATGAATGTTGTCTAGTATAGTACAAAACTTAACTTATAAATATTCAAAATGAATCATAATCAACCATTTGACATGTCAAAAATTCATTGATCATATCTCATACGGGGTACATCCAATAAAGTAACGAAGCAAAGAGGCCAATCAGACCTAAATCAAAGGGACCATCTAGGTCTAAGCAAAGGGACCATAAAGGTCTAACGAAGGGACCACTCAAGTCTAACATTAAAGATCTCTGTAAATATAATAATCAAAGGGCCATGGTATTGTTTTTCCGAAGCGAGGGCCTCACTAAAGGATGCTACAAATACTTTTTAGATAAGACATTCATTCATTCATATCAAATAACATTTCAAAATATCACTCTTGAAGCCATTCAAAATAATTTGAACATATCTTTACACAGATACTACTCACAATGAGTTGGTACAGGTGTTATGCTTCAGGTGACCACCTGCACAGAACACATAGCAAAGACACACAATGAAATACATGTACCAAACAAACATTATATCTTTACTCACTTTTCTTAAGTGTGTTTCTAACTTATTCCATCATGAATAATGCCTAAACAATGCTTAAGGATGCTTAAAAGAACATGGGATGATAATATGCACATGAGAGTGGTTTTCAAAAATGGTGTTCACTCGAATTCACCTTTGGTCGCTTAAGTGATGTGCTCTACTTACAAAAGTATTGGATGATGTCAAAGTAGGCTTGAGCCGTCACTTGGTCGCTCGAGCCAAGTGTAATGCAAAGTTGGGTTCGCTCAAGCGCACACTTGGTTGCTTGAGCCAAGTACAAGGTTCTACAAAAATATTGGAAGCATGCAAGGTACGCTCGAGCGAGGAATTCATCACTCGAGCGAAGTGATTAAATTCTGGGTTTTTCATAATTGAGTTTAAGTTCCAAAACATAAGTTTAAAGTCCAAAAACTTGCATGGCTGGTTCAAACATGTAAGAACACTTCTAAAAACTTAAATACTTGATCAATTTCAAACTGTAGTCCCAAAATCTCCTTCAATTTGCAAACAAGGACCCAAAATTCCACGATTTTGCCATGCATATAAAAGAACTAACTCTTTTTCTTTCAAAACATGAATATATGATGTGGTGAGTGTAAAATTATGAACCTTTAGGAATAACAAGTTTGAGCTCCATGCATGTAGGAATTTTGGAAAATTAGAACTCAAACATGATGAATCATGCATGCAAGTCCATAATTGACCCCTTTCTTTCTATTTACAAGTTGATTCTAACATTTTCTTTTTAATTACATGCAAATGACCCTATATACCTCGTAAGTTCAACATCTACAAGGATTATGGTTGTAATTCTTACCTAGAGCTTGAATTTGGGGGTTTGTTAGCCTAATTCCTTCAATTCACCTTCAAATCTTCACAATTCTTTCTCTCCCTCTCTCTAGAAGTTGATCTCTCATTCTCTCTACAAATTTTCAGCTCATGTTATGGAGAATGAACTCAAATAAGCTCATGGCTCATCTATATATATGATAGATTAGTTAGGCTAATTTAGTATGATGAGGACTAATTATTCTAGCTTAGCTCTAATTTATTTCAATCAATTATAGTTTATTAATTCTAATTAATTTAATCTGAATCAAATTTTAATCAAACGAGCCTAATGAACTAGTCAATTTTGGTTTCTGAATCTGTTGAGGCTTCCAATTTCTATTTCAAAGTAAGTATTCTAATAGATATTCCATGAACAAACAGATATGCACAACATTAAAACATAATCATGCAATTCTCTTAATAAAATAATATGCAAAATTGATATGCAAGTCGGGGTCATCATAGTAAGAATACCCAAACTCCTACTTTCTAACCCCCTGGATAATACAAACAAGCATAGATAGATAAAGAAATAAATGAATAGGTATAAACAACAATTGTAAAGCAACAGATATAAATAACAGTTAGTAACAATTGTACAATAACAGTTAAACTGTGACAAAAAAACTCAAGGCCACTAGAGTCTGCAAAGAGACCCATCCTCCTAATCATTATTTGAAACTCTCCATTTCGTTACTTTATAAACCTTATGACAAATTCCTGCAATGATTATATATTGTGCAGTGCCATCAATGGACCTCAAAAGAGACGGTTAAAAATCCAGAACTATCACACACTGAGTTGTCCACAACCTCCGTTGGACCCAGCTTTATCCCTCTACAAAGGTATACATATTGGTTGTCCCCTAACCTGACACTCCAACCTTGTCTCTCAAAAAACCAAATAGAGTTCGCATATGCTCGTGCCATCCTAAGGTTTACGTTAAAACCATTTGCGCAAGACTTAATTCAAAAGGAAACACATCCTACTATCTTTTCATTACCGATAACAACAATTTCAACTAAGTTTCCAAAATTTTACAAATGAACTCAAATCCCATTATTACCCTTTTAAGTTTCCCCTTTTCATTAGATTCATTATAAAGGGTGGTTAGCAACTAAATGTAAACATACAAGTCAACTAATACATGAGTAAACAGATATATCAAAGAGGCACTAATGGTATCATCATATTAAAACAAATAGAAAACAAGTCATAATCACAATACACTACAAGAACACGCACTTATATGAAAATTTCCAAATTTCCAGATTCGCTGAGACAAGAAATTAATTTTAGTAAAAACACTTTCGGGATTTAGACAGGGCTAATTTTTGGTGAGATTATAAAAAATTAAATATACTTTAATATCCAATTTAAAAAGCCATAAAATAATTTCTAGAACTCCTTAAATTAACCTTCTATATACTTTGTCCAAATCTCTCACACTTTGGAAAAAATGATTTTTCTCACAATCTACCCGATCATTTATGCTCAAATAAACTTTATATGAAAGCTCACACCTACAGGTAACTTTGGACATTAAAAAAAAAAAAAAAACTCAAGAGGATTTTTTTGGAATTTTCTAAAAATGTGCAAAGTCGACTATTTTTCAAAAACTTGCTGTCAAAAAACTTTGAAGAATTGTTTGGGCCCTCAAAACACATATTTAGGCTCTACCAAAAATCACAAATGCTTTTCATACATAAAATAACACCCCCATAAAAACATATTTTAATTTCATGAAGATTTGATATTTTAATAAAATCTAGAACCCAAAAAAAAAAACTCTATCCTCATGCAATATGAAAAGAGAAAATAAAAGCAAAAAAGGGAGAGAAAGAATTGTATATTCAATTGATGATTCAACAATACAATGACTAACACTATTTATAGTGCTTAATAGAGGTGTTGTACAAGGATGGAGAATCAATAAAAATATGATTTACAAGATATTTTATGTATATTACAAAAAATATTAACAGAATATTATATATATATATATATTATTTGATATATACTATATATATAAACATTCCCTCTCAAATTCAATGTGGCAAGGTAGAAGTCAACTAGAGTTTGGAAACCAAATCTTGAAAATGTCTTGGTAGATGAACTTTGGTGAAGAAGTCAGCAATCTGATTAGCAGAAGAAATAGAAAGAAGATGAATAATGCCTTTTGTAACATGTTGACGAGCAAAGTGACAATCAATCTCAATGTGTTTGGTGCGATCATGAAAAACATCATCGTGGGCAATTTGGACGGCACTACGATTGTCACAGTATAGAGAAGTGGCAATAGAAGGAGTAACACACATATCTGAAAGTAACCATCGAAACAAAATGAACTCCTAAATGGTATTAGTGAGGGCACGATATTCGGATTTGATGCTAGAGCAAGAGACCAAGGTTTATTTCTTGCTACGCCAACATATGAGAGAATCACCTAAGAAAAAACATAATCATGTAGTAGAGTGACGATTAGTCGAATCACCAATCCAATCCAATCACCATCTGAATGGGCACATAATGAGAGGGAAGAACCAAAAAAGTAGTAAAGACCATGAAATAAAGTGCCCTTGACATAGAGAAGAATTCGGAGCACGGCAGCATAATGTGTAGATTGAGGAGCTGACAAAAATTGATTAAGAATGTGGATAGCATGTGCAATGTCAAGTTGAGTAACAATGAGATAAACAAGACTACCTACTAATTGTCGATATAATGTGGCATTGGACAGGGGTGTTCTTTCCAAGGGTGTGAGGTGAACATTAGGCTCAAGAGGGGTGGAGATAGTCTTGCTATCAATGAGGCTAGCCTTTGCTAAAAGATCAGAAGCATACTTGGCTTGAAAGAGATAATAGCCATCAAAGCAAGAGGAGATCTCAAGGCCCAAGAAATATTTGAGGGTACCCAAATCCTTTATCTCAAAGTGTCAACTAAGAGACTTCTTAAGTGTAGAAATTTTGTTGATGTCGTCACCGATGAGAATCATATCATCTACATAAAGAAGAAGAAGGACACTGCCATGCTAAGATTTGTAGATAAAGAGAGCAGAATCATAATAGCTAGAAGAGAAACCAAGAGCCTGATTGGTGGAATTGAACTTCGAAAACCATGCTCGAGGAGCTTGTTTGAGTCCATAGAGTGCCTTGCAAAATTTATAGACTTGATTAGGCAAGTAACGATATCTGAGAGGTGGTTGCATATAGACTCCCTCTTGAAGATCACCATTCAAGAAGGCATTTTTAACATCTATCTGAAATTATTGCTATTTTTGAATTGCAGTGATAGCAAGTAAACTGCAGACAGAAGCCAGACGATCCACATAAGCAAAAGTTTCTTTGTAGTCAATGTCGTACTCTTGTGTAAAGCCCTTGACAACTAGGTGGGCTTTATAACGTTCGACAGTCCCATCAGAATGTTTCTTAATCTTGTAGATCATTTGGAATCAACCAAAGGCTTGTTTGGAGGGGGAATCAACTATACAAAGATATGATTTACAAAATATTCTATGTATATTACAAACACTTCCAATCGAGTTCGGAAAGAGATAATTGATCCTGTGGGAGTTGAGTATCAGGGGATGCAAAGAGGCTGAATACACACTTGGAAAATCAGGATATATATTATATTCGGCCCCGTCTTGTACGATCCAGATGCCGAATATCCTAATCGGCCATAGAACTAGGTGAGCGAGGAGCCGAGTGGGAATTGGCCTACGACAAAAGGAGCCAAGTGAACAATCACACGGTGGATTAAGAGTGGGCCCAACCTTAAGGCCCAAAAGCGAATATAAATAGAGGAACATCAGCCAAAGAAAGGTATGTGAGAGAAAACCCCAAGAACTTAAGACATAAGCAAACGTGAGACATATACTAACTTGTCCGTCAGAGTGCTAATTCGAGCACCCCCGACTGGAGTGTTAATCCCTTTTCAGGTGGCAATCAGAGGATCAGGAACGTCCTTCAGGATCCAAGAGTATTTCCAAACCACTTCACCACAATTGGCGCTGTCTGTGGGAATACTCAAGTACATCCATGGCGGGCGTAACGGAAGATCCTCCGATAGTCACTAACGAAACTACACCAAGAGACGACCTCACTCCAAGAAATATGCTGGCACTGGAGAATATCACCGTGCGATGTGCCTTAAACTTTGACTTAGTAACTCAGACCTCACCCTCAACTTCAATGCATGAGACAATGCAGATGATTATGGATCAAGCAAAGTAAAATGAACAGCGGCTAGAGAACATGATGGCTAAGAATGAGCGCCTACGCCAGGATTTGGCCTTAGAGGTGGTGAAATCCCCACAAGCCGCATGCCAAGACTGGGGTCGACCTTCGGGAAAGAAGGATGGTCGCCGATGTTGACTTCAGAAATGCAATAATGATAGTGATTCAGACTCACCATTCCCCAAGCCTAGAAAGAAAGGGCACGTTGATGTATCCAGCTTTTCTGAAAGAAGTCCATATGTACGGCATAGACGAAGGAAAAGCGATGATTCGGATAAGGAAGATAAACACGACCCATTCGTGCAACGAATTGCCAAGGTTGTGCTACCCAAGAAGTTCAAGGCACCGTCGTCCACCCTCTACGACGGAAAATCAAACCCCACTGATCACATTCGTCATTACAAGCAAGCGATGACGCTCCATGCTGACGATGAAGCCCTCATGTGTCGGATATTTCCAAGCAGTCTAGGACCATTGGCCGTGAGGTGGTACTATAAATTGGAGCCGGCATCAATTAAGAGCTTTCACCAACTTCAAAAGTCATTCATGACGAGATTCATCACTAATGAGGTCCAGCCGAAGCAAGCCGACTCTCTCTGGGCCATGCAAATTAAACCGAAAGAAACTCTTCGTGAATACTCGGCCCGCTATTGGGAATGCTTTAATCTGGTTGATGACGCTTGCAATGATTCCATGGCCATCACCGCCTTTAAGATAGGATTGCATCCTGATAGCCCGCTCTGCAGTTCATTGACCAGACGTCCCCCAAAAATCGTCTAGGCATTAATGAAGAAGGTTGAAGAATACTGCAAAGTGGAAGATGATGCCCTTCGGGTCAAAGCCGGACGTAAAGCCTTCGAGACGGCCATGTCGGGAGTCATTCAGCTGATTACCACCGTGCCTCCAAGAAGCCCCAAGCGATGAAATCGACCCAAACGAGACAAAAGGCAAGATTCGCGGCAATCAACCGACCAATGTTCACAATGAGCTAATGAACAATACTAAGTGGATAACAGGTGCACAACGCATTCGGGCAAGAAATAAGATTCTGTCGAGAATACAACACCTTCCGTACTTCAAGTGGCCGCCCAAGATGACGGGACCTCCCGATGCGAGAAGACAGGATAAACGGTGTGAGTATCATAGAGACCATGGTCATGACACCGATAGTTGTTATTCATTAATAGATCACCTTGAAGAGTTAGTGTAAGATGGCCGTCTTACGCAATACGTCTCAAAGAACAATTCAACAAATACTGTAGCCCTATGGCCAGAGTTGCCTCCTCTTGGTGTAATTCGTGTAATATACACCTTGCCGGCGCCACCCGAGGTGCACACAATCCAGTTGTCGTCTAGCACCCATAGCCCTTTGACACTAGCAAAACGGCCACACGATACCGGAAGGATCGACTTCGATGACAGTGATTTAGTTGGAGTAACCGACCCCCACGCTGATCCCCTCATCATCGAGCTATGTATAAACAGATTCATCATTGAGCGTGTTTTTGTTGACCAGGGCATCACTTCGGAGATAATGTATTATAAAACTTTTGTCAAACTTGGTTTCACCGATTCAGACCTATCTCCGGCTGATTACCTTTTATTCAGCTTCAATGCTAACCTAGAGTATCCTTTGGGAAGGATCACACTGCTAGTACGGGCCGTCACCGGATCAGTAGACGTAGAATTTCTGGTGGTCAAGCTTCCTTCACTGTATAATCTGATCATAGGAAGAACTTGGTTACATATGATGCAAGTCGTGCCAAGCACCTACCACCAATTGCTCCATTTTCCGACTAAATACGATGTCGAACAAATTCGCGGCTGTCAGAAATTGGCGCAGGCATGCTATCTTCTAGCTACAAAGAGACCAAAGGAACTGGAAGTGCATTCAATTGAGGTACCAGATAGGGAGAGCCTCGAAGATATTAGGAGGGTCCCTAGTGATAAAGCAACCGAAGCCCTGAATCGGGTCGAAATTGACAGAAATCCTGACAAGTTCTTCATGATCAGCACTTCCTTGGATAAAGTCAAAAGGCAGGAGTTGGTTGCCTTATTACTCGGCAATATTGATGTATTTGCATGGTCACTATACGAGATTCCAGGAGTAGACCCATCAGTGGCCCAACACCACTTGAACATCGATCTGAAATACAAGCCAGTTATTCAGAGAAGCCGGCGGTTAGCTGTGAAACATACTTTGGCCGTCGTTGAGGAAGTAGATCAGTTACCTGCCACCGGGGGGGTTCGCGAAGTGACTTATCCTACGTGGTTGTCCAATACTGTAGTCGTAAAGAAGAAGAATGGCTCTCGGCATGTCTGTGTGGATTTTATGGACCTGAACAAAGCTTGTTCCAAGGACTGTTTCCCCCTACCCAGAATAAACCAACTCGTAGATGCAACGACACATCATCAATGCATGATTTTCCTGGATGCCTACAAAGGCTATCATCAAATTGCCATGCATCCGGAGGATCAAGAAAAAATCGCATTCCTCACCCCAAGAGGAACCTATTGCTATAAGGTCATGCCTTTTGGCTTGAAGAATGCGGGGGCAACTTATAAAAGACTAGTGACCTCCATGTTCAAGGAACAACTCGGCCGTACCATGGAAGTATACATCGACGATATGGTGCTCAAATCCAAGGAAAAGTACTCCCATCTAGCTGATTTGTCAGAAACATTCGGCATCCTTTGAAAATACAAGATGAAATTGAACGCGTCTAAGTATGTATTTGGCATCGGGTCCGGCAAATTCCTTGGCTACATCGTTAATCACCGTGAAATCGAAGCCAATCCGAGGCAAATCACAGAAATTCTAGAGCTTGGGTCCCCTCAATCAGTCAAATAGGTTCAGAAGCTAATGGGGATGGCGTCAACAGGTTTATCAACCTCTCCACAAATCGCTGCTGACAATTTTTCCATACACTTCGGCAAGGCAGAGCATTTGATTGGACTCCCAAGTGCCAGGCCGCTTTGGACGGCCTGAAATCTTATCTCCAATCAGTACCACTCTTGGCAACACCTGCGGCCGGCGATCCACTCATTTTGTATCTAGTAGTATCCAACCGGGCGGTCAGCACCGTACTGTTAATAGAAGAACTTGGGGAGCAGCAACCAGTTTACTATGTGAGCAAAGCTATGGCTGACGCCGAAACACATTACCTTCCATTAGAAAAGCTTATCCTTGCTCTCGTCATGGCTGCAAGAAAACTGATGCATTACTTTCAAGGGCATACCATTGGGGTACCAACAGAATATCCTCTCCAGTCAGTGCTTCGCAGCGCGGAAGCGTCGGGGCGCGTTTTGAAATGGGCTCTTGAACTCGGCCAGTATGATATCTAATTTCTACCCAGAACTTCCATCAAAGGGGAAGTACTTGCCGACTTTGTAGCTGAATTTATAGGATCCCTCGCCGACTTTAAGTTTGATCAAGTGCAAACTAAGGCCAACTGGAGAATGTATGTGGGCGACGTTTGGCAGATGTATTGCGATGGGTCATCCAACTAGCGTAGCAGTGGGGCTGGCGTAGTAATCATGACGACCGAAGGGGCAATAATCGAACAAGCCGTCAAGTTAGAATTCGACGCATCGAATAATGAGGCCGAATACAAAGCACTGTTAACCGGCCTACGAAATGCACTTCACCTCGGTGCGCGGCGTCTGCTTGTTTTCTGTGACTCAAAGCTAGTAATCAACCAGTTGAAAGGGAAATATACAGCCAAAAATGACCACATGGCAACCTATATGAAAACGGTGAATTCTTTGCTCGCAAAATTTGATCACCATGAACTGAATTAAATAATGTGGGATCAGAACACGCATGCAGACGCCCTAGCTTGCTTACCCTCTGCTATCAACCAGAAATTAAGCAGACAATCGAAGTAGGGTTTGTCCCCGAGCCGAGCATAGCCTCTTCGGAATCAGTTCAGGTTAACATTGTCGAACTGGGTCCGAGTTAGATGGACCCTATCGCTGCATTCCTATCTTCAGAACAGCTTCCGATAGATAAGAAAGAAGCACACAAACTGCGAAACAGAGCCCTCCAATACTATTTGGATCCGCAGGGAAAGCTCTACAAAAAGTCTCTCTCTAGACTGTACTTAGAGTGTGTTCACCCGGATAAAGTCCAGGAACTTTTGTCTGAAATACATGAAGGTAGTTGTGGTGCCCATTCGGGCGGATGTACTCTGGCTCATCGCGCCGTATCGCATGGGTACTATTGGTTGACCATGCGAACCGATGCCGAGTGTTATGTCAAGAAATGTGGTCAATGCCAGAAGTTTTCCCCCTTAACTCGTTTGTCAGCCAAGGAGTTAAATTCTATCACTAGTCCTTGGTCGTTCGCTCAATGGGGGCTTGATATCGTTGGACCATTACCACGGGCCCCAGGCAACAGACGATTCCTAATCGTTGCGACAGATTATTTCACATAATGGGTCAAGGTGGAGGCACTATCACATATTCGAGATTCTGATGTTAAGAGTTTTGTATGGAAAAACATCATAACAAGATTCAGCATACCACGGGCACTTGTTTCTGACTGTGGCGTGTATCGAGAATTGTGCAACACTTATGGTATCCGGCCCTACTTTTCCTCGCCGAGTTACCCCCAAAGCAATGGTCAAGTGGAGGCCACGAATAAGGTTATTTTGGACGGCATCAAGAAGAGGTTGGAGAAAGCTAAAGGCAGATAGGTCGAAGAGTTGCCCAGTGTGCTGTGGGCCCATCGCACTACTCCGAGGCGATCCACTAGCAAAACACCGTTTGCTCTATGCTTCGGAACCTAGGCAATCATCTCCCTGGAGATCGGCCACCCCACCTTGAAATCGAAGGTTTTTGACATGGGTCGAAATGACATGATGTTGGCCTTGGACTTGACTCTGATTGAAGAACGTTGAGACCAAGCCCTTGCATCCATGGCACGGTATCAGCAACAACTCGCTAAGTCGTATAATCAACGTATTCAGCCACACCATTATACACCAGGAGAACTAGTGCTCAAGAAATTGCTTTCTGCTGCGAGGAATCCGGCTGATGAAAAATTAGGTCCTAACTGGGACGGCCCTTATCAGATTGACTCAATCGCAGGGACAGGGGCATATCGGCTCAAAGACATGGATGGAAGAAGCCTGCCACGACCATGGAATTCCACACACTTGCGCAAATTTTATCATTAAGTCAGCTTGTATGACACGACAATTTGTTTTGATTTTACGCTGTGTATATCTTTCCTTTTTCAATACAATGTTCTCTTGCCAGTGAATTGTGGTTGTTAACTTAAGGTGGTTTCAAAAGCTTCCGAATTCGGAGCGCCCTTCGTGAAAAACATGCTTGGGCCGAATAAGTCTCCGAATTCGGAGCGCCCTACGTGAATGACGTTTGGGCCGAATAAGTCTCCGAATTCAGAGCGCCTTTTCACGAATGACGTTTGGGCCAACACAAAGAAGCCTCCGAATTCAGCGCCCTTTTGCGAGTAATGTTTGGGCCAACTCAAAGAAGCCTCCAAATTCGGAGCGCCCTACGTGAATAACGTTTGGGCCGAATAAGTCTCCGAATTCGGAGCGCCCTTTCGCGAATGACGTTTGGGCCAACACAAAGAAGCTTCCGAATTCGGAGCGCCCTACGTGAATGACGTTTGGGCCGAATAAGTCTCTGAATTCGGAGAGCCCTTTCACAAATGATGTTTGGGCCAATACAAAGAAGCCTTTGAATTCGGAGCGCCGTACGTGAATGACATGTTTGGGCCGAATAAGTCTCTGAATTTAGAGCGCCTTATGTGAATGACACATTTGGGCCGAATAAGTCTCCGAATTCAGAGCGCTCTATGTGAATGATGTTTGGGCCTAATAAGTCTCCAAATTCGGAGCGCCCTTTTGTGAATGATGTTTGGACAAAGAAGCCTCTGAATTCGGAGCGCCTTACGTGAATGACACGTTTGGACCAAATAAGTCTCTGAATTCATAGTGCCCTTCGCGAATGACACGTTTGGGCCAACTCAAAGAAGCCTCTGAATTCGGAGCGCCCTATGTGAATGAAGTTTGGTCCGAATAAGTCTCCGAATTCGGAGCGCCCTTTCGCGAATGACGTTTGGGCTAACAGAAAGAAGCTTCCGAATTCGGAGCGCCCTACGTGAATGACATTTGGGCCGAATAAGTCCCTGAATTCGGAGCGCCCTTTCACAAATGACGTTTAGGCCAACACAAAGAAGCCTCCGAATTCGGAGCGCCTTACGTGAATGACACGTTTGGGCCGAATAAGTCTCTGAATTCGAAGTGCCCTACGTGAATGACATTTGGGCCGAATAAGTCTCCGAAGTCGAAGCGCCCTTTTACGAATGACGTTTGGGCCAACACAAAGAAGCCTTTGAATTTGGAGCGTCTTACATGAATGACACGTTTGGACCCGATAAGTCTCCGAATTCGGAGCGCCCTTCGCAAATGACACGTTTGGGCCAACTCAAAGAAGCCTCTGAATTCGGAGCGCCCTACGTGAATGACGTTTGGGCCGAATAAGTCTCCAAATCTGGAGCGCCCTTTTGTAAATGACGTTTAGGACTACACAAAGAAGCCTCCGAATTCGGAGCGCCTTACATAAATGACATGTTTGGGCTGAATAAGTCTCCGAATTCGAAGCGCCCTACGTGAATGACGTTTGGGCCGAATAAGTGTCCGAATTCGGAGCGCCCTTTTGCGAATGACGTTTTGGCCAACACAAAGAAACCTATGAATTTGAAGCCCCTTACGTGAACAACACGTTTAGACCAAATAAGTCTCCAAATTCGGAGCGCCCTTCACGAATGACAAGTTTGGGCCAACATAAAGAAGCCTCCAAATTCAGAGCACCCTTCGTGATTGACACATTTGGGCCGAATAATCCTCCGAATCTAGAGCTCCTTTTGTGAATATTGTGATCAACGTGAAGTAGTAGACAACTTAATATGCAAGCATTGATCGAAATAACATATCGACATCTAGAATGATACGTTTTATTCAATAGATCATAAGTACATGTTTTAAAAAAAAAAAAACATCAAATTATTCGGCGCCTCTCTCGTCGTCAGTCTTCTCGGCTTCGAAAGCCTCGAACGGAAAAGCATAACTCTGATATAAGGGTGACGCCAGATCAACGCCCGCGTTCTGGAGTGCCTTGGTCCATCCATGCTTCAATCTGTGATTTTCGCATCGACAGACCTCCTCAGCTAGTTTTTCCTTAGTCTTTTCTATTCCAATTTTTCGGCCGTCATGAAAGCCTTTTTTGTAGGACCTAGCCTTCGCCGATTCAATTGCGAACATGTTGGCCGTATCTCGGTCGGCGATCGTGTGATCCAAAATTCAACGATTTACTCGCTCTGCGACAATTAGATTCACTTGACTCGCCAAGTGAGTCTCAGAGGTGCTAGTTCTCTTCAACTCATTTTCGGCCTTCTCCACGTGGGCTTGCAAGCTCTGAATACAAGCATCCTTTTGTTCTATCTCTCTTCGTGCGGCGCACAAACGCATGTCGATTTCATAGGAGGTGTACAGACCCTTTATTGCTCCATGAACGCCCTCCCGGAAAACTTCGTAATCAGCCCGGCCGACCATGGACTGCTGAACTGCTGGCGAAAAAATCTTTCGCGCAAACTTGACTGCTACATTTGGGTCGCAGATAATGGAATCCGCCTCCGTCATCGGTTTGTTCCCAAGAAACACCGAAAAACTCAACGGGCGCGGTGTCGCAGTGGTTTCACCTCTCGATCGAGGGAAGTTACCTCGTTGTTATTTTTTCCTTCGGGGTGACCTACTTCGGTGATGTGGGGATTGGCGTTTCTCACGCTCCCTCGATGTCCTACTCACCGTGCGCGTAGGCTCACCACCCCGGTTTATCTCTGCGTCTAGCTCTGTGAGTGTCCTACTTTCCCCTCTGCTGTTGAAGAATAGTCTTCTTGCCATCCACAGTCATCCACACTTCTTTTTTTTTCTTCTCCTAATTTGTTGGATTAGAATGCAATAATAGCACCCTCGCGCATGTAGCCCCCACCCCATTTATTGATTACGGGGGCCTCACTCCTGAGGCGATCTCATTAATGCTCGCATTCCATCAGCCACCGATATTCGGCGTTCCAGTTCATTAACTAGGGCAAGGGCAAACTCGTTAATCTTAGCAGCTAAGGGTTCGCTAATCTAATCAGCCAAATTTCAAGGCCTTGCGCCGAGAGGTTCGTGTGCCCCAGCCATTCCATGAGCCACCGATATTCGGCGTTCCAGTTCATTCCTTAACTAGGGCAAGGGCAGATTCGTTAATCTTAGCGGCTAAGGATTCGCTAATCTAATCGGCCAAATCTCAAGGCCTTGCGCCAATAGGATCATGTACCCCAGTCATTCCATGAGCCACCGATATTCGACATTCCAGTTCATTCCTTAACTAGGGCAAGGGCATGTTCATGAATTCATTCAGCTAAATTGAAAGAGGGCTAAATTTCCAAGATACACAGTTATCTAATCGGCAGCTATTTAGTGGGATGTTTAATTTACTCATCTCATGATCCTACATCTTATTGGAACGATAGCTAGCACGCACAACAGACAGTAGTCATTTTACCCAAAGTAGTGAAAAGCAAAAATCTTCATTAATAACAAAAATTGAGTACAGATAATAGTGAAAAGCAAAGGAAATTTTCATTAATAAATTGAGTACAGATAGTAGTCATTTTATACATGAAAATTACCTTAAATTAATAGAAATCTACTAACAAAAATTTACAAGAACCATGCACGGAAGATGCCTAACAAAAATCAAAATGTCACCCTAATCAATCATCAGGGTTAGACTCCAGCGACTCAACGTCCACCTGCTCGTATGGAATCGGCTGGGCCAATGTCACATTAGCAGCAGTGAGGGTTTTGAGCCAGCCTTGTTTGAAGCCCCGATTCTCGAATTTGGGGACTTCCTCCTCATAGTTCTCCAAGGCGGCGTCTTTCCCAAACTTAGAATGCTTTGGAAATCTCGGAGTCAGCTATTTCCTTCACCTTCTTCGATTCTTCCAAGTCGGCTTCCAACTTGGCAATCACCTCCTTGGCTAACTTGAGCACGTCTTTGCTCGCATTTGCCCTCTCATCGGCGGCCAATCTGAGCTGGTTAGAACTCTTCGCCTTTTTTGCCTCGGCGTCGGCTCTTGCGCGCTCATCCGCCGCTCTTGCCGTCTCGGACTCGGCTCTCTGAGAGGCCTCCACGGCCTTGCTCTTCTCATTTTCAATTTCAGCTTTCAAAAATTCAATCTGCTCAATAGCATCATGTTGGCGGCGGTCTATCTCAGCTATCCTGCCCACCGTCTGTAAAATAAGGAGTTAGAGTTTAGAAAAATATAAATAAATAAATAAAAGTAAAAGTAATAAATAATAATTAAAAAAAAATTAATTAATAATATATGTTTATATACATATAGGAGGAAGGTTGAAAATAAGGTTACGTCATGTACCAATAGGGCCGATTGAGCGGCTAATGCTATTGACAGCAGATCTGGCTCCGTACGAAAAGTCGCCCTGTCAACCGGCAGGGAAATTGAGGAAGCCATACTCAAGGCCACAACTGGATCTTTCAAAGCTGATGCAATCGGCACGTTCTTTATCCTTGGTTGGATGATGAATGGCACGACTGGGTCTGACTCCTCCAAATGCGGCCGTTTATTGGTGAGTGATTCCTCAGGGTTGGTTTCGGGCTCGGCGGGACGTTTTTCCCCCCTCAGCTCGACCTCATGATCCAACTATTCAATTTGCTCCGTCTAAGCCGTTTCAACCTGAGCGTTTCAACCTGATCCGTCTCAGTATCCGGCGAGGAGGAGTCAGCCATGGCAACAGGGGGAGGTTTGGATTGATTAGTCTCAGCCCTCCTCCGGACGGCCATACGTTCGGTATTTTTTCTCCTGGCCAACTGCGTTAAAGACTCCCCAGCCATGTTCTCAGTGTACGTGTCGGGAAGGTCCCCTAAGTCAATAAAAATGTCTTCAAACGAGGCGTCCCCTCGGCCTGAAGTAGATAGAAGGTCGGATTGATTAAGGCCGGCTTCTTTAAATGCCAAGTTCAGAGCCTCGTCAACTTCGACTTCCAAAGTGGACTGATTAGGTTGTTCAACGACTTCCTCGGCTACTTGTTCTTCCGCCTGCTCCGAGTCAGAAGCTTCCAAACCAATCTGCCTGCTCTGAGTCACTGGTTTTTGAATTTGGAGAAGATAAGAGCCGTGAGCTGTTGTTCGCCTCTCGGAATCAGAATGTTGTCTGCAGTCGAAAAGGTTGCGTAAGTCGGCTTGTATCTAAGAAGTATATGAGCTGCCCTCCCTTGCTTCTAGAGGTTTGGATGGCTGAAGAATTGGAGTGCGGTTTTGATTTCCACAAGCACAGCGTCGTCAGCCGAAACAAGAACTTTCTTCAAATCATTTCCTGCATACACAAATCAGTAAGTGCATGAAAGGAGAGCCGAGTAAGTATATAGCAAATGCATATATGAAACTATACGGCCACCTAGTTCGCCTTTTTGTGTAGGCATAGGATCTAGGCGATCTTTGCCCTCGCCGAATTCCTAGTTGCCTCAGACAACAAGCATAACATCGTCAACTCACTTGCCAGAGCTGGCAAGCATATTCACCAAATGATGGTCGGTGTCCTTAGCCCTGAGAAAGTAGCGCCCCTGCCGGCCAAAAGACTTGGCAAAGGCATAGCAATGCCGAATAGCAGGGATATCGAGATTGATCCTAAGGTGTCGGTTCAACTTTACAATTCCCATTATAATTCGGTAAAAATTTACATTGGGATGGGAAGGGATTAGACCCCAATGGCGAAGGACGACCCTAAGAAATGGGTGAAGGGGGAAACGGACTCCGCCCTCAGCAATGGATAGGAGAGGAAAGATGATTGTACTCTCATCAATCCTCTCTATATCAAGTGTGCTCTATGCCACAAGTGACAGGTGGACATGTTTCGGGAATGGCAAAATGGTGTCGAAAACCAGTGACTCAATCTGCAGAAAGGAGGGCTTTCAAGTGTTTGGCCATCCTAGCTAGTTTAGGGAGTATGCTAAACTAAAAACAAACAAGGAAATGGGATTCAAAATGGGGGAAAAGAGAACTTACAGGAAGTGGAGAAGACAATGTGAAACGGGAGGAAGTTGCAGAGGTCACGAAATGAAGGTGTTATACTAAAAGGCGAACCAGAAACTTTGAGTATTCAAAAAAACATACATTCGAAGGGACAAAAGTTTTAAATCACAATAAATGAAGGAAGCGTACGAAGGGACGGAAAATTGTAATGATGACCAAAAAGCGTGTGCGTTCTGACACACGCGTTAGAATGAGGTTAACCACCGAATTTTTGTTTTGACTTTTCAAGTTCGAAACCAAACATGCCGACTAACTGTTTTAGAGGGGTGTTTGGGGGCCAATTGTGGGAGCCGAATATTAGGCGATACAAAGAGGGCAAATACACACTTGAAAAATCAAGATATATATTATATTCGACGCCTCTTGTACGATCCAAATGCCGAATATCCTAATCGGCCATAAAACCAGTTGAGCGAGGAGCCGAGTGGGAATTGGCATACGATAGAAGGAGTCGAGTGAACAATCACACAATGGATTAAGAGTGGGCCCGAATATAAATAGAGGAACATCAACCAAAGAAAGGTATGTGAGAGAAAACCCCAAGAAGCTTAAGACATAAGCAAACGTGAGACATATACCAACTCTCCAGCTATGGTGATCTCTGTCCAGGAGCTGTTTGGTAAAGATGATGATCGTGAAGGTCTAGGTTGAGCCGTCGTTGGGTTCTTCGAAGTCGGACTGATTTTTCCGGCGATGGTCTGGATTTGTATTTTCAATGTTACAGTGTGCTTGGTTGAGGTATTGGCGTTGACCTGTTTTCGCCGTGGTTTCAACGGCTTGGTGTGAGCTCTCTTCCATGGCTGCTAGGGTGGTCTAGGAACGAGTTGAAAAAGACGAGTGGATATACGCGTTACAGCTGCGTGGTGTGTGCCTCACGTTCTTTCTGGGCGAGTGATATTGATCGAGGTGATGCGGTTTTCCCGCCTACGCATGCTGGTTCTTATTTTGGGTGGATAAGTCATAAAATAAAAGACAAAAAACTTACACCACGACAAGGGGCATACCCCAGGCCCTAACCAAAACACTATACAAGAACCAAAAGTAAAACAAAAAGACTAAGCCATTCCAGAATTACCCAGAAAAAAATGACGAACAAACATATCTATGTGGACAAAATAAATAAAATAAGCCATAAAACGAAACTAAAAAAACCATGCATAATAGAAAGTAACCAAAGTGTGTTCATGTGCCGCATATAAATGTGATGAGGAACATGAACACACCCGATATCTAAGTAGCAAAAGTCTGATGGAAACATAAAATCATGAAGACCCGTGTACATCCCACACGGGTAGGCAAAAATACCAACACACTCTAAAGAAAACGAACATAATGGAAAGTCAATCTTCACACACGAGGCGTATATAGCAGCCATCAACACAAACATATCCCGCTTCAGGCTTCGAGTGAACCCGAACTGAAGATCAAACTAGGCAGCACTATCCAAGATGCGAAACTGCTGCCAAACCATGTAACCCAAACAGATTCTAGACATTGTAGTAGACCCTGTAATCCAACAAAAACCAAACAAGATTAAATGACCATCAATAGAGTAATTTGCAAGACTCAGAGACAGGAAACATTTAACACCACACATATAATTGCTCACTACACTCAACCCACAATTATCTATGTTCACATCACTCGGAAAACAAAGCTCCATACACTTGCAAAATAAAAAGATACAGAGAATATATAAAAGCATGTTAGTTCCTCTCAATGTGGCTAGTAATTTGGGGGTAATGGAGTGTTTATTCCTCACACGAAACTCAACCCTCAGATTATTCGGCACACACTCAACATTCGGCTTTCCAGAACTCCAAGCACCTATATGAATAACAAACATTAGGAAACCCCACAATGTAGATTCTAACCTTCACTCAACCCACACTTTATGAACTCTCATTCCTCACATTAGCAGCAGCAAGCTTCAGCATAGTATGAGGCAATCTCCATGAACTAAGATACCATCTGCCAGTATGGTTAGTCTTCAAATTGGTAATATGCATTACCCTGAATCTAACCATATCTACAATACATTTTATAACAACTTTTTTAGGGACCATGTCCTTACTAAACATTCTATTATTCTTAGCAACTCATAACTGGTACCCAGTACAAGTAAATGCAAACTTAGTAATAATAGTCCCGAAGGAATTCCACGCATGCTGGTTCAGCTTGTAAGCTATACACTTTTGATGTTTTAGCTTGCATGGTAGGTGATGATGTCTGCTGCACATGGTTTTTGGGCAGCTGGAAGTGTGGGATGTGACGTAAGACAATGCGTATGGCGCTGATGTACATCACTGTGGCCTGATGTTTGATAATATATATAGTTTATGTATTCGGTAATGGTGGGATCTCACTTGGTGGGGCCATCAGAAATTTTAGTGGAGTTGAAAGTGGGTGAATTTTGGCCCACGGTTTTGGGTTACAAAACCAGCACTTGGTTTTGGATTGATGATTTTTGACTTAAGGTGGGGCCACTCAATTTTTGTGTTTTGTTTTGAGTTGGTGTTGGGCTGTGGGTTCCGTGGGGCCTACGTAATTTGTTGATCAGGTTGTCCATTTGTTTGTTTTTGTCAAAAAGTGCTGTGACGTGTTTAGTTTAGTTGTTTATTGAATTTTTTTTTTATTTATAAATTATCCATATATCTTTCCCACGTATTTCATCTATTATTTTTTTTTGATGATAGTCAGTACTTGGGGATAAATTGATATATGGATAATTTTAGATTTACTTTGATTTTATTTTTATTCAGTTGTTTGTATTTGTCCCCCCTTTGGGGGGGGGGGGGGTTGGGGATTTGTTGTATTACCTGGGTATGCTCCTTGTAAACGTGTAAACTTTGTCTTTAATTTATGGCTTACCTATCCAAACAAAAAACAAAAAAAGAGACATATATTAACTTATCCGTTGGAGTGCTAATTTCGGCACCCCCGATCGGGGTGTTAATCCCTTTTCAGGTGGTAATCAGAGGATCAGGAATGTCCTTCCGGATCCAAGAGTATTTCCAAACCACTTCACCACAGATCCCAAACTCCATAATTTGGTAGAGAAAGACATTAATAGACTGACCAAGCTCTTGTCGCATATGATGAAGGTGATTGAGAAGTTAATATTGATGAGCGAAAGCAGTGGTACTGTAACGAGATTTCAAGAATTCCCAGATTTCCTTTATCGCCTCAAAATGGCCAAATTGAAGGTTGATGGAGACAACAAAGGTGTTGTGAAACCAGGTGATGATTTGATGATTTTTACTGTCCGAATCATCAAGTCATTTGAGATATTTGTCAACAGATTTTTCAATATTTTTGATTGGTTGGACAGTATCACCAGTGATAAGGCACCAAAATTTCTTTCCTTTGATGAAGTTGAAGATTACTTATGCCCAAATGATATAATTAGAAAAATCAAGGACAACGAAAATTGGGTGAGCCAAATCGGAATGATCCATTATTCTTTTTCTTTTTTGAAGTGTTAAGATACAAAAATAGAAAAGAAAAAAAAGTATTTAAATAGGTAAACAAGGAGTCGAATACATGAAGGCAGGCACATGGCTGATTGAGTCAGGTATAAAGGAGGCAGCATGTGGTTAAGAGCAAGCCGAGTAGAGAAAGCTTAGAAGGCAGCGACACATGGCTTAGAGCAAGTCAGGCAGAAGAAGTGGCGCGCGGAGGAGAGCAAGCTAGGTGGAAGTTGAAAAGGCGGCGACTGAGGTCAAGCTGAATGCAAGGAAATGGCATGCGGCTACTAAGGCGACTAAGCATACGTGTGTAGCACGGTGTACGAAGAGAGGCCTAGAAAGCTTGTGAAGACACTATACACATGCCATTTTGACTAACCCTAAGATTTATGAAATTCTATTTCCACATACCTAGTTACCTCAATGTACACACTTAATGAAATATTATTTTAATGACAATTATACCCTACACTAAAATGACCATAATGGACATTTACCAACACCTATAATATTATATCAAATATTCTTTGTACGCATCTTTTAAAAACAAAAAATTCTCAATGTACATCTTTTGAGTAAAAAAAACTAAACCCTAGTTTCTCAATTGTTTGTCACTTCTTCCATTGGTTTCTCACTTTGCTTGCTACACACTTTATACTTCTCTATTGGCTGCAAATAAATACTCTCATAACAATTCTCATATTACTATACTCTCTAGGTTTATATTCCATTATTTATATCATTTTCTCACTAGTTCCACAATTATTCTTGATTTTGTTATGGAAGAGTTACAAACTAATGGAAGTTCAAATTCAAATAAAAATATGCTTGGTGACAGTAAAAACAGTGATAAAAAGGTTAGGTTTTTCGTGCAAAAGTTTTTTTCGCGATTTTATGTTGGAAAACCAATGCCGAAATATTTTATTTTATTCGGACATCAAATGCCAAAAATAATTGTTTTATTTGACACTTATTTGATACTTAACTATTGAGTTTAATTAGTTTATTCAATAATTAAAGACCAAAAATTTGATTTATTTCGGTTATTAAGTGCCAAATAATAGTGTTATAATCAACTCTAAAGTAGTGAATTAAATTTTTTTCCCCTTTTCAGATTGCATGTACTAAAGAAACTAAGGTTCGATCTGATATTATGGTGGATTGTACTTGTCATTTTACAACTAAGCAGGTAACCTTTAACAAGAATTTCGTAACTTAATAATTTTTATTAGTTTGTTTGTTCTTATGAAAGTTGTGTGACATTATATACAGGCTTTTGACAACAATGATGAATTGCTTACTTTGGTACGTGATATTGAAAGGACCAATGGCTTTGTTATTATTATAAAGACGTCAGACTATGGTGATGGTCGCAAGAGACTGAGAATTTATCTTTCTTGTGAGAGGAGTGACAAGTATAGATCGCGTAACAAGTTGAAAGATGGCTCGAAAGACTTCTTGAGACAAACTAGCATGAAGAAGTGTGAATGGCCATTTGATTTGAGGGCATACAAGTTGAAAGCAAGTGATGAATGAACATTCAATGTAGTTTGTCGATTGTGTAATCATCCAGCTGCGGAGCATCTCCAAGGACATTCATATGCTGGGATATTTTCAGTTAATGAGAAATCACTGTTAGTGGATATGCTAAAGAGCCTAGTAAGACCAAAAAAGATACTAATTACACTCAAACCGAGGGATGCCCTTAATATGTGCACAATGAAAATAGTTTACAATAAATGGCATTGATGTATGGTTCTACATAAAGCTGGTAGATCCTAGATGCAACAACTACTGGGTGAATTAGAGAAGCATAAATACATTGAACGTCATCAATATGAGGAAGGCTCTATGATTGTCAAGCACTTATTTTGGGCACATCTAGTGAGCTTGGATTTGCTTCGTACATTCCCTCGTGTGTTGATTATGGACTGCACATATAAGATGAATAGATATCATCTTCCTCTTCATGCAATTGTGAGACTGACATCAACTCACATGACATTCTCTGTGGCTTTCGCATAATTGCAAATTAAGTAGGTTGAAAACTATGCATGGGTGTTACAAACATTGCGTGATCTTATGGACAACAATATTTTACCTGAAGCCATTTTCACAGACAGAGAGATTGCCTTGATGAATGCTATGGACAACACCTTTCCAAATGCTCGACATTTGTTATATCATTAGCATATTAATAAGAATGTATTGGTGAAATGCAAAAAAATGTTTGAGACAAAAAAAAAAATTAAAAGTTTAACACTGCATGGAACTATTTGGTATTGCCATCAATTGAAGAAGAGTACGATGATCACCTTGCTATACTGTATAAGGATTTTAGTAACTATTACGAGGCAATCAAGTATATTATTGCGAGTTGGTTGAATCATATAAAGAAAAATTTGTTGCGGTACATACAGACATATGTATGCATTTCGGCAATGTTACAACCAATTGGTAATATTTTTTTTTTCATTTTCTTATAAGTCATATTGTTGTTTTCAATTATTGTACTTGACTATTTTTTTTTTCTTTACATGCATATGAACAAGGCTGAGAGTGCTCGTGCTAAATTGAAGAGGCAATTAGGTTCAAGTCAAATGACATTTGAGATATCATTTAAAAAAAAATATACATTGTCTACTTGAGTTGCAACACGTTCAAGTAAAAGCATCATTCAACAAGAGTTTGACTATTGTACAGCATTAATTCAAACCTTCTCAATTCAGAGAGCTTTGGGGTAATGTGTCTATTTGTGCATTGGAGTATGTGTTGGCAGAGAGTAAGAGAGCAAATTCAGTTGGAATTGATGTTACAGTATGTGGGTGTGTTCTTAGGTACACGCATGGTTTACCTTGTGCTCACGAGATTGCAGATTACATGAGGCAAGGCCATCCTATTCCACGTAGTAGCATAAATGTACATTGGATGTGACTTAATATATGTACATTGGATGCGACTTAACATATGTGTGCACAATCCAATGGTTGACAAATTGGTATTGACTTGTATCCTAGAACTTGAGTTGATTTTGAAGTAGTTCATTGAGTTTGATATTGCCACGCAATTGGATATGTTGAAGAAGTTGAGAGAAATTGCAAACCCAGTGAGCACTTTTCTTATTGAGCTTGATGTGAAGCCTAATCCACATCATAGACATAAGAAAGTTGATATATCTTGCCATCGTGACCGGTATGCATTTGAGTTGGTTGAAGATGGCCATGATAGCCAGAGCACATTAGCTTCAAGTCAATCAAAGAAAAAAAAGAGCTTTGAAAGTGCATGAGAAGAAGTGGAATGTGAAGACAAAGACATCGTACTAGAACAAGTTTACCAAGTGCATATGCTGGTGACTTTCCGCCTATGTTAAAACCATTCATAAAGTTGATGAAAGATATAGATGGTGATGGGAATTGTGTTTTTAGAGCTATTGCGGTTTTACTTGGTCTTGGAGAGAATAACTGGGTGCAAGTTAGGTGTAATATGCTACATGAGTTGAATGATCACAAAGATGAATACGTCGTATTATACGGGTCACATGAGAGAGTTGAGGAGCTGACACACATCCTGTTATACTTTGAAGACTGCCTAGACTTTGATCGTTAGATGACTATGCCTAACATGGGTATCTTATTGCATCATTTTATAATGTAGTCTTGTACCAGTTGTCATTCCAATAGTGTCTCACTTTCTTACCTTTGAAATCACCACCATTAACTCTAGTTGATCGTCATGAGATTGCCATTAGATTTGTCAATGGAAATTATTTTGTACAGGTATAACCTACAAAAATTACCTACCATTGTAGTTTATTAATTTTGTAATTGCAAAATTGATGGATTTGCTACATATATGTAGTTTTTAATTATATTAATTTGGTTAAATTCTCATCGGATGTTCATGCGGTTATTTTTGGAACCCGGTTATCCAGTTCCTACCATTGTTGTGTTTTGGCGAATTCACCATCACCCTTATGCATCAAAATGGGAGAATGCATATGTTAGCCGCATTCAGAAATTCAAAGACAACATAAGACCTAATGTAGCTACTCGAGAAACATTTCATGTAGTTAACATTGGTTGATATATTAGGAAGTAGTTCTCGGATATTTAAAAGGTTTATGATATTAGTTTTTATCATTTATAGTAGCACGGATTTATGAAATGGATATCATTTTGCCATTGGATTTTGTAATGGCCATTTTTTGATGGAATGAATATGAGTTATAATTTTCTTATTTGTGGAATGGATATCATATTATTTACATTGTCTGAACACGAAATGCAATGAAAATATCACTATTGTTAGCCTATAGGTGTGATTTTGTCCAACCAAGTGTAATTACTATTAAAAAGTAATAATATTAACCAACAAGTATCCAAAAAGAAATAATAATATTAACTAATAGTTCAATCCACCCACTTCATCACAAAATACATGTCTCCTTGTACATCATCAAAGAGTAACACTAATAAATAGCTACTACTAAATTCACCAAAGTGTCCAAAAAATACATAATCCAAAGAGTAATACTAATATTCATCTCCTTGTACATCTACCAACACCATCACAAAATACAAAATGTTTCAAAATATCACATCTCCTTGACAATACTATCAATTACGTGACCAACGAGTGTAATGGCTCCAAAACGATGTGCAGTAGAAGAGCTGGGTGCTGACCGACCTTGAGCGAATGTGCTGGGTGCAACTTCACCAATGTACTGATCTTAAAGAAGACATTCAATTGCATCAATTGGGTAGTAAAGCCTACCAGGATGTTGAACACTGTCCTCATAGCCAGCCTCAACAAAATGATGAGTAATCTAATGTATCTGTGACATATGCTACATTACCATAACAAATACAACGTTATATACAAACCTATAACACATGACATAAATAATTTGTAATGTAAATTAAAAACGATGATACCTATGCATCTTGGCTAGGATACTGGTAATCTTGAATATTCAGGTCCACTTGAGAACGACGCACTGGGTTTTGAACATACATATGGGTAATAGTTTGGTACCAATCTTTGTAACCAGAAACACAATCCCAAGGTTGTCGTACTAGTGTACTCCTCATCCACTCAAATAACACATGGTTGTTCCATGCCTCCCAAATGTGTCCAAGTATGCATACATAACATTGTAGCGCAGAGCTGTGGCTCCTCAAGAAACACGCATAGATGATAACATTGTCTACACTCTGTCAAACTGTCTCAAAAATCTATCAAGGTAATATGGTTCAACTACTTCCAAACACTTCAGGCAACCGTGGTAGAACGTAGCAGGGTGACATAGATGGACATCTCTGCAACTTTGATGAGGTCCTAAATAACCTACAAACAATAACAATTATAAGATATAACAACTGAAATTTTTTAATGAAATAGATTTTCGACTTTGATGTACTTTTTACCTTACATTGTGCACACCCAACCTATCAAGCTCCTCTCGAAAAGCCTGTAACTGTGTCTCTTCACCACTCTCTCTGAGAAGTCCAACGGCAAATGTATGACATGTCCTGAGTGTAATTCATATTCAGGTGTGGTCAGAATCCACGAAAGTGCTCATAAATTCATCCCTCAAGAAGTTTCATGTAACTGGCTATTTGTTCCATAGTTAACCTATATATAAATATGCCAATGCAGCAGCACCCCAAGCTCATTAAGGTATGATCATCAAATCAGAAAACAAACTCAAATAAACAACAGGGACCCTAGTACCAGTCTTGTCACTGAAAAGTGTACAAACCAACAAAAATAGCAAGTATGCTTTACCTGCACATGCAATTCTTTCCACTGAATCATCATCTATAACATTATGAAAGTGTGCCCATGTAGACACCCCATTTTGATTGGCTTGAAGACTTGGGCACTTTATTCTGAACATCCGATGATGAAACTTGGAATGTGATATCTTACGAATTCTTTAGTAGGAAAGCCGGATTTAAGCTTTAATTCCAACCTTACACCTGTTTTGGCCAAACTATTTTTTGACTTTTAAAACCCTTTGTTTTTCAAAATCTTTTGGTCCTGTGGATCCAAACATTTCTACAAAGTTCTGAGACTCACATTTTCAAAATTCAAGTGTTATATTATTTCAATAAATTGAGCAAGAATAAAGTAGAAATGAGTGGAAGGAATGAGAATTTTAAAGAAACTTATTTTTCCCTTTAAAAAATTGTCTTTTTTTTGGGTCTGGCCAAATGATTTTTTGTCTTGTCGGATGATTTTTTTTGTCTAGGAAATAGAGCAATTTCGGAAAATTTGACCTTTTTCTGCAAGTTTCACACAAATATCTCAAATGTTTTGCCTTTGACTTCCTCTATAAACATCTTTCACAAATACCTTAGATATTTTGGGTCTCAAAAATCTATGTATACACCTCTCTACTTAACTTTTAAAAGGTTAGAAAATTTTCCAAAAGCTTAT
The DNA here is from genome assembly GCA_025200525.1 of Camellia lanceoleosa. Classification (NCBI taxonomy): domain Eukaryota; kingdom Viridiplantae; phylum Streptophyta; class Magnoliopsida; order Ericales; family Theaceae; genus Camellia; species Camellia lanceoleosa. The sequence continues at coordinate 100,703,599 of CM045760.1, forward strand.
AACTTCTCCACTTCTCCCTTCATACACCCACCAGTCAACCACGATTGAAGCTTGAACTTAAAACTTCTTGCTGAGATTCTAAGCCATCTTTAAGAGCTTTGAGGGTGCTAAGAAAAGAGTTTGATAACAAGAAAGCTTATTCCTCTTCTTAAGAGACGAACTTTTGCACTTTTTCTCACTTTTTCTTCCTCTTTTTTGATCATCAAGCTTTTTTTTGGGTAAGTCATAAAATAAAGACAGTAAAATGTACAAGTTTACAAGGGGCATACCCCAGGTACGCCCTACAACAAATAATAGACGAATAAACAACACCACAAATGAAAGAACAACAGAAAAATCAAAACCCCACTTTGCCCATATATCCTTTTTGTCCCAAGTAACCCCTACCATCAAAGATAATAGATGGAAACTTGGGGTGGATATATGGGCAAATAAACAAAAACATACCACATACTCATAAAACATAACAGACAACTACACAAACAAATGTAACTAACTAAACACCCAACAAGACCAATCGAAAATGATAACTGCCCCCGCTAGCTCCTAGTCTCTACCTCGGATGAAAGCATGGAATCCAATAAGCATCTCGCTTCTCATAGCTGTGACATCCTAGCCACTCAACCAAAGCTATGATCATCAAGCTTTGAAACTTACTATTAGCTTGTTGTAATCATGTGATGGGTCTTCATGGATGAAGAGGGAACCAGGATATAGGCACCCATCCATTGAGTTGATTGTTCTTTACTTTTCTATACTTCTGTACTCTTTTCTTGCTTTTTAGCGCTATGATTCATTGTTGTTGTATATAGATGTGTTATTGGAATCTTGTGAATGTGGAGGGAGTTAGAAAATAGCCACTCATCCACAAGTTTGATTATGTAGTTTAGCTTCTTTCATTCTCATACGCTCTCTTATCACATGTCTCATCATTCAAGCATGTTGGCACATATGCTTCAATCCATACTTAATTCTAATGAATAGTTGTGATTGTTACATAGAGTTATTTGGATGATTCTTGAGATTTGGTGTTAAGAGAATTGTTGGATTTTATTTTTTTCATTGTTTTCTTGGAAGTAAGGTAAGAGGTTTTTGGTCAAAAACGTTAAAAACACTCTTCTTAATCTATCTCGAACATGAAAAGGGGTGGAAACATCCTTATTCTATGAGTAGAAGAGTCTTCAATACTCTTTGATGAATCTCTTACTTTCAAAACAAAGCTTCCACTAAGAAATTATGGGATCTGGATATTAGTCTACCTTTATTCACAAAGAGATGATTGTAGGTTCCCATCTATTTCTTGGGCTTGAATTCTTCCAACCTCAATTTCTATTTCATTTAATATCATATTGTCTATATCATGTGATATTAGTTGGGGGTTGAGGCCTTTCTACCTCTTCCTTGAGTGTTTATGTGAGAGAATAAGGTAGAAAGGATGAGCACCCTTTGGAAGGTGTTGTTCTATTTTGTCTTTGCTGCACAAAATAGAGTTTCCCTCGGATCTTTCATCCAGCCAGCCAAGAAACCATCCAACCAGCTTACCTTTCTTTAAGAAGAACATAGCAGAACAGAATAGCTTCTGAAGGGTGATCTCCTGGGTTCCAAGGCTGTTGTTTTAAATTTATTTGCTTTTATCCTATGATTTGTTAGATTCAGTTTAATTTGGCTGAATCAATTCGTTGTTGTGATAATTCCCAACCCTACGTCTTGTATTCATTCATTATTGTAATAACTCCTAACACCACATCTTTTTGTCCCTTTTATCTCTATGCTTTTCATGTATGTTGTTAAGCATCATGTTTTATTTATCATATCCATGATATGCATCCACTTTTCATGTATTTGGATTCAGTTCATCTGCATTTGTGGGATTTATCAGTTAAAATGTGATTTTGTGCATTACCTCATGCCTTGAGATGATTCACTTGTCACGTTAATTGTCGAATCCTTAGTTGCATTTTGTGTATATATTGCATTAGCTATTTATATATAAAACCATGCATATGTCTATTGCATATTATTTTTAGCTTGCGATGGATGAATACTAGGTGAACATTTCTAGTTTTATATCCGAGTTGTATATGATATTATTACTATGTCTAGCATCTTACCCTAAGGCTACGTACTTAGTGATATATCTCTTTGGATGCCAGTGGATGAAGGTTATGTTGCTTAAGTTGAAATGATATTGATTGATATGCATGTGAACACAATATTTTTTTTTTTGGTGAGTTATACATTTCTTCAAAAACCTTTCAAAATGCATGAAATCAAAGCATACCAAAATAAGTGACATGACCTATACTTGTTTCACATAGTAATTTTAGCATTAAATAATATGGAGACTTACATGTAGGTCCTATTAAGTGGACTTATTGTTCAATAGGTCCTATGATAATTAATGACATTTTTCATTATACACTATTAAAAAACGTCACTAATTGTGACAATTTGAAAATTTGTCATAACAAATGTCATTAATTATACATGTTAGCAGTAGTTTAAAAAAATTGTCACAAAAAGTCACTAATTTTCAACTTTCAACAACAATTTAAAAAATTCGTCACAGAAAAATGTCACTAATTGTAAGTTTTAGTGATAATTTATAAAAACTGTGACAAGAAAAAGTCAATGATTGTCAATTTTTAACGACACATGTAAAAAAATATCACAAAAACTTATTTTTAGCGACGATTGTACTAGGACTTATTTTCAATAAGACTTGATGGGAATTAAGTCCAACTATTAGGATCTATAGGTAGTTTACCCTAAATATAATAATCAGAACCTGAGCATATATGGTGCATAAAACTCATATAATGGTTTAGTAAAGACTGATCTTTTGATCGAGTGAGTGGGGTGCTCAATTCATGACATTCCCCGCTCATACCTAAGGTCCCGAGCCGAGACATCTTTGGTTATGACGAACAGTGGCTTGGCACGAGTCACGGGTTTCTTAGCTTTTCCAAAAAGATTAGATGACAACTCTAAAATTTGGTGATACAATCCATTTTTAGCATATTTTGCAATAAATGGATTTTCTATAAAGTTGCTAGATCTGGACTCTCATTTTCTGTTTCACATAGAATTTGTGAAACTAGATCAGGAGATCAGGAGTTTGAACTCGCGCTCAAGTACCCCCAAAAACATCCTACAGCCCTCAACCACTCAAGCCTCACTAAATTGCCCCCCAACACTAGACATCTCATGTCTGACCTCTTGCTCATCAATTCCCAAGGTATTAACTACTAACACACTAGCCCGCCTTTCTGACAACTTACGTACGCTAATAGATTTGCCTACAATGGGAAGCTTAGGATAGTGGCGATATTTTCCAATGTGATACTCATTTCTCCAACAGTCAAATGGAAGGTGTTTCTCTCCGGTTGCCATCTCTCAACAAAACTGGACACAACAATTTTGTTGACGAAGTGGTACGTGCAACGAGCTAAGTGTGCAAGTCTTGACATCTCCACAATGTTTACAAATGCAGCGTTATCGCCTTGTTCCCACCATAGCCACATAAGAATTTTAGTCGAGTGATTATGACACTTCAAGGCCCCCATTTCATCAGCACCATTCCAAATAGCTACAACAACTTGACTTTTAAAACTTTTAAGGATTAATGGATCAGTTGACCCTCCCAGAAATGGCTCAGTAATGATATCTTCATCAACAATATCAATATCATCACCAATAGGGTCGTCATCCATAACCGGAGCATCATGTATAGGATCACAATCCATTGCAATGTGTACATCATCATCATCATGCACTCGAGCACATGCACGTCCACGTCCACATCCACATTTAGCATTCTCTAATTCACGGACTCTTCTGTTCGAAGCTGTTACTGACCGGCGTTGACTGGGAATGACATCCATCGACATAAGGAAAGTTGTTCTCATCAACCCAATAAAGCATTTATGGTGAAAAACTCTAATAAAAATACAATGAAACAGTCAAATTGTAGTCATCAACCAATACAGCAATAACAATTAGTTGCGCTAATAATACTAATGGTAGTAGTTACCATTTATGTTGTTTTATTTTATTTTTCTAGTGTTGGAATACCAATCCTATATAGTTTATTTATCTATTGCTGTGTATTGAAGTTCACAAAAAAAAAATAAAAATAAATGAACACATCCATAAAATAAAATTGTTGAAAAAAAGGAACCGAAAGGGGAAAAAAGACCTAAAAGAATAAAATGATAGCATGAATTTCAGTCAATAATATTGGCTTCCATGTTAGTGCACTACCATAGATTTGCTTCAACTCCCATTCACAAAATCAAACTCTTAACAACACTCCAGTCCTCTGATCCTTTAAACATAAAAGAACCTAAAGTCCATCAAATCTTGGTGGCCTATGTAACTTGGTATAAATAAATAAATAAATCAGAACTTCAAGGTCGAAAAAAAATACATGATTTGGAAATCAAATGTCAAACAAATTGATCAATTTTGGTATACAGAACCAAAATACTTTATTAAATTTGAACATTAACCATAGAGTTTTTTTATTTATTTTCGAAACTAAATTGTTGAATTAAGCAATTGTATTTGGAAGTAAATTTTTGAATTAAATATATAATTTTGGAAAACCAGTGCCGAAAGTCCCAAACTTCAAAACTTAAAAGAAAAAATGACAGTTTTTATGGCAATAGAGTGCACAGAGATCTAGAAAAGGTAAATGCGATAACAAAATGGTAAATGCAATAACGGAATGGAAAGATGCCTCACCTTCAATAATGCAATGGAGGGTCTTCAATGGTGTTATCAATGGAGGTCTTCAATGGGGTCTTCAACGGAATTAAGGTCTTCAATAGAGAACTGTGTCTTCACTTCACTTTGACTGTGGTCTTCAATATGTGTCTGCATAGCAATGTTGGTCTACAATTTTCAACAAGTCTGGAAGCAATGGGTCTACTCAACAAGTGTGTGGAAGGAGGGTTGACGTAGTGTGTGTACAATGGTATGAGTGAAGAGTATAACTGAAACATTTAGTATGTGGATTGAGAAAATTAATTAACAAGTGTGTACACTGGGAAATGATTTGCACTAAAGTAATTAGGTGTAGATGCGCCCCGCGTGAGGGCCTCTGTGCTACAATTTGGATTCGAATAGTCACGGTTCTAAATCTGAACCAAAGAGTCCAAATCCGGCAAATCGTTTTGAGAAAAAACAGATTTTTGAAAGAAGTGCCAAACATGAACTGCTTTGCTAGATACTGAGTCGTCACCTAAATATTTTTTAATAGGGGAATTTAAGAAACCCTGACTCGTTTGCCTAAGGCCACGTGTTCATCATCACCAAAGTTGCCTTGGCTTGGGAACTTGGGTACGATTAGGGAAGGTCAGCTATGAGCACCCCCTCTCGCCCGATCCGAAGATCGGCCTCTACTAACCATGATATCCGATTTTGAAAACGTTATGTGTTCTTATTCCGGTTCATTAGCTAGAATTACTATGTGATGCGCACAACACAAAAGTATAGACTAGATCGCCTAATTTGGAACAAAGCATTGCATATCCGTTTGTTTGGAAAACGTTTTGAGGTTTGCTACTCGCAAGTAGGCTAAAACACTGATTTCAATGAGTTGTTTCAACTCAAACAATCCAACCTTCACCCACAGGCATTCAGGCAGTTTATATCACATAAGCATTTAGCCACATGATAAGCATGCTGTCGTGTTAACATTCACACTCATGCGAGATGCTAAAGCATAAATACTTACATCGTACTCCGAGCCAAAACAAAGAACATGTTAGCAATCATGCATGATCCAAGTTCATGTTAAGTGGCTAATGCAACGCATACAGAATGTCACTAGAATAGGCTCGGCTAATCCTAGGATGGCATGTGAGATGCAACAAGTAGCACGTATTCAAGTTAGATTTGAAATACTTATATAGTTAGTATGATGCGCCGAGCCTGGTGCATGCAGTATTGATGAATGATGCACGCATGCATAGCATAAGGATGCTAAATTAAATATGCCCTAATACTAACCATCAAAGCAGGTAAGTAAAAGGGAGAAAGAAGTAGGGGTTGGAAGACATGCACACACGCACCCACACTTATTACAAATTTGCCCTCGCTCGGAGGGACCGAAAGAATAATACAAATTTAACTAACTATCAAGCTAATTAAATATTACAGACCAATTAATTAATTAACAAATTAACTAATCTAATAAAATAGTAAACAGCCTCGGGAAGAGGGCCCAATGCAATGCGTGCTCGGCTCGCCCGGAAACCCGCCACCATGCACAAGTTGCCTCTGTTTTCCCTGCTCTGTTCCTCTGAAGACTGCACAAGTCCCAGGGTATACTCTTTGGATGCTGTGGAACACCACCGGCTAGAAGGAATGGCCACCGGCCAAGGGAAATGGTCACCAGCCACTGATGAAGCTATCGGTTACTTATGGATGGCCGGTGGGCACTGAAGATGGCCAGCCGGCCAAATCTTCCTGCAAAATCTGTTTTGACAGCACCAGAGGGCAAAACATGGCATGGCAATGCATTTTAAGCAAATGTGTGCACCACCACATCCCTTATCATGTTTATGACTCAAAGGGGCATGGTCCTTGATTCTCGGACCACCAATCGCGCATTTCAATGCGTGATGGCCCAAGAAACCAAGTGTGCATTTTGATTTCAAATGAAATGCAATACACATAAACAAACAAAGGGGCTTTCAACCTCTATCATGGCTTGATCAAGAGGTGAAAGATGCATGCAATGATATGCAACCTAGACATGTGAGCTAAGGATGCAACATGTCAATGCAAGCAAACATACAAGGCATATGACAACCTAGACAAGCAAGCATGCAAGGCATGAATCAATGCAACCAACAAGTATGCAAGGCACAATGTGGGTGTTCAAGCATGCAACCAAGCATGTGACTTCATTCAATCATGCAACAACACACAAGTGTGCAGCAACATACAAGGTGAGCATGCAACAACATGTAAAGGAGGGACTTACACTAATTTAGACAGCTCTCAAATAAGCCTAAAATAGTGGCCAAATGCCAAGGAAATGAAGGCTAGTGTACACACAAACATGCATGCATACAAGGTCCAACACTTAGGCACAAAGAAGAGACTTTTAAGCACACTTAAAAGGGGCAAGCATGGACATATGGCATACATAGAAAGCTCTGAAATCATGTTGTAAAAGGTGCCAAACCAAGTAAACAAGACAAGCCAAGCATGCAACAATGGTCCAAGATTCAAGGCAAGCTAAGGAGGCTTAAACCAAGGCTAAGTCAACCAAGCCTCATAAGGCTAAGGGGACTTAAAACAAGTCCAAGGCAGACCTAAACAATGCTAAGGACACACCTAGATGGCATCTAAGTGGCTTAAACATGCAAGCATACACAAAGGCCTAAACAAGGGGCATAAGACAACAACCTTTTAAAGCATCAAAAGAGTATCAAATGCAAGCATACAAGCATACTAAGAGGACTAAAATGACATGGAAAGTGGTTCCAAACCACTGAAATGATGCAAGGATGGCATGCTAGAGGGGTCAATGCTCAAGGCATACAAGGGGGATTACATGGTAGCTATACAAAGCAAAAACATGGATGACCCAAATGACCAAAACAGACCTCAAACACTTCAAAACATGCATATAAGCTTCATAAAGCTAAGCCAAAATCATGCTAGAACAAGGGCCAAAGCCTAAAGTATGTTAAGGCCAAAACATGGCATTACAAGACATGTATGCTAAGCAAGCATGGTGTGTCTAAACCAACATGAAACAGCGGTAATACATGACAAAATACTACCAAATAACAGTTAAGGCATGGTCAACATGAACCTAAACTAGGTGCTCACACATGAGGCAAAAATGGCCCTTTTCAAGGACAACAAGGAGAGGGGGTGGCCCTCTCCTTATTAGGACCTCAAGGCACCATCCTCACCACTGAAATCTCTCAAGATTTCAGTGGTGAGAAGGCCCAAACAAAGTGATCCCGGTGCTCACCAAAATGGCACAAAAATGAAGCCTAACAAGGCTTAAGAGGGGTCAAACAACCTCAAAGCTCAAAACACTCTTAAACAACTATTTAGAGTAGGCAAAAAAAAGACTTTTATATGTTATACACCAAGTCTAAAAATAGTTGCAAGGTAGTCAAAAAAGCTATGCAAAAATGGGGTAAAAGGAGCAAGAATGTTACCCTTGTAGACCCTCTTCACAAATGATGGTCTAGCAGCTTCTACGAGCTCAAAATCACTCAAGAACACCAAGAACAGCCCTCTGGCCCCTCAGCAACCAAGGTAAGGTGTGATGGTGGGTGGTTGTGTGCAATAGTAAGACTAAACACACACTAAACACAAAAGAGAGGGAGGTATAGATATAGGATAGATACAAATCCTAACCCTAAAACCAGAGCTCCTCTGAAAATGTTGTCTAACCTCAAAGAGGGAGAAGAGGCTTCCTCTTATAGAAGATCCCTCTTGTGAAACTTTTCAAACAAGCTAGTCAAGAGGGAGATCCCTCCATAAGGGGAGCAAAGTGTATGCCAGCTAGCACAGCTGGCATAAAAATATTTGCAAAAGCAGATGAACAGTGGTCAGCCAGCCAAAAATGAAATTTGACCAAAAAATATGGCCGGTCGACCATCTAGAGTGCCGGCTGGCCAAACATTTGGCTGGTGGCAACAAAACACTGGCCGGTGGCCTCAAGCCATGCCGGTGATGGGTGGGGATGGTCAACAAGCCCTTCCCTGCCCCTCAAAGGAAAAACACAAGTGTTTGGTGCAAAACCAAACACAAAACAGGCGAGTCGAGAGATCCTGAGGCAAGGCGCGTAGCCGAGACCTCCGGAAACTCAAGACGAACACAAACATGGATGATCACCGAGTGTTCAAACGGTGACGCCCAAGTCTTGAGGACGGTCAAAAATGGGGTGTCTACATTAGGTGTGTGGAAATAAAATTTACCCTACGATTTTAGGCACTTGAAAGCTTCCCGATAATAAAATGGTAATTACTTCATCCCTATAAATATTTGAAATTGTTACAAGCTATTGTATTACCTCATTTTCACCAAAAATCAACTTTTTATAAAAATGACCATTTTACCTTTGAACATGTTTTTGGCCAAAAATTAGTTATCTAGTCCCGAGGGAGAGAGGAAAGCCCGGTTGAACTTTGATTGATAATATTTTTCAAAATTCGTGACTATTTTATCAAAAACATTGATTGAGGGGCAATCCGGACGTACTTGGGTTACAAGCAAGCCAAAGGCAAGAAAACTCGCACCTAGGCATGCAAGACAACACCTGGACACCAAGCTGGAACGTGTGCCTCCATGTATGTTGTGCAGCTGCAACTTGGTTGTGCGGCTGCACATGGTATGTATGCATGTACCTTCTTAAGATGCCCATAATCCAATTTCAACTGTATTGGATGCAACAAGGGGAAGCGATAGGGCAACCCTAGCATGACCTAAGGTGTTCTCCAAGGCTACTCTTTGCCTATAAATAGAGTCTCTACCCCCTCTTTCAAAGGGCCAACACTTTGAGTAATTTTTTTAGACCTTTTTAAGTGATCTAGGGTTACAAACACACCACCTTAGCCTCAAATCCAAAATCATAACCCTACAACAGCTTCAACAAATCAAATTGCATCTAGGGTTTGAGGAAATTAAGTCAAAGTGAAGCTATAACCTGAGGGAAGCTTTCAAGCAAGCAAATCTTCTCGCCTTTTCTTTCTTGTTCTTCTATTTGATTCAAACCAACAAATAAGTTTCTATTTTTATTTACTTTCAGTATATATTTACTCATATTTTTAGTATGTAATCATAGTTGGCATGTTATTCTATTATAATCATCATGTAGGTTAGTTTGCATGTTCTTGCTTTATTTTTGTATGTTTTGTTTAATTTACAAACATGTTTACGTTAGCTTATTTATGATATAATCATACATGTAGATCAATTTTATCATTGTATATTCTGCATGTTTCGATTATTTCCTTGTTAGGTGTTTTATTTGCATTAAATCAAAATTAGTAACCTCAAACCAAGCTTAGGTTCATATTTGTGTGCTTAGTAGCTTGTTTAGGTTTGTGTATATTATTTTATTCATATCTTGCATGGCTTGACGCATGGTGGTGGAATCCAAGTAAGTTTCCTTTCTTTCATATTGCTTGTGTTTGCATTGTGTTTCAATAATCCAAGTCTGTCTGCATTTTCATGTAAAATTGGTTATTTTAGATGTTTTCATGAACATTGCTTGGTTTAGTTCATGTTTATGGCCATATGATGTTAAATCTCTCTTTTTGTTGAAAAATCATTGGTTTATGAAAGTACGGCTTTATTCTTTAGATCTAAACTAAGTGATATTTTTTTTAATTGAAATCATATAATTTTAGGTTAATAATGGATTAGGGTTTCATAATGGATTTTGTGAAATAATTAATTATTAATCTCATAAAATAGAATATTAGCAAATGTCAATCACTTGATTGGGCGAAAAGGGGTGCATCATTCAAAGATCTTCCCCTTTTATACCTTAGTTCCCGAACCTTGATTATTTGGTTGTGACGGATCAAGTCTTTTGATTAGTTTTCATTGTTAAAGATTTCTTAATTTCACATAAAATTAAGTGGCGATTCTATCGATATAGTATCAAGTTGGTACAACATTAGTGTGAAAACACGCCTTATACCCAAAAAGGCATGGCGTCCACGAGCACGTTTGGAGAAATGGCAAGTGAAAACTCACGCACAGATCCTGTGGTGGCACGTGAGGGGCGCGTGCAAGGCTTTTCTAGACACAGTTGGTGATGGTGGACCCGTACAGAGGAGACAAAGCTTCTGGTACCAAAAAAATGAGCTGTTTAGAGCACTAATCTAATGAACTGATAGTGAGTGATATTGAGAAAAGCTTGAATAAATAAGAGCAATGCTTATATTTTAGCAAAGCTATAGAAGTAGTGGAAATAGACAAATTGATCAGAGAGCCATAGCCCTGATACCATTAAAAGAGAATAATAAAGCAAGAGAGGGAGAGAAAATGTGACACTCCAATTGTTTAATTAATTCAATAAAAATAATAAATAAATAAAATAAAATATTTAATTTTATAGTTATACATGCTAAAATGTAAATTAGAGATATTGTTATTACCAAAACATAACAATGTGATCAGTATATTTTTGGGCCAAACCAAACATAACCACGCAATTAGTAACCTATGTGGGCCAAAGTAGAATTAAGATTAAGTGATATAAGTTGTAAGCCAAAGAGATTAGCTCATCTTGAAACAAAGATTTGACAAATGGTGAGACAAGCAACGTGGGAAACCTAAGGGGCTAAAGATGGTACCTATATACCCTAGCTTGAGTGAATCAGCACGGGTAGCCAACTATATAAGGAGCTAAGACTGTAGCAAATGAATATAAAAAAATAAAAAAATAAAAAACCTCGAAATAGTAAGAGAAGATGGAACTTGGAGGGATCAAGAAAAAAAATAGTAGGGGTCAATTTTAAGATGAGTTATATTATATCTTGAGTAGCCATAAATTATTTTATTATTTATGAATTATTTTATGCAAATCATGTTTTTTTTTTTTCAATTATATTAACATTCAATTAAGTTATTCATTTTATGAGCCCTACTTATTTAAAATTGAAGCCCATGAATATGATTGTTTAAGTTTTGGAATTTATTTGACAATTAGTTTATAACCATTTATTTTTATAAGTGCCACCACGGAAGTCCTGTGCCTTGGGGGACTTAAATAACCATTAGTCCTCTGAGTTGTCATTTTAGTGACCCTCTAATGGTCTCATGTCTTAGGAGACTTAAATAACCATTGGCCCTCTGATTAGTCACTTTGTGACCCTCTATCTGTCATGGATCTATTGACCCTTTGTTCTATTATGTACCGTGGTTATGATTGTTTTGCATATACGATTTTTGCATTATATGTCTGTTATTTAAAATAATTTATTCGAACCAAACTATTCATTATTTAACCTCAATAATTATCCATGGTGATTTGTATACCCTTATACTCCTAGTATAATATTTCTCACTCTGCCTTCTATTTAAGGAAGAATGGTTTTACCCCATTAATCAAGACCCAAATTTGATATGAACATCATGCTTATTTTCTTTTCTTTTTTTTCTTTTCGTGTTTATTTGTAATTATTATCTTACTTATGTTACATAAATAATAATTCTCATGTATGCTTCAGATATTTATCTACATCTTTTATTTTATTTCGTTGCATTATTTAATATAGTTACTTTGAACTAATCTTAGAAATTATAGAATTTAACAAGTTGTGGATCTAACCTAGGCACCGGGGTGGCAAAAAGTGGTATTAGAGCAATGGGCAAAAAAAAAAAAAAAACAATGGAGGTAGAAGATATGCGTACTATTATAAAATAGGACAAGGAAAATTTTAAATTCTTAGGATACATTAGCCATTATGGGTATAGTTTCTTATTCGTTCCATAATTAAGTTTAGGCATCCTGTGGTGCAGGAAATGTCGGAACTCAATTTCGGTGACTCACTTTAGTACGAACCCGATCCACCAGAGTTCGAGAGGATTTTTGAGAATAACAGCTATGTCCTAGACTTGCCAGAAGGAATGGGTGACTCTGAAGAAATAGTTAGACATGCAAAGCCAACCCTGAACTGACTAATGGATAGACCAGTATACCTACGAGAAGTCCCCATAGAAGTAGAACTACTATAGTGGAAGGTTGATGGCATGAGTACACCAGATAGGTTTTCTGGGACTGACAAGTGTAGTAGGGATGAACTTAGGACAAGGGTACCTTTGCTTCTTAATGGCACCCTTGCCTCTAGAATTCGTGGCTTGAAGAGGGAATGCATTTTTAAGTGACCATTTGCGAGCAGAAGTCCCTTCCCCTCAAAACCTTATTGACACCCAGACGGTTGATTTTAGTGATTTTATGACATATGTAGAAGTACCAGTATATATCACAGAATGTCAGCTATGGGGTTACGAGGCAGGCATTCCCATTTACCAAGTGAAGGTGGTATGGTTATGCTTTGGCATTGAGCAGAGTGGCTGGGAATTTGAGCACCATATGCAGCTACAATTCCCGTGGTTATTTCCAGTTTAAAATCTTGAGAATAAGATCCTTTCTTTTATTGTTTTCTTTTTCTTTTTTCCTTTTGATGTACAAGTGAGCTGATCGTGACCCAGTTCTAACCCGTTTGTCATAGAGGTTTAGGCACTAACTTGATGTAACTACAAGTAATGTACCAACATCATTATGCATAAATAAAACCGGTGTTTTTATGTATAATATTTTGTGAACTATGCTTATTATTTGAAAATAGTAGGTAGATGATAATTAATAGAAATCGTGCACCACGTTTATTAAGGCTGTTACTTTATAACTATGGCTAACGATGGAAATGGTACCAGATCATCATCCAGTGGAGCCGATCCAATGGAAAAGATTATGGAAAGAGTTGTTGCTAGTTTCTTGCAAGCTTTGCAAAATAATGTAACCAATGGATTACCAAAACATCGCGAAGGGCCAACTATGATTAAACAGTTCGAAGACCTGAAACCTTCCACATTCACAAGAGACTCGAACCCATTGCTAGCTGAAGCTTGAGTTAAAGAAATGGAAAAGATTTTTCGTGCTCTACCCTACACAAAATAACAGAAGGTGTCCTTCGCCACTTTCATTCTTAAAGAGAACGTGCAAGAATGGTGGCTTCTCATCTTAGAAAAGGAAGAGATCGTGACTTGGGCTAGATTTCTAGAAGTATTCTATGAAAAATACTTTCTAGAATCACTACGGGAGTAGAAGGCATTGGAGTTCCTACATTTGAAGCAAGGAACGATGTTGGTAGTAGAATACGAAAGTAAGTTCACCCGACTGGCGCGATTTGCAACGTATGTTATTCCAACAGAAGCCTGGAAAGCTAAGAAGTTCAAAGCTGGATTGGATGCTGAAATCAAAGATAAGATTGAGGTTTTGAAACTACCAACCTATGCGGATGTGGTAGATCAGGCATACATCGCTGAGAAAGGAATTAAAGCATCACGTTCGGGCACAATAGGTCAAAATAAGCGATTTTGGAAACCAGTCGGAGGATCTAGGGCAGCTCCACCAAATAAAATGAATATTGGACCTACTGCCTCAACTGGTTAGGCTAATCAAAGTTCTACTATCCCCAGGGGTAGCACCATTCTGAATTGTCCGAGATATGAAAAGGCTCATCGGGGACAGTGCGATCGGGCAATAGGAGCATGTTATAGATATGGCCAAGTTAGAAATTTGGTGAAAGATTGTCCAAAATTCACCAACACTGTGATAGGTACCCTTGAACCAGTTCAGAAACCCGGAACAACCACAGGAGGGAGCAAGGAATAGAAGCTCCAAGGGTGAGCTTTTACTTTAGTACATGGAAACCCCTATACTACGGAGAACGTTGTGTCAGGTACACTCTCTATATGTTGTCATTCAGCTCATATTCTCATTGATTATGGATCAACTCATTCTTTTGTTTCTCTACACCTTACCTTGTTCTAATGTATGACTTCAAATGTTTGAAAAGTATTAGTAGCTAACCTCAGAAGTTGTGTGCTTTCATAAATCCGTATCACCTTGTTCTTAAGTTCACACAATCCCAAATAAAAACCAAAGGGGTTTAGGAAAAATATCTCACAAGTCTCATTAGAAGTTGCATATTTTGGTAGACCTTGCCCGTCACCTTTGAGCCATAAAATGCAACCCCATTACAAAGTCAAGTTCTTTTCTTTCTGTTTTTTATAAAATTAAAAAAAAATGGTCATACAACCGACATTAAAAACAAGTCCCAATACTGGAAATGTGAAAAAGAGGAAGCCTCTTTTCAAACAACATGCTCAAATATTATTTTATTTTTTTATTTCTATTTTAAATAGAGCACGGTATTGAAAAGTTCAATTTAGAAAGTGTGTAAGGTATTAGGTTCTATGAATATTTTTCTTTAGTGAGAAATCCATCATTTGTGATATATTGTGGCAAGAAATACATTTTATTTCTAATTTTACCCTTTATCTGTTGACTTTTTTTTTTTTTTTTGATAATCTGTTCAAATTATTCTTCTATCTATTCAAATTATTCTTCTATCTGTTCATTTTTTATCTCATCCTATCTGTTTAATAATTGAACAAATATGAGCCTTTTGGAAAAAGGAAAGTGATCTATTTGATTATTTTGTCCCTATCTGTTGAAATTCAAACTTAGTTTCCTCCATCTGTTGAATTTCACAAGCCTATTTTTTTTCCATATCTATTTATTTGTTTTATTTGTTAAATTGTAACATACATACATAGAGAGATTGATCTGTTCAAAAAAAACATTTATCTATTCAAATCAAATTCTCATATATAGAGAAATGAGAGAGAATAGCGTGATCTGTTAAAATACACCAAGCCACCATCTATTCAAATCTCTCTCTCTTTCTCTTACTTATTCTTTCTTCATATATGTTGAAATTTTCCACCACCAACACTCAAGTATAATCCAGTACACACACACACACACACACACACACACACACACACATATATATGTTCAATTTTTTATTTTTATATGTTCATTCACCAAAATGAATTGTCCCTCCGCTTCATCTTCTCTCTTTGTTCGCATATAGAAAGAGAGGTCATATTTGTCCACACACACAAAAAAAAAAAAAAAAATTTATTTTATTTCATCATCATCAACAACTACAAAAAAAACACAGATCTGGATACTAAAAATACAAATCTAGATACTTGTATCCAAATCTGGATTGAACAGTTTCAAATCCAAAAAATTAAAAAAAAAAAAAGGAGTAAAAAACAATAAACAAATCAAATATGTATATATGTACAATATAATCAAAGATCTTATTATTTTCTCACCGGTTCGTGCAACTCAAACGATCAAAGAACAAAAGAAGAAGAAGATAACTCAAGACCAATGACTTGGTTGTCAGAAAGCAACTTATGAAATTGAAGGATGTAACTTAGGACTTTGATATGTGCTTGGGGTTTCTTCCCTAGAATCCTTCTTGGATATACTTCCTTCTGATGTATTGTTAGCTTAAGGAATGACCTAGCTTTTTGTTGTTGTTTGTGTTTGCGCTTTATAAAAAATTTCACATTTCAAAAAAAAAAAAATTATGAAGATCATCATCATCATCAACATCCTTCACCATCTCAAGCCATTCATCAATGGTGTTGACACAATGGGCTACGTTCTTTCTCTACAAATTATCACAAATCCAGAATCAGAATTAAAAAAAAATTAAAAAATAATTGGCTATATATTTTGTACAGCCCTGTCGCAACCTGACACGTGGATCATAAGGGGCAATTTGGAGAATAAGTAACAGACTCCAGTTATCAACAAACATGTGGCAACTTATAACAGTAGCAATAGATTCGCGACGCATGGGAATAGTCAAGATATCCAGGGTAACGTGGCCAAACGGTTGCTTACAGTTTAAATTCAAATTTAGGAGGAAAGCACAACCATGAGAGTGGAATAGTAGAAGCAAATTGTTCAGAGCCACACTCAGTAATCATGGAGATCATTTCGACAGTTATCACCTACTTCAATGGTTATCAGCCGCTTTGATGGTTATCTTCAAAGCCTATAAATAGAGGAGAGTGTTGATAATGCAGAGATGCAGAAACCAGATCCAGAAACCAGTTTATTTACTTTATATTTTTTAGTCCTTTAAATTCCAGTCTTTACATTCCTATACTGCATTTCAAATTCCTAAGAGTAGTTCTAAGGTAGTTCGTTGATGTAATCCCTTTCGAAGCTGTGGAAGTGCGAAGGTACTATTGCAAACTCTGGTTCACTTAATAAAGTTTGATTTCTGCCATTATAATTCCTCTTTCTTTTACTTTGATTAATTCTTCTTAATTTTCTCCTAAAAACTAAAGCCACCAGTAAAGTCCTCTTCATTGAGGCTAAGAGAACTTTGAAACAATTGTCTAACTAATTGGTTGGCATTTACTAATCTTTGTAAGGACTTATTAATCCTTGCTAGCACGCACAAATTACATTGCTGACCTTCAAAAGCCAAAAAAACCAACATAGATTTTTGGCACGCCCAATGAGACCTTTATAATGGCAAGACGTAGGAGACAAGAAGAAAATAAACGCCTCGAAGAAGGTGTAGAAGGAGATTTAGATATACAAAATTCAGAGGATAGTGTAGTATCACATCCCATGGATGTGCCTATTACAATGGATCCTCCATAAATGGTCGAAGGGACTAGCACTTCAAGGTATGCAATACATGTCCAAAATACTGGACAGGGCCATGAAACTAGACCGTCGGCTGTCCCCTCTACCCAACCAATGAATCCATGAGGAGGTTTGGTCGATGCTATGGGACAACAATTAATGTCTACAATGGAAAAATGAGCAACATCCTTTTCGAATCGAATGAATTCTCATCAACCACCTGTCACAAGGCAGGCTGAAGAAAACATGAATTCTCTTCAACATAGATTGGCTCAAGATAAACAGCTTATGCAAAATAATGGACAGACTAGTGGTCAAACTAATAATCAAAATCATGAGAGACCATTACATGTGCCTCAATCATGGTACAAAGCTCCTTCTAGACCACAGGCAAGTCAAAATGAACCAATGCCTACCAGCAAAACCATACATATTAGTGGGACTGGGCTGACACAAGGAAATGGCAAATGTTTTCAAATCCTATGTTTGAACCCATGCCTGGCACACGAGTGTTCACTAATCCTGTGTTCAAATTCACACCCTGGGGGTTGGAAAGAATTTCTATGGTTGGAAGAGAAATAACACATGTTCCTCCTCCTGTAGTTCCTTTCCCAATACCTTTTGTAGAGCAAATGCCTGCCCCAAGAAAGCAGCCATACCCTCAACATCAACTAGCACAATAGGGACAACTAGTCTTAAATGTGCCTTTACATGGACCAAGAGGGCCTCAAGCACATGGAGTTCCTCCAAATCATGTGTTTGTTCCTCCAATAGTGGCCCAACCAACACAAAATATGGTTTCTAGGGACCAAATTGCTGACATTGTTAGAGAGATTTGTGGACCCATGGCCCAGGGGGTCCAGACTCTTATTTACAGAAAGCCTTACCTAGAATGGATAGATAGGTTACATTAGTACCCAAGGGGATTTAGGATTACCAGACTTTTCCCTCTTTTATGGAAATCGAAGCCAGTCAACTATTGAACACATTGCCAGGTTTACAGGCCAATGTGGTCAATTTACCAACAATGATTATATGAAATTAAGACTTTTTCCAAACTCCTTAACTGGGGCAGCTTTTGTATGGTATACAAACCTTACACCTGGTTCTATCCTGACTTACCAACAAATGGAAGAGATATTTCATGCCCAGTTTTTCCAAACAGAGCTTGAAGTATTTATGGCAAACTTAGCAAGGTTGAGCCAGAAGCCTGATGAAAAGGCTGCTAAATTCATTGCCAGATTCAAAAGGGCATGAAACAAATGTAGGGTCGTACTACTTGAACCTAAATTTGTAAGATTGGCCCAAAATAGGCTAGAGTTTAGGTTTCGAAAGAAGTTTGACTCAATAGAGTTTCGAGACCTAGTAGAGTTAACTTATAAGTTACTAGATATGAGACTCCCCTTAAAGAAGAACAGGATCGAAGTAATTCATCTTACAAGACCTATTATAGGGACCCTAATTTTGAAATTGATGCAACAAAGATTATAGGACAAGAACCTCTAATCTGTGAAGCATTAATTCAGAAGGATACCACTATCAATCAACAGTTTAAAAAGAAAGATCTTCACATGAAATATTCTTTCGATATATCAAAAGCAGATGACATACAACACATTTTGTAAAATTTCCTAAAGGAGTTAAGATCCTAACTTCAAAAGAAATAAAAGGCAAAATATTGCATAATTCTTGGTCTCATTTAATTAAGAACTGCATTGTTTTTCTAGACAGGATTCAAAAGCAAATTCGGAAAGGAAGATTGAAATTCCTAGCCAAGGTAGAGAAGGCAATGGGAATTGACATTGACCCTTTTTCATAAATCAGAGAAGCTGCAGCCAATGTTGGCACACCAAACTTCCTTGGCCAAATGGTGAAAAATAACCTTTCTTTGACGGAATTGGATGAGGTCAACGTGCAGATGCATGTGGCTGGCCAAAATGCTTTTAAAAAGAATGCACAGTTTTCACCAGCAAGTGGGCAAAGCTTCATAGGCCAAAAGGGTGATCCCAACGAAGAACTTATAGATGATGACTCACTCGAAGCAATTATTATGCAGCAGATGTGTCCTAGGTGCAAGTTGAGTTACAAATGGCTGAAGAGGCTTCCAGTTGATAGGAATCAATATTACAAAAATGTGCAGAGAGACTGTAGGCCAATCAGTGCCCATAACAAGAGGGCATATCCAAAGGGTCTTAACTAACAGCTATCCTTGGATTGGCCTTTAGATACTAGGAATCCGTCGAAGGATAAGAGACCTTTGTATGAAACTAGGCCACCAAACTACTACACAATGACCAGTAAGCCTATGAATAAGCTGAGCTTGGCTCAATGGGAACCAAGGACAATGAATGGCCTTCGAAGACAAAAGCAGCAGGCCCAACGGCCGGCATAGTAGGTTCATTGGTGCCAGGAGTACCAAATTGGCTTGTCATGCAGAATAAACCCAAAATGATACCAACCTAGGGGAAGGCCTCTATATGCAAAGACAGAATAGTCAAACCTCCTTTGGTCTCCTCCAATAATTGGGTACTACTTACAAACCCAAAGACAAAGGAACCAGATGTGGTTCCTGTGATCTCTAGATCTCAAAGGAGGAAAATCCAGTGAAAGTTCACTCAATATCAGAGGGATCTTAAAGGTGCTAGTGAGGGCACCTCTTTGGTACAATTAAGAGGTCAAGTGGTAGAAAGTGAAAATTCAAAGCCTAGTCCCAAGATTAACAGAAGTGTTAGCATAAAAGAATTGGCCAAGGTCCATATTGAACTAAAAACTAAAGAGAAGTCAAGTTTGATAGGCCTCAAAAAGGCCTTAATGGAAAGTGATGATGACAATGAGACATTGTTCGTCATTGTTCATCTTACCTAAGAAAGTTATAAAAGCTATTGAGAACCTTTTTAGATCCTTCTTTTGGACTGGTTGTGATCTTAGGAAACATGGGGCTAAGGTTTCTTGGGCCAAGGTCTGTTCTCCTAAGTCAGAGGGTGGTTTAGGGTTTAAATCCCTTGAGATTTGGAATAAGGCTGCTATTACAAAGCATATCTGGTTTCTTTTCTCTGGGGGTGATCAGTCTATGTGGTGTCAGTGGATGAAATCTTACTTACTCAGGGGCAAGAGTTTTTGGAGGGTTAAAATACTTAGTGATCCATCTTGGGTTTGGCGGAAAATTTTATCTCTTAGACCTATTATTTACCCTTTGATCAAACACAAAATTGGTAATGGCTTAAATGTCTTCCTGTGGTTTGATAATTGGCATCCCCTTGGGTCCTTATGGGCTAAATTTGGGGATAGAATTGTTTATGATACTGCCCTTGGTATGGAGACTAAGGTTTGTAGTATCATTTCTAATAGGACTTGGAAGTGGCCTTGCATTAACTCTTGGGAGGTTCAGGAGTTTGTTGAAAATATTCCTCCTACTTTGACTCCTAATATGGGTAATGATTATGTTGTTTGGGGTCTGACCCATGATGATAAATTCTCCATTAATTCTATCTGGAATTACTTGCGAACGTCTTTTGATAAAGTAAGTTGGGCTAAGCTTTTGTGGGGTCCTCATAACATCCCTAAAGCTAGTTTGATTACATGGATGGCCATCCTTGGCAGATTAAACACTGGGGATAGGCTTAAAATGTTTGGTATGACCTAATCCTCTGAGTGTGTTCTCTGTCATGGTCCTAATGAGGACCACAACCACTTGTTTTTTGATTGTCCCTTCTCTTTTAGAGTTTGGGATTGCATTAAAGGTAAACCCAATGTGAATTGGCCTAGTCTTTCTTGTTCTGATACTGTAAATTTGATTTCTAGATCCATTGGGGGTAAATCCTTGAGTTCCATTATCACTAGACTCGTTTTTACCTGCACAATGTACCATTTGTGGATTGCGAGGAACAATAGGGTTTTTAGTAAAGATACCCTACCTGAAGAAGTTGTTACTAAATGCATTGTAGAAATGGTTAGATTTTGAATGTTGTCTATTACTAATATCAAATTGCATTCTAGTGACAGCTGGTTTTTGAGCTCATGGAGGTTACCCAATTCTATTCTGAAATAGCCAGTACTTGGCGTGAGAGATGGGAGTTCCGTAAATTGTGGGTTGAGTGATGGTAGCATACATTGAGTGATTTCTCATGTTTGCTCATTTTGTAGGTGCATGGATAAATTGAAGCTGGAGATTGTGAGTGAAAACCACCTATATCAGTGGGCCGAGTGTATTGGGAGGAACACATACATCCATTCCCTAAATTCACTAGCCACATTTAGTGTTTTTGTTATATATATGTATACATTGTTAATCTTTCTATGCAGGTACATGGAGCAGAAGACATTTGAGGGATGTGAGATTATAAATAGTGGGTTGAGTGTTGTGAGCCCACAAAATGAGTGCTGCTGGTATCATATGACTGCTACTGTGTTCACCTTTCTCGGAAATAGAAGATATTTACTTTGTCATCTATTTCTGACAGGAGATACTGATTGGAGGATGCCTTGGAAGTGTTATGATAGATGGTACATCTGCTGTCAGCGCATTAGGAGTGATGGAACCTGTTTACACCTGCTGTGCATGTATTGGGGTTTCTGTTATTCCGAATGGTTTACTAATGTTGTCAATCTCGCTCTCTCGGCTTGGCATGTTATTTCATGGAGGCACCCATTTGGTTTGCATGGCTGCTGGAAGCGCCTGCGAAGTGTTCATATTTGTTGGGTCTTTATTTCGTATATAATGTCTAATCTTACATTTTTCTTTTTGAGATCTTTTATCCCTATCCTTGCAGGGTGTGCAAGGTTAAATGGCTGTGACATTGTTCTGCTGAGATGGATGTTCATGGTCCACATTTCTTTTATGGGGCCATGAACATTTAATCGATTTTACTTTATTTGGTGTTACCATGCTTGTTTAGGTACTGCGGTTTGATTAGAGTTGTCAGGTTTTGTTGGATAGGTTATTTTGTTTTGCGTTCCTTCTGGTCCCCTTTCCTTTAGGGTTGGATCTGCCTTGTTGCTGTTCGTTTTTTTCTTTGGTCTTTGTTTGTATAGCTGTGGGTAGGGCCTGGGGCATGCCCCTTGTATTTTTGTGTGTGTTGTTTGTTTTATTTTATGACTTACTTACCAAAAAAAAAAAGACAATGAGACAGACGAAGAAACTGAACCAAGCCTGGAATAGGTATTGGCAGAAGAAGATATGTTCGAAGCCTTCATGGCTGAACAATCAGTGTCTGTGTTCAAGATAGATCAACAGCAGACTGTTGTTAAGGAGCCTACCAACTCAGAAGTTCCAGAATGTAGTATGAAAGATGCACGCCAAGCATCTAGCCAGGCCAACACAGAAGGGGAGCAGATAAAGCCAGTGGTGCAGTTTGGCTCATTCTTCCCAATACCAATCAATATGGTGTACGTACTACCTCAAGAATTTCAAGCAAAATAAGGAAATCAGGAGGGGCAGGAGGATGAGCCTATAGAGGTTTCCTGCAATGACTCACAAGCCAGCATAGTTCAAGATGAGTCTGAAGTAGCCCGGTCTATGGAGACTAATGAAGAAAGTGAAGAGGAAAGAATAGTTCACCTATCATACCCTTTTGAATATCCCACATCATCAATGACCCTATATGTTAAACCTTTGTACATTAAGGCATACTTCAATGGAATAAAAATGAACAGGATACTAGTGGATAATGGAGTAGCAATAAATCTGCTTCCTTGTTCATCTTTGAAAAAATTGGGCAAAAGGAATCCCAGTTATCCCAACCAACATGACCATTGTTGGCTTTGCTGGGGACAAACAGATGGCCCAAGGCATATTACCCATTAATTTGAGTGTTGGAACAAGGGATTATATGACTGCCTTTTTTTGTCATAGACAGCAATGCCAAGTATAAAGCTTTTCTTGGTACAGATTGGATCCATACCAACAAATGTGTGCCCTCCTCTTTACATCAGAAGGTGATAATAGCTTTGAGTAATAGGGAGACAGAAGAGATAAATGCAAGCCCACAGCCCTTCATTGCTTGTGCAAATTTTGCAGAAGCAAAGTTGTACACCGAAGGGGTGGTTCCACTAAGCATACTAAAGAAGCCTGATGGAACAGCCGAAGTGACGGCTGATAAGGAGTTGGCACACTTGAAACATTTGGTACAAGAGAGTGCTGATGATGAGTATAACTATACTATCAAGGATACCAACAATGCCTGGTTGTAGGCAGGATGATCAAAATGCCAGGCCTTTGGCTTTGGTGAAGTTTTTCATATTGGACATCAAGATTATAGTCCAGAAGGTTCAGAAAGAAGAAAGGGAAGCCATAATGATTGGCTGTTGCAAACATGAGCAACATGAGGCCAAACCATTGGCTCTAAGCAAGTATTGTGCATTGGACATTGAGACTAAAGTCCAAGAGATATAGGAAGAAGAAGCTCTATGGATAGACTTTGTCTATGAAGAACAGAGCAAAGAGGCTGAGCCAGAAAGGTTGTGACAGATCAGGATAAGAGGGTTGTTTCGAAGCCAAAAGAAGCTGAAGGACAGAAAATGGTAAGCACTCAGATGCAAGATCCTTTAGAGGAGATCAATCTAGGCAATGCATCAATACAGCAGCCTACCTATATTAGCACCTAGTTGGATCCTATAGCCAGGAACCAATTATTGGTTTTTCTAAAAGAGTATAAGGATTGTTTTGCTTGGTTTTACAGTGATTTTCCTAGATTTGATAGATCACTAGTGGAGCATAGACTTCCAGTTAAGCCAAATTTTAAACCATACAAGCGGAAACCTAGGCGAATGAGTCCTGAGGTGATTCAAAAAGTGAAGGAGGAGATCGCTAGGCTCCTCAAGGCATGCTTTATCAAAACAACCAGGTATGTTGAGTGGTTGTCCAACATAGTGCCTGTGATTAAGAAGAATAGAAAATTGAGGACATGTATTGATTTTAGAAATCTGAATTTGGCAACTTCGAAAGATGAGTACCCCATACCTGTAATGGATCTGCTGGTAGACAATTCAGCAGGGCACAGGATCTTGTCAATGATGGATGGTCATTCTGGCTATAACCAGATATGCATAGCAGAGGAGGATGTTCACAAGACAGTTTTTAGGTGTTTTGGGAACATTGGCACCTTCGAGTAGGTTAAAATGCCATTTGGTTTGAAGAATGCTGGAGCAACATATCAAAGAGCAATGAACACCATCTTCCACGATCTCATTAAGGATTCTTGGAATGTTACATTGATGATATTGTGGTAAAATCTCAGTCTATGGAAGAACATTTGGTCCACTTGACAGCAGCCTTTGAAAGAATGAGGAAATTCAAGCTAAAACTCTATCCACTCAAATGTACTTTTGGTGTGTCAGCTGGAAACTTCTTAGGGTATATAGTACACAAAAAATGAATACAGATTGATCAAAATAAAGCCAAAGCCATTATTGAGGCCAAACCTCCATCAAGTAAGAAAGACTTGCAAAAATTTCTTGGTCAGGTTAATTTTCTTCGAAGGTTTATTTCTAACACTGCTAGGAAAACTAAAGTTTTTTCTTCTCTATTGAAATTAAAAAATGAAGAAGACTTTAGGTGGACAACAGAGCATCAAGCTGCTTTTGAAGGAATAAAAGTCTCCTTGGCCAAACCTCCAGTGCTAATGCCACCGAGGAATGACAAACCTTTGAAGTTATACATTGCTGCAATTGAAGAATCATTGGGAGTCTTTTTGGATTAGGACAATGAAAAAGGCAAGAAACAAGCAGTATATTACCTTAGTAGGATTTTAAACTCTTGTGAATGTAAATACTCAGCTGTTGAAAAGTTGTGTTTAGCCTTGAACTTTGCAACAATAAAATTAAGATATTATCTTTTGCCTTCTATTGTCTTGGTAATTGCAACCACAGATTTGGTTAAACGCATGTTATCTAGACCTATATTAAGAGGAAGAATAGGCAAATGGATTTTGGCTTTGTCAAAGTTCTATTTGGAATATGTCCCCTAAAAGCCAGTAAAATGGCAGGTATTGGCTAATTTCTTAGCTAATCATCCATGCCAATCAAAATGTCAAGAAACAATAGAACTTGACACAGTGGAATTGGAGCCATGGCAGATGTTGTTCGACGGATCGAAGGGTAATGATCTGGTGGGAATTGGTGTTGTGATTAAATCACCCCAATGAGCAGAAACCACATATGGTTTCAGAATTGATGAAATTACTTGTTCCAATAATCGAGCTAAATACGAAGCCTTGATTATGGGACTTGAGATACTTACTGGTCTACAGGCTTATGCAGTTGATATATTTGGATATTCTCAATTGGTAATTAATCAAGTAAATGGAATCTTTAAATGTTAAAGTGCAAGCATGTTGTCATACTATGTTGCTGTTGTACATTTTTTTTCCCATTTCTATATGGCAAATGTAACTTATATCCCAAGATTCATGAATCATGAGGCTAATAATGTGGCTCAAAAAGCTTTGAATTTTAGAAGAAAGGATAATAATACTCAGACAGATATGGGTCAAGCAGCATATCGGAAGTTGATACCACCTTTAGCAAAACAAGGTTGATTAGTATAAGCCAACTAGAATGACTTAGAAGAGCAGATTAGAGACATCCAATCATTCAATATTTGACTGGTCCATCTTTGAAGGCCAGCAAAAAGCTTAAGTTACAGTCCATGCAATTTATAGTGTACGGGAATGCTCTTTACAAAAGAGGGACAGATGGTCTCTTATTAGAGTGTTTGGGACCAAAAGAAGCATTGACTGCCATAGCTGAGTTGCATGAGGGCATTTGTGGTGCTTACCAACCTAGAGTTAAGATGAGATGGCTGCTTCGAATGCACTCTTATTATTGGCCAACCATCCTTAAAGACTGCATAGAGTATGCAAAAGGTTGCAAGGCATACCAAAAGCATGGTATGACAAAACATGTTCCAATAACTGATCTACATGCACTGGTGAAGCCTTGGCCCTTTAAAGGATAGGCAATAGATATGGTACGAAAAATTTACCCACCTTCTTCGAAACAACACCATTTCATTTTGGTAACTACAAACTACTTTACAAAGTGGGTTGAGGTTAAGCCCTATAAAACTATGGATTAGACAGAAGTAATTGATTTCATCAAGGAATCGATCTACAGGTTTGGTATTCCACAGACCATAAATGTGGATAATGGGACTGTGTTCGATGGAAAGTTAGTAAAAGCTTTCAGAACAGAATTTGAAATTAGTCTTATTAATTTCATCCCCTATTATGCACAAGCAAATGGCCAGGCAGAGTCATTGAACAAATCCTTGAAGAAAGGAATACAAAGGGTTGTTAAGGACAATCCTAGAGACTAGCATAATTTACTATTAGATTTGTTATGAGCTTATAGAACGTCTTAAAGATCAAGCACAGGAATTACCCCATATGCCTTGGTATATGAGCATGATACAGTATTACCTGTTGAGATCAATATAAAGTCTTAAGGGTCAAATGCTAGGATCACCTAAGCACTGATCAAAATCATCTAAGCATGTGTTTGGAATTGGAAAATATAGATGAGGCCAAAATTTTGGGACTAAACAACATCCTTCTACAAAAGAAAAAAGCAGCCAAAAGCTATAATAAAAGGGTCCAACACCTTAGCTTTGATGAAGGGGACTTAGTTTGGAAAACAATACTTCCAGTAGGAATTAAAAGCCACAAGTTTGGCAAATGGTCACATAATTGGGAGGGGTCATACCAAATCTATAGAGTCTTGCTTAGGAGAGCCTACCATTTGAAGAACCTCAATGGATATGTGCACCCAAAAAGAATTAATGGTAGATATTTGAAGCATTATTACCCAACTGTGTAGGAAGCACGAGGAGTATAGGAGCCTCACACAAAATATCAAGAAGAAATAAGAAACATTTGGGTAAATAATAGTGTTTCATTTCATAATAAGTTAAGTACATCTTGCCACAATTTGGCCCAAAATTCATTACAATGCTTCAACTGTTCCTTTACAATAAGTTGTATACTTCTAAGTGTTGGGAACAGCTAAATAGCAATGTTCATCTCATATCTGTGGTTGGATAGCCCCTGATGAGAGGAATGTAGTTTCTGTGCTTTCTGCTCCAAGGCCAGGTTAACTGTTGCTAGCTCATTCTCTAATTTTTCCTTCCTGTGTAGTAGTTGAGCTTGGAGCTGTATGGCAGAGGAGTGCTGTCCCTTCAACATTGAAACTTCAGAGTGGACATGAGAGACAAACTCCTTGTCTTTTAGATATTCTTTCTTTGCAACCTTAGCCACTTGATAAATATTCACATAGAATTCAATGGTTGCTGCTGCCTAAGACAAATGACCTATGAAGGTAACATTTGTCTGCTCAAAGAATTGGCAACATTTGAGGAACCCATTCTTGATTGTTAGCTTTTCTAAGGCTTCAAATGGGATCCTCAAGAAATCATGATCAGCTCCAAGCATATGCCTAAATCCACTTGAGGAAGAGGAAGAGTGGATTCAGCAACAGAAGAGCCTCTAATGATCTCCAAAAAGGAGTCAACTAAATCCAAGGGCTCAACCTCTCTACCAGATGGAAGCACTCATGTAGATATGCCAAATAAGCTTGTCGGTTGAGCTTTGAAAATGTCCATCTCTTCCTCTGACAAGGGGATCCTGGAGGTGCTACTAGTGGAAGATAATGCTGAAGTGATTGTTCCTAGCCACCAACAAGTCCAGGGAAGGAGGACTAGAGCAAGGCATTGAAGAAAGTGTTAGTAGGCTGCCAGTGCCATTCCCAAAGGTACTAACTGCTGGTGTAGAAAGGGAAGTAACAGGCGTGCTCTCAAAAGGTAAAGGGTTGGCTAGGATTCTGAGAGGTGTGGAAGCAGGTAAAGGTGAGGAAATTGTTACCAAGGGTCAATTAAGGAATTCGACAGGATTAGGAGAAGGAGAGGAAAGGATGATTGGTGAGTCAAGTTTGAAAGGAACCAAGGAAAAGGCCATAAAGAGTGTAGAGGCAGAGGTTAGGAATATAATCTGCAGAGGCTCTACACTAACTGGAAAGTTGATATCTGCTTTCCCTTTTCCTTTCAAGGCCTTATTCAATTCTGTAAAGCTCAATAATGATCCCCCAATATTGTGTGGAGGAGAAGAAGAAGGCAACAAAGAAGGTACAAGTAGGCTAGTTGTTGCTGCATGTCAAAAGAAAAGTGGTATAAAAACAAAGCTAAAAGAAGAAATCAAAACCATAGGTGTTGACAAAAGCAAGAAGAGTTACCAGCAGTTGTAGTAATGATAGTTGGGGAGCTGCGAAGGGTGTGATGTTTAGCAGCTTTGCTCTTCCTTGCAGCCTCCTATTGTGTTACCGTGACAACAACAGCCTCTTCCTTTAAAATTTTCTACTGTATCTTTGTAGCTTGACTTTTCGTGCTCCTTCCGGAAGACGATAAGCCCTACAGTTCGAATTCCTGCAGTTCTGAATCTGATCTCACAAGTGCAATGTGAAATAGATAAACACCAAAAAGTCCAAATCCGGCAAATCTTTTGGAAAATCGATTTTGAATCAAATTGTCAAAAATGGACTGCTTTGCCAGATACAGAGTCGCCACCTAAATATTTTTGAAAAATTTAAGAAACCCATGACTCGTGCCAAAGGCTACGTGTCCGTCATGAATTGAGCACCCCCACGGCCTCTACTAATCATGATGTGAATCTTATTTACATTATATGCTCTTGTTCTGATTTATTAAGCTAACTTACTATGTGTTGTGCACACAAGTATAGACTAAGTTGCAAGAATTGGAACACTTGATCTCATGTTTGTTTTTGAAAATTGTTTCGAATATGTACCACTTGAAAAAGTGATCGCATATGTATATTACTCAAATTATTCCAATTCAAGCAATTGTCCTTCATCCACAGGCATTCAGGCAATTTATCACTTCAGCAATTAGCCTCATTGCAAGCATGCTAGACATGGAAACAATCACATGTATGTGATATGCTAAAGTACAAAAATGCTCACCTTGTACTCCAAGGCAAGCCAAAAGAAACAAAAGAGTTAGAAAACATGCATGCCCCTAACCAATACAACATGACTAATGCAACACATGCAATAATGCAATTAATAGGCTCGGTGACTAATTATGTCATGTGAGTCAATTTGATAGCATGCGGTTTAAACACGTATTCAATGAAGTATTTAAATGACAATGCATTGTTAGAAAGATGAACTGAGTCTCGATGCATGTAAAACAAGTGGATGCAAATAATTGAGTATGCTAAAAGAAACATGATGTTCTAAAACTAATCACCATAAGCAAGTAAATAAAACGGAGAAAGACGTGGGGTTGGAAAACATACATATTATTACAATTGTGCCCTCACGCAGGAGGGTCCAAATAAACTAACTAGCTATTACAAAACGAATTAACTAACTATGCTAGCTAGTTATTACAACATCACAACTAATTAACTGTTCTAGCTAATTATTACAAATTGGAACTAACTAATTAATTACACTAGTTAATTAATTACAAAATTCTAATTAGCTAACTAATTAATTACAACATGAATACAACATGAAATAAAATAACTAAATTAACTAATTAGCCCCAGGAAGCGAGGGATGCTCATGCATGCCCGAATTTTCACCTGAAAAGCACACTATTATGCTACCAAAATGCTTCTGCTGCAAAGTAGAACATCTTTCGCCTCAGCCACTGTTATGTTCTGTTCCAAAAACACTACTGTTCAATTTTACAAAAGTGGCCGGCAGGCCAGAAGTGGTGGCAAGCTGGCCACAAATGGTAGCCTGCCGTCCAGAAATAGTGGCCTACTGGCCACTGACGCTTGGTTCCCCCTGCTGCAACAAAAAGCATACAAAGCACAAATAGGGTATTCTCAAGGTACGTTTGTACTGTGGCAAGCTTAATTCACAAGTCATCAATCGATGCAATTTCATTGCATGATGACCTATGAACCAAGGTGTACAACTTTAATAAATGCGACAAGAAAGACTCTCAAACCTCCTCCCTATCATAAATTGATCAAGAGAAGTGGTTGACCTTGGAAGACTTGAACCATTTCATCACTAGCAAGTACGAAATTTCTCAAGTTTCCATGTGTTCAATTAACGTCCGATTGAACACCAAGTTGATTATTGTCTTGCCTCATTTTAATCCTCATTTTATTACTCTATTTTAATTACCAACCATTCCTTAGCCAATTGAGTCCAAAAATGAGCTTTAAGTACTTTAACGGAAAGGAGCACCAAACCAAGTGTTTGTTTTAGGCATGAGAGAAGTATCATGCCGTTGGTAATGAACCCACAAAGGGATTAAACCATTAAGCACAAGACCTCAA
Source organism: Camellia lanceoleosa (assembly GCA_025200525.1). Taxonomy (NCBI): domain Eukaryota; kingdom Viridiplantae; phylum Streptophyta; class Magnoliopsida; order Ericales; family Theaceae; genus Camellia; species Camellia lanceoleosa. The sequence continues at coordinate 100,734,154 of CM045760.1, forward strand.
TCTCAAGCTTAAGCAAACAAGTAGCTTGAAACAACTTTCAAAGCAAAGAAAAAGCCAAAAAAGGAGGGAGGTTGCAGAGGTGATTAAAGGTGATCACAAGTATGGAAAGCAAGAAATAAATACTATCCACTTAAATAGGTTGGTAGCTAAGGCCTAAACCACCAAACCAATGAGGACAATTACACTACAAGCATGCAATACAAGGCTCAAATGCAATTAACAACCAAAAATAGTCCTAAAACAGTTCTAAAATAGTCCTAAAACATACTAGAATTAAGACAAAAAAAAAGCTAGAACAATAAGCTAAAACATAGAGCATATTAAGCTAGTGAGCAAACACAAGGAGGGGAGGCTACCCCCTTCATTTTTAGGATTTCAAAACAACAATTTTAGCCTCTGAAAAATACTGAAATTTAGTGGTAAAAAGCTCAAAAAAAGTTGATAACAAGATGGGAAACATAAGGGTAAAAGCCTATGAAACAAGATTTAAAGAAAGGTGATACACCCATTTACCTTTAATGGCTTTAAACCACAAGTTTCAACCCAAAAATACAGTCCAAAAATAGTCAGAAAAGATGAGGACAAAGTAGTGTAGAGAAGACCAAGGTTATACCTCTTAAAGAGGAATAACACTTTGTTTCACAAACAACAAGTCTTTTACTCTCAAAGGTTGAAATTTGGGCTCAAGAATCTCAGCAAGAAGAGCTCCAATATTGGTTTAAGAAGTGTAGAGAAAGAGTGTATAGGTTGCAAGATAGAGATAGAGAGATAATTTCAAGTTTTGGTCCCTTTGGAATTTTTTGTAACCTAAAAACATGAAGAAAGGTCAAGTATATATAGAAAAACATGAGTCTCAGTCGAAAATATCTATGTACAAATAGCTGGAGTTTTAGGGAGACAGCTGGAAACAAATATCTAGGCTTTACACAAGTGGCCGACAGGCCAATAGTAGTGGTCAGCCGTCCACAAATAGTGGCCTACCGGCCACAAAAATCTGCTTCCAGGTCTGACTTCAAATGGGCATATCTCCTTCATCCGGACTCGATTTTAGGTGATTGTTTAGTCTAAATTGAAGCCCCAGAAGTCTAATTTCCAATGATGGCAGCCACACATCTAAATTCTAAGTGTGTAAATAGATATTCTTATTTTAGTGAAGGTTGCTCATTTCTATCTTAACCGGATTGATGCCTAACTTCAAACGACCATATCTCCCTCATCCGAACTCGGCTTTAGGAGATTCTTGAGTTTAAATTGAAGTCCCGGAAGTCCAATTTTCAATGGTGGTGACTTCACAACTAAAGTCAAAGTGTGCAAAGAGATAGGCCTAATTTAGTGTAGGCTGCTCAGTTCTCTCTTAGCGGTTTCATGCTCAACCATTTCCCCAACTATTTTTCTTCTCTCACCTCCAATTTTCTTCAACTCCAAACCTATAAATAAGATGTTTTCAAATAGTTTTCAAAGAGTTCACCTCTCTTCCATTTATTTCCACTTTGTTCTTACTCGGTTTACCGACAAGTGTAATATTTTAAACGAAATGCGAGTCTCGGAACATCATAGAAACATTTGGAAAAATATTTTGAAAAAGAGGATTTTAAGGTCTAAAATAGTTTTGGTCAAAATGGGGTGTAAGGTTGGGATTTAAAAGCTCTTCTTGCTGAAGAAATCGAACGTTTGTACAACATAACTTTCATCATCGAGTGATCAACCTAAGGCGCCCAAGTCTTAAGGGCGGTCAAAAATAGGGTGTCTACACTCTTCTTCTCAGATCTTTGAAATACAAGGACCTCCTTGGCCTGCTCCTTTTTTACCACTTTAGCCGCTACTTCATGAACATAGGTAAGAAGTTGGGTAATAGGGGAAGTTTGCATCTTCCTTCTCTTCAAAGGGGCTTCTTCTTCTTCTTCTTCTTCTTCTTCTTCTTCTTCTTCTTCTGTTTTTAAAAGGACCTTAGGGGCCTCCTCCACAAGCTCAAGCTTAATGTGGGCCTTTCTTTTTTGTTGCTTGCCCTTCAGTGTGGCTAAGTTTGTGCTCTTTGAAGTGAAGCCTCTTGCAAAGCTCTTACACCAGCAAAAGAAACTGTAAGTGAAAGATTAATATAAACAAAGGAAAGGAAAGACAGGAGAAAGGGCATAACAAGTACCTTTTTTTACAGCAACCCTGGTAATTCTGGGTGAGGAGGTTACAGTAGGGAGTAGAGGCAATGGTAATGTCAGCCTCCTTGGTTTTGGCTTGCCTACCCTGGGATGGCAGATCCAAATTCTGTAGTAAATTCGAGGTAAAGGTAGCGAGCTACACCTCCATATTGATAGACCACCAGGTCTGTAACCTGGTCATGGCCCTGCTGTAGCCAATAAAATATACAAATTCGAAGCTAGAAAGATCTCTTCTGAACTTGACTATTGCTTCGTCCAGCATGGATTTTGGTACCTTCAAATTTCTGGTGTCAAGATCAGAGTTGGCATAGCTGCAGAGTGGAACAATAATCCCTTTGCTAAGCCCAAATTACCTTGCGAACTGGAAGGGGCAGTAGGCTATAGAGATACACTTGTAAGCTCTGAGATTCAAAGTGCCAAGAAAAAGCTCCCCTGGCAGCAGAATTGTAACAACCCTCACTTTGACTTAGTCATGCTTGCATACATTTATGTATGATCTTGTCTTGTTATGTTGCTTTTACAAGTTTCGCCTTGTCTTGTTTTGTTTAAGTGTGGCTTGCATGACTTTTTGTTCCTTGCTTGGTGTGTAGCCGAGGTCATCTTGAGCCTAATGCACCTCTGAACCTTTGTACTTAGAACCATTTTGGAACCACTTGGTTGACCTCCATCTTCACCCCGGCATGTTAGCCGAGATGTCGCTATCTAGGCCGAGGTGTTCAGCACCAAGGCCGAGGAGTGTATCATCTAGGCCGAGATGTTTTGCACTTAGTAATTTTTATTCCTGGGCAGGTATGGCCTAGACCGAGGTGTGGCACATCCAGGCCAAGGTGTGGCACAGCTTAGTCAAGTGTCATCCTCCCTAGCCAATGTCTTTGTTACCCTGTTGCCGAAGATTTGACTTTAGCCGATATCATTACTTGCCGATGTGTCTTGCCTTAGCTTGTTGCATACGTTTTGTCATAGACTTGTCTCATCAATCAGTCACCTTTTTGAGTTGAACCAACCTGGTAGCGCCACGTGTTCGAGCTGAAGGTTAAGTCAGCCGGCAGATCTAAAACATATCATTTTGTTGTAAGTCTTTGTTCTTGAGGAGAGAGAAGCTCTAGAAGAGGGAGAAGGAGTTTTAGAGTGAGAGAATAGATTTTCGTGATTGATCTCTAGAGTTTGAACCGTTAGATCCGAGCTTTGAGGTTAGAATCTTAATCTACTCTGGTTATTCTTATTGATTATCAAGCTGCATTGCAGGATCGAATCTGTTTTGCATGCCATGCATTGATTTGAAGTTGGTTTTGGAAGAGAAAATAATGTTCATGTGTTCTTGAAGAAAAGTCTTGTTTTGATCCAGAAGTTTATAACAAGAACCATGTTTTTGTGTTTGTTTTCACATGATTTCCTTGTGTGGGTACCCAGGTCCATGTTTTTGAACTCTTAGCATGAAATCTCAGATTTTGTATAAACAAGTTGTGATTTAAGCATGCATGTTCTTGATGATCTAGTTCTTCGCATTCTTCAAAGGGAAACCCAGGTTTTCCCGACTTCGCTTTTGAATGTGGCCATCGGGACCACACCTTGGCAAGGAGGTGTGGGACTTCGACAAAGACCTGGTTGGTACCCAGTGTGTTTTCCCGAGATGAAAAATAGTGTTTTAACTCCCAGCATGTTTTGCTTTGTTAGTGACTTAGATTTGGTGAGAATGCCGAGATCATTTGCATGCATGTAAAGCTCGTTTTGAGAATGTATTTGCCATGTGATTGTAGGTCTTTGATCTTTGCTTTGAGCCTACACCCGAGAAGATCTATGTGAGTGGTATTTTTAATAAAGTTATGTTATACTGTTTTGATAAATCTGGCTTTGCTTTGTTTTGATGAAAGTATTTGTTAAGCATGAATGATTAGCCCTGTTTTGATGTACCAAGTATAAGCTTTGTTTTGATGTCATCTTTGGAAAGTCCCTTGTGCTGGAGGACTTTAAACTTTCGCAGCACTAAGTATAAAAGTCCCTTGTACTGGAGGACTCTAAACTTGTGCAGTACCCTTGTGTTAAAAGGATACGGTCCTTTCTTGGAAAGACTATCGTGTTAAAAAGGGCTACGGGCCTAAGTAACACAAGTCCCTCGTGCTGGAGGACTCTAAACTTTCGCAGCACCAACGTGTTAAAAGGGGCTACGGGCCTAAGTAACACAAGTCCCTCGTGCTGGAGGACTCTAAACTTTCGCAGCACCTTTGACTAATCGATTACGGATCGTGCAGTCCTTTGTTTTGCCACTGACGGTTTACCGCGTGGGTTTGTTGTTCGGAAAGCTATCGATTTGTGTTGTGCTGATGCCAGTAAGCATCCCTTGAGACTTGTAAGACTTGTTAGATGAATACGGTTCATCCCTTGATTTGTAAAGTTCTGATGTGTTTTGCTTTAAAAGGATCTCGTCTAATATTCGTATAGTTTTGTCATGTTTCGTCTTGAACAGACTTCGGCTAATATTCATGCAAAACCTTTATTACTTGTACCATTCACTGAGTATCCAAGCTCACCCTCTCTATATATATATATGTAGGTGATGAGCAGGACGGCGGCGACGCCTAGATGTGTTTTGAAAGCTTGTTTTGGATTCTTGTTATGTCGGCTTGACTTGTTTTTATGTCGGCGAATTTGTATTCACGTCGGCAAATCTTGAAGATTATGCTTCTTTGGCTTGTATTCATTGTATTTGTGCATGTCGGCTCGAGAAGCCTTTTGATCAAGATGTAATGCGTATTTTGTTTATCAGCGACCGATTGTAAGACCATATCATGTATGTCATTTCATTCGATCTATGCACAGCTTTTATGGACCACTTGTACTTAAGTTATTGCTTCCGCATTTGTAAGCCCCTATGTATACTCTGTTTGTGTGTGAATCAAGGAAAGAGGCCTTTGGTAATCTCGGATTACTGGCCATCATGGCACCATCCTACTTGGGGCTGGTTGGGGTCGTGACAAAAATGGAGGCCCTCATTTCCTTGTGAATAGGCCTAGTGCAAGTAGAGTCAACCAGAAAATCCCTCAACCATGCTAGCCCTACAGCGGCATCAAAAGGGTTGAAAAAGGAAGGCCGAGCAGCCAATGGCAGATGATGAAAGAAAGAGAAATAGTAAACAAAGCTAGATGGATATCAAGAAACTCTGGCATATTTCTCTCCATAAGTAGTAGGATCTTGTACCAAAAATCTTAAGCTACAGGAATTGAGGTCAATGAAGTATGCAAAGAGCCAGAGTTTGAGGATCTAAATTGGACCCCCTTTATTAGGCTCTAGAGGTCTCTCACAAAATTGGGAACAGACCCTAGATACATGGCCCAGAACATAAGGAGCCAGGGCTATTCTCTTCTCTAAAGCTAGAGCCTTAGTAAGGGGGACGAATTCAGGCATTATTTTCTAAGAGGAAGTACAGAAAAAGAATTTACAAAGCCAATAAAAGATGAAAGAAAAAAACTCATGGTCGGTCACATGACCTTCCTTTCTATTCTCAGAGGTTACAAAATTACTATAGAAAGAATTACAAGAAGGAATAGAGAATGAGACCTTAAGGTCTGGATAGTAAGGGCCAAAAGTGCCACCAGAAGATGAAAGCCCTAAAAGGTGGCACATATCAAGAATGGTGGGGGCCATCATACCGCACCGAAATTAGAAGAAGTTAAAAGCAGGATTCCAGAAGCAAAGGGCAGCGAGGATAAGAAAAGGGGCCTCAGGAATTACAAACCTCGAGAGTCGAAGGGCATCAAGAATGCAAAGGTCCTCCAAATCTTGTTCCTAAGCTCCAATTACTCTGTAATACCACACTTCCCACTCAGTCTTCAATGTTGGCCCGCAGCGATAAGGTCAGTTAACCCTCCAACTCCCCCAGTTATGGCTTCCTTTATAGATAAGGTAGTGTTCCTCCAGACGTGGGTATTGGGAAGGAAGTGTAGCAGGGGCCTCCTTAAAAATGGGGCCAAGAACGTATTCCCCTAGAACGTGGTGACAATGGACGAAGATTCGACCATCAATCGCACTCAGACCCTCTGGTGTTTGATATCTGGCTATCTCATCAGTAATACATCTCTTCAAAACCACTGAGGGATTTAAATGCTCAACAACTGGTACTTTCACAAAAAAAGAAGCCATCAGTAAGAGATTGAGAGGAGGGTGAGGAGAATGAGTTTGAGAAGGGTAAGGAGTTGAAATTAGCAACAATGGGAGTGAGAATAAAGATTGGACAAACAAATAGGTAAGAGAACGAGAAATCGGGGCTTTAAACCTTCCTGTCCAAAATTACCCATTTAACCTAACGGGTCAAATAGGCCCAAGTTATTTGATTGTTTACTCTTGACTGATGTGGGATTAAGACCTTTTAAAAATAAATAAATAAATAAAAAGATCCCAAAAACACATTTTTTTTTAACCTTCTATGAAGAAGTGTTCCTTCAAAGCAGCACCTTGTTACCTTGTAAAGGAAGAAGATATACTTCGAAGTGTTTAACTTGGCTTTGAAGTGTTTAGCTAGGCTTCGAAATGAGTAGTTGGCTTCGAAGCCAGTTTTTTGTTAAAAAGCTCAAGACTATACCTTAACTCGAGTAAAGTTAGAGCATGTTTAACAATTCGAAGGTCTTAAAAGTATGACCCTAGGTGTTTTTCCAAAGAAGATTTCTTTCAAAGGAATATTTTATTATCTTTTGAGAAAAGGAAATGTACTTTTAAGTGCTTTGTTTGGCTTTGAAATAAGACGGTACTGTAAGGCCAATACTTGCTGGAATAGTGCGAGTGTTTTTCAAATTAAAAGACTTGCAAATTGCAAAAATGAAACCCATGCCTTTAAATTTCAAAAAGACGAAAGTACATTCTTGGACTTTCTACTGAGCAGAGCCCTTCAAAGAAGTATATTATCACTTCTTGAAGGAGACTATGTAGGCTTCAAAATAGATGGGTTGCTTCAAAGCTAATATTTGTTAATTATATGAACAAGTTGAATGACAAAAGTCATGTATATTGACAAATACAAACCATGTAGCACAGAAACCCAATTTTATTAATGCAAATATCTTGGGAAAGCCTATTTGCCTACATTCTTAATTTCATAAAAGTAAGGAATGGACAAGGTTACAAGGTCATGAAATTTTGCCCAGCAAAATTCAATAAATACATGTTCCTTCTCTAACCTTTCCTCTACCCTATCTAAATTTGGCTTATCTAATTGATGATCCCTTATTTGGTAGAAAATTTGTTGGGCCCTCATTTCAAATTTCGTTTGCTTCAAGGCTTTCTCCATTTCATCCACCTCATCCATCCCATACATACCCTCCATATTAACGTCTTCTCCATACTCTGAATCAGGCTTCTTGAAATTTTCATATTCTTCAAGAAGATTTTCTACTTCATATTGAGTTTGGGTGCAAACAGCGGAGATCTCGTCCAATGATTCGCTGGTGGCCAAGGCATTCTTGTGCCAATTGAACAACAAAGGGAGCTGGTCCAAAAAAGTGTGAAGTTCTATTTGGGCCACTGGATTGAGGTTGTGACTTCAAGAGATAATGTCACAAACCCATAGAAAATTCTTGTGAGAAGTGTCATCTTGAAGGGCTTCGAAAGGTAAATGAGAAAAGGTAGCAAGCAAGGTCTGAGCTTAATACTGCTGATAAGCAGTTGGAAGAACTGGAGCCTAATAAGGAGCGAAATACTGGCTTTCGAAGAGGATATGTTTTAATTCCTCAATCCAATTAGGATTAGGAGCAAGGAGAGAAGCAATTGGGTCCCCTCCAAAAGAAGGTGGAAGTTGAGGCTCATTTACACACTCTAGCCAGTCAGAAGAGCAAAGTTTTGCTTTCTTAGCTAAGAGTGAAAGGCTCATTCCCAAAGCTTTGATGGGGTGAGAAGTCTTTCACACTTTTTGGTCGGTAAGGTAGAAGTATACCATGTCGAAAGCAAGTTGTCTTCGAGACAACGAAGACGGTCAAATGGGACATAGGGATATACCACAGAGCTGTGCGAAAAGGGAAGAATCGCAGTGGGGTCATCGAATTCAACAAATTTGTGATGAATTCGCTCCCTTGTTTGAGCTTGGGTTGGTGTTGGCTAAACATTCCAACCAGTATTTCTAGTGGAAGAGGAGGTAGTTTCATCCGATGCAAAAGTTCTTTCGAGATTGATCATCATTGCCCAAAACCTCTTGGTATGCTTGATCAATAAAAGAGGGGGTTTGATTAGCCATCAGAGATATATCAGTCTTTTCGTTGGCACAAATAGTGGAGGTAGGGTTCAAACACAAGAGAGAATTTAATAAAGTTCAGTGTTTTGAACATTGCTTGGAGATGGTTACACTTCCAGGATAAATAAATTCCATGCACATCCTAGAACGCGGGCAAAACACATTGATCCGCTAATATTACCAAGTATTGGCTATATTAGTGCGGGGGATAATGTCGGCTATATATTTTGTACAGACCTGTCGCAACCTGACACGTGGATCATAAGGGGCAATTTGGAGAATAAGTATCGAACTCCAATCATCAACAGACACATAGCAACTTATAGCAATGGCAATGGAACCGCGACGCATGGGAACAGTCAGGATACCCAGGGTGAAGTGGCCAAACAATTGCTTACAGTTTAAATTCAAATTCAAGAGGGAAGCATAAGCATAAGAGTGGAATAATGGAAGCAAACTGTTCAAAGCCACACTCAGTGATCATGGATATCATTTCGACAGTTATCACTTCCTTCGATGGTTATCAGCCGCTTCAGCGGTTATGTTATAGCGATCCCGGTTGTCCCTTTACTGTTCAGTTGTATTCCGGACTTGGTTCTGTGGAGTTGGTAGTTGTATCTATCGTGGTGTCATCCTTTAATTCCATATGTTTGAGTTTTAGGATGTGTTGGGCTTGGTTGTTATAGGTTGGATGAGCCTTGGTTTCATTTTCTTGTTGCCCAGTTTTTAAGCGGTCCGCTCGAGCGGGTCTTACTACGCTCGAGCGGGGTTTGCACCCTTCTAGCATTTCGTGTCCCTACAAAACATCTGCAGGTGTGTTTTCTACGCTCGAGCGGATTTCCTAAGCTCGAGCGGGTAGTGCTCGAGCGGGCCTTTTGGTGCTCAAGCGGGTAGTTCTTTTTCTATAAACTTCTGGGAGATGAAAATCTACGCTCGAGCGGACTGGTTTTTGGCGCTCGATCGGGTGTATTTTATCTTTGTGTCTTGGCGCTCGAGCGGGCCTTCTTGCGCTCGAGCGGATCCAGTTTTTTTGTTCTTGATGCTCGACGTCCTGTTCTTCGCTCGAGCGGACCTATCGTATATCAAATGGCAGCTGGGCATTTTTGAATCACTTTTTACACTCACTCTCTCTCTCTCTCTCTCTTACTTTCTAAAAATATCTTTTGAGAGCTCCTCTCTTTAGAAAATACATTCTCTCTAGGGATTGATCTAGTTAGAGTGTTCTCCTTTCCTTCGGCCTTTACAAAAAGTGTGTTGATCGTCGAGGGCTTCGTTTTGATCCGAAAAGTTTGGAGTTTAGAGCACTTTGGTTTTGGTCTCTTCTCCATTTGAGCTCTAACTTCGAGGTAGGGATATCCTACTCCATCTTATAAGCTTTGTCTTTAAATTTTGGTGTTTCAATATGTTGGGAGTTGTTGGGTAATTTCGAGAAAGTTTGGGGTCATTGTGTAATTTTCAAAAGAGGGGTTTTCAAAGTTTAAAACCTTTATGTATGTAATACATTGGAAAATGGACTTAGTGTTGGATTATTGATGAAAAATGAAACCTAGGGTTGGTGTTGTAATTATGGGAAAAAGCCCTAATTTTTGATAAATTAATTTATATAATTAATTTTGGGAAATGAGAAATTGAATAGAAAATATTCAAATTGGAAATGTATGGGATTAAAAGGTGTAGTTGGATTAATTTATCGCTCACCTAGACATAATGTTGATATTTTATCCATTTTGTGCATTTATTTCCTGTTTAGAAATAACTGCTTTGTGCTATCAGTAGAGGATAGTCTTGATTGTTGTAGACAATGCATGATGATTAGGCAAACTAAAACTAATCCATTGAATATGTCATCGAATATGACGGTTGAAAAATACATTAACTTTATATATTGATTGATTATGTATATGACCTGTGTTTATATACATTATGTTGTGTGGGAGAAGATAGGGGATGTACTCCACGGTTTAGGGAAAAATAGGGGATGGACCTCTAAACCGGAGATTGTTTTACATTAATACCGCACTACAATGTGTATCAGTTGTGAAGTATGGAAGTGTTTTGTTATATTGATACAGCACTACAATGTGTATCATTTGTGAAGTATGGAAGTGGTTTAATATGTTATTGATACAGCACCAAAATGTGTATCCTTTGGTTTAATGTGTTATTGATACAGCACCAAAATGTGTATCCTTCACGAATTTCGAAAGTATTTTTTAGATGAGTTATAATCTCGTCAAATCATTTGGCCAGGTTCTGAGCCTTGTTTTCAAACTCAAAGTTGAATAAGAAATGGAAAGTGAAACGTAACATGGACATGATTGTCATGAAACTGTAATACGGTATAAGTTGGAATATAAGTGTGGACCATCTATTGAATGCTATTATTTTAGTCATTGTTTATAGTTGGTTTAATGTATTTCTACTGGACTGTGGCTCACCCTATATGGGACATCATTTTCAGAAACAGGTGCTATGCCACCTCCAAGGACGTAGCTTGGGAGGCTTGAGGCTGTTGGATTACTTTTTTTGTTGTTTTGATGTATTACATGTATATCAAGACAAGGGCTTTCTGTGTATAGAGTTAGCACTCTCTTTTTGTAACCAAGTGTTGACTTGGAAAGTTGTAAGCCCATAGGGCATTTACTTTTGTTGTCAACATGTAATACGTTTTGTAATGATTACTCTGATGGAACATATTTATGTTTTACTCTCTTATGTCTAAGCATGCTATTGTTAGTTGATTTGTGGGTTATTTTGAGGGCGTTACAGGTTATCTTACGAACCTATAAATAGAGGAGAGTGTTGATAATGCAGGGATGTAGAAACCAGATCCAGAAACCAATTTATTTACTTTATATTTTCCAGTCTTTATATTCTTGTACTGCACTTCAAATTCCTAGGAGTAGTTCTAAGGTCGTTCGTTGATGTAATCCCCTTCGAAGCTATGGAAGTGCAAAGGTACTATTGTAAACTCTGGTTCACTTAATAAAGTTTGATTTCTGCCACTGTAATTCCCATTTCTTTTACTTTGATTAAGTCTTCTTAATTTTTTCCTAAAAACTAAAGCCATCAGTAAAGTCCTCTTCATTAAGGCTAAGAGAACTTCGTCTGACTAATTGGTTGGCATTTACTAATCTTTGTAAGGACTTATTGATTCTTGCTGGAACGCATGAATTACATTTCTGACATTCGAAAGTCAAAAAAGCCAACAAAATAAAAAAATAATAAAAAACAAACAAACAAACAAACTATCAAGCTAGTGAATCTCTCAAGATGTACACACACTCACACACAGAGACCTTGAAAAAATTGTAGCTATAAGGCTTGAGGAAGTCTATAAGGCCGTGAATTCATTCTAAGATCTAGATCTGTCTCACAATCTAAGGAGGTTGCCGCCGACGGTGGATTTCTACTACATTGCCGCCTCTACACCTCGAAGATCGGATCTATCACTCTTGCATTGTCAATTTCTTTGTGTGAATGAAGTCGGTGTCGAAGTCCTTCCCTTTTATTCTCTCAGCTAGATTTGAGCAAAGAAAAGGAAAACGAAGACTCAAAGGAGAAGAAGATTTGAGATCAGCAGCGACAGAGATAGTGGTGTCAGCGACGACGGAGGTAAAGAGGAGAGAGAAGAGAGAGAGAGAGAGAGAGAGAGAGAGAGAGATGAGGAGAGCCAGTATGAATGAAGTTGGTGCCAGCTAGATCTAAGTGAAGAAGAGGAAGACGAAGCCTCAAAGGGGAAGAAGAGTCAAGATCAACGGCGACGGAGGTGGTGGTGTTAACAGCGATGGAGGTGAAGATGAGAGAGAGAGAGAGAGAGAGACGATTGGTTGTTTAAGGTTTAGTTTGGAAATTAATTTATATATGGGTATTTTGATCATTTCATATAAACATATTCTTATGAACAAAGTATTTAGAGTGTGAATTTTTTACCAAACAAAATTTTAATTTGGATTTATAAATTGAATGCCCTTTTAAATTTATTATATATATATATATAGAAAAGATTAAAAGTTTGATATATGTTTCAATTAAGTTGAGCGCCTAAAAAACCAAAAACAAAAAATTGCAACTATCATGTTGATGCCCATTTAATCATGTGGGACCTATATGCAAATAGAAGAAAAGGAAAAAAAATTACAAACACATAGAGGTGCAAGTGTGTCTATAGTAAGGTTTAAATAAAAGGTTGTGAGGATACAACTGTCAGTTACACCCCTCATGTTTTGGTAATTTTTTTTTCCTTCTTTCACATGCATGTTTAATCATCAAAAAAATAAATAATTTTGTCAAAATAAATTTTTTGAGTTCTCAATTCGTATTTTCTTATTCTTAGTAAAATTTTTAAATATTTTGGTCAATATTTTGTATTATTTTGGATGCATCTAACTAGATATACTTAAAAAATAAAATATTTATAAACAAATCTATAAAAATAAAAATCAATAAAAATAAAAAAGGATAAATTATCAATAGATCATAATAATTGGACTTAATTCCCATCAAATCTTATTAAAAATAAGTCCTAATAAAATCATCACTAAACATAATTTTTTGTAACGATTTTTGTGCATGTCGCTAAAAATTGATGATTAATGACTTTTTTATCATGATTTTTATAAATTGTCACTAAAACTTATAATTAATGATATTTTTTTGTAACAATTTTTTTAAATTGTCCATAAAACTTATAATTAGTAGCTTTTTTGTTACAAAATTTTCAAATTATCGTTAAAAATTTACAATTATTGACGTTTTTTAATAGTGTTTGATAAAAAAACGTCATTAATTATCATAAGATCTATTGAATAATAAATCCACGTATTATAACCTACACGTATATCCCCAAAAAAATTAATAAATACCAATAAAACAAAAATGCACTAAATTTTTTAGTAGTTAGTGAATTTTAAAAAATAATCATAAATTTCATAATTTTTAATAAAAATTTTCATCAAAAGATTTCATCATATTCCTTTTTCTCTCGGGGAGATATTACACACCAAAAAAAAAAAAAAAAATTAAGATTTGACTCTTGTAATAAAACAAATGTTAAATTTTTTTATTTTTTCAATTTAAACTCTAATTTTTTAATATTTTCAATAAACTATTTACCTATTTTTATCAAGGAAAATCGATAAAATAAAAAAAATAAAAAAAAAAGAAAATTATTCTAAAGTCCCTCTCCCATTTTTATTAATGAAAGAGATTCACAATATTATTTTTTTATGTCTAATGTCCCTAAACCCACACCCACATATCAGATCAGAGAAATTTGACTCTCTTTCCAATCTTCATTCTATCCAAACCAAACCCTCTCTCTCTGTGCACATTCATCTCTCTCTCTGCTCCTTTCTCCTCTTTCAGTCTTCATCTCTGACGCCGTCGGCTTCACCATCGCTTCTATCTCTACCACGCCGTCGCCAGAATGCCACGATCTAAGTCGGACCACCGCAATCTAAGCCGCGAACCACCATGATCTGAGTCGGACAAGGATGCCTTCGTAATAAGCACGAGCCTCCTGTTCCAGCTCTTTAATGGAGTCCAGATATAGGCTAATGTCGTACTGGGTACGCTTGTTGGAAATAAAAGAACTATCATTTCACATATGGAATTTGAATATCCTGATTCGGACATCCATGAAGACCTGTACCCGCTAGTCAAATATTCCTGTGGTGAAGTTTGTACAACAGAACAGTCTTGGAACCCTTTCTTGGAACCGATGCTCGGGGTTCCTTCTCAACCTAAAGGGACAGAGGACATGGAAGATGTCGTAAAGGATAGGAATCATATTTCACAAAGTGGTGTTGCAAATGTTGGAGAAAGTAATAGCAATCCAATTGGTGGTATAAATGTCATTACTACAAAAGAATAAAATCCATCCAGAAATTAAGATGAAAATACTCCACCTGAACAAACAAGTTCCTGTCGAGTTTGGTTGATAAATGGTGATAATGGGGTTAAAGAAGATAGTCCTCATGATGTTGATCATATTGCATGTAAAAGTGATACCTTACATAACACCCGTCAACTTGGAAACGTTCAGAGTAATACTATTGTGGCTAATGAAACATCTGAGCTCAACAAACAAGGTACTTCAAACGAGCAGTTAACTAATTCAAATACATCACTGGTTGTAGCTTTTTAGCAGGCACTGAGGGACTGTAGATTCACATCTTCGACCAGGCAAATGTGTTTTTTGGCGAGATTATCTTTCACTTTTGTGCATAACGATCTCTGCTTCATGTATTGGATTGAATTTCTCTGGGTTGGTCCAGAGAAATTCTCTAATTTGAACTGAATTTTCTCTAAGTGAGTCCAGAGAAATTCTCTGAGTTGTTTTGAATTTTCTCTAGTTTGAACTGAATTTTCTCTGGGTTGATCCAGAAAAATTCTCTAGTTTGAATTGAATTTTCTCTGAGTTGATCCAGAGAAATTCTCTAGTTTGGATTGAAATTTATCTGAATTGAACTTTTCTCTAGTTGTTCAATTTTTCTAAATTGAAATGTTCAATTTTCTCTGAATTGAAATTTTCTCTACGTGTTCAATTTTCTCTGGATTGAAATTTTCTCTGATTGTTCAATTTTCTCTGGATTGAAATTTTCTCTGATTGTTCAATTTTCTCTTGATTGAAATTTTCTCTGGGTGTTCAATTTTCTCTAGATTAATATTAAAGAACTTTAGACATTATGAAAATATTAAATGTCCTTTATATTATAAAATTTTAATATCAAGAACCTTAAAAAAAATCCCCCCAAAAATATATATTTTAACCATTAAACTCAACAAAAAAAATATATTATAGATACTATGTACAACATTGATTTTTATAGCTAAAATACCTTTTTGCCATCGATTTTACTAAACGGACATAGTTTAAATTAAAAACAAATTAAAGGTTAAGTTTAAATTAACACAATTAAAGATTCAATGTTCATTTTGTTACAAACGCCAAACTCTAGGATTTTTATGTAATTTCCCCTTTCTCTTCCTCTATTTTTTATTTTCCTTTATCCTTTTCCTTAATAGAGCCGGTATATTTAACTACCAATTCCATGCTAGCAGACAGCAAAACATTATTGCTATTTTTAGTTTGTGCTTTTCATCACAGATAAAAGATCAATAACGCTTGCTGATCCCAAAAAAAAAAAAAAAAAAAAAAAAATCAATTATGCTTCTCTACTATATTAAAAAAAATCAATGAGATACTGAAAGAATCCTTACCTATCTGCAATTCTGAAACTGCATTCATATGATCCTCAATGCAGAGAGATTGATTATCCATGCTAATTGCCACGAGAGATTGAATCATCCTTTAGAATAGCTACATAATTCACGGGTATCACAGTACCAACCTTACCACTGTCTCTCCGTTCCTTTCCACCTGAGATTTCCATGGCAGCCTGAAGGAGTCCCCACACGACGGTGAGTGGAAGTGTTAGCAATAGTGCTCTGAACAAGAAGAGCCTTTTTAATTGTGGGCCTTGAACCATATAGTGCCTCTTGTTCCGTTGCAAACTGTTCTTGCAGCCGTTTCTGCTCCTGTGAAGTTCAACCCAAAGAAGATACATACATAAATAACTAATTAATGTTATTAACAAAGCTTTAGGTGCCTCTGCAGAGTTAAAAACGAATGAAAGAATGGCCAGCAAACACGCGGGAACACATGCATATTCACGGTCAACTTCATATACCAACTTTGAAGAACTGTCAAATGGTCAATAAGAATGGAACCATTAGCAAATCAAAACCTAACAGATGATCTTTAGCCACAGTACCTGAGAACCTAAGATGGGCTCTAAGAAGAGGAAAATGAAAATCGATAAATAGTTTATCTATAAGCATACCCCAGATCTACGTTTCTCCTCTTCTTTCTCCTGTCGTAGCACAATATACTCTTCCAACATATGCAATAATGGAGCTTGAAATCAACAAGCAGTCGAAGATTTGAAGCTGTCTTAAACTAAATTCAATATTAGATCAAACAAGTACTAAGTTGCACGTTCACCTTTTCATATAGAAATGGTATTCCTTTCTCTATCTCCCAGGCTTTTATTTTTGCAGTTAAATTCTCAACAAGAGCTACACAAAAATGGTTAATAAATGATTATTGAATTATTTAAAGAAACAAAAAAATCTTCAATACAGTAAAGAAACATGGCAGAAAGGCATATGCCAAGTCAGCCCATCAAACTCAGCTCTAACAAATACACGAATCATAAGTGAATTAAACCAAATAGAGAACACAACAGTAAATACGATTGTTTCAATTGATATACTGTTGGTGATAATTACAAATAAAACACCAGAAAATACAAAAAATAAAAGTTACAATAACTAATATAAGGGCTGAAGTGCGGGAAATTCGCTCTCTTTAAGGAGATTCAAGCCCTCTGCGGTTAGGCAAAGCCTCACACCGGTGCAACAGAACAAACCTTGGCTTGTCCCCCCAGGATACATCAGCCCGACTTAGTCGTATGGTTCACCAATACTGCACAATTGGTTGAACCCAAAGCTTTATCACACACACCCTTTTTTATTTGCCTGATAATCTCACTCAAGACATAACAACACAACCAAAACTTCTTTTCTCGTATATTAAGATATGACATAAGCTCAATATATATATATATATATAGAAATGAAAACTTCTTAGGCAAGGTTCTTGGTGGATAAGAATTGATGGACTTGACCAAGACTTGGTGTGGATAAGTATTAGTGGACTTGACCAAGACTTGGAAGCTTATCTTGGAAGACTAAGGTGGATAAGATTGCAGAGACTTGGAGAAGACTTGAAAACTTGGAGGGAAAGAAAAGAAAAGCCACACCATATAACACATTATAATATTAAAATACTTGCTAACATATAGTAAGCTTGATGTATTGTGTTGTATGAGTCTATCTGATAGGGAATCAAGAAGAGAGAGAGAGAGAGAGAGAGAGAGAGGAACCCTAAGGTTCTAAAGAGGATATCTCTAATCAATCAATATCATATATCAAAGTTAGTTACAATTGATCTCTAATTCACTAGATGCACGCTACCCACTAACCATCCATCATATGTTAGGCACATGTCCTATATCACTGTCTTTATCTCCTTGTTTGGCAAGTTACACACAACTCTTATAATCATACACACAACACAGGGCTTTCAGTGTACAAAAGCATTTTGTTGTCAATGCTGAACTTCCATATATCAAAAAAAATTCCAGAATATATATTAGTCTGTATATTAGTAAAATTATAGAAATGCATATAGAGATTAGTATCCAACTAGAAAGTGAAAGATTGGGTCTAAGATCCTAAGCTTATAGAAGGAAGATGGAAAAGTTACCTTTGGCATAACTCCTTGGATGTTATGTAAGGCGCTCAGGAGAAAGAGAAGAATGAGTCCCAAAAATAATAACTTGAGAGAAACAATGGTAAAGACAGTTCAATAGTTCATCTTCTCATTAATTAACCTATGTTCCTTTCTCAAAATTATACAAACTTGCTCAATGGAGGTCAGAAAAATTAAGTCTTGTAAATTGCGCAGATGGTTCACCTCATTTCCCCCTAGCAGGCACCAACACTAAATCAGAATTACATCCATGTAAAATTGTACCATGTAGAAGTAGCATAAAGATTTAAATCCCCATGATTTGATTTCAATTCTCAAAAGCCACAACTCAATTCCTTTTCCAACTGTGAAGTTGAATATTTATAGGGAAAGCTTTACCTTGTTTCAACTTCTGGAGATAATATGCTAGATGTGTCTACTCTCATATGAATAAGTACAAATGGTGTTGCGGACAAAAGCACTGCTACATGCTTAAGAGACTATCATTCCCACTGATAGCTTCAGCCTGGGTTGGACAATAAGACCGTAGTAACAGAAAGAGATTCTGAAAGAGAAGAAAAATGCATTTTCCAGTGTCCTAAATTCAATTATGAGAGAGCAAAGGGCAAGTACACCAACCCCACCCTGCAGTGCCTTAGGGAGGATTTATAAATCGATACAGAAACAAGATCGTTAGCACCAGCACTTGAAATATATATATATATATATATATCATTTGACCTTCATCATTGCAAGGGATTTTAGACCAAATTCACTTCTCAGCTGATTATCCTCCATTTTCAATTTAGCTAAAGATTCAAATGCTTCACTTCTTTGAAGTTTCTTTTTTTTTTTTTCCTTCCTGCTCAACCAAACAGCACAACCACCAAAACTAAACAAAACTATAAACAATGATCCAAATGTACCACTCTTTGATCCCCATAAGTTTATTGGGAGTGCAAATGTGCCATTCAAAATAAAAGATCTTGCATTGACCATGGCTCACAAGAAACTTAATATTAATGAAATGATTCAGAAAAGAAAACCAAATTGCTATTTATATCTGCAATAGTGTGTCATGTGTAAAAGGGACAAGGAGAGTAATGATCACTTATTTTTTCATTGTCCTGTGGCATCGACACTAGGGTGGAGAGTGCTAGATTTTGCGAAGGTATATGGGGTGGTACCTTCTTGTGTATAGTTTTGCTTTGAATTTATGGGCATTGGTTCTAATATGAAGGCACAGGTTCTTTGGAGATGCGTAATTTGTGTGGTGCTTTGAATGATATTTGTTGGAGAGGAACTTAAGAATCTTTGAGGAAAAATCAAATATATGATAGCTTATGGGATAAAATTTGCTATTTGGCTTCCTTTTGGGCTTCGATATCTCCTAGTTTCCAAGGAATTCCTTTATTTTTTTATTACTAGAGATTGGATAGCCATATGTGATGTATAATTTATTGGTTTCACTCTTGTCCTTTTGGTGGACTTCTTATCCTCCATTCTCATTTTGTAACTCTCTTCTCTTTTTCAATAATGAAATATTCTCTTTGTTGATTATCACAAAAAAAAAATAAAAAAATAAAAAGAAGAAATAAAAGTCTACTTGCCCCTTACTCGAGTCCATATTTTTATTATTGAGTCCATATTTTTATTAAAGATTCGTTGGCAAATTCATTCCAAATATCGAGTCCATATTTTTATTATTGTCTTAATCGAGTCTCAAGCATGTTCCATATTAAAGATTCATGATAGAACACTTCAGCTACAAACTTTAATTCGACAAACAAACTCTACTCCTTTGTGAAGGTAAAATTCATGCATAACATTGACATCATTTAGAGAGTTTTATAGAGGTTATTCTATCCAGGCTTGTTCATAATGAGTTCATGACCTTAGATTATTTAGTTTTCAACCATAGGAAAAATTAACTAAAGGGCTTGATACAAATGAATGATGGTTACATTCTTACATGGTATTTTGGTGACCAAAATCCTTGCCTCCTCAGCGCGTTTCAAATTTTTATGTGCTCCTCTGCCAGCAATATACCTATTTTCATCCTACAAAAATGAGACACAAGTAATTATTCAACAGTAGAAAGACATCCAACAAAACAATCTTCTAAAAACAAAATCCAAAATGCACTAATTAACAGAATTGATAAAGAAAATGTCATTGAACTTCCATCAAACAAAGCGTTAACCAAGATGTAAAACTCAAGTATTTTAATCAGTTGGGTCAAATAAGATATCAAAATAAATCAAGTATTAAAATGATGTTTCTTTTAACATATTAGCTCATCAGAACACAAGCATTCTAAATTTTCTGATTTATTGGCTAAAATGTAAATCAACTATCAGTATGCAGATATTTTAAACCAAGTTTTTTTTTAACATATCAACTCATTAAAATACTTACGCTTGGTAACATCATGGTTGACTATTAGAGTGAACTATATCGAATTGTATCCATGGTCTACTATATTCAAAGAACATTAACAAAATAATACCATCTGTAGAAAACAAGATACAACCACTGAATGCCTTTTAAGTACTATAAATTTCAATGATGAGGAAAAGGCTTTAGGTTTAACAAAGAAGTTACATCAATTCCAAATCACAAGTATAGATGCAAAATGTAATGCAATTTCAAATGGTCCTACAGAAGATGTTGCCTCATATTTTACATAGAGCATAGTATACATAATAGTGTAACAACATACATGGCAATTAATGTGTTTCAAATCCTTCAATTATCTTAATGCAAATAGAATTTATTACAAAGGAAAATTTTACTTTACCCCCTTGTGGTTTGGCCCATGTGCAATTTATCCCCTATCATTTGGAAATAAGCACATAACCCACTTGTGGTTTGTGGACTAAGTGCACCATCCCATTAACAGTTTAAGAAAAAAGACTAAAATAACCTCGTACATCCTCATTGCGAATCACAGACATCTTCATCATTTTTTTGGGAGAGGCAAAATTCACTTTAACCCCTTGTGTTTTACTCTGTGTGATTTACCCCCGTGACATTTGGAAATGAGCACATTAACCCCTTATATATTGGCACATGTTTCACAGTTGCTGTTAACTTGGACAGAATGTTTGATGGTGTACTTTAGTCCACATACTATAAGAGGGTTACATGCTTATTGCCAAAACAATAGGAGAATAAACCACACATGTGCCAAACCACAAGGGGGTGAAGTGAGATTTTCCCTTAATATAAAATAGAAATGTAAAAGGGATTACTACTTCACTACATTTGTTGTGGAATAGGAAGAAGTGAAAGGACTGCATCATGATATGTTTTAGGAAAATAAAGCGTCTTAATTCTACAACATAAGTGTGAGTGGCTCTGTATCTTGGCCCATGCCAATCTAAAAAAGGACCTGCTGATGTTTAAACCAAAATATGACACCAAATATATTGCCTGAAAATGGACTGGTTGATATCAGATAAGTTTCAAGGAACATACCAATAGACAAAATAAAAATAAGAAAGCTTTAATCATATTTTGAGTAAGTACAATAGTTTTTGGCGAAGTTCATAATCAATGAAAAACAAGTACCCGTCCACTCTCGGATTGAATGCTTATAACATGATGATACATGAAAACATTTTCATCTCTAGGCATGTCTAATAGTGTAAAACTTAGGTTAAGATTAGTTTTTAGGGGATAACATTTCCCTACTCTGGGGGGCTTTGTTGAGGTGTGTCAGGTCTTGGACGTAAGTTTGATAGCCAATAAGGTGGTGGAGGAATATCAAAGTTTGAAGGAAGGTATCACAGACATGCTCTATATTTATCAGCTCAGATCAATGATGTCCACATTACTTGCTCAGTTAAACTCCAATGAGAACTCTGATCGCAGCTAGAATTCCTAGGCGAAGTATACCATCTGCTATTCAGATTCCAAGATTCAACAATAGCATCAAGTTCACCCTCGGACATATTAAGCTTAATCTTAAGGTTAGTACAATTTGATCTTCAACTCTATTTCACATCATGGATATGGATGTCAGCTACCACATCATGGCATCATAAGCACTGCATTGTTCCCTCCACATTCCATTTGAGTGTTAGGAACTTAGGGGCCACCTAATGGAAAAATCATCAAAATTACTGCTAAGCTGGACAGAAGTTCCTTTCGCATAAATGAATTCTATAATGTATTTGCTCCTGGTGGAAAAGATGACACTGCTAAGCCAGTTCGTACACCACTGTGATGTAGGACGAGTAGAGAGTACTTTCCTAGAAGTAGTGAGCCGGGATAAATATACTGGTAGCAGCAACCACAGGTTTATAGAGCTGGATTTAGTGGGATTTTGTGGCCACAAAAAGTATTAAAATTATAGGAGTTTAAGAGTTGGTAAAAGGTAGAATTTTGGGAATGAAAACACAAGTGTTTAGAGGCTGTTGGGTGACTGTTCTAAGCACTATGAACAGTGTCTTGAATACTTTTTGCAGGTTAGCTGCAATCCCGACTTGTAGCCATACACTAGCAGTGTGCAGGCCCCACTTTATTGGAGCTACAAAAATTATTTTGACTTATTTTGCCCACTCTCATGCATTAAATCAATTTTAAATTGCACTTTTATTGAAAAATACTTAATTTCAAATGTTTATAAAAAAATTGGCAATTAAAAATTAGTTAAATGCATGAATGGTCACCTAACTTAATTTTGAAAATAATATTTTTGTTAAAGTTGAAAACATTTTTAAAACTCAGGTTTATTTTTTAATATTAATTCAGAGTCTGTTGAAGTTTTAAGAGCATCATTGTATTAGAAATGTCACTGTTTCATCATTGGAAAACACCCGGGGATGCCAAAGTCCTAGGACTGGTCAAAATGGGTTGTCTACAGTAGTTATTGTCACAACTGAAACCTACAAAAAAAAAGGGGTAAAATCCATCTTTCCACTCATAGCGACATCTTTTCTGCCGTTTTCACTGTCCATCTACACCTTTAAAGCACTCTGGACATCTGACTTCACAGATTTACTCTTTTTTTATATAAAGAGAGCTCCCCTCCTCCATTAAGGCATGTTAGTGGAAAAAAAACAAAAGTTAACACAAAAACTAGATGCTAAAACCAGCTATATTTACTCCTAAGCATACCTAAAGGCTTTAGTTCCTTCTCTGTATTTACTTCCCACCCTAGCTAGCTTCCAAGCCTCTCTTTTAAGCCCAAATGTAGCTCTAACATTCAATTTTCTTCTTTGCAACCACACTACCACTCTCCACCAATAACTCCAATTGTATAACAGCCCCCAGCTCGACTAATTTACATTAGTTTTTCCTTCAATCAACGATTTTTAGTAAAAACCAGTGTATTATTACTCATGCGGGATTTAAGAGTTCGAAAGGTTCATATACACTGTTGGTCTCGTTTCCTAACAGCTTAACTTTTGTGACAAATGGTGATCTAATATGGAATCAAAGCTCAGGTTAGTTGAGGTCTTGGGTTCAAGTCTCTCTATTTGCATTTGGTTCCCATTTGCATTTTTTTCTTCTTTCATTTGCATTCTTTCCTCTCTGTATGGATATTTGCATCTCTACATGTAAGACATGGTTGCACGTGAGCTAAACTTTTAGGACAAGTAGTGATCTAAAACTGAGCTCTCTCTCTCTCTCTCTGTTCCCTACAGTTTGGTCCAGCAAAGTGGATTTCACGGCTTATTTCAGTTCATTCAAACCTATTATAGCAGAAAACAACCCACTCATCAAGCCCAAAGACACAACGAGCATGCCCTTGGGTCAGCACAATGTCTTGAGATTACAATTCAATGAACCTAGATTTCCAAAGGACCCACATGCAAAGTTGTACAAGCCGATGACCCAAGCCCAAAAACCGTACTCACAAAAAATGTTCATGAAAAATGGAGTTTATTGTTCTCTTATCAGTTTAAAGCAAGACAAATAAAAATAAAAATAAAAAAAGTGAAAGGAAAACAACACTAATTCATAATTGCAAGAACACCACAACCACAACAATCTGGAAGAAAGTTACGTATAATAATTACATTTCCCTTGCATTTTCCTTCTGCAATACTAAAATATGGAAACTAAAGGGTAAAACGAACAAAAAGAATGGAGAATGGCAAACAAAACCTACATGCACCAAAGTTCATAATAGAAGTTTAACACCAAGATAACTTATTATACCACCAAAACAAAACAAAAAGAAACCAATCCACTATGAATCAAGCAACAAGTCATTTGGAAACAATTAAGCAACATGCCATTCATCTTGCCAACATAAAACCATTATTTTAGGAATAACACTAAACAAACTTTAACGGTGAAAATATACATGTGTAACCATTTGACAACCTGAAATGAAGACTAAGGCCTCATTTGGCTACTTTCAGTTTTATCCAAAGGGTCGCTATAAGTTGTCACATCACTCTCTTTACTTTTCTATACATCATTTCGTAAAAAGTCAAAAACCACTAAAATAGCCAATTCCCAAACGAGCCCTAAATGAGCCAAAATTTTGCAAAAAGAAATCTATCACCCATACATTAAACAGCAAACAAGACCATCAAGCACAAAACAATTCATAAAATTTATAGATAAAATTACCCTTTCATATTCATCAAGCCAGTTCTCCTCCTCAGATGCATGTTTCCATTTCTCCACCTTGTCTAAAATATCCTTCCTGCTAAGAGCTTGCTCTTTAGCTTTCGCAATTTGATCATCCATGCTCAAAAGAAGATCAGACAGATCAACGTCACCTGTACAGACATATAAAGACATAAAAACTACTTAATTCTTTGTGCCTTCCAAAAGTCAAAAAGAGAGAGGTGGTAAACTACATCTTTGGGTGTTCTATGGACTATTTAGAGAGAATGTAATATGAAATTTTTTTAGGCTACTAAGAGCATGTTTGGTATTGTTTTTGTTTTCATTTTCATTTCATGTTTCATGTTCTATAAAACAGAAAAAAAAAAACAAGAACTGATATGGAAAACTTCGTTAGGAAAACATTTTTTAATTGTTTGGTAAATTTTTTAAAATTGTTTTTGTACAAAAATGAAAATGATATGAACAGTGTTACTGAATCATGAAATGAATTGTGTATCGTTATAGCACTTCTATATATTGTGTATCATATCGTGTGTTGTAATTTGTAAGATACATAATTATATATGAATATAGATAAAAAAGAAATATGTATCTTTCTATAATATACAAATATATTGCAAGGATAAAGTACCAAACATGGAAAAATTATCTTTAAAATTACAAATTGATCAATAAGTGTCAGTTATAGTGATTGACGAAAAAAGCTGTTAATGGGACCAAAGTTGAAAAAGGTAAATTATTTAATTGTACAATACACGCTGAATCACGATACGATATGAAATCGTATGCTACGGAAACATACCTCACAATTCAAGAAACCAACAATACAAGTCTATGATTCATATCTTTTTTCATATAATAAGATACGTATCAAAAAATGGGTATTTTTTAACATGTTTTGTTTCTGTTTGCAAATACACGAAAAACATAAACGGGAAACTTTCTTTGTGTAGTTTGAAAAAGTCTCCTCTTCTTACTCTATTATTTAGGTTGAGAGAGAAGTTTCTTCTTGCTGTTTCTTCTTATATCTAATGATTTTGGCCTTTTTGTTCAGGGTTCTCCCCTTTAAGGCACACTTTGCTAATATACTCTTATTAAAAGTCATGAAAATATATATATTTTAAGAAAAAATCTTTGCACCAGTTTAGCCATTAAAGACTGCATATGCTAAGTATCATCTCCACACAGTTCTTATTTAGGGAAAAATATAAAATGAAAGATCAAAATTTTATTTTTAATCACCAAGTAGTTACAGCAAGTGCAAGAAAGTAGACCTAAGAAATGTAAAGAGAAGAGGATAGCACACAAATGTCAATGCACACAGTAGGGCAAGGGAAAGTTGGAGAGACAATCAATGTTAAATGGACTCTTTTGAATTAAGTACCCACATTGGACACCCAAACAATCGGATAAGGGTATAAGATATATATCCACCGCGTCAAGGTGAACTTATGCTAAGCGAGTAGGTCGAGTAAATTGACTTTTACAGCATAATTGACTTGAAACTCCCTTGTTAGGTTACTCACATCACATCACATATTTGCCTCAAATATTAGTTAAGTGCCCATGCCTTGGGCTCAAGAATTAGACAAATTTGATAGTTTGGTTTTGATCTATGAAACATGGATATAGGATATAGATACAAATACGGGATACAGAATCAATACAAGTATAAGTACGACCAGAATACCAAATATAGATACGAGAAAACCTAAACAATAGGATGAGTATGACTAGGATAAGTTCATTATAAAAATATATATAATTTAAAGTATTGTATTATACATAAGCTCAAAAAATAGTGGGAAACTAAGAAGCATAGACACAAACATGCAAACACAACGACACAACAATTTTCAAAACATGCAGGACACAACATGAGGGTTACATGCAAAATGTATAGTTTTTTTATATTTATTATATGTTATATATAGATATAAATACTTCGTTCAAAGATAATAAACAGATACATTGTAACTTAATTCCTAAAGTTTAACAAAGGTGGGATTAATAAGTAAAAATCTACATCCTTTTCAATTATCATTGGATCCTAAATTATTTTATTGCAATGTGTTTCATGTGTGCTTAAGCAATGGACATGTGTGTTGAAGTGTGTTCGAGTCTAAATGTTTTAAAAAAATAATAGGACATGTTTGGAGGTGTATCAAACAAGGGTTGCGAAGTGTCTGACGACCAATACAGACATGCCACCTGCTTGTATAAGTGTTCATGCTTCTTGGGTGAGAAAAAACCATTATTTCGGAATTAGGTATTAGTTTAAGAGCCTGCAGCCAATTTACTTTTTAAATTTCAGTAGGTCCAATAAAAATATCTTTCAATATCAAATCTAAATTATTTATATTGTCAATCTGTTATTCCTTTCCACACTTAAAAGTGTTATATGCAGAAGTATTGTGCACATGTTTTACTCACTTAATTGTTGAAATTCAATTTTATGACCATTATTTTTTTTTATTTATCCTTGCCATAAAATAGGGATACAAATATGGGACACATCACATGTATGACACAGTAATATATGTCAATTCAATAAATTAAAAGTAATGTACCGCTTTAATCTCACTATTTTCTTCTTCTCTAAGAAATAAGAAAAACACTAAAAAACTATTCTTGCATTCTAAAAGCCACGGACACTTCTAAGAAGGTGGTGTATTCGTGTCGTATTTGTGTCAGACAGACACCGACACTAGTTGGACACTTCCCGACACGTGTCCCACATTCGTCAAAACGTATCTTATTTTTTAAAAAGTTTTTAGATCCGGACACTTGGAGGACACACATGTCCATTACTTAAACACATGCATCCTACACACATGAACTAATTATATGTTTGAACTAAATAACTTAGGATACAATAATAAACGAAAAAACAATGTAGATTAATAAAATAAGTGTAATATAACATTTTTTATTATCTTTGAATGATATATTCAAATATATGATATATAATAAATATATAAAATTATATATTTCATGCGTGTCCCCCACATGTTGTGTCCTGTATGTTTTTAAAATGGGCATGTCGATGTGTTCGTGTCATATCCATGTCGTGTCAACGTCCGTGTCTATGCTTCTTAGCTTGTGTTTATCCTAACAACAATAGTAACGTTACGTAAAATTATTACAATTTCAATTTCATAAAAGTTCAAATATGTGAGATATATAGTATTTAAAAATATATGTGATACTTCTCAAAATTAAAGAAATTTTCTTCAAATTATGGAAATATTGATATGCATCCACAAGTCTCCAAGCAGTATTGTAGCCAAGACGGAGATAGAACCCTTCTAATAAGTTCTTTGAGAAGAATGCAATTAGAGATAATAATTTAATGACAAAGTTTTGAAACACATAATAATCTTAATAATTTTATGAGAAAATTTTGAAACAGATAATAATCTGTCTTATTTCTATTCATTTATTCCCTCTTATGTTACAACAAATTGTATGTGTGCCTTGGGTGATCCGCCTGGGTATGTTTAAGTATCAAAAGAATTGCAAGTGACAAGCATTGAAAATATCAGATCTAAACCTTAAAAAAAGAAAAAAGGAAAAGAATCTGTGTCGAGAAAACAACATGCAAATTAAATTCTTCATAAACTTGATAAAAGAAAGAAGGTGAATTGAACCAGAATTCATGAGGCTGATGAGAATCTGTCGTGCTGTGTCGCTGTCTACATCCATATGAACTCCTCTGTAGATTTCTTCAAGCTTGTTTTGCCTCTTGAATACCAGTTCCTTCATCTTGCTGGCTTTTAGAACATTCAAATGTTCAATTTCAACTTCAGTCTAGAAATAAGAGAATATATTAATGGTAAGCAACAGAAAAAGTATAACTTATTAACAACACATTTCAAAATATAAGTGAAATAAAATAGAAATTATCACCTGCTCAATGACATCCAAACTAAGGGATCCTGGCTTTGACACCTCATCAACAGATGAAGTAATTAAGCAAGTGACATGGTCGAACCTCTTTTGTTCCTCAACAGATGTGTCCATGAGACTCCAAAGCTCTATAAGAGCTCTCCCAAAATCTTGAAGCTACAATTCAAGAAAGAAGTCACATAAAGGATAGCCAAAAGGAAGAAGGATGAAAAACTAAGAGATTTGAGATTACTGATTGAATGGAATAACATGATATTAGTCAACAGTTTATGAACCTAGATTTGAATCATCAACTCATCTAAAAGCTTAAGCCGTGAGAGAGGGGTAACTTTATTATTTAGAACTAATAATGAGATGTAAGGATGATTAAGTTTACTAAACCAAGACCAATGCCACAACAGTCAGTTTAACAAAATTAAGCGTGAAAGGATTAGCATTATAAGATTCTAACATGATTTTCTAAGCTAAAAAGGTAGACATAAGCCAGATCATAAATGAATGCCTGAATGCAGACAAACAGCCAAGCATTGATAGTGAAATTCCCATGAATGGAGAAACAAGATAGCAAATTTGCATAATCAGTGCATAAGAGAAATATGAAGCACGGTATGAAGTAATAACATGTTTCCAATATTTAATTAGGCCCATGTTGACTAGATATCTTCCCTCTAAGAAAACTCAAGTGAATGTGAAGTTGCCAAGCAAATATATATATTTGGAAGGGAGGAGAGAGAAAAAGAGCAAGGGAATAGATTCATCAAGAGGTAACCTTTCCTAGCCTTTGTTGTTTCTCTTGCTTCAGTGAATGGACCAGACCTGTTAACCTTGCAAGGATCTCATTGCTAATGCTCTTTGATTGACCATTTGCAGGACCAGCAAA
Source organism: Camellia lanceoleosa (assembly GCA_025200525.1). NCBI lineage: Eukaryota > Viridiplantae > Streptophyta > Magnoliopsida > Ericales > Theaceae > Camellia > Camellia lanceoleosa. Next base: position 100,763,223 of record CM045760.1, read on the forward strand.
GCTCGGATGAACTTCAGTAATCATATTGTTGAAATCAAGTGACATAACAACCGAAAGTGCATGAATTGTATTGATATGACAATCAATTTTTTGCAAACGAAGAATCTGTATATATAGCAAAACAAAGGGGTAAACATAACTGACATGAAATTCTGTTACTGTCTTATCATAATTATAATTCCAAACCACATTTATCAAAGGAACCTTTTCATACTGAAGCTCCTGAAGTTGTGATTTCAGTTCCCCCAACTTCTTCACAGTCAACTCCTGCTCATTTACTTGTGGCTCAGCAGAATTAATAAACTGGCCATTCCCTGCTATTTCAGCACAAATCTGACCAATCTGCAACTGTGTTTCAGAAAATTCCTTGATTCTTTTTTCTTTCATCAACCTTAAATCCTCCAAAACAGGTTTTATAGAAGACATTTGTTCTTTCAGAGTACCCTTCACATTCTCATACTACAGAAGAAAGAAATAAACATATGAGACACATAATAAATCAATAATATTAACATAATCATCATCATCAGCAACAACAACAAAGTAAAATTATGCAGACCCATGGGGCGGAAGTTCGTTGACCAAGGGCAGAGATGAGGTTACTGATTTCTGCTTCAGCCTCAGCCAATGACAGGTGCAAATCAACTTTGTACTTTCTGGTTTTTTCTACCTTCCTTCGATAAATGTCAAGGCATTCCTGCTCTAATTCCTGCTCTAACTGCAGAAGCATCCTGTCCCTTTCACAATCAGTCTCCCCAATTTCATCCCATATTTCCTATTTTGCAACAAGGTTAGTATTATATAAGTATATGTGCAACCAAAAAAAAAAAAACTCAGGCAAGGTGAGCTTCAGTAGCAAGACTGATTAGGCAGGTGGGCGAAAGGGCAATAGAGTTTGTTGAGTAAATTTTTTACCCAAATATATAACAAATGCTAGGAGAAATCAAAAGCTCAACATATTCTCCTCAGGGCACTATTGTACTGAGAGATCCATAGGAATTACAGCAGCATTATCATTTTAGAAGAAGAGAGAACATTGAAATTTTCTTATAAACTACTAGGTAGCGTGCTAAGAAGCAGAGACACAAACACAAGTCCGGACATGGGACGGAGCAAATTTCAAAAAATTAGAATACAGAGCAGGAATATGCTCTAAGACTTGTATCTTCCTTTCCTTGAGAGTTTTACTAGACTGCAAAAAATATTTTTTTTTATTTGCAATGTATATATGAACATAAATTTAGGACGAGTGTATATGTGGTTATAGTTTTGGTTTTTTTTTTCTTTTTCCCTCTTTGTTTCCATATATACTTTGACCACAAATTAGCTTTCTAAAATTATTTTAAAAAATCTATGAAGTTGCCTTGAGGGGTGTCTAAACACAGGATACGTTTGTCCATGAGGTGTCCCTAATGTGTCGTACAAAAAAATAATAATAATTATTAAAAAAATTGGCATGCCATTGCCACGGGAGGAGTCAAACAAGTGGACATGTGTGTTTGTACCTTATTGGTGTGTCCGACACATGTCAGATATGTACACGGCACCCATCTTGAAGTGTTTGTGCTTCTTAGGTAGCATGTGAAATTTCTCTCTAGAAAGTCTACAAAGTAAGCCCTCAAAATCTTTAAGTTAATTAAATGTTCTTCTACTCGAAATTGTTAATCTTGCTGCGCTTCTGTCTAAATTATGATTTAAATGGGTAAAATCATATTTCTTTTAAAAGCCATTTTCATTTTCTCCCTTTTCCCCTCATCTCTCGAAAAGGTTCTCATTCATGCTTTCTTTATGCACACTCTTTAGTTTCAGTTATGCAAATCTATTTCTTTAGTCTGCCTTTCACTCAACAATTTACTTATTTTTTGTCACATGATGTGGAAAATCATCCTTAGATCAGGAAATTTTATTTTTCAATGACTTTGAATGTTCGCTAGTACCAACACTTTTCCTTGATTTTCAAGGCAAGGAATAAATATGTTTTCATGCGTGGCAAAGAAAAAATGTCCCAAAACAAACCAATTTTAACAGTTGATATTAGTCAAAAAAGTTCAACTAAAATCAACTCACATGTATGATTTAAAATCAGTACCCATCAGGGTAGGTCATAACGTAAATACAGTCAGTTATAACACAAACAATGATTGCTTCTTCACTTGAATACCGAAAAACAGGGGAAACAAATATGAATGAACAAAACTAAAAGAAGCATGAGCCAGATTAACTAGTCACAGTTGTGCTGTGATAATGTGAAAAGAGAATACAGATCAACTAGTCTTCTAATTAATTGAAACTCCGAGATTATGTCATTTCCTTTTCACAAAAGCAAGACTTAAACAATATATCCCTTTTTCTCCGCCAAAAAAACAAATGAATAGACTCAATGGATGTGCATAATGTGAAGCGAAGTTCCATATCGCTTTTTGAAGTTGAGTTCTACTCATGAACGTGTAATACATGTAAACACATCACATCCACATATACATACAAAATTTAAATTGAGATTTAATATAACAAAATGAAATTCAATGATCATTTGGAGGCAGTTATCATCCCAGTGTCACGGCCTTGGAATTTCTGAACCAACCCTCAGTCTTTCCAAGCCAACCGTGCGGCCTTAGATGCTTACAGCACGCCTTGCTTGCACCTAAGTAAGCCTTTTGTGGAAGGGAGCTAGGAGATTGTACACACACAAGGGAGTCTTAGAGAACTAAGAGAGAACTCTTGGAGAATGCTTAGCTTTGTATTACTTGATTGCTTGTGATTACACTTGGGTACTTGGGTCTTGGTTTGGCCAAATGAGGGCCTCCCCTTTATATAGCCTACATGGAGTATTCTAGAACCACAAAGATGGAGAGTGTTCTAGAGACATCTCCCATTCTCTAGCCTAAGGATTATTCTAGACCTATTCTAGAAGTACAAGTATGAGAAGGATTCTAGATCCTTCCCTTATCTTCCCAAAGGACCTATTCTAGAGTTATATACAACCTTCTAGAATATACAAGTATTATATACAATGTCTACAATGCTCTATAATGTTCTAGAGTCTTCTAGGCAAGTCTCTTGTAGCCTTTCTTTCTGTAGCCATTCTAGAGAGTTCCAGAACCCTATAGCATCCTTTATGGTCTTCATGCTTCCTCAAGTCTTCCAGGAGCTTTGAAGCCATCTTAAGAGTCTCCTTTTCTTGAGACTTCCCTTTTGTAGGTTATTTTGCCTTGGTGATTCGGCGGGGCGTCACACCAGGCATATGATCACAAAATTGAAGATCAAAATGATGAGGAGCAGTGACAGTAGAGTAATCAAAAAACAAAACCAAGATTGAAAATGTACATGAACATATAAATGTAGAGAGAGAGAGAGAGAGAGAGAGAGAGAGAGAGAGAGAGAGAGAGAGAGAGGAGGGGAAGTGCCTGCAATTCCTAGAGGAGAGAGCCACATGTTGATGTTGTTGTTGTTGTTGCGGAGTGAGAAGGCGACGTAGAAGCAACACAAACAGTAGTCGACATGGCGATCCCTGTTTGATAGAGCAGAACGAACACACACACACCAAACAAAAAAACTAGAAGCCCTAGTTATCAACAGTAGTCGACACGTTGACGTTGTTGTTGTTGATGTTTTTTTTTTCTTTTCTTTTTTTTTGTCTTTTATTTTACTGTTTTTGTTTTTGTTTTTTTCTTGGAGTTTTCTTAGGTGTGCAACCCACAAAAGGTGTAAGTGGGTTGCACACCATGTGCCACTCACACAAAAGGTGTAAGTGTAAGGTGTAAGTGTAAGTGGAAGGTATAAATGAAATGTATAAGTTGCACACCATGTGCCACTTACACAAAAAGTGTAAGTGCAAGGTAAAAAAGGTGTAAGTGTAAGGTGTAAGTGAACACAAAAAGGTGTAAGGTGTAAGTTGCACACTATAGCATTACCCTTTTTTCTTTTGTGTTTTTTTTGCTAGGCAGCTCATTAGAGAGCTCTGCAGCTCCGGAGGAAGGGTCCCTCGACTTTTTTTTTGGTTCTATTTGGTAAAACTGTGGGAAAGTGTTTATAGCTTATGTTTAAATAGTTTATAGCTTATAACTTTCAACTTAAACTGATTTCCAGTTTATTCTTAAAGCATCTCCTGCCCCACTCAAAGAATAAGTTGATTTCTGACTTCCACAAAGCTATAAGCTATAAGCTAAACCAAACATATCAAAATAACTTAAATTAAGCTGAAAGTTGAAATAAGTTGAAAAAAAGTTCTGCCAAACAGACACTTTACAGTATTTGATTTGATATTTGATTTTTGGGGATTTGGAGTCGCCATCGATTTTGGGAGACAATCATTAGAGACAGACAGACTCGCTTTTTGAAAAAGTGGCTACGAATGCGGCTCCGTTCTGGCGCCATAACACACTTTCCATAATTTCATTTTTATTTTTTTTTCATATTTAAGTAAATTACAAATCTACCTTCGATATTTGTTTAAAATACAAATTATTTTTTGTAATTTAAAAAATTACAAATATATATTTGTAATAAAATTTTTAACTATTTACATATACAATAATAATTATCTGAATTATTAATTAAAATAAAATTTTAATATTATTAAAAATTGTTAATTAACTTGATGATTTATTAATAAAATGACCTATTTGTTATGAAATTTGAAATCTTGAGGGAATAATGTAGTTTCTAAAACTACAAGGATAATTTATAATTTAAGTAAATATCGGAGTTTTTAATTTACCCTTATATTTATTATGGTAAATTACACTCACCTCCTAAAATTTCAAAAAAAAAAAAAAAAAAAAAAAATCTAATATTTAATCAAATAAATTCTAAATTGTAAATTTTGTTAATTTTAATTTTAATTTTTTTATTTATTTTTAATATAAATTATTTTTCTATTTTCTTTAATTAAAATTAATGAAAAATATTTTAGTAATTAAATTTAATGTAAATAAATATTTTAGACATTTTATGTATATTTACATTGAGTTTAATAACTAAAATAATTATTTTTTGTTGGTTTTAGTTAATTAAAATAGTCAAATGATTTAAATTAAAAATAATCAAAAAATTAGAATTTAAATTGATTAAAAAATTCAATACTATAAAAATTAAGAAAATGTAAAGCAGATAAAATAATACTTTGAACACAATATATAAAATAAAAAAAAAATTAATTAAATTCTTTAAGAATTTATATGGCTCGTGAAGAACCTTTAAATATAAATTTTCAGAATCTATTTATGTATTTTATTCAATAATTTTAACTATACATTTCAATATAATTGTAACAACCCTCACTTTGAATCAGTCTTGCTTGCATGTATTGTGTATGACCTTGAATTGTCAAGTTTGTAATCTTGATACTTGCCTTGTTTTGCTTTGTTTTATTGTAAGTTGCTGGAATTCGTGTTTTGTTTGGAGCGTGGCAGGTCACCAAAGATAGTTTGCCTTTGAGCCTTCGCGTTTTGAGCGCTTTTGGAACCTTAGCCGACCTCCATCTTCACCCCGGCATGTTTGCCGAGATGTTACCTTTGGGCGAGCGCGATCGCCGAGGCCGAGATGTTTTGTGCTTGTAATCTTTGTTCTTGGGCAGGTATGGCCTAGGCCGAGATGTGGTGCACCCAGGCCAAGGTGTGGCACAGCTTAGTCAAGTGTCGTCCTCCCTAGCCTTTGTCTTTGTTGACCTGTTGCCGAAGTCTTGTCTTTGGCCGAGGTCATTTCTCGCCGACGTGTTTTGCCACCAAGCGTGTTGTGTACGTTTTGTCAGAGACTTGTCTTGTCTAGCAGTCACTTTTTAACTGCACCAATCCGGTAATGCCACGTGTCCGAGCTGAAGGCTATGACAGCCGACAGGCCTATAATACATCATTGTGTAACTTTTGATTATGATTTGGTCTCAAATCTTTGTCTTGTTTAGAGAGAGAAGCTCTAGAACTTGGAGTTAGAATTTTAGTGTGAGAGTTGAGCTCCGAGCTTGATCGTGGAAGATCGAACCGTTGGATTTCAGTTTTGAGGTTAGATTCTTGTTCTACATCGATTGTTCTTATTGATCATCTAGATGCATTGCATGATTGGATCTGTTTTGCATGTCATGCATTGATTTGAACTTGGTTTTGAAAGAGAAAAATGTTGTTCTTGTGTTCTTAAAGGAGAACCTTGTTTTGATCCGAAAGTTTGGAACAAGAATCATGTTTTGTGTTTGTTCTTGCATAATTTTCTCGAATGAGTACCCTAGTCCACGTTTTTGAACTCTTAGCTTGAAAACCCCAGATTTCGTATGTGTGAGTTGGATTTCAGCATGCATGATCTTGTTCTTCGTGTCCTTTGAAAGGAAACTCAGGTTTTCCTAACTTTGCCTTGTCTTGGCTTTCGAGTCCACACCTCGGCGGGGAGGTGTAGGACCTCGGCTAGACCTGGATGGTACCCAGTGCACTTCCCTGTGATGGGAAATAATGTTTTGATTCCTTGCATGTATGTGAAGCTCGTTTTGAGAGTATGGTTTGCTATGTGATTGTAGGACTTTGATCTTTGCTTGAGCCTACACCTGAAGACCGAGGTGAGTGGTGCTTTTAATAAAGCTATGTTATAAAGCTTTTGATAAATCTTGCTTGTTTCGCTTTGGTAAAAGTATCTGCTAAGCATGAATGATTAGCCTATTTTGATGTTTTGTATATGGGCTTGTTTTGATGGTATTCTTGAAAGTCCCCTGTGCTGGAGGACTCTAAACTTTAGCAGCACTAGAGGAAAGGTAAGTATGAACTTCGTCTTGATGATGTCCTTGTAATGAGTTGAGCTTTGTTTCGGTTTCTTTGGAAAGTCCCTTGTGCTGGAGGACTCTAAACTTTCGCAGTACATCTTGTTAAAAAGGATACGGTCCTATCTTGCTAAGATAAATGTTAAAGCGGGCTACGGGCCTAAGTAACACAAGTCCCTTGTGCTAGAGGACTTTAAACTTTTGTAGCACCACTTGGTGAAAAAGGGCTACGGGCCTAAGTCACAAACTTCGGTGAAAAAGGGCTACGGGCCTAAGTCATATAAGCTTGATATGTTTTGTCTTGAAGATTACCTCGGCTACTACTTGTGCTATCTCGGCAAATGTTTTGACTTGTAAGACTTGTTGGATGAATACGGTTCATCACTTGATTCGATACAACTTGATTTGTCTTGTTTTGGCAGGAACCTCGGCTATTGTTTGAATGGTTTTGATATGCTTTGTTTTGGCAGACTCCGGCTATTATTCATGCAAACCTTTATTTCTAGTACCATTCACTGAGTTTCCAAGCTCACCCCTCTCTATATATATGTAGGTGATGAGCAGGACGGCGACGCCTAGAAGTATTTGTGAATTTTGTTTTGGGATTTTTGTTATGCCGACTTGACTTGCTTACATCGGTTGTTTTGTGATTACCTCGGCATATGTGTTACTTGGCGATTCTTGAAAATCATGCTTCTTTGCTCGTAATCATTGTATTTGTATATGCCTTTGAGAAGCCTTTTGATCGATGTAACTTGTATTTGTTTTGTTATCTGCCGAGGTGCGATTACATTATGTATGCATTTACATTTGATCTATGCACACTCTCAAGGACCATTTGTATTTAGTTTATTCGCTTCGCATATGTGAGCCCCTATGATTACTCGATGTGTGTGAAATTTTGTAAGTCGCCTTTGGTAATTACGGATTCTTGGCCATCTCGACACCAAATTTACTAGGGGAGTTGGGGTCGTGATGTAGTGGTATCGAGCACAAGTTCCTCATAGTACGTTGATTCACACACTCGAGTCCTAAAGAGCATAGGATTCCATTTAGAAAGATGCTAGGGTTGCATCATATTGCTTGCTATTTGAACAAGGTGTGCATTGTCTTGACTTGCTTAATTGTTACTTGCCTGCGGAGTTATTTGTTTACTTGCTTTAAAGTCACACTTTGTATACTCATAGTATCATGAGGAGAGGTAGACCTCCACTTGCCGAGATCGGTCGAAGACAGATTGGACAGAATGGAAAGATTAATGGAAGGATTGACCCGTGAGTTAAGGCAAATAAGACAAAGAAGACGCTAGTACTACATCGACCCAGCCGAGCGGCATTTAATGGCGAAATGTAGTCCCTCCTCCACCTCCCCGAGGCCACAAGTCGCTCCGACCAAATTTTATATGGAGATGGCACAATAGCTTTGATCAGGGAGTTCAAGAAGATGAGACCACCAAGGTTTTCTGGAGGTATTGAGCCAATGAAGGCCGAGGCATGGGTTTTGGAAATGGAGAAACTGTTTGAGATTTTCCCCAAAGACCGATGTTCGAAGGTGACTTTAGTGCATTCACCACAGACGACGATGCTCGGAGATGGTGGATGATGACCAGAGAAACTAACCTGGTTTAACTGGGCAAGGTTTTGGAACTATTTTACAAGAAGCATTTTCCTCCTCGGCGTTGAATCGCAAGGCTACCAATTTCGGACTTTGACGAAGGCGATCGAGCGATGGCGGAATATGATCGCGCTTTTATCGAATTGGTAAGGTTTGTACCTCACATGATCAATGATGAATACATGAAGGCTAGGAAGTTTGAAAGTGGGCTTCATGACCGATTCAAGACCGTTAGCTCGCCGATATGCCGACCTATGCCGGCGTCTTAACAAAGCCGCTTTTGGCGAAACCAACTTGAACAGTACCGAACTCGGGAGAGAATCGGCGGAAGAGATGTAACTATGACAATCACCGAACACGCTTGAACACCAATAAGAAGATGAACAAGGGCGGTCTTTGGTTATCCGGCAGAAGGTAATACTAAGCCGACATGTTCGATTGTGGAAGCAACATTTTGGAGTTTGTCGTCGGACATCCGGTGCTTGCTATGAATGTGGAGAAGTGGGTCATTTTGAGAGATTGTCCTAAGACAAAGGCTGAAACCAAAGAAGAAAGGTGAGAATACCTCGTACGGTTCATAAGAATAATGCCGAAAGGATGAGATGAGACAGGCGAGTGTTTGCACTAGTGCGGGGATACTCGTAATGCCGAGGCAAGAGTGTCGTGTATACTTTTAATTTGCTCCTAAATGCTTATGTGTTAGTTGATTCTGCTCTACGCACTCGTTTGTTTCTACTAAGTTTGCCGAGAAGATTAATAGGAAATTAGAATCTCTTGATTATGTGCTATCTGTGTTCACTCTGCAGGAGATCCATGATTGTTGCATCCATTTATAGACCATGTGTTGTTGTCATTGAGCATGTTGAACTGCTAGTTCATTTAATGCCCTTGAATATAGATCAATTCGATCTTATATTGGGATTGGATTGGGTAGGAGTAAACCACGGACTCATTCATTGTCTTTCGAAGAGTGTCACATTGAAACCCCCAAACCTAGCCGAAGTTATTTTTCGAGTAAAGGAGTAATTCCGCCACCTTATGTAATCACAGCCAAGAAGGCCGGTAAGTTGATGCAAAAAGGCTGAAAGGGTTATTTGTGTAGTATATTGAAAGATCGGGATGGAAATGTTAGTTTAGCCGACATCCCGCTTGTTAATGAGTTCGGACGTCTTTCCTAATGATTTACCCGCCATTTGGTCGATAGAGAAATAGAGTTCTTGTTGATGTTATATCGAACACAATAGATCTCCAAAACACCATATAGAATGGCCCCAAATTAACTTAGAGAATTGAAACTACAATTGCAAGAGTTGTTGGACAAGGGATTTATTAGGCCGAGCACATCACCATGGGGAGCACTGTGTTATTTGTTAAGAAGAAGGATGGCACACTTCGCCTTTGTATTGATTATAGAGAACTCAATAAGGTCACCATTAAGAATAAGTACCCACTACCTAGGATTGATGATTTACTTGATCGTTACAAGGAGCACGAGTCTTTTCCAAGATTGACCTTAGGTCGCTACCATCGCCTTAAGGTTAAGGCGAGGATGTTGAGAAGATCGCCTTTCCGGACTAGATATGGCCACTCTTAATTTTTAGTGATGCCTTTCGGATTGACCAATGCCCTCTTTGCATTTATGGATTTAATGAACGAGTCTTCAAACCCCACTTAGATGAGTTTGTGGTCGCTTCATCGATGATATATTGATTTATTCCAAGAGTGAAGTTGAACATGAAAACCATTTGAGAATTTCTTTTGCGATATTGAGAGACCGGAAACTATATGCTAAATTTAACAAGTGTGAGTTTTGGCTTTCTACTATTTCATTTCGGTCATGTAATAAATGAAGAAGGTATTTCATTGATCCGAGCAAAATAGAAGCCGGGTAAATTGGCCGAGGCCGACCAATGTGTCCGAGGTTCAAGTTTTCGGGTTTGGCGAGTTACTACAGAAGTTCGTAAAAGAATTCTCCAGATTGCAACTCCATTGACACAATTGACTAGGAAGGGAGCACCGTATGAATGGATCAAGATCGAGTCACTTTTCAGAGCTAAAGACGAGGTTGGTTACTGACACCGATCTTTGGTACTTCCATCGGGTAATGAGGAGTTTCATGTTTACAAGTGATGCGTCGCATAAGGGTTTGGGTTGTGTATTAATGCAAGGAGGTAAGGTTATAGCATATGCATCTCGTCAATTGAAGCCACATGAGAAGAACTATCCTACCCATGACTTGGAGCTAGCAATAGTGGTATTTGCTTTGAAGATTTGGCGTCATTACTTGTATGGAGCTTCTTGTCGTTTTTACAGATCATCGAGCTTGAAGTATCTATTCACTCGAAGAATTGAATTTGAGACAAAGAAGATGGCTCGAGTTATTGAAGGACTACGACATGCAGATTCAATATCACCCGGAAAGCCAACAAATGGCCGACGCCTCGAAAGCGTAAAATCGGTTGGAAATTTGGCGTGCGACATTGATTTCAAAGAGAACCAACCATTGTTGAAGAAGTAAAGGCAAGACAAATGGAGGATGAATTCTTCGAAAAGTAGCCGATGAGATTGTTACCAAGCCGAGATCCGTACACCTTTGAAAACCAAGTGCTTAAGTTTGAAGGAAATTGTGTGTGGCCGATGTTAGAGTGAAAAGGAAGATTTTGCTGAAGCCCATAATTCCAAGTTTGTTGTTCATCCAGAAATACCAAGATGTACCATGATGTAAAAGCAGATGTTTTGGTGGCGAACATGAAGAGAGATAGCCGAATTTGTGTCCCAGTGTTTGCATTGCCCGAAGTAAAAGCAGAACATCGAGACCAGCAGGACTTCTACAACCTTTGCCGATCCTCGAGTGGAAGTGGGAACACATCTCTATGGATTTTGTGACTGAATTGCCGAGAACACGTAAAGGTATGGATTCGATTTGGGTTGTGGTAGATAGACTAACCAAGTCGACACACTTTTGCTGTTAAGACTACTTTCAACGCCGATCAACTTGCCCTACTTTATGTGAATGAGATTGTTAGACTTCATGGAGTGCCGATGTCAATAGTGTCGGACGGAGATCCTAAATTTGTTTCAGATTTTGGCGAGTCTCTGAGAGCCTTTGGAGCCGAACCGAGATTTAGCATGCCTTTTCATCCCCAGACAGATGGGCAAACGAAAAGAACGATTCGGACACTTGAAGATATGCTTAGACTCAGTGTATTGGATTTCCAAGGAAATTGGGGAATGCATTTGCCATTAGTGGAATTCGCTTACAACAACGCTTATCACGCGAGTATTGGTATGGCACCGTATGAAGCTCTATATGGAAGAAAATGCAGATCGCCGATATGTTGGACCGAAGTCGGAGATAAGGCTCGCTTGGTCCCGAACTCATTCAAGTAACAACAGAGAAGATTAAACTTATTCAAGAGGATTAAAAGCGCCTGAGCCGACAAAAGAGTTATGCCGACCGGAGAAGAAATGAGCTAGAATTCAAGTTGGGGATCACGTATTCCTAAAGGTTTCACCAATGAAAGGAGTTTCGATTTGGGAAGAGAGGTAAGTTAGCACCCGTTATATTGGCCCATTTGAAGTCCTTGACAAGGTTAACCCCGTTGCCTCAGACTTGCTTTGCCACCGAATTGAGCCAAGTCCATAACGTGTTTCATGTTTCGATGTTAAGGAAGTATATTCGGATCCACGCATGTAATTAAGCATTCGAATTGAAGTTAATGAGAATTTGGGCTATGAAGAGAAGCCGACGTCTATTGTGGATGACAAGTTAAGCAATTGAGAAACAAGTCGATACCAATGGTAAAGGTGGAATGGAAAGAGCACTATGGCAAGGACGCCACATGGGAAATGGAAGAGGAAATGAGAATTCGACATCCGAGTTATTCTTGGACCAAGGTATTGTAAGTTTGGGGACCAAACTTTCTTAAGGGGTAGGATGTAACAACCCTCACTTTGAATCGATCTTGCTTGCATGTATTGTGTATGACCTTGAATTGTCAAGTTTGTAATCTTGATACTTGCCTTGTTTTGCTTTTGTTTTATTGTAAGTTCTTGGAATTGTGTTTTGTTTGGAGCGTCGAGGTCACCAAAGATAGTTTGCCTTTGAGCCTTCGCGTTTTGAGCGCTTTTGGAACCTTAGCGACCTCCATCTTCACCCCGGCATGTTTGCCGAGATGTTACCTTTGGGCCGGCGTGACGCCGAGGCCGAGATGTTTTGTGCTTGTAATCTTTGTTCTTGGGCGGTATGGCCTAGGCCGAGATGTGGTGCACCGTGCCAAGGTGTGGCACAGCTTAGTCAAGTGTCGCCCTCCTAGCCTTTGTCTTTGTTGACTGTTGTCAAGTCTTGTCTTTGGCCGAGGTCATTCTCGCCGACGTGTTTTGCCACCAAGCGTGTTGTGTACGTTTTGTCGAGACTTGTCTTGTCTAGCGCTACTTTTTAACCGCACCAATCCGTAATGCCACGTGTCCGAGTGAAGGCTATGACAAATGCCGTGCCTATAATACATCATTGTGTAACTTTTGATTATGATTTGGTCTCAAATCTTTGTCTTGTTTAGAGAGAAAGCTCTAGAACTTGGAGTTAGAATTTTAGTGTGAGAGTTGAGCTCGAGCTTGATCGTGGAAGATCGAACCGTTGGATTTCAGCTTTTGAGGTTAGATTCTTGTTCTACATCGATTGTTCTTATTGATCATCTAGATGCATTGCATGATTGGATCTGTTTTGCATGTCATGCATTGATTTGAACTTGGTTTTGAAAGAGAAAAATGTTGTTCTTGTGTTCTTAAAGGAGAACCTTGTTTTGATCCGAAAGTTTGGAACAAGAATCATGTTTTGTGTTTGTTCTTGCATAATTTTCTCGAATGAGTACCCTAGTCCACGTTTTTGAACTCTTAGCTTGAAAACCCCAGATTTCGTATGTGTGAGTTGGATTTCAGCATGCATGATCTTGTTCTTCGTGTCCTTTGAAAGGAAACTCAGGTTTTCCTAACTTTGCCTTGTCTTGGCTTTCGAGTCCACACCTCGGGGAGGTGTAGGACCTCGGCTAGACCTCGATGGTACCAGTGCACTTCCCTGTGATGGGAAATAATGTTTTGATTCCTTGCATGTATGTGATGCTCGTTTTGAAGTTATGGTTTGCTATGTGATTGTAGGACTTTGATCTTTGCTTGAGCCTACACCTGAAGACCGAGGTGAGTGGTGCTTTTAATAAAGCTATGTTATAAAGCTTTTGATAAATCTTGCTTGTTTCGCTTTGGTAAAAGTATCTGCTAAGCATGAATGATTAGCCTATTTTGATGTTTTGTATATGGGCTTGTTTTGATGGTATTCTTGAAAGTCCCCTGTGCTGGAGGACTCTAAACTTTAGCAGCACTAGAGGAAAGGTAAGTATGAACTTCGTCTTGATGATGTCCTTGTAATGAGTTGAGCTTTGTTTCGGTTTCTTTGGAAAGTCCCTTGTGCTGGAGGACTCTAAACTTTCGCAGTACATCTTGTTAAAAAGGATACGGTCCTATCTTGCTAAGATAAATGTTAAAGCGGGCTACGGGCCTAAGTAACACAAGTCCCTTGTGCTAGAGGACTTTAAACTTTTGTAGCACCACTTGGTGAAAAAGGGCTACGGGCCTAAGTCACAAACTTCGGTGAAAAAGGGCTACGGGCCTAAGTCATATAAGCTTGATATGTTTTGTCTTGAAGATTACCTCGGCTACTACTTGTGCTATCTCGGCAAATGTTTTGACTTGTAAGACTTGTTGGATGAATACGGTTCATCACTTGATTCGATACAACTTGATTTGTCTTGTTTTGGCAGGAACCTCGGCTATTGTTTGAATGGTTTTGATATGCTTTGTTTTGGCATCTCAGCTATTATTCATGCAAACCTTTATTTCTAGTACCATTCATCGAGTTTCCAAGCTCACCCCTCTCTATATATATGTAGGTGATGGCGGGGCGGCGACGCCTAGAAGTATTTGTACAAACTTGTTTTGGGATTTTTGTTATGCCGACTTGACTTGCTTACATCGGTGTTTTGTGATTACCTCGGCATATGTGTTACTTCGCGATTCTTGAAAATCATGCTTCTTTGCTCGAATCATTGTATTTGTATATGTCGGCTGAGAAGCCTTTTGATCAGGATGTAACTTGTATTTGTTTTGTTATCTGCCGAGGTGCAGTTCTGTTATGTATGCATTTACATTTGATCTATGCACAGCTCTCAAGGACCATTTGTATTTAGTTTATTCGCTTCCGCATATGTGAGCCCCTATGATTACTCTGATGTGTGTGAAATTTTGTAAGCCGGCCTTTGGTAATTACGGATTACTGGCCATCTCGGCACCCAGCCTACTAGGGGCAGGTTGGGGTCGTGACAATAATTCTTACCATTTATTTCCTCATCTGTATTTTGCTTCACACTTCTCCTCTCCTACCTGATTTAAGGAACATTCCTCAATTTATAGAAAGAACTTCAACATAAAATCACTATTACAGCCACCAAATAGTGAAGTTATTAACTATGCACCTATAAAAGCTACCATCACAAATGTGGTCAGCGGTATCAATCTCAATATATGTTTGATTTTGCTAGAAGCCACAAATTTTCAGATTTTTTATTATTGTTCTAAGTATAATTAATTTTACATTTTTAATAAAATTACATTATTATTTTCACATAATAATTATATTCTTTTTTATGAGTAATTTATTAGTCATATAAATAAATAAAAAATAAAATTGTCATATATTTTTAACTAAAATTTATTTAAGGCCTCTTTTAGCAATTACATGTTTTAGCTAAAAAATTAAAACATCATTATAAGTTCTCACGTCACTCTTTCTATTTTTCTGTATATTTTCATAAAAAAAATTATTAAAATAATTTGTTTACAAACTACGCCTATGTGTACCTCTCATTTATATTAGATTCAGTCTCTTTAGTCATAGTAAAAAGGAAGTTAATACAATTATAATAAATGTGGAGCTAATTACACTTCTTCAAACTTTAGGCGAGGTGAGTGTAATTTACCTTTTTTTATGGTAAATTATACTAACATTCCCTTCATGTTTTAAAAAAATACACAGAGTCTCATAAAATTTACATAATTGCGTTTTTACTTTTAAAATTTTAATTTATATAACATTCTATTTTCTTTCCATCAATCATTTCATATAAAGGGAAAAACAAATGTCATATTTTTAAAGTGAAAAAATTAGCAATACATCCTCCATATAGTTTTGGACAGTAAGAGAGGTCAAAGATAGTTTTTCTTCCTAATTAAAATCCCTCAGTGTTATTATTTCAGTAGCTTAGGTCTTTTATCTCACCTTTTACATTATTCAAGTGATTTCAAAACTTTAAAACTTAATACCAATTTACATCTCAATTTTTTGTAAAAATTATACTTTTAGAATCTTATTGACAAGATCTTGCAACAAGATTCATAAACAATATGAAACTCTAAAGAAAAAAATTCATGAAATTTTACTGATTTGGTCATCAAAATTTCACTGACCAAGCGAAATTCACCAACTTACGTCAATAAAATTTCACTGAGTTGCTTGCTAGTTCTTTGCAACGAGGTTGGATTTGTGTTGAAACATGTTACCTTTACAATTCTTTGTTGCGAATTTTAGATATTGATTTTTGAGTTTTGAACTTTTAGATTGTGAGTTTGTATTTTGACTTGTTTATTGTTATTGGTATATAAGAGTAGCTTTACAATGTTTGTTATATATATTTTCTAGATTTATCGATTGTGAGTCTAATTGTACCTTCTTCTTTTTTTGTTGAGCTTTGTTTTTTTGTTGTTATTATTGTTTTGTTATTTGTAGAAAGAGAAAATGTGTGCTTTGATTTAAATAGGTGATGAACAAATTAGGTATTTAATTTGCTGGTTTTTGTTTTTTATCGTTGTTTAAAACATATTTTTCTTTTGTGATGTGTATATAGATAAACTAAATGAATGTCAATGATGTTGTAAACTTCTATGTGGTTTAAAATGAATGTCAATGAATTATTTCAAAGAATTTTATGAATTTTTTGTCAACTTTAGTGAAATTTGGTTGATATATCTCATTGTAAAAGAAACTAAATTGGTTTTTTTTTTCTTTTTGTTTTATTGCTAATTGAGACAGAGAAATTTCTTTGTTATGTGCAAAGAAATGACATTGATTTTGTTTTCTCTTATGTCATAAAATTTTCTCTATGATGTGTGTGTACATTGGAAATTGCATTGTTTTATTGTTGTTTGGGTTAGAGAAATTTGTTATTGGTGTGTCTACACAAAAAGAAAATTAAAATAATTTTGTACACAGAGAAATTTCACTCACTAGTTGAAATTTCACTGACCTAACTTGATTATCGAAATTTCATTGACCCAAGTTAGTAAAATTTCGACGACCAAGTCAAAATTAATGAAATTTTGTCATTTTTTTTTTTAGAATCTTGTATTCATCATAGATCTTGTTTTACAAATCTACAAATCTTGATGAAACAATTCCAAAAATAAAAATTTGATAAAAAAACAAAGATCTAAATCAAAGTTATAGAATTGTAAAATTTTCAAACGAGTTAGAAAAGTTATAGAATTTTGTCACTATGTGATTTGAAGGACCTAAACTAAAATTGAAAATTATATTGTCCTTATCCTTCTTAAAAAATATTACTAATAAGGATCTTAAACTAAAAATCCCTTTTAAAATTGAAATATATACTATACATTTTATAATTTATTTGTCTACAAGCTACTTACACTATTAGTTTCATGCACTTTGACTTTGCTAATCGTGATATTAATATAATTATACCAAATTTATAAAATTTATTGTGATTTTTTCAAGCATCAAGAGTAGTTAATGTAATTTATCATTTTTATTTTACATAAATTGCTCAATCTTCTATGAACTTTTCGACAATTATAAGGGATTTCTTTTAAATTTTTACAATTATAGAGGCCTCTCTTATAATTTTTTATAATTATAAAAATTTCTTTTATGATTTATAAATTCACACTACATTATTTTGTCAAAGTTGTTGTGTTAATGGTGAACTTTAAATTATTTTTTGAAAACCAAAATTTTGAAAAAGACAAAAAATAACCTCATCATCATTATTTTCAAATTGAAATCCAAAGGCTATATAAGGCTTGTTTGGTTCTACTTGGTTAAAATAGTCAATAAAGATAAAAATAGGCTAAAATAATCAATAAAACAAAACGTCATATCTAATCTATAATCATTTCATTTTTTTCTCATAACCATCAGATCAATTACCAAAAAAAAAAATCAACTATCATCTCAAATATAACTTTTTAGTCAGGTTAAAATAACTAAAAAGTCAACAAAAATTATATGAAAACCCATATTCGGAACCTAATTTGTAGACCCAATTACATAGATGACTTATGTGGCGAGCCATGTATATAATTGATTTATTATTTGTTTATTTATAAAACACAGCCAAATAGGAGTTTTGAATGTCTAGGGCACCTTCTTTGTGGGGTTCATCATCCATGCTAGGGATTCTAAGCAAGTTCCCCATCCCATCTTCGCCTAAAAACATTTTGAAGATGGTGGAATCCTAGCCGATGACAACATTCGGAAAAAGCTATTTACAACATCCAGAAAAAATCGACTCTCCGTTTGGTTCTTCAATTTCGAGGACGAGCAAAGAAGAGAGAGAGGAACACATACGCAAAGCCCAAGAAGATTAAGCACAAGAAGAAGGTTAAGCTCGTTGTGCTTCAATTTTATACGGTTGATGATTCTGCGAAAGTTTAAAGGTTGAGGAAAGAGTGTCGGAATGGTGAGTGAGAAGTGTGGTTCAGAGTAATGAACCTATTTGACCTATGATCTAACAATAGTGTGGCCATCTCCAACTCTTAATTTGATTGAGTGAAAACTTTATTTGATATAAACTACTTTAATTGATAAACCTAAATTTTAGTATAAATTTGAGTACAAACTTCACTAATGGCTATCAGAGCACGAAATAACGTTAAAAATTCTGAATAAACATTTGCGTCTTCTTTGGTTTGGCTAAAAGTTTGAGTAAAATGTATGAGCTTTGATATAGGTTTGAAACAAGGATTAGAGAATGCCATCCATTTAATCAAAACTATTACTTTGTGTATTTCTAGTGAAATAGTAACTGTACAGTTATGGGATCATAGATGGTTTTCAAATTCATTACCTTCTGCTTGTGGTGTTGAAATCTTTTGGAGTTCTTCCTTTCTCTTTCTTTCTTATATTATAGGAATGTCGTCCATGGAAGTGATTCAGTTGAGAGTATTATGACAAAAACTACATTGTGTTTAACGCCCCAAATTTCTAACTCAAATGATAATGCAACAATCATGGCTCTTTTAAGGAAAACCGAATATAAATCTCCAAGCTTACATTACATGATACAATAGTTCTTCATTCAACAATACGTTAATCCAACAACAAGTAAATAAACAAATAAATACTCCCAAGGGTTTACAAGTTTCCAAGGCTTGAGCTTGGTTACACAAAGCGGTTATTCAAACCCACACACATACAGCCCTTAGCTTACACACAGAGTCATGGCAAAATGAGAGTCTCGTACTCTCAACACACATTTCCTCGCCTTTAGTTAGGCGGCATCACCACATCTTTTCCTACACAAAAATCTCGTAGGGTGAGCATAAAGCCCAGTAGGAAATTCTTAACAAAGTATATACATTTTATATAAGTCTCAAGAGATGAAATGCACATGCTATGCTATGCCCTTTTGAAAGAAAATCACATCTTCATCTTTGAAAACCATCATGCTCAATGAGGTCATGCAATTTCAATTCTTCAAAACTTAACAATTCATTTCAAAAGGACTCTGGTAATCCCTAGGTAGGTGTCTGCAAGTAGACTATACAAGTACTACCAAATTGTCATTTTTACCCGTATTAACCAGAAGGCTCGACACCTATCCATGCGGGTTTTCGGTCTTTCACCCCGGACTCTTAGGCCAACTTATTTAATATCATCTACACCACCTATTAAGACTTACCAATGTATTTACCCCTAAACCATTCCATGAAAACTTGTTTCTCAACATTCTTTTCTCAATGCAAGTTTTAAAATCAACTTTCAAAGTTTAAGGTAATCAAATGAATTGATATGCCAATAATACAAGATGAATATAAATACTGTTATTCCAATTCATCATCCAAGGAATAACACAATTCCCTCTTCTCAAGTATCCTCAACAATTAGTCATTTCGAGACTATTTCAACGTTTTGAACAATAATTTCCAAAATGAACAATAATTCTCATATTCCCTGAAATTCATCATTTATATAAATATAAATAAGAAATTTTCCAAACATCCATTTATTTTGACACACAAAATAAATATAACAATATCATTCATGGATTTTCAGTCTCTAAAAAAAATCCCCAAATTCTAGGTTTTTTCACCAAAACTATACAACTCAAATCTTTTGAAAGAAAACTTTTCAAAATCATATTTTCTTCAATTAACGAAAATCAAAACCCATAAGATCATTTTAAAAGAACAAGAGATAAACTCACTTTCAAAATTGCTCAACTTCTTGAATCAACAATCAATTTTCAAAGCTATCGAAAGATGATTTCGAAAATCATATAGATCTTGTAAAAATATATATAGAACTCTAAGAAAATCTCTACCTTAAGTTTTGAAGAAGAAATGAGATGAAACCCCAAAATTTACGGTGTCAAAACTCGATCTCCACCGCACACAAAAAGCCCTCGAGAAGTTACATAACTTTGATGAAGAACTTCAGTCTAACTCCCAATGGATTTGGAGGAATCAAAGAGAGAAGATGACTTCTAGAGAGAGAAGCTCTAGATCTGGAAATTTTGGAGAGTTTTAAAAAGAGAGAGAACTGAAAAAGTGATATGAAATCTCCCCTTACGGACTGACATAACATGGTCTGCTCGATCGTAAAATACACTTTCCCGTAAGCAATTTCGAATGCATTTTGCATTTTTGCTTTCGGCAAGCTGACCGAGCAGCTCGACCCCAGTAAATTGACCGGGTCAAAATTGGGATCGCTACGCTATGATTCCTAATTTGCACTGTGAACTGGAATTTGTTACTCCTTGGATTATTGTTTTTATGATGATGGATTGTCCTCAAGAAGATGCCCCATATTGCAAATTCGGGTAAGGAAAATTATCTGGATGTAGTGGGGTTGTTATTGTTTTATGGTCAAGTTAATAGAAAATGACATTTTCTACTGTCTATTTGAGATTGTCATGATCATTTGGAAAAGACCATTATATCAATGTATCACTTTGTGAATCACATGCTTCAACAATATGTAACTTTATGACTTCAATACAAATATAGTGGGTTTCAATGTTAATATGATAGCTAATTTATTTTTTGATTTTGTACTGAGTCATGTAACTTTATAATATTATGCATAAAATCTTGTGGAATCTGACTTGCGAAAGCATATGGTTGAAATAATTGCTCCATTTACCAAAGGTTTATATTGACCATTTTCATGTCATGTTCTTTAAAAATTAAAAATTCAAAAAATAATAATGCTACAAATAATGTTCAATGGTTCATTTGTGATCAAGTTATCAAATTCTCTTTGTTTACATCCTTTTGTCGACTGTATTCACTTATAATAATGGCTTTCAGTGTATCACATTTGGGATGAAGTTCAAAATAAATTTGAAACCAAAATTCACATCTTGCAAATTGAAGCAAGCAATGCAAGAATTTAAAAACTGCAACCAAGATAAAACAATTCAAATTTTGTTATAAACTAGTTTCATTCAACTGTAACAAAGACATTGTTTATAGACCATTATAAAATAGGCGTAAGTTTAAAACTTCTATCAAAAACACTGTTTATAGACTACTACCACCAATACATTAAGGTTCAACTAAATTATGTCCAGCAAAAGTAGCCCAAACTAGCATATGACCAAAACAAAAGTAGACCAAATTGATGTTGATAGAAGCTAATCTAACCAACCTGCAAAAGCATAAAAATCAAATTAGTTTTATAAAAATTCATACATTTATAAGCATATTATTTGTAAAATTAAGTGGTAATCTACCAAGATACCTCTATATATATTAGGTTTCATATCACTCTGATTGGTAAAACGGCCATCTCTTGAATTATTACACCCAGGGCATCCATAGTGCTGTAAAACACATCCAAAATGAAAAACACACAAACTTAAGCACTGTAGAAAAACACATCATCCATATTTTTTCTTTTAACATTTATGAACATAATATGAACAAGAACCTATGAAAGATTGCTGAAACTAATATTTTGCCAAAGAATATTGCTCATTGGCATGTTATGATTTGGGTAAACCTGAATTTTGGTGGAAAATAAGAAGAAAAAACACACAATAAGAACCACAATTGCATTATTAAAAAGTGAAGAAAATTGTTTCTTTCTCTCCTCTAATTGACGGTCTGCAACATTATAATTTATAGCAGCCTCAGATTCCATTCTATTCCAAATATGAGTTAGATTGATCTGGTTAACAAATCATGTTTTCAATAATTAAACCTCCCAACACTTCATAATACTTGTAGCACATTTTTCGTACTTCTCAGAGAGGCTTAGTCTCCTCGGATACAATAGCCCTACAGTTCGGACACCCGTGGTTTTGAATCTGATTTCACAAGTGCAATGTGAAATAGATAAACACAAATGAGTCTAAATCTAACAAATCTTTTGGAAAATCGATTTTGAATAAAAAATGCTAAAAATGGACTGCATTGTCAGATTTCAAAGTCGCCACCTTAATATTTTTAGAAAATTTAGGAAATCCCGTAACTCGTGCCAAAGGCCATGTGTCCGTCATCACCAAAGTGTCTCGGCTCGGGAACTTAGGTATGAGAGGGGAAGGTCATGAATTGAGCACCCCACTCACCCGATTAAAGATCGGCATATACTAATCATGATGTGATTCTTATTTATAGTATATGCTCTTGTTCCGATTATTATGCTATCTTTACTATGTGATGCACACAAGTATAGACTAATTCACAAAATTTGGAACGTTTTGATTTCATGTTCGTTTTGAAAAGTTTTTGAATATGTACCACTTGAAAAAGTGATTTCATATGTATATTAATCAAATCAACCCAATTTAAGTGAAAAAACCTTTATCCAGTGACATTCAAACAAGTATATCAACTAAGCATTTAGCCTCATGGTAACACATGCTTGATATGGCAACACGGACATACATGCAATATGCTAAAGCAAGAAATACTCACTTAGTACTCCGAGGCAAGCCAAAAGAAATAAAACAACTAGAAAAATGGATGCTCTAATATATAAGTGACTATTGCAATACATACAAAATGCAACTACTAAGCTCAGCTACTAGTATGGCATGTAAGTCAATTCAAGGCATGCGACAAAGCAAGTATTTGAATAAGGATTTTGAAATTGACATTGATTAGTATGATGAGCCGACCCCTTATGCATGCAAGACAAAAATGGATGCAAGTCATGAAAAATGCTAATTAAAACATGATACTATACAACCATAGTAAGCGGATAATTAAAAAAGAGAAAGAAATGGGTGTTGGAAGACATACACATATTAAGATTTTGCCTTCATGCAAGATGGTCCGAATGAATGTCTAAATCTAAACTAACTATTACAAAACAAATAAATAAATTAACTACACTAACTAATTATTACAAATTAGAATTAGGCTAACTAATTAATTACAACACGAAATTAATTAAGTAAGCAACTAGATATTGTAAATTGAAAGCTAATTAATTACAACGCATTACGTATGAAATCTAATTTGCGCGGGAACCAAGGAATCACATGTGCAACCAAGAATATCCTCCCAAAAATGCCTCTGTTTTGCTGTTAGAACTGTTCTATTTTGCAGTCAAAAAAATAATACGTTTTTAACCCAGCTTCTATTATGTTCTGCTATGAAAATGGCACTGCTTGCATAAAATAAAGTGGCAAAGTCGTCAATCGGATGGTAGGGTGGCTGGCCGGCCACTGTGTTTTGGTATTGCCCTGCTGCAACAGAATGTAAACAAATAGAGTGTTTTCAAGAGGTGTTTGTCCTTTCTGCCTCTCCCTGTCATGGAATTGATCAAGGGAGATGTAGAATCAGTCCACAAATCATCAATGATCTCAAGGTTATTGCATAATGATCTATGAACTAATTGGACAAAAAGATCAATGACATGAAGTGAAAGACCAACAACACCCTTTTTCTATCATGGAGTCACATCAAGGAAAGGAGTGATCATTGCTCCTTGAACCATTAACATCACTAGGAGTTTGTAATGATCCAAGGCTCAATAGGTTCAATTAATGTCTGATTGAACCTAGCTTTATTTTATTATCTTGTTATTACTTTTAGTCCAATTTTATTAGACCTTTTTACATTACCTTGCCATTCTTTAATCATTTTGCCCCAAAAGTGATAATTATGTACACTAATGAAGAGAAGTATCAAACAAGAAGTTGTTTTGGCATGAGAGAGATGTAATGTCTTGGTAATGAACCTCCGAAGAGATTAAATCATTAAGCATGGAAGGTCTCTTTCTCATGCTTAAACAACTATTGTTTGAAACAACTCTTAAAAATAAATAAATAAATAAAATAAAATAAAAAACAAGAAATAAGGGAGGTTGCAGAAATTATTAGTACAAGGGTAAGAAAATGTATGAAAACTATGAAATAAAAGCTATCAACTCAAATAGGTTGGTGTCTAAGGCCTAAGCCACCAAACCTATGAGGACTTACAACAACACAAATATTCAAAGCATAACTAAATAAACGCATCAAAACAGTCTCAAAAACAGCAAAAATAGTGCTGGAATTAGTATGAAAGAGCTAGAAAAAGTGAACTAAAATAATGAAGAAATGAAACTAGTAACCACCTCTCCACTTTTTGAACCTCAAAACCACATATTCAGCCTCTGAAAAATAGTGGTAAAAACTTGGAAAATAGATGGAAAACATAAGGACAAAAGCTTGGAGAACAAGGTTCAAAGAATGATGGTTAACCCCTCCACCTTTAATAGCTTCAAGTCACAAGTTTCAGCCCATAAAAACAGTATGAAATCAACAAGAAAAGAATAGGAAGAAGTAGTATAAAGATGGCCAAAGTTATACCTCTTGAAAAGGAATAACTCTTTTGTTCACAAACCACAAAGTATTCACTCTCAAGGGCTAAGATTTGAGCTCAAGAACCTAAGCAAGAAGAGCCAAATTTTTGGTTTAGGAAGTGTAGAGAGAAAGTGTGTAGATTGCAAGATAGAGAGGGAGAGTGTTTTACAAGTTTTTAGCCTTTGGTCAAGTGTATATAGAAAAACAGGTTACTATCTCGGAAATATCTGTATAGAGACAGCTGGTGCAAGGCATGCACATGGGGGCGACAGTTGGCATCAAAATATCTACCTTCCGGAACACCTGGCCGGCCGGCCAAGTGTGGGACAACCGGCCACCAAAAACTGGCCAGCTAGCCACAAAAATATGTTCTCAAGCCCAACTTCAAACGAGTATATCTCCCTCATTCGGACTCATTTTTAGGTGATTATTGAGTCTAAATTGAAGTTTCGGAAGTCTAATTTCCAATGGTGGTAGCCTTACATCTAAATTCTAAGTGTACAAAAAGATATGCCTAATTTCATGAAGGTTGCTCATTTATTTCTTAACAAGTTGATGCCCAACTTAAAACGGCCATATCTCCCTCATCCGGACTTGGTTTTAGGTGATTCTCGAGTCCAAATTGAATCTCCAAAAGTCTACTTTCCAATGGTGGTGGTCTCACATCTAAATTCTAAGTGTACAAAGAGATATGCCTAATTTAGTGAAGACTACTCATTTCTCTCTTAACTGTTTGATGCTTAACCTTTTCCCCAACTAGTTTTTCTTCCCTCCCCTCCTATTTCCTCTAACTCCAAACCTATAAATAAGATGTTTTTAAAGATTTTTCAAAGAGTTCACCTCCCTTTCATTTATTTCCCCTTTGTTCTTACTTAGTTTACCAAAAAGTGCAATATTTTAAACGACATGCAAGTCTCGGAACATCGTCGAAACATTTGGAAAAATATTTGAAAAAAATGGGTTTTAAGGTCTAACATAGTTTTGGTCAAAATGGGGTGTAAGGTTGGGATTAAAAGCTAAAAAATCAAAGCCTTTTGCTGAAGAACTTGAACAATTATACAACGTCGCTTTTCATCATTGAGTGTTCAACGTGAGGTGCCCAAGTCCTAAAGGCGGTCAAAAATGGAGTGTCTACAATACTGCACTTTCTATCAAAGTAATACCTGACATTCTTTGGTAGAGGTTATGTCAATTATTGGGGAAGTAGCTAAAGGATATGGTGGTTCTGCATTTTTTTTTTTTTATAGCAGTTGCAGTTTCATTATCAGATACCTAGAAGTGCAATATTTATTCATTTGTCAATCATAGAATTTAATCATTAGATAGCAATACATGCTTAAAAAGATGCACGGACAATATACCCTTTTTGTTTTTATAAATGTGAGTTGCGTTGATTGGATTGTTCCTTCATGTTTCCTTGACACACCTATACGCAAAAGGTTAAGAAAATAAATTAATCAAATAGATATGATTTGATGTATAAAGGCCTTAATAATAATAAATATATGTATAGAAATACCTTTTTCTTTGCCTTTTTTGTTATGTTCTCTAGTGTGGATTCTCTCCTCTCCGATTGGGGACAACCTTTAGTTTATACTTTTAGGCCATATTTG
The DNA here is from genome assembly GCA_025200525.1 of Camellia lanceoleosa. NCBI lineage: Eukaryota > Viridiplantae > Streptophyta > Magnoliopsida > Ericales > Theaceae > Camellia > Camellia lanceoleosa. Next base: position 100,789,334 of record CM045760.1, read on the forward strand.
ATTCACAAGACTAATAGTGAGGTATTAATAATCCTATCAAATTAGTGTGGTATTCACTATCCAATTGGATTAATAGGATAAATTATCTATTGGATTAATAATCCCACCCTTACCCATTACTAATAATCCTACAAATTTGTTGGATTAATTATCCATTGGATTAATAATTCTAAACCAAAATGTTAAAACAAACATAGGATAATTGGGCTCACGGATTAATAATCTCAATCTCATGCTCCAATCCATCCAATCAACACATGCCCTTAATGGACTAAGCAATCTTTTACATAAACTCAATATCTCTTGCAATTCACTATCACTTTCAACTATAGCCACTGTTAAGACTTGAGTACTTTGAGTACTCTTGTGAACAGAGTCAACCTCGAGGAGGTTTTCTCTTGCCTCATGAAGTAATTTCATTAGAAGTTAACATTTAGTTTTAGACTCCATTCCATGTTGTTGGACTTCAAACAATAATATGGTTAGCTTCTTGTTGTGTTGTCTTTGTTCATCATTACCATCATCATAAACACTTTTTAGAGCAGTGTACCCACGTTTGATGTCCTTTTGCCACTACTCTAAAATATAACAAGATGGAACCTCATTTACTTTTTTTCCTAATCAACATTGAGATTGCATGCCTACATAAAATCCCCCTAAACTCAAACAAATGACATAAGCATTGCATTTCGCAATTTGTCTCATTATAGAGAACCTCATAATTTATCTCTTCGAAAGGAGTTCCACATTTTCCTAGCACACTTTCTATAACTTCAAATGTGGAAATTGATCCTTGTGTCTGAGAAAGGGAAGTACTGCAAAAGATCAATCCTCTTAACTCATCTTGGAACCACTTAAAATATCATTTGTGTAAATTCTCTGCCATTGTTTCTCAATAGAAAGGCTAGTGATACATGGAACGACAATATTAAAAGAAGCAAAATCTGCATTGCTTTCTTTCTCAATCTTACTTTTAAGAGAATTTTCATATTGTTCAGCGAATTGCTTCAGTGTAGTTTTTGAGTGAACATACCCATCAAAAATATTATTTATTATCCCAGGTAGGCAACCTAAGAAAAGAGTGAATTGGGTTATTAAAAATAATTTTACAATATTAAATATAATAATCAAAATATTCAAATTTTACCAAATAAAAAACTGAGCAATAAAAATCAATATAAAAGTGAAAGAGATGAGGAAAGAAAATCAAGCATAGCGATTTGTAGTGGTTTGGCACGCCGGGTCTATATCCACTCTTCAAGTATCCTCCTCGGGAATTTCTTCACTATTCTTCAAATAGTAATACATCATTAGCTTCACGGGTGCTAATGAACCTTTACAACAAGTGACCAATCTCAATCACTCTGACTAGTTTAGAATTCGATGCCTAGTCACACCTAATCAAGTGATTTTATCCTAAAAATCACTCACAAAAACTCTCTTTTATAAGAATAATAAGAAGGGTGTGAAAATCCTTTTACAATTTTTTTCTCAAATTCTCTCACAAAAATATATAACTTAATAAAGAACACAAGAGAATATTTTCTCAATATAACAAACTTTATCTTCAATATTTCACTTCACTTGATCTACTCTATCTTCTTTAACCAGAGAACATCTTATATATTCATCAAGAATATATCTGTTGGAGGAGCAGATGCTTCTCTTCTGATCACAAGGCGCTTCACACTAAACACATGCACGCTTTTTTTCTTCTTCAGAAATGGTAGGCATAAGTTTGAATTAATAGGTCAGGATCACTTTCGATGAATAATAATAACAAAATTTTCAAAACAATTCTGGTAAAAAAAACGAGTGCAAAGTGACTTGCATAGTATTTTCTCTATTAAAATATTTGAATGTATAGTGATTTATGTATTAAAATATTTGTATGCATAGTAAAATATATTTAAATAATATTTATATCAGATTTGAAAATATATGCCTCTTTTAAAATCTTTGTACCTTTTGTAGAGATTTTTTGATACATTCTAATGAAGATAATCTACCACCACGTAGGCGCATCAAATTTGTCAAAAGAAGAGAACCCACCAATATCACATTTGTCAAAAGAATACAATCCACTAATATCAAATTTGTCAGAAAAAGAATAGTGACCAATCGAATTTTTTCAAAATGTGAATAGTAAAATTTTCAAAAATTTACGTAAAATCAGATCTTGCACAGTAATTTTAATTTAAATAATATTTATGACAAATACATCATATAACATATATTTTAACCAGATAATATATAAAACATGTATGCTTAAAAAATTACAATTTTTCTCATAATATTTTAGACATCCTCAAAATTAAACAACATGAGAAAAAATCTCTTACTTTTTGATGATGGCAATATATGTATGAATTTGATATAAAATTTCACAGGAATAAATGCATCATAAAATTTTTCAACTAGGCATTTATTTGCATTACATTTACTTCCCTTTATTAACAAATTATTTGACAAATAATTTATATGTAAATGTTATTTCTTCTCCCCCTTTAACATCATCAAAATAAAAGATTGGTATACAAATTTGGTTAGAGAGTGAAAATTTTCAGTACCCAAAACGAAAATCATGTAAACACATTTGATCAATGATTCAGAGATATAGCAAATAATCTAATTTGACAAAAGAAAATGGAATAATGTTTCTTCTCTATGATCATTTTTGAGGTTTGGTATCATCACCCAAAAAAAAAAAACGAAAAAAAAAAAGATGCAGCGGCGCCCAAAATGTTGAGAAACAATAGATTTGAGCAGATATGCATCAATTATTAGACGGTGATGTGTATAAAAAGTGACATAGATGATGTGCAGAAATATGAAACCTTTAAGTATTCTTAGCAAAAAGATTTGATTACAATTTATGTAATCATGTCATTCTTTACCTTAGCCATCAATGGTTCTGACTTGGATAAGGTGCTTAAGATTCAGACAAATGAAAGGTTACTTATAGTGCATCCATATGCTATTTCAGTAACTGAGAGTCCTAGTGTCTTTGATAATTGTAATGATACCGATGCTATTAATAACATTATAGCTCTTAATACATAGTCGATGACTGCGGTTTTTAATATGGCTCAACGACTATAAGCAAGAATCCAAGAGAATCAGCGATTAAATGAAGAGATGATCTATTTAAAACAACAACTTGTTGAAACTCATCAAGCGCAAAGAAGTCTAGATAGTAAAAATTCACAGTTAGAGAACATGGTGTAATATTATACAACCGTTATAATGCCAAGACTCACAGAGGTTGCGAATATAGAGATTCAAGTTAGAGAGGCCCATGAAAAGCTATTAAGAAAGGTTAAACACAAAAAATTTATAAAGCCTTCTCAGAACTCTCATGTAATCCAGAAATATTTTCTCTTTCTGTAATAAAAACGCAAGCATTTATTTATTTATGCATATAATTAGAGTATAGAAACTCCTCCTAAAATTATGCATAGAATATACAAACTCCCCTTAAGATGTTTGTTTCAATCTCAAAATATCACATAATAAGAGTCTCTCCCTGAATTAATGCACTAAAAAATGCACACAATTTTTTTTTTTTTTTTAAAAGTAAATTACAAATTTATAATACCAAGGGCTATTAAGATTTGGCCATATACAACTATACCGAGTGCACTAGCATAAAAAGAGAAAATAAAAATAAAACCAATTTCTTCATACCAAGTAGAAGCATTTGTTATTAAATACAAGAGATTTTATAGCACATATAACCAGACAAGAAATATAACACATTACAAAAATAATTTTAACATGTTGATAGAGAAATAATGATGGTGGATGTAAGGATCGATGACAATGATGAAGATCTGTGATGATGGTGAAGATTTGAGATGATGGTAGAAAATGTGGTGAATATTCTCTCCGGTTATACATTTTGGACATCCATTGTCTAATTATCATTTTTTTCTTCCAGATTTTGCCTTGAAGAACCAACAAAAGAAATCAAATATTCGACTTTGGTACCCAAACCTTTTTGGGTCCATGAATGTTAGTTTCAAAGTTACTTGATTTTGAAATCCATATCTTTTTTATTTTAGCAAAATGATTTCTTTTAATAAGACATGAAGGTGAAATATGACATTTTTATCACAAAAATGACATGTGAGATAAGAGTGTCTAGAAAATGCATGAACTAAACCATTTTTGAAAGTTTTCCCTTTTGAAAAAGGTTTATACCCAATTCTGACTCTACCAAATGTATGATTTTGACTTTTAAGAATTTTATCCAAAGTGTCTCTTCCTTGAGTAAATTTTGAAAAAATATTTTTTAAATCTTCCATATTTTCGTTTAAAACAACTTTATCTTTTTTAAAGAATCATTTTTAATTTTCAAATTATTTGAGACATTTTGTTTTAAAAATAATTCATCTACTTGCTTTTTCAAAATGTCATTATCATTTTTAAAAGCCTCATTTTCAAATTTCAAATCAATTGAAGATTTTTTTAAATTTACATTTTGATTTTTCAAATCCTTATTTTCAAGTTTCAAATTATTTAGTTCTTTTTTCAAAATAGGAGATTCTTTCAATTCTAAAATATCATTTTCTTATTGTATTTTAAAAAATCTTTTTGTAACATTTCAATTTTATTAGATAAAGATTCATTTTCTTTTATTAAACTTGAAAGTAATTTTTTGAGAGCAATGTTTTTAATGCCAAATTTTCAAAATTCATCATGCAATTCTTCAAATGTTGATTGTAATTCATCAAAAGAATAACACTCCTTGTTTACCTCGTCATCACCTCCAAATGCCATTAGGCATAGGATGGATGCTTTATTGTTGTTGCTTTCCTCATTAGAGCAACATCCATCATCATCTTCATATGCGAATTTTACTTCTTCTATGACTCTATTTACTTGAGTCATGCCTTTGTATGTGACTTCTAATTTTGTTCAAATCTCTTTTGTTGTATCATAAGCACAAATTCTATAATATTCATTAGGATCAAGTGCACAATACAAAATATGTTTTGCTTTAACATTTGTTTGAATGCTTCTGATATCATCCCCATCTTATTCCTCTTCTATTTTAGGAATTTTCTTTGTATCTACGTGTAAACATCCCATTTTTGACCGCCCTTAAGACTTGGGCGCCTCAGGTTGATCACTCGATGATGAAACTTATGCTGTATAAATGTTCGATTTCTTCAACAAGAAGAGCTACTAAATCCCAACCTTATACCCCATGTTGAACAAAACTATTTTATACCTTAAAACCCTCTTTTTCCAAAATATTTTCCTAAATGTTTCTACGGTGTTTTGGGGCTCGCATTTTGTTGAAAATATTGCACTTTTTAGTAAACCGAGCAAGCACAAATTGAAAATAAATGAAAGGTATCTTTGAAAAATCTTTAAAATATATTATTTATAGGTTTGGAGTTGAAGAAAATAGGAGGGAAGAGAAGAAAACTAGTTGGGAAAATGGTTGAGCATGAAACCGTTAAGAGAGAACTGAGTAGCCTTCACTAAATTAGGCCTATCTCTTTGCACACTTAGACTTTAGTTGTGAGGCCACCGCCATTGGAACTTGGACTTCTGGGACTTCAATTTAGACTCAAGAATCTCCTAAATCCGAGTCCAGATGAAAGGAGGTATGTCCGTTTGAAGTTAGGCATCCATCCAGTTAAAATAGAAATGAGTAACCTTCCCTAAAATAGGCATATCTCTTTTCACACTTAGAATTTAGATATGAGGCCACCTCCATTGGAAAGTAGACTTATGGGGCTTCAATTTAGACTTAAGAATGACCTAAAACCAAGTTTGAATGAAGGAGAGATGCCTATTTGAAGTCGGGCCCGGAAACAGATTTTTGTGGTCGGCAGCCCACTATTTGTGGCCTGTCGGCCACTTGTGTAAAACCCAAATATTTGTTTCCATCTGTGCCCCAAAAGCTCTAACTGTTCCTATATAGATTTTTCCGACCTGAGAGGATGTTTTTTTTATATATACCAGGCCAACCCTTTTGGTTTTAGGTTACAAAAAATTCCTTAAGGGCCAAAACTTGAAATTCTCTCTCCATCTCTATCTTGCAACACACACACCTTACCCAAACACTTCCTAAACCAATACTGGAGCTCTCCTTACTGAGATTGTTGAGTCCAAATTTCAGCTCTTGAGAGTAAGAACTTGTGGGTTTGTTAACAAAAGAGTTGCCTTGCTTCAAGAGGTATAATTTTGAGCATATTTACACTACTTGTTTTCTATCTTTTCTTGTTGATTTTGAACTATTTTTACACTATTTTTATGGGCTGAAACTTGTGGTTTAAAGTTACAAAAGGTGGAGGGGTTAACCACCCTTCTTTGAACTTTGTTCTCCAAGCTTTTGCCCTTGTGTTTCCCATTCTTTTCTCAATTTTTTTAAGCTTTTTACCACTGGTTTTCAAAATTTTCCAGAGGCTAAAAATCATGTTTTGAAGTCCTAAAAATGGAGGGGGTTAGCCTCCCCTTCTTGTGCTTGTTTCCTAGCTTAATTGCTACATGTTTTTACCTTACTCTTTTAGCTATTTTTCCTTTAATTCCAGCACTGTTTTAGTGTAAATTAGGACTATTTTAAAGATTTAGCTTCACTTGTGCTTTGTATTGCATACTTGTAGTGTAATGGTCCTTATAGGTTTGGTGTTTTAGGCATTAGCCACCAATCTATTTGAGTTGATAGTGTTTATTTCTTGCTTTCCATACTTTTTTTTCATATGTAATCACCTCTGCAACCTCCCTCCTTTCTTGGCTTTTTCTTTATTTTGAAAGTTGTTTCAAACTAGTTGCTTGTTTAAGCTCGAGATTGAGGTTGTTGTGCTTAATGGTTTAATCCCTTTGGGGGTTCATTACCAATGGCATGACACTGCTCTTATGCCTAAAACAACACTTGGTTTGGTGCTCCTTTCCATTAGAGGACTTAAAGCTCATTATTGGACTTAATGAACTAATGAATGGTTGGTAATTAAAATGAAGTGATAAAATTGGGACTAAAAGTGATGCAAGATAATAAAATCAACTTGGGTTCAATCGGACATTAATTGAACCCATTAAGTCTTGAGTCGTTTCATACTTGTTAGTGATGTAAACGGTTCAAGAGTCAATGTCAACCACTTCCCTTGATCAATCCATGATAGGGAGGAGGTTTTTGTTGGTCTTTTGTTATGCATTTATTGAATTGTGTCCTTTGGTTCATAAGTCGTCATTGCGTTGATTGATGGCTTGCGAATCAAGTCTACCCCTTCTTTGAGTTGTTTGATGATAAGGAGAGGCAGGGTAGACAAACATACCTTGAGAATACCCTATTTGTGCTTTGTATGCTTTCTATTGCAGCAGGAGGAACCAGGCTTTAGTGGCTGGCAGATCACTTCTTTTGGACGGCAGGCTCCCTTTTGTGGTTGGTCAGCCACTACTTCTGGCCTGCCGGACACTTTTGTCAAATGAAGCAGCAACTTTTTGGAACAGAACAGAGTAAAGGCTGAGGTGAAAAGATGTTTTAACTGTGCGACAAAGGCATTCTGGCAGCAGAACAATGGGCTTTTCGGGTGGAAATTTGCGCATGCATGAGCATTCCTTGCTTTTCGGGGCTGATTAGTTAGCTTAGTTACTTATTTCATGTTGTATTCGTGTTGTAATTAATTAGTTAATTCTAATTTGTAATTAATTAATTAGTGTAATTAATTAGTTAGTTCCATAGAATAGTTAATTAATTAATTGGTTTTGTAATAACTAGCTAGCATGGTTTGTAATAATTACTTAATTCGTTTTGTAATAGCTAGTTAATTAGCTTAGCTAGTTAGTTTATTTGGACCCTCATGCGCAAGGGCACAGTTGTAATAATGTGTATGCCTTCCAACCCCACGTCTTTCTCCCTTTTATTTACCTGCTTATGATGGTTAGTTTATGGCATCATGTTTCGTTTATGCCTTACATCCATTGTCTTGCATGCATTGAGCTCGGCACATCATTCTAATTTACATTTTTAGTTAATACTTTTTTGAATATGTGCTTAGACCGCATGCTATCAAATTGATTCATACGTCATATTACTCGCCGAGCCTAGTAATTGCATATTGTATATATTGCATTAGTCATATTGCTTAATTAGGATCATGCATTATTCTAACTTTGTCATCTTTTTTGGCTTGGAGTATTAGGTGAGCTTTTATTTGTTTTAGCATATCACATGAGTGTGGTTGTTACTATGTCAAAGTATGTTCACCATGATGTTAAGTTCTTAATTGATATAACTGTTTGAATGCCTGTGGATGAAGGCTAGTTGCTTGAATTGGGACAGTTTGATTAATGTACATTTGAGCCCACTTTTTCAAGTGGTATATTCACAAACTCTTTTCAAAAACGAAACATGAGATCAAGTGTTCCAATTCTTGCAAATTACTCTATATTTGTGTGCGTCACGTAGTATTGTTAATCTAATAATCGGAACAAGAGCATATAATGTAAATAAGAATCACATCATGATTAGTAGAGGCCGATCTTTAATCGGGCGAGTGGGGTGCTCAATTCATGATTTTCCTCTCTCATACCTAAGTTCCCGAGCCGAGACACTTTGGTGATGATAGATAAGTGGCCTTTGACACGAGTCTCGAGTTTCCTACATTTCTCAAAAATATTTTGGTGTGACTCTGTATCTGGTAAAACAGTCCATTTTTGGCATTTTGATTCAAAATTGATTTTCCAAAGGATTTACCGGATTTGGACTCTTTTGTGTTTATCTATTTCACATTGCACTTGTGAAATCAGATTCAGAACTACGGGAGTCCAAACTGTAGGGCTAGTCGTATCCGAAAGGAGTACGAAAAGTCGAGCTGCACTACAATTTTGAAAGAAATAATTGAACCACTTTTAATAATCTTCCATACCATATAGTCTGTCTGTTGAATATATATCATTGTTCTATTTGTTCAATAATTATAATTATCACATGTAAAATATGGAGGGTTGGAAGGTGAGTGACCATCAATAATTTCTATTCCTGTAATGGTTGCCATTGATCAACTCTAAGGCTGTTAAGTCAAAAAATACTAGAGCCTTTACTCTAATACTAATTGTTATCCAAAGTAGGTAACCCAAGAGGGGGTGAATTGAGTTATTAAAAATAATTTCACAATATTAAATATAATAATCAAAATATTCAAATTTTAACAAATAAAAAATAGAGCAATAACAATCAATATAAAAGTGAAAGAGATAGGCAAAAAAAATCAAGCACAACGATTTATAGTGGTTCGACACATCAGGCCTACGTCCACTCCCCAAGTATCCTCCTCGAAAATTTCTTCACTATTTTTCAAATAGTAATATAGCACTAGCTTCACGGGTGCTAGTGAACCCTTATAAAAAGTGACACCTAATCAAGTGATTTTATCCAAAAAATCACTCACAAAAACTCTCTTTTACAAGAATAATAAGAAGGGTGTGAAAATCCTTTTACAACTTTTGCTTAAATTCTATCACAAAAATATATAACTCAATGAAGAACACACAAGAGAATATTTTCTCAATATAATGAAACTTTATCTTAAATATTTTATATATTCATCAACAATATATCTGTTGGATGAGAAGATGCTCATTCTCTGATCACGAGGCGCTTCACACGGAACACGGGCACACTCTTTTTCTTCTTCATAAATGGTAGGCATAAGTTTGAATTAATAGGCCAAGGTCACTTTCGATAAATAGTAATAACAAAATTTTCAAAACAATTTTGGTAAAGACAATGAGTGCACAGTGACTTGTATAGTAATTTCTCTACTAAAATATTTACATGTATAGTGATTTATCTATTAAAATATTTGTATGCTTAGTAAAATCTCTTTAAATAATATTTAAATTAGATATGAAAATATATATATCTTTTAAAATCTTTATTCTTGTTGTAGAGATTTTTGGATATATTCTAATGAAGATAATTTATCACCACGTGGGTGTATCAAATTTATCAAAAGAATACAACCCACTAATATCAAATTTGTCAAAAAAAGATAGTGACCAATCGGATTTTTCAAAACGTAAACAGTAAAATTTTCAAAAAAATTACGTAAAATTAGATCTTGCACAGTAATTTCGATTTAAATAATATTTATAACAAATACATCATACAACATATATTTTAACTAGATAATATTTTGTGTCAAAGAATATAAAATATGTATATTAAAAAATTCACAATTTATCTCATAATATTTTAGACATCATCAAAATTAAATAACATGAGTAACATCATTAATACTTTCACTTCTTTGGGTAGTTGACATTTCAGCCCACAACTAATAGATTTCATGAACACTGGAACCCAACGATAATGATCTGTACAAAGGGACTTCAACTATTCATTATGATCAAGTTTATATTCCATAATCATCATATTCCAACCATCTTCAAAGTCTCTAGGTCTTATAAAGTCATATACAATATTTTTCAACATCTTCTTAATTGCTTTATACTGAGCAAACCCTCATAATTTTAGGAAGTTTTTTCATAATGTGCCAAAGGCATAACCGATGAGCATTTGGAGACACTTCTATAATTGCTCCTTGAATAGCCTTGCATTGATTTGTAACTATGGCCTTTGGAAACTGCCCAAACATACAAAACAATCGTGTCTTAATTAACCAAATATATGTATTCGTATCCTCATTTGATAATAAACCACAACCTAACAACAAAGATAGCCCATGATGACTGACCCTAACAAATGGTGCAAATGGCATGTCATATCTATTAGTCAAATATGTATTGTCAAATGAAATTACATCACCAAAAGATTCATATGTAGCTTTACACCTTGTGTCAGCCCAAAACACATTTCTTATGCGGCATTCTTCCAGCATCTCTCGTCCCAAGTCTCAATTCTCTTGCTTTAGTAACATAATTTCTACATTGTTTTTCACCAAAAGTTAAATTTTCAAAGCCACTTGCTTCTGTAATAATTGAATGAATATTTTTATTTAATATTATGCCAGCTAAATCATTCAATTCCAATTTTCTTTTGACATGAGGATCCAAAACCTTGTTACATCTGAAATGTCGTACTTTTACTGGACTTAAGTCATGGTTATGATCCAAGTAAACACGTAAGAGAATAAAGCTTCCTTCATTTTGTACAACAATATTGGCCTTTGACAGAGAGGTCTTGGAAGCAAAAAGTCACTACAAAAATTAAGGTTTTAGAGACCAAAATTTAGGGTCAAAATTATTTTTAAGAGACCAAATATTTTTGTTGCAAAAAATGTCGTTATTATATTTTTAGCAACGAAAATTAGACATTAGTGATGAATTATTATCTTTTTGGGACCAAATTTTTTGTCTCAAAAAATAAATCATTTTGAGACCAAATTATTTTGTCCCTAAAAGTGTGTTTATTAGTAACATTTTTAAAATTTTGTCACTAAAAGCCTTATTTTTGACTTTTTGGGACGACTTTTTAGCAACTATCCTCACGACGATAGAAATTGGTCTATAAATGTCTTTTGCAACAAAATTTTCACTTTTAGAGACCAAAAAAATTGGTCTCTAAAACTCTTATATGTTGTAGTGAGTACTTCTTCATCCCATTGTCTCCATTTTTTTTGCTCATTTTTTGCTATGCCAAAACCCTCTTGTTGCGCATATTCTCTATAATAGTTTCAAACTCCGATGGTCCTCCGCAGGCATTGAGTAAAATAATTTGGTGAGAAGTCTTTTTATTTATTTTGGAAGACGTTTTGTTTTAAATTTTATACCTTAATTTATTTGTTCATTTTTTTTTTCTATATGTTCAAATTTACATTTAAGTGTTTAATTATTATTTTTTTGTCTATATATTCAAAAATCTTGACTATCTATTCAATTTTTTTTTCCTATCTGTGCAAATTTTTGTCTAGATTTTATTATCAGTTCAATTTTAATCTCTTATCTGTTTAATATCTATCCAAAATTTCTTATCTGTTCAACAAACCAGTCACAATCCTCAATATATTTCTATCTGTTCAATTTTATTATTTGTTGAAATACACCAAACCAAGATCTGTTGCAATCTTTCTTTCTCTCTGTCTTGTTCTTTCTTTCTATCTATTGAAATTATTTCTCAAATATAATCCAGTATACAAATATATCAGTTCTATTTTTTATTATTATTTCTATCTGCTTAATTTTTAATTTTTTTTGGTTCATTTACAACTATCTGTTGCAATTTGTTTCATCATACAACAACAATAAAGATCAACAACTTTAAAAAAAAAAGGGGGGGGGGGAGAAATTGAATCTGTGTACTTGAAGAAAAAAAATTGTCCATAAGGAGCTGGATCAATGGAGTCTTCTCATCCGATGGTCCTCTGCAAGCATTGAGTAAAATAATTTGGTGAGAAGTCTTTTTATTTGTTTTGAAAGACGTTTTGTTTTAAATTTTACTCCTTAATTTATCTGTTGAATTTTTTTTTCTATATGTTCAAATTTACATTTAAGTGTTTAATTATTATTTTTTTGTCTATATATTCAAAAATCTTGACTATCTGTTGAATTTTTTTCCCTATCTGTGCCAATTTTTGTCTAGATTTTATTATCAGTTCAATTCTAATCTCTTGTCTGTTCAAATATCTATCCAAAATTTCTTATCTGTTCAACAAATCAGTAACAATCTTGAATATATTTCTATCTGTTCAATTTTATTATCTGTTGAAATACACCAAACCAGGATTTGTTGCAATCTTTCTTTCTCTCTCTCTTGTTCTTTCTCTCTATATGTTGAAATTCTTTCTCAAATATAATCCAGTATATATATATATATATTTGTTCTATTTTTTATTATTATTTCAATCTGCTTAATTTTTAATTTTTTTTGGTTCATTTACAACTATCTGTTGCAATTTGTTTCATCATACAACAACAACAAAGATCAACAACTTAAAAAAAAAAAAAAAAGGAGAAGAAATTGGATCTGTGCGCTTGAAGAAAAAAAACTGTCCATAAGGAGCTGGATCAATGGAGTCTTCTCCCCCGATGGTCCTCTGCAGGCATTGAGTATGTAACGCCCCCGAAATAATAACATTAAACCCATCAAAAGAGACACGCATTAATGTAATAGGAATCCACATTCTTCTATTTATCTGAATAATTCATTACAAAAGGTATCACATGTTAACAACAAAAGCAAATGCCCTAAGGGCTTACAGCTTTTCAAGTTAACACTTGGTTACAAGAAGAGAGCTCTAGCTCAATTATACATTAAGCCCTTGGCTTGAATCTACATGTAATACATCAAAAATAAATAGAAGTCAAAAGTCCATCCGCCTCTAGCCTCCCAAGCTATGTCCTTGGAGGTGGCATGCTACCTGTACCTGAAAATGATGTTCCCATATAGGGTGAGCCACAGCCCAGTAGAAATATACTAAGCCAGTTATGAATAATGACTAAAATATTAATAGTTGATAGATGGTCAACACTTTTACATTCTTTCATAGCACGTTACAATTCCAAGACCTTCAAGTCTATGTTTCATTTCGTTTCCATTTTCTTTCAATTCTCATTTCATAATCCATGGCTCAGAACCTGGCCAAACAACTCATATGAGACAATAACTCATATTAACCACTTTTCCATTTCACAATTGACAAACATATTAGTTATATCAATACTACCACAGATAAGCATACAAGCTATATCGCACTTCCAAAGATAAGCATATGAGTTCTATCTACACTTCCCTAGACAAGCATATGAGCTGTGTCTACACTTCTCAAAGATAAGCATATGAGCTCTATCTTCACTTTTCTAGACAAGCATATGAGTTGTGTCTACGGAGTTCATCCCCTATCTCCTCCCAACGCTATCCGGTTTAGAGGTACATCCCCTATCTTTCCCTAAACCGCGGAGTACATCCCACATCTCCTCCTCTACACATAATGCATATAAACACATTGGTTCTATATACAATCAATCAATACATATAGTTAATGTATTCTATCAACCGTCAAATTTTATGACGCATTCCACAGATTAGTTTTAGTTTGCCTAATCATCATGCATTGTCTACAATAATCACGACTATCCTCCACCGATAGCCCAAAGCAGTTATTTCTAAACAGGAAATAAATGCACAAATGGATAATATAATCAACATTTCAATTCGGTGAGCAATATGTAATTCAACTACACCCTTCTATTCCATATACTTCTAATCTCAACATTTCCAACTCAATTCCTCATTTCTCACAATTAATTATACCAATTAATTAATCAATGTAATTAGGGCATTTTCCATAATTCACATCTCAACCCTTAAGGTTCCATCTTCAACAATGATTCAACATTACTCTCAATTCTCTATGCTAAACATGCATATAGGCTTATTTTAAATAAAACCCCAACTTTTATAAAATTACATAAAAGCCTCAAACTTTCTCAAAATTACACAACTATCCTCAACATATCACAATGCTAAAATTTAAAGGCAAAAGCCATAAAGAGGAGTAGGGTATCCCTACCTCAAAAGATGAGTTCCAACGGAGATGAAGACCAAAACCAAAATGCTCCAAATCCCGAAATTTTCAAATTAAAATGTGGCTCTCGACGATCAACCCAACTTTTGTAAAGACCAAAAGCAAGCAAACAACTCTTACTAGATCAAATCTAAGAGAGAAGGGGCGGTTTAGAGTGAGGAGCTCTTAAAATGGGTTTTGGAAAAAGTAAGAGAGAGAAAAAGATCTTGAAAAAGTGGTTCAAAAATGTCAAAACACGGATTTAAACCCAGTCGCCCCGCTCGAGCGTACAACTCCCCATTCGAGCGGCACTCACAGACTCCCGCTCGAGCGGCCAATCCCCCGCTCGAGCGTCGGATGCACACTCCCAGCACTTTTGCAGACAGGTCTCCCGCTCGAGCGTACAACTCTCCACTCGAACGTCACTCACAACCTCCCGCTCGAACGTCACTCACAACCTCCCGCTCGAGCAGACAACACTACACAGGAAATACTGGATGGGTGTATTCCCCGCTCGAGCGCCAAAACCCCCGCTCGAGCGGACAAGCAACTACAAGGTCCCCGCTCGAGCGCCAAAAGCCCTGCTCGAGCAGACAGGCCAAAACCTGGGCAACTAGTTTTGGTTCCTAAGCTCAACCAACCTGTAACAAACCTGCCCAACACATCCTATAACTCAAAAACAAAGTATGAAAGGATGTAAACAAGATAACAATCAACTACTAACATTCACGGACACATGTCCGGATCATTGTACATCAAGGGTAAACCCGGGATCGCTATAACCTCCCCCCCTTAAAGAATTTCGTCCCCGAAATTAAGAACAAGTTTTTGAAAACAGGTTTTTCTCCATTTTTAACAATGTTATATTACAACATTCCACAATTCGACCCATTACCGGTCATCCATCTCATTTTAAGAGGCATTTCACAATATATAACATTTCAAGTGCATCTATAACATGCATTTCCTTTCCATTTTCCAACCATTTTCAATATACATGGTTCACAATTCATATCATAATCAACATTCATGATATATCTCCAGTTCTATAATATAGTCAACATATGCAATATTATAATCAACTCCCACATCAAGGCAAGTTCTACAATACTTCCTTAAATCAAAACATATACTATGTTTTACAACTTAAGACACAAACAATGTTCTTAAAGTTCAACAAGATTACAAGTTCTCACTACACGATTACAAATCAACAAACAAGTCCGGATATTTCTTGCGGACTTCTAACTCACGTTCCCAAGTGGCCTCCTCCACTCCGTGATGTTTCCACCAAACCTTAACCAAAGGGATGGTCTTGCCACGCAGGACTTGATCCCGCCTATCCAAGACCCGAACCGGTTTCTCCCCATACGAGGCATCCTCATCTACTTCTAAATCAGTCCAATCCAGTACATGTGACGAATCTGGCTCATACTTCCGAAGCATACTCACATGAAACACGTCATGAACTCCGGTCAACTGTGGCGGTAAAGCTAAACGATAAGCAACCTCGCCAATCCTCTTAAGGATCTCAAAAGGACCAATAAATCGAGGGGATAACTTCCCTCTCTTCCCAAACCTCATCAACCCCCGTCTAGGTGATATCTTCATAAAGACATGATCACCCACCTCAAACACCAAAGGTCTCCTCCTACGGTCAGCATAAGATTTCTGACGACTTTGGGCTGTAACAAGCCTCCTACGGATAAGCTCAACTTTCTCCGTCGTCTCCCTAACTAACTCCGGACCCAACAAAGGTGCGTCACCCACCTCGGCCCAACAAACCGGAGACCTACACGGTCGGCCATACAAGGCCTCAAACGGTGCCATACCGATGCTAGACTGATAACTGTTGTTGTAGGCAAACTCCACCAATGGTAAGTGCCTCTCCCACGTCCCATTAAAATCAAGGACACAACCCCGAATCATATCCTCAAGGATCTGAATAGTACGCTCGGACTGTCCGTCCGTCCGTCTGAGGATGATAAGCCGTACTGAAGGTCAACTTAGTGCCCAAGGCACTCTGCAAACTTTGCCACAACCTAGCAGTAAAACGAGGATCTCTATCTGAGACGATCGTCACTGGGACCCCGTGCAACCTCACTATGTCCCGAATATACAAGTCGGCAAGATGATCTACTGAATCTCTCACGCGCATAGGAATGAAGTGCGCCGACTTAGTCAACCGGTCTACAACCACCCAAATAGCATCACTACCCCGCTGAGTCCTCGGAAGACCTACAACGAAGTCCATAGTGACATGCTCCCACTTCTACTTGGCAATAGGCAAGGGTTGCAACAAACCCGTTGGCCTCTGATGCTCGGCCTTCACTTGCTGGCAAGTAAGGCACTTAGACACAAAAACTGTCACATCTCTCTTCATACCCTGCCATTAAAACTGGCGACCCAAATCCCGATACATCTTAGTACCTCCCGGATGCACCGCAAGGCGCGAATGATGAAACTCTCGGAGTACCTCCTCTCGGCCAAACTCCGGCACAAACAAACGGTCTCGATATCTCACACTCAAGTCGGGATATAGTCAAACCCTT
Source organism: Camellia lanceoleosa (assembly GCA_025200525.1). Lineage (NCBI taxonomy): Eukaryota > Viridiplantae > Streptophyta > Magnoliopsida > Ericales > Theaceae > Camellia > Camellia lanceoleosa. Next base: position 100,806,366 of record CM045760.1, read on the forward strand.
CTCAGCCTTCCCACTGGAGATCTTCTCTCGAAGGGAATCTACCTCAAGGTCACCTCTCTGTGCCTCTAACACTCGAGTCACAAGTGTAGGCTACGCAACAACAGAAAACAAGGCCGCAACCTCAACGGATTCGCCCAGAAGCAAATCAAACTCACCAAGTGCCCCCAACATCTCCCACTCTCGGATGGCTACACAAGCTACATCACCTATGGATTTCCTGCTAAGAGCGTCGGCCACAACATTGGCCTTCCCGAGATGATAATGCAACTCGAAGTCATAATCCTCAATGAACTCCATCCACCTCCTCTGCCTCAAGTTCAAGTCCTTCTATGAAAACAGATATTTCAGACTCTTATGATCCGAGAATACTTCGAATCTCTCACCATAAAGGTAGTGCCTCCAGATTTTCAAGGCAAAGATCACAGCCGCTAACTCTAAGTCATGCGTAGGGTAATTCTTCTCGTGAATTTTCAACTGACGTGAACCATAAGTTACCACTTTCCCCTCTTGCATCAACACACAACCCAAACCCTCTCGTGAGGCATCACAATACACAGCATAACCCAACCCTCTCTCCGGAATAATCAAGACCGGAGCGGTGGTCAATCTAATCTTCAATTCCTGGAACGACTTTTCACAAGTCTCACTCCATACAAATTTGACTCTTCCGTCATTTAGTCAATCAGTGAAGCTAACCTGGAGAAATCCTTCACAAACCGGCGGTAATACCCAGCTAATCCCAGAAAACTGCGGATCTCGAACACACTCTTAGGCTGTGCCCAATCTTGCACTGCCTCAGTCTTGGATGTATCAACAGACACCCCTTTTCCGGAAACCACATGGCCTAAGAACTTGACTTCCTCTAGCCAGAACTCACACTTCCCAAACTTGGCATACAGCCTATTGGCTCTAAGTAACTCTAGCACCACTCTCAAGTGTGCCTCGTGCTCCTCCTCTGAAGGTGAATAGACAAGAATGTCGTCTACGAAGACGACTACAAAACGATCCAAGAATTCTCGGAAGATCCGGTTCATCAAGTCCATAAAGACTGCCGGTGCATTGGTAAGCCCAAATGGCATCACCAGAAACTCATAATGGCCATACCGCGTACGGAATGCCGTCTTCGGAATATCCTCCTCCCTGACCCTCAACTGGTGGTAACCCGATCTCAAGTCTATCTTAGAGAAACAACGGGAACCCTTCAACTGGTCAAACAAATCATCTATACGGGGCATAGGATATTTATTCTTAACCGTAGCCCTATTCAACTTCCGGTAGTCGATACACAGTCTCAAGGCACCATCTTTCTTTTTAGCAAAGAGGGCCGGTGCTCCCCACGGTGAAACACTAGGGCGAACAAAGCCCTTATCTAACAATTCTTGGAGCTGAACTTTTAACTCAACCAACTCTGCTGGAGCAAAACGGTAAGGTGCCATAGAAATCGGCGCCGTGCCGGGCACTAAATCAATGGAGAACTCAATCTCTCTGTGAGGTGGCAAACTAATGAGATTTTCGGGAAAGACGTTCGAATACTCACAAACCACTCTCGGCAACACAATCTGGGTCTCATCACACTTACCACTCTCAAAGCTAGCAAGTAGACCACTAAGCTCACTCCGCTCTCGCGGATCATACCCCGGTGGCACAACACTACCAACCCAGTCTCCCAAGAAATGGAAACACTCCCCGTTCACGGTACAACAAGTGACCCTTTGGCGGTAACAATCAATAACTGCCCGGTATGACGATAACCAGTCCATACCCAAGATAACATCAAAGCCCTTCATGGGCATAACAACAAAAGGAAACAGAAGTCTATAATTATCGACCTCTATATCACAACCTCTAACACCCTGTTTCAGAATCAACTCACCCCCAATAGATGACACAACACAAATAGGAGACGCTAATAGTGCTAACTTCAACTCCAACACAGATGCAAATGCAGCAGATACAAAAGAATGAGATGCACCCGTATCAATCAACACTCTAGCAACCGAGTTGCAAAACAGAAAGGTACCTCTCACTACTGATGGAGCAGGTACAAGATCCTGCGCGATAACAGCATACACGCGCCCTATAGGCCCCTGATCCACCTGCTCACCTCTAGGAGCATACGACTACTGCACTGACTGGGACGAAGAAGCCCCCGGATTGGCCCTCGAGGCCTGCACAGACTGAGCTGGCTGAAATCCCTGCGTCTATCTAGAACCAGACACCCCAGAAGTGGCACTCAACTGGGGGCAGAACCTCTTCAGGTGCCCAGGCTGTCCACACTGATAACAAGACAAGGGCTGCCCCCTGCCCAAACTCTGACTCTGCGGTCTAGCTGAAGAAGAAGCAGCTCTCTGACCTCCGCCTTTCTGTGGGCAAACTGAAGCCTTGTGACCCGACTGGCCACACTTGTAACAGGTGAACTCTCCCTAATTGCCCCTCCCGGAGCCTGCACTCGATACTAGGAAAGTCGACCTAGCCAAACCACCCTGAGACGGCTGAGGGTTATAACCCCTCTATCTCCTGCCATCACCCTGGCCCTCTTGGCCCCTCTTGGAGCCCCTGTGTTTCTCCTTCTCCTCCTCCTGCATCATCAGCTCTATATGAGCTGCAGCATCCACCAAATGCCTATACTCCCGGATATAAGGACCACCAACTCTCAACTTGAGGCCACGCCTCAACTTCTGCTCAAACTCATAACAACGACGCTCCTCTGTCGCCACAAGTTCAGGTGCAAACCTGGACAAGCTAGTAAATGTAGCCTCAAACTCGGCCACAGACAAACCCTCTTGTTTAAGCCTGCTAAACGGATCCCTCAGCTTCTCTCTAGCCACAGCAGATAAAAACCTCTCCTAGAAAGCATTTACAAACGCCTCCAAAGTTCCACCAACTCTGCCTTTCTCATACTTCCACCATTGACCCGCATCTCCCTTCAACTGGAAGGATGCCAAGGTCACCTTCAATGCTCCGTCCTCGATGCCAAGCATCTCGAACGTCATACTCATTTGCTCTAGCCACTCGTCAGCTTTCAGTGGCTCTTTCGGATCTCCAACAAACTCCTCCGGATTAGACCGGAAGAACTCCCTCTTCAAAAAGGAAGGCCCTGCCTCAACTGCCTGATTCCCGGCTCTGAGAATACCCAAAGCCCCTGCTATCTCTCTGGCCAAGGCACTCATAGCCTGTTGGCCTGCTGGCTCGGTCACATTGGCCTGACCAACTCCCTCCTGTACTGCCGGAATCTCTTCCAGTAAAGGCATTTCCTGCCTACCACGCCTGCCACGCCTAGCACCTCTTCCTCGTCCTGACATCCTAATAAAGGTAACTCAAAACGTTAGCACATTCATATATGTGCCGAAACTAAACACTCGCGTCCTACTGTATGGACAACTTTAATTCACTCCACGTAAGCACATAAACACATAAGCACTTACGAATTTCATTTCCGGATAATGATAGTCCCGAGGCGTTACTAGAGTTCCGGTTAGAAACAGCATTGATCAAATGCTTTTCCAACAAGACTCACAGAAACCCAAGGATCCAATCAACATCCTAGAAACTAAATTCCATACCCAAATAACCACATAAACATGTTATCACATAAACACATAACACTATATCTAAGTCTCTAACCAAGCGAGACAAACCCATTGTGATGCTAATCACTTCCCACGTACCCAAAGTATTCGAACCCGGTACGCTCTGATACCAAGTTGTAACGCCCCCGAAATAATAACATTAAACCCATCAAAAGAGACATGCATTAATGTAATAGGAATCCACATTCTTCTATTTTTCTGAATAATTCATTACAAAAGGTATCACATGTTAACAACAAAAGCAAATGCCCTAAGAGCTTACAGCTTTCCAAGTTAACACTTGGTTACAAGAAGAGAGCTCTAGCTCAATTACACATTAAGCCCTTGGCTTGAATCTACATGTAATACATCAAAAATAAATAGAAGTCAAAAGTTCATCCGCCTCTAGCCTTCCAAGCTATGTCCTTGGAGGTGGCATGCTACCTGTACCTGAAAATGATGTTCCCATATAGGGCACAGCCCAGTAGAAATATACTAAACCAGTTATGAATAATGACTAAAAGATTAACAGTTGATAGATGGTCAACACTTTTACATTCTTTCATAACACGTTATAATTCCAAGACCTTCAAGTCTATGTTTCATTTCGTTTCCATTTTCTTTCAATTCTCATTTCATAATCCATGGCTCAGAACCTGGCCAAACAACTCATATAAGACAATAACTCATATTAACCACTTTTCCATTTCACAATTGACAAACATATTAGTTATGTCAATAATACCACAGATAAGCATACAAGCTATATCACACTTCCAAAGATAAGCATATGAGCTCTATCTACACTTCCCTAGACAAGCATATGAGCTGTGTCTACACTTCCAAAAATTAGATCTGCATGCTTGAAGAAAAAAAACTGTCCATAAGGAGCTGGATCAATGAAGTCTTCATCTCCGATGGTCTTTTGCAGGCAATGAGTAAAATAATTTGGTGAGAAGTCTTTTTATTTCTTTTGAAAGACGTTTTGTTTTCAATTTTACTCCTTAATTTATCGGTTGAATTTTTTTTCTATATGTTCAAATTTACATTTAAGTGTTTAATTATTATTTTTTTATCTATATATTCAAAAATCTTGACTATTTGTTCAATTTTTTTCTATATGTTCAACAAACCAGTCACATTCTTCAATATATTTCTATCAGTTCAATTTTATTATCTGTTGAAATACACCAACCCAGGATTTGTTGCAATCTTTCTTTCTCTCTCTCTTGTTCTTTCTCTCTATCTGTTGAAATTCTTTCTCAAATATAATCCAGTATATATATATCTGTTCTATTTTTTATTATTATTTCTATCTGCTTAATTTTTAATTTTTTTTGGTTCATTTACAACTATCTGTTGCAATTTGTTTCATCATACAACAACAACAAAGATCAACAAGTTTAAAAAAAAAAAAAAAAAAGGAGGAGAAATTAGATCTGTGCACTTGAAGAAAAAAAACTGTCCATAAGGAGCTGGATCAATGGAGTCTTCTCCTCCGATGGTTCTCTGCAAGCATTGAGTAAAATAATCTGGTGAGAAGTCTTTTTATTTGTTTTGAAATAAGTTTTGTTTTCTATTTTACCCCTTAATTTATCTGTTGAATTATTTTTTCTATATGTTGAAATTTACATTTAAGTATTTAATTATTATTTTTTTGTCTATATATTCAAAAAATCTTGACTATTTATTCAATTTTTTTTCGCTATCTGTCCAAATTTTTGTCTGGATTTTATTATCAGTTCGATTTTAATCTCTTATCTGTTCAAATATCTATCCAAGCTTTCTTATCTGTTGAACAAACCAGTCACAATCTTCAATTTATTTCTATCTGTTCAATGGAGTCTTCATCTCCGATGGTCTTTTGCAGGCAATGAGTAAAATAATTTGGTGAGAAGTCTTTTTATTTCTTTTGAAAGACGTTTTGTTTTCAATTTTACTCCTTAATTTATCGGTTGAATTTTTTTTCTATATGTTCAAATTTACATTTAAGTGTTTAATTATTAGTTTTTTGTCGATATATTCAAAAATCTTGACTATCTGTTCAATTTTTTTTTCCCTATCAGTGCAAATTTGTGTCTAGATTTTATTATCAGTTCAATTTCAATCTCTAATCTGTTCAAATATCCATCCAAGATTTCTCATTTGTTCAACAAACCAGTCACAATCTTCAATTTATTTCTATCTGTTCAATTTTATTATCTGTTGAAATACACCAAACCAGGATCTGATGCAATCTTTGTTTCTCTCTCTCTCTCTTGTTCTTTCTCTATATCTGTTGAAATTCTATCTCAAATATAATCCAATATATATATCTGTTCTATTTTTTATTATTATTTCTATCTGCTTAATTTTTAATTTTTTTTGGTTCATTTACAATTATCTGTTGCAATTTGTTTCATCATACAACAACAACAAAGATCAACAACTTTAAAAAAAGGGGGGGGAATTAGATCTGTGCGCTTGAAGAAAAAAAACTGTCCATAAGGAGCTGGATCAGTGGAGTCTTCTCCTCCGATGGTCCTCTGCAAGCATTGAGTAAAATAATTTGGTGACAAGTCTTTTTATTTGTTTTGAAATATGTTTTGTTTTCTATTTTACTCCTTAATTTATCTGTTGAATTATTTTTTCTGTACGTTCAAATTTACATTTAAGTATTTAATTATTATTATTTTGTCTATATATTCAAAAATCTTGACTATCTGTTCAATTTTTTTCCCCTATCTGTGGAAATTTTTGTCTAGATTTTATTATCAGTTCAATTTTAATCTCTTATCTGTTCAAATATCTATCTAAAATTTCTTATCTGTTCAACAAACTAGTCACAATCTTCAATTTACTTCTATCTGTTCAATTTTATTATCTGTTGAAATACACCAAACCAGGATCTGTTGTAATCTTTCTTTCTCTCTCTCTTGTTCTTTCTCCCTATCTGTTGAAATTCATTCTCAAATATAATCCAGTATATATATATATATATATCTGTTCTATTTTTTATTATTATTTCTATCTGCTTAATTTTTAATTGTTTTTTGGTTCATTTCCAACTATCTGTTGCAATTTGTTTCATCATACAACAACAACAAAGATCAACAACTTTATAAAAAAAAAAAAAAAGGAGGAGAAATTAGATCTGTGCGCTTGAAGAAAAAAATCTGTCCATAAGGAGCTGGATCAATGGAGTCTTCTCCTTCGATGGTCCTCTGAAAGCATTGAGTAAAATAATTTGGTGAGAAGTCTTTTTATATATTCAACAAAGTAGTCACAATCTTAAATTTATTTCTATCTGTTCAATTTTATTATCTATTGAAATACACCAAACCAGGATCTATTGCAATCTTTCTTTCTCTCTCTCTCTCTTGTTCTTTCTCTCTATCTGTTGAAATTCTTTCTCAAATATAATCCAGTATATATATGTTCAATTTTTTTATTATTATTTCTATCTCCTTAATTTAAATTTTTTTTGGTTCATTTCCAACTATCTGTTGCAATTTGTTTCATCATACAACAACAACAAACATCAACAACTTAAAAAAAAAAAAAAAAAAAAAAAAAAAAAAAAAAAAAAAAAAAGGTGGAGAATTAGATTATTGGGCTTGAAGAAAAAAAATGTCTATGAGGAGCTGGATCAATGGAGTCTTCTCCTTCGATGGTCCTCTGCAAGCATTGGGTAAAATAATTTGGTGAGAAGTCCTTTTATTTGTTTTGAAATACGTTTTGTTTTCAATTTTACTCCTTAATTGATCTGTTGAATTTTTTTTTTCTATATGTTCAAATTTACATTTAAGTATTTAATTATTATTATTTTGTCTATATATTCAAAAATCTTCAATATTTGTTCGATTTTTTTTTTCGCTATCTGTGCAGATTTTTGTCTGGATTTTATTATCAGTTCAATTTTAATCTCTTATCTGTTCAAATATCTATCCAAAATTTCTTATCTGTTCAACAAACCAGTCACAATCTTCAATTTATTTCTAACAGTTTAATTTTATTTTCTATTGAAATACACCAAACCAGGATCAATTGCAATCTTTCTTTCTCTATCACTTGTTCTTTCTCTCTATCTGTTGAAATTCTTTCTCAAATATAATCCAGTATATATATATGTTCTATTTTTTATTATTATTTCTATCTGCTTAATTTTTAATTTTTTTTTGGTTCATTTACAACTATCTTTTGCAATTTGTTTCATCATACAACAACAACAAAGATCAACAACTTAAAAAAAAAAAAAAAAAAAAAAGGAGGTGAAATTAGATCTGTGCGCTTGAAGAAAAAAAACTGTCCATAAGGAGCTGGATCAATGGAGTCTTCTCCTCCGATGGTCCTCTGCAGTCATTGAGTAAAATAATTTGGTGAGAAGTATTTTTATTTGTTTTGAAAGGCGTTTTGTTTTCAATTTTACTCCTTAATTTAGCTGTTGAATTTTTTTTTTCAATATGTTCAAATTCACATTTAAGTGTTTAATTATTATTTTTTGTCTATATATTCAAAAATCCCGACTATCTGTTCAATTTTTTTCCCTATCTGTGCAAATTTTGGTCTAGATTTTATTATCAGTTCAATTTTAATCTCGTATTTGTTCAAATATCTATCCAAAATTTCTTATCTGTTCAACAAACCAGTAACAACCTTCAATATATTTCAATCTGTTCAATTTTATTATCTGTTGAAATACACCAACCCAGGATCTGTTGCAATCTTTCTTTCTCTCTCTCTTGTTCTTTCTCCCTATCTGTTGAAATTCTTTCTCGAATATAATCCTGTATATATATATATATCTGTTCTATTTTTTATTATTATTTCTATCTGCTTAATTTTTAATTTTTTTTTGTTCATTTACAACTATTTGTTGCAATTTGTTTCATCATACAACGACAACAATGATCAACAACTTAAAAAAAAAAAAAAAAAAAAAAAAAAAAAAAAAAGGAGAAGAAATTGGATCAGTGCGCTTGAAGAAAAAAAACTATCCATAAGGAGTTGGATCAATGGAGTCTTCTCCCTCGATGGTCCTCTGCAGGCATTGAGTAAAATAATTTGGTGAGAAGTTTTATCTGTTGAATTTTTTTTTTCTAGATGTTCAAATTCACATTTAAGTGTTTAATTATTATTTTTTGTCTATATATTCAAAAATCCTGACCATCTGTTCAATTTTTTTTCCCTATCTGTGCAGATTTGTCTAGATTTTATTATCAGTTCAATTTGAATCTCTTATCTGTCCAGGCTGACCACACTGATAGCAAGACAAAGGCTGGCCCCTGCCTTGACTCTGGCCCTGAGGTCTAGCTGAAGAAGAAGTAGCTCACTGACCCCCTCTTTTCTGCGTGCAAACCGAAGACTTGTGACCCGGCTGGCCACATGCAAAACAAGTCAAGCCTCCCTGACTACCTCTCCCGGAGCTGGCACTCGACACTGGAAAGGTCGATCTAACCAAACCACCCTGAGACTGCTGGGGGTTAGAACCCCTCTGTCTCCTTCCATCACCCTGACCATCTTGGCTCCTCTTGGAGCCTCTCTGCTCTTCCTCCTCCTTCTGCATCATAATCTCCATATGAGCTGCAGCATCCACAAAACGTCTATACTCTCGGATAAACGATCCTCCAACCCTCAACTTGAATCCACGCCTCAACTTCCGCTCAAACTCAAAGCAACAGTGTTTCTCGGACGCTACAAGTTCAGGTGCAAACCTGGACAGACTAGTAAAAGTAGCCTCAAACTTGGCCACTGACAAGCCCTACTGTTTAAGCTGGTAGAACTGCTCTCTCAGCTTCTCCCTAGCAGCTGAAGACAAAAACTTCTCCTGGAAGGTATTCACAAAAGCCTCCCATGCACCACCAACACTGCCCTTCTCGTACTTCCACCATTGACCTGCATCTCCCTTCAGTTGGAAGGATGCCAAGGTCACCTTTAAAGCCCCGTCCTCGATGTCAAGCATCTCGAACGTCTTCTTCATCTGTTCCAACCACTCGTCAACCTTAAGCGGCTCCTTCGGATCCCCAACAAATTCGTCCGGATTAGACCGGAAGAACTCCCTCTTCAAGAAAGAAGGCCCTGCCTCAGCAACGGGGGCCTGAACTTGATTCCCAGCTCTGAGAATACCCAAAGCTCCTGCTATCTCTCGGGCCAAGGCACTCATAGCCTACTGACCCGCTGGCTCGGCCACATTGGCCTGACCAACTCCTTCCTACACTGCCAGAATATCATCCGGTAAAGGCATCTCCTGCCTACCATGCCTGCCACGCCTACCACGTCCTCGTCCTGACATCCTAATAAAGGTAACCAAGACCCTTAGCACATTCACAAATGTGCCGAAGCTATAACACTCACGTCCTAATGCATGGACAATAGTAATTCACTCCACGTAAGTACATAATCACGTAAGCAATTACGAATTTCATTTCCGGATAATGATAGTCCTGAGGCGTTACTAGAGTTCCGGTTAGAAACAGCATTGATCAAGTGCTTTTCCAACAAGACTCCCAGAAACCCAAGGATTCAATCAACATCCTAGAAATTAAATCCCATACCCAAATAGTCACATAAACATGTTATCACATAAACACATAGCATATGACATTACATCTAAGTCTCTATCAAGCGAGACAAACCCATTGTGATACTAATCACTTCCCACGTACCCAAAGTATTCGAACCCGGTACGCTTTGATACCAAGTTGTAATGCCCTCAAAATAATAACATTAAACCCATCAATATTGACATGCATTGATATAAAAGAAATCAACCATTTCTATTCATCAGAGTAGTTCTTACAACAGTATTACATGTTAACAACAAAAGCAAATGCCCTATGGGCTTACAGCTTTCCAAGTCAACACTTGGTTACACAAAAGAAGAGTACTAACTCTATACAAAATAAGCCCTTGGCTTGATATACATGTAATACAAACAAAATAAACAAAAAGAGTCTTCAACTCTCATCAACATCTAAGCTATGTCCTTGGAGGTGGCATGCTACCTGTACCTGAAAATAATGTCCCATATAGGGTGAGCCAACGCCCAGTAGAGATATGCTAAACACAGTATGAGCAATAATTAAGACATTAGCAATTGATAAATGTTCAATTCCCATAAATCATTTCATAATCCATTTTTAATCATGTTCTCAATTCACAACAACGGCTCAGAACCTGGGCAACAACTTATATGAGACAATGACTCATATTAAACATTTCCCATTTTTCATTAGATAAGCGTACTAGCTATATCAACATTTCGATAGATGAGCATATAAGCTATATCAACATCTTAACAGATAAGCATACAAGCTGTATCCACACTTCAACAGATAAGCATATGATCTATATCAACACTTCCATAGATAAGCATATGAGCTGTATCAACACATTAACTGACAAGCATATGAGCTGTATCAGCGGAGTCCATCCCCTATCTCCTCCCAAACAACATCCGGTTTAGAGGTCCATCCCCTATCTTCCCCTAAATCGTGGAGTACATCCCCTATCTCCTCCCAAGTATATACACATAAGTCATATATACAATCAAACAATAATAACGTTAATGTATTCTGTCAACCGTTATACTCTATGACACATCCAATTGATTAGTTTTAGTTTGCCTAATCATCATGCATTGTCTACAACAATCAAAACTACCCTCCACCGGTAACCCAAGCAATTATTTCTAAACAGATAATAAAAGCTCCAACAGATAAATATCAATGTTTTCAAAAGTGAGCGATTAACAAATCCAACTCCACCATTCCATAATATAATGAGTCAATTTCATCATTTCCAAGCCAATTCCATAAATTCACAATTTTTCCAAATTAATTATACCAATTAATTTGTACAACACATTAGGGTTTTCTACCCCTTTTTCCAACGTTAACCCAATGGTCCATGTATCACCAACCAATAACAATATCCTTAGTTTGAAACCCAAATACACATTTTAGAATCAAAATAACAAAACCCTCTTTTAACATTTTGAAACCCTAAGTCCCAAAATTACCCAACTTCAACACTTTATCAAAACAACCAAAAATTTATGTCAAAGACCATAAGAGTGAGTAGGAATCCCTATCTCAAAGATGAAACTCAATGAAGGAGATGACGAAAATGAAGATGCTCCAAATCCAGAAATTCTCGGATCAAAACGAAGCCCTCGACGATCAACACCACTTTTACAAAGGCCGAAGGAAATGAGGGCACTCTAACTAGATCAAACCCTAAAGAGAAGGAAGTTTCTAGAGAGAGAAGCTCTCAAAATAAATTTTTGGAAAGTAAGAGAGAGAGAGAGAGGAAGTATAGAAAATGATTCAAAAATGCCCAGCTGCCCTCTGTTATACGACATTCCCACTCGAGCGGAAAACATAACGCTCGAGCGTCAAGAACAAAAACCATGGTCCGCTCGAGCGCAATAAGGTCTACTCGAGGGCCAAGACACAGGAATAAAGTACACCCACTCGAGCGTGAAAAACTAGTCTACTCGAGCACAATTTTTCCCCTCCAGAACTTTCACCAAAAAGTACTAGCCGCTCGAGCGCTAACAAGCCCGCTCGAGCGCGACCCGCTCGAGCGCAAGAAATATGCTCGAGCGTAGAAAACCAACCTGCAGAAGTTTTGCAGAGCACCAAAATACTGGGAGTGTGAAATCTCCGCTCGAGCGCTCCAAGACCCGCTCGAGCGAAATGACCAAAAACACAGCAACAAGGTTTTAGACCAAGGCTCAACCCACCTGCTCGAAACAAGCCCAACACTTCCCAAAACTCCAAGAAATGAAATTAAAGGATAACAACAAGATAGATACAACCACCAACTCTACGGAACCGAGTCCGGAATACAACTGAACAATAAAGGGAATACCAGGACCGCTATAACCTCCCCTCTTTAAAGAATTTCGTCCCCGAAATTAAACATAAGTTTTCAAAAACAAGTTTTCTCTTTTTCCAACAATATTACAACATTTAATTCAATATGCATTATTAACATGCTTTTCCCTGAAATTCACCAATTTCAACACATTTTCCACACTTTTATAACACATGCAACATTAATATCATGCTTGCATCTCCACAACTTATTTAACATACACAATGTTAAAACAACTTCCATTTTGAGGTAAGTTCCAAAACATACTTCCATAAACCAAAACATTCACAATGTTTTACAACTTAAGACATATATAATGCTCTTAAAGTTCAACAATATTACAAAATTACCAATGCATGATTTACACATTAACAAACAAGTCCGGATATTTCTCACGGACCTCTAACTCGCATTCCCAAGTGGCTTCCTCCACTCCGTGATGTTTCCACAAGACTTTTACCAAGGGAATGGTCTTGCCACGCAGGACTTGATCCCGCCTATCCAAGACCCAAACCGGTCTCTCCTCATATGAGGCCTTTTCATCTACCTTTAAGTCGGTCCAATCTAACACATGGGACGGATCCGGCTCATACTTCTGAAGCATACTCACATGAAACACGTCATGCACTCAGGACAACTGCGTCGGCAAAGCTAAACGATAGGCAACTTCCCCAATCCTCTCAAGGATCTCGAAGGGACCGATAAACCGAGGGGACAACTTCCCACTCTTCCCAAACCTCATCAAACCTCGCCTAGGTGATATTTTCAAGAAAACGTGATCACCTACCTCAAACGCCAAAGGCCTCCTCCTACGATCGGCATAACTCTTTTGGCGACTCTGGGCTGTAACAAGCCTCCTATGGATAAGCTCAACCTTCTCCGTCGTCTCCCTAATCAACTCCGGACCCAACAAAGGTGCATTACCCACCTCGACCCAACAAACTGGAGACCTACACGGTCGGCCATACAAGGCCTCAAACGGTGCCATACCGATGCTAGACTGGAAACTGTTGTTGCAGGTAAACTCCACCAAAGGTAAGTGCCTCTCCCACGTCCCACTAAAGTCAAGGGCACAACCTTGAAGCATATCCTCAAGGATCTGAATAGTACGCTCGGACTACCCGTCAGTCTGAGGATGACAAGCTGTACTAAAGGTCAACTTAGTACCCAAGGCACTCTGCAGACTCTGCCACAACCTAGCAGTAAAACGAGGATCTCTATCTGAGACGATCGTCACTGGGACCCCGTGCAATCTCACTATGTCCTGAATGTACAAATCGGCGAGATGATCTACCGAATCTCTCATGCGCATAGGGATAAAGTGCGCCGACTTAGTCAACCGGTCTACAACCACCCAAATAGCATCACTACCCCGCTGAGTCCTCGAAAGACCTACAACGAAGTCCATAATGACATGCTCCCACTTCTACTCAGCAATAGGCAAGGGTTGCAACAAACCCGCTGACCTCTGGTGCTCGGCCTTCACTTGCTGACAAGTAAGGCACTTCGAAACGAAAACAGCCACATCTCTCTTCATACCCCACCACCAAAACTGGCGACCCAAGTCCCGATACATCTTAGTGCCTCCCGGATGTACCGCAAGGCGCGCATGGTGAAACTCTCAGAGTACTTCCTCTCGGCAAGACTCCAGCACAAACAAACGGTCTCGGTATCTCACACTCTGGTTGGGTTACACCATAAGCTACTGCTTTCCCCTCGTGCATCAACACACAACCCAAACCATCTCGTGAGGCATCACAATAAACCGCATAACCCAACCCTCTTTCCGAAATAATCAACACCGGAGCGGTGGTCAATCTAACCTTCAACTCTTAGAATGACTTTTCACAAGTCTCACTCTACACAAACTTGACCCCTTTCCGCGTCAATCTAGTCAACGGCGAAGCTAGCCTGGAGAAATCTTTCACAAACCGACGGTAGTACCCAGCTAATCACAGAAAACTGCGGATCTCAAAAACACTCTTAGGCGGTGCCCAATCTTGCACTGCCTCAACCTTGGATGTATCAACAGACACCCCTTCTCCGGATACCATATGGCCTAAGAATTTGACTTCCCCTAGCCAGAACTCACACTTCCCAAACTTGGCATACAGCCTATGGGCTCTAAGCAATTCAAACACCACTCTCAAGTGTTCCTCGTGCTCCGCCTCTGAAGGTGAATAGATAAGAATGTCGTTCACGAAAACGACCACAAATCGATCTAAGAATTCCCAGAAGATCTGGTTCATCAAGTCCATAAAGACTGCCGGTGCATTGGTAAGCCCAAATGGCATCACCAGAAACTCATAATGGCCATACCGCGTACGGAATGCCGTCTTCGAAATATCCTCCTCCCTGACCCTCAACTGGTGGTAACCCGATCTCAAGTCTATCTTAGAGAAACAACGGGAACCCTTCAACTGGTCAAACAAGTTATCTATATGGGGCATAGGATATTTATTTTTAACCGTAGCCCGATTCAACTTCTGGTAGTCGATATAAAGCCTCAAGGCCCCATCTTTCTTTTTAGCAAAGAGGGTCAGTGCTCCCCATGGTGAAACACTAGGGCGAACAAAACCCTTATCTAACAATTCCTGGAGTTGAATCTTCAACTCACTTAACTCGACTGGGGCAAAACGATAAGGTGCCATAGAAATCAGCGCCGTGCCGGGCACTAAATCAATGGAGAACTCTATCTCTCGGTGAGGTGGCAAACCAACGAGATCTTCGGGAAAAACATCCGAATACTCACAAACCACCCTTGGCAACACAATCTGGGTCTCATCACACTCACCACTCATAAAGTTAGCAAGTAGACCACTAAGCTCACCCCGCCCTCGCGGATCATACACCGGTGGCAACACACTACCAACCCGATCCCCCAAGAAATGGAAACACTCCCCGTTCAAGGTACAAACTGTGACCCTCTGGCGGTAGCAATCAATAACAGCTCGGTATGACGACAGCCAGTCCATACCCAAGATAACATCAAAGCCCTTCATGGGCATAACAATAAAGGGAAAATGAAGCCTATGGTCAACGACCTCTATATCACAACCTCTAAATCCGTGTTTCAAAATCAATTCACCCCCTACAGGTGATACAACACAAATAGGAGATGCTAATAATGCCAACTCCAACTCCAACATAGATGCAAATGCAGCAGATACAAAAGAATGGGACGCACCTGTATTAATCAATACTCTAGCAACCGAATTGCAAAACAGAAAGGTACCTCTCACTACTGATGGAGCCAGATTAGGTCCTCAATGTAATAGCATACACGCGCCCTGTAGGCCCCTGATCTACCTGCTCACCTCTAGGAGCAAAAGATCGCTGCCAGATCGATAACGGCTCGGGTTGGCCTCGAGGCCCAGACAGATCGAGGCTAATAACCTCAAGATCTCGCCTAGAACCGAGCGTTACCAAGTAGTACGCAACTGTGGGCAATACCTCTTCAGGTGTCCAGGTTGACCACACTGATAGCAAGACAAAGGCTAGCCCATGCCCTGATTCTGGCCCTGAGGTCTAGCTGAAGAAGAAGCAGCTCACTGACCCCCTTCTTCTACGGGCAAACCGAGGACTTGTGACCCGGCTGGCCACATGCAAAACAAGTCAATCCTCCCTGACTACCTCTCCCGGAGCCGGCACTCGGCACTGGAAAGGTCGATCTAACCAAACCACCCAGAGATTGCTGGGGGTTAGAACCCCTCTATCTCCTTCCATCACCCTGACCATCTTGGCTCCTCTTGGAGCCTCTCTGCTCTTCCTCCTCCTCCTGCATCATAATCTCCATATGAGCTGCAGCATCCACCAAACGTCTATACTCTTGGATAAACGATCCTCCAACCCTCAACTTGAGTCCACGCCTCAACTTCCGCTCAAACTCAAAGCAACGACGTTCCTCGGACGCCACAAGTTCAGGTGCAAACCTGGACAAACTAGTAAAAGTAGCTTCAAACTCGACTTGCTTAAGCGACAAGCGCTCTCTCAGCTTCTCCCTAGCAGCTGAAGACAAAAACTTCTCCTGGAAGGTATTCACAAAAGCCTCCCATGCACCACCAACACCGCCTTCTTCAGATTTCCACCATTGACCAGATCCTTCAGGTTGGAAGGATGCCAAGGTCACCTTTAAAGCCCCGTCCTCGATGCCAAGCATCTTAAACGTCTTCTCCATCTGTTCCAACCACTCGTCAGCCTTAAGCGGCTCCTTCGGATCCCCAACAAATTCGTCCGGATTAGACCGGAAGAACTCCCTCTTCAAGAAAGAAGGCCCTGCCTCAGCAACGGGGGCCTGAACCTGATTCCCAACTCTGAGAATACCCAAAGCTCCTGCTATCTCTCGGGCCAAGGCACTCATTCGTTGGCTACGACCAACTTCCTCTGCCTTCCGCCGAATATCATCCCAGAAGGCATCTCCTGCCTATCACGCCTGCCACACCTACCACGTCCTCGTCCTGACATCCTAATAAAGGTAACCAAGACCATTAGCACATTCACAAATGTGCCGAAGCTATAACACTCATATCCTAATGCATGGACAACAATAATTCACTCCACGTAAGCACATAATCACGTAAGCAATTACGAATTTCATTTCCGGATAATGATAGTCCCGAGGCGTTACTAGAGTTCCGGTTAGAAACAACATTGATCAAGTGTTTTTCCAACATGACTCCCAGAAACCCAAGGATCCAATCAACATCCTAGAAATTAAATCCCATACCCAAATAGTCACATAAACACATAGCATATGACACTACATCTAAGTCTCTATCAAGCGAAACAAACCTATTGTGATACTAATCACTTCCCACGTACCCAAAGTATTCGAACCCGGTATGCTCTGATACCAAGTTGTAACGCCCTCAAAATAATAACATTAAACCCATCAATATTAACATGCATTGATATAAAAGAAATCAACCATTTCTATTCATCAGAGTAGTTCTTATAGCAGTATTACATGTTAACAACAAAAGCAAATACCCTATGGGCTTACAGCTTTCCAAGTCAACACTTGGTTACACAAAAGAAGAGTACTAACTCTATACAAAATAAGCCCTTGGCTTGATATACATGTAATACAAACAAAATAAACAAAAAGAGTCTTCAACTCTCATCAACATCCAAGCTATGTCCTTGGAAGTGGCATGCTACCTGTACCTGAAAATAATGTCCCATAGAGGGTGAGCCAACGCCCAGTAGAGATATGCTAAACACAGTATGAGCAATAACTAAGACATTAGCAATTGATAAATGTTCAATTCCCATAAATCATTTCATAATCCATTTCTTATCATGTTCTCAATTCACAATAACGGCTCAGAACCTGGCCAACAACTTACATGAGACAATGACTCATATTAAACATTTCCCATTTTTCATCAGATAAGCGTACTAGCTATATCAACATTTCGATAGATGAGCATATAAGCTATATCAACATCTTAACAGATAAGCATACAAGTTGTATCCACACTTCAACAGATAAGCATATGAGCTATATCAACACTTCCATAGATAAGCATATGAGCTGTATTAGCGGAGTCCATCTCCTATCTCCTCCCAAACAACATCCGGTTTAGAGGTCCATCCCTTATCTTTCCCTAAACCGTGGAGTACATCCTCTATCTCCTCCCACACACACAACGTATATACACATAAGTTATATATACAATCAAACAATAATAACGTTAATGTATTCTGTTAACCGTCATACTCTATGACACATCCAATTGATTAGTTTTAGTTTGCCTAATCATCATGCATTGTCTACAACAATCAAAACTATCCTCCACCGGTAACCCAAGCAATTATTTCTAAACAGATAATAAAAGCTCCAACAGATAAAATATCAATGTTTTCAAAAGTGAGCGATTAACAAATCCAACTCCACCATTCCACAATATAATGAGTCAATTTCATTATTTCCAAGCCAATTCCATAAATTCATAATTTTTCCAAATTAATTATACCAATTAATTTGTACAACACATTAGGGTTTTTTATCCCTTTTTCCAACGTTAACCCAATGGTCTATGTATCACCAACCAACAACAATATCCTTATTTTGAAACCCAAATACACATTTTAGAATCAAAATAACAAAACCCTCTTTTAACATTTTGAAACCCTAAGTCCCAAAATTACCCAACTTCAACACTTTTTCAAAACAACCAAAAATCTATGTCAAAGACCATAAGAGTGAGTAGGAATCCCTACCTCAAAAGATGAAACTCAACGAAGGAGATGACGAAAATGAAGATGCTCCAAATCCCGAAATTCTCGGATGAAAACAAAGCCCTCGACGATCAACACCACTTTTACAAAGGCCGAAGGAAAGGAGGGCACTCTAACTAGATCAAACCCTAAAGAGAAGGGAGTTTCTAGAGAGAGAAGCTCTCAAAATAACTTTTTGGAAAGTAAGAGAGAGAGAGGAAGTGTAGAAAATGATTCAAAAATGCCCAGCTGCCCTCTGTTATACGACATTCCCGCTCGAGCGGAAAACACAATGCTCGAGCGTCAAGAACAAAAACCATGGTCTGCTCGAGCGCAATAAGGTCTGCTCGAGCGCCAAGACACAGGAATAAAGTACACCCGCTCGAGCGTGAAAAACCAGTCCGCTCGAGCGCAATTTTCCCCCTCCCAGAACTTTCACCAAAAAGTACTAGCCGCTCGAGCGCTAACAAGCCCGCTCGAGCACGACCCGCTCGAGCGCAAGAAATATGGTCAAGCGTAGAAAACCAACCTGCAGAAGTTTTGCAGAGCACCAAAATATTGGGAGTGTGAAATCTCCGCTCGAGCGCTCCAAGACCCGCTCGAGCGGAACGACCAAAAACACAGCAACAAGGTTTTAGACCAAGGCTCAACCCACCTGCTCGAAACAAGCCCAACATATCCTAAAACTCAAAGAAATGAAATTAAAGGATAACAACAAGATAGATACAACCACCAACTCTACGGAACTGAGTCCGGAATACAACTGAACAGTAAAGAGAATACCGGGACCGCTATAACCTCCCCCCTTTAAAGAATTTCGTTCCCGAAATTAACCATAAGTTTTCAAAAACAAGTTTTCTCCTTTTCCAACAATATTACAACATTTAATTCAATATGCATTATTAACATGCTTTTCCCTGAAATTCACCAATTTCAACACATTTTCCACACTTTTATAACACATGCAACATTAATATCATGCTTGCATCTCCACAACTTACTTAACATACACAATGTTAAAACAACTTCTATTTTGAGGTAAGTTCCAAAACATACTTCCATAAACCAAAACATTCACAATGTTTTACAACTTAAGACATATATAATGCTCTTAAAGTTCAACAATATTACAAAATTACCCATGCATGATTTACACATTAACAAACAAGTCCGGATATTTCTCACGGACCTCTAACTCGCGTTCCCAAGTGGCTTCCTCCACTCCGTGATGTTTCCACAAGACTTTTACCAAGGGAATGGTCTTGCCACGCAGGACTTGATCCTGCCTATCCAAGACCTGAACCGGTCTCTCCTCATATGAGGCCTTCTCATCTACCTCTAAGTCGGTCCAATTTAACACATGGGACGGATCCAGCTCATACTTCCAAAGCATACTCACACGAAACACGTCATGCACTCAGGACAACTGCGGCGGCAAAGCTAAACGATAGGCAACTTCCCCAATCCTCTCAAGGATCTCGAAGGGATCGATAAACCGAGGGGACAACTTCCAACTCTTCCCAAACCTCATCAAACCTTGCCTAGGTGATATTTTCAAGAAAACGTGATCACCTACCTCAAACGCCAAAGGCCTCCTCCTACGGTCGGCATAACTCTTTTGGTGACTCTGGGCTGTAACAAGCCTCATACGGATAAGCTCAACCTTCTCCGTCGTCTCCCTAACCAACTCCGGACCCAACAAAGGTGCATCACCCACCTCGGCCCAACAAACTGGAGACCTACACGGTCGGCCATACAAGGCCTCAAACGGTGCCATACCAATGCTAGACTGGAAACTGTTGTTGTAGGCAAACTCCACCAAAGGTAAGTGTCTCTCCCACGTCCTACTAAAGTCAAGGGCATAACCTCAAAGCATATCCTCAAGGATCTGACTAGTACACTTGGACTACCCGTCAGTCTGAGGATGATAAGCTGTACTAAAGGTCAACTTAGTACCCAAGGCACTCTGCAGACTCTGCCACAACCTAGCAGTAAAACGAGGATCTCTATCTGAGACGATCATCACTGGGACCCTGTGTAATTTTAATCTCTTATCTGTTCAAATATCTATCTAAAATTTCTTATCTGTTCAACAAACCAGTAACAATCTTCAATATATTTCTATCTGTTTAATTTTATTATTTGTTGAAATATACCAAACCAGGATCTGTTGCAATCTTTTTTTCTCTCTCTCTTGTTCTTTCTCTTTATCTATTGAAATTCTTTCTCAAATATAATCCTGTATATATATATATATATCTGTTCTATTTTTTATTATTATTTCTATTTGCTTAATTTTTAATTTTTTTCGTTCATTTACAACTATCTATTGCAATTTGTTTCATTATACAACAACAACAAAGATCAACAGCTTAAAAAAACAAAAGGAGAAATTGGATCTGTGTGCTTGAAGAAAAAAAACTGTTCATAAGGAGCTGGATCAATGGAGTCTTCTCCTCCGATGGTCCTCTGCAGTCATTGAGTAAAATAATTCGGTGAGAAGTATTTTTATTTGTTTTGAAAGGCGTTTTGTTTTCAATTTTACTCCTTAATTTAGCTGTTGAATTTTTTTTTTCAATATGTTCAAATTCACATTTAAGTGTTTAATTATTATTTTTTGTCTATATATTCAAAAATCCCGACTATCTGTTCAATTTTTTTCCCTATCTGTGCAAATTTTGGTCTAGATTTTATTATCAGTTCAATTTTAATCTCGTATTTGTTCAAATATCTATCCAAAATTTCTTATCTGTTCAACAAACCAGTAACAACCTTCAATATATTTCAATCTATTCAATTTTATTATCTGTTGAAATACACCAAATCAGGATCTGTTGCAATCTTTCTTTCTCTCTCTTGTTCTTTCTCTATATCTGTTGAAATTCTTTCTCAAATATAATCCAGTATATATATATATATATGTATATATCTATTCTATTTTTTATTATTATTTCTATCTGCTTAATTTTCATTTTTTTTTTTGTTCATTTACAACTGTATGTTGGAATTTGTTTCAACATACAACAACAACAATGATCAACAACTTAAAAAAAAAAAAAAAAAAAAAAAAAAAAGAGAGAGAGAGAAGAAATTGGATCAGTGCGCTTGAAGAAAAAAAACTGTCCATAAGGAGCTGGATCAATGGAGTCTTCTACCCTGATAGTCCTCTACAGGCATTGAGTAAAATAATTTGGTGAGAAGTCTTTTTATTTGTTTTGAAAGACGTTTTGTTTTCAATTTTACTCCTTAATTTATCTGTTGAATTTTTTTTTCTATATGTTCAAATTTACATTTAAGTGTTTAATTATTATTTTTTGTCTATATATTCAAAAATCGTGACTATCTGTTCAATTTTTCTTCCCTATCTGTGCAAATTTTTGTCTAGATTTTATTATTAGTTCAGTTTTAATCGCTTATCTGTTCAAATAACTATCTAAAATTTCTTATCTGTTCAACGAACCAGTCACAATCTTCAATTTATTTCTATCTGTTCAATTTTATTATCTGTTGAAATACACCAAACCAGGATTTGTTGCAATCTTTCTTTCTCTCTCTCTTGTTCTTTCTCTCTATCTATTGAAATTCTTTCTCAAATGTAATCCAGTATATATATATATATATCTGTTTTATTTTTTATTATTTTTTCTATCTGCTGAATTTTTATTTTTATTTTTTGGTTCATTTACAACTATCTATTGCCATTTGTTTCATCATACGACAACAACAAAGATCAACAACTTAAAAAAAAAAAAGAAAAAGGAAGAGAAATTGGATCTGTGTGTTTGAAGAAAAAAAATTGTCCATAAGGAGCTGGATCAATGGAGTCTTCTCCTTCGATGGTCCTCTGCAAGCATTGAGTAAAATAATTTGGTCAAAAGTCTTTTTATTTGTTTTGAAAGACATTTTGTTTTCAATTTTACTCCTTAATTTGTCTGTTGAATTTTTTTTCTATATATTCAAATTTACATTTAAGTGTTTAATTATTATTTTTTTGTCTATGTATACAAAAATCTTGACTATCTGTTCAATTTTTTTTCCCTATCTGTGCAAATTATTATCTAGATTTTATTATCAGTTCAATTTTAATCATCTTATCTGTTCAAATATCTGTCAAAAATTTCTTATCTGTTCAACAAACCAGTCAAAATCTTCAATATATTTCTATCTGTTCAATTTTATTATCTGTTGAAATACACCAAACCAGGATCTGTTGCAATCTTTCTTTCTCTCTCTCTCTCTCTTGTTCTTTCTCTCTATCTGTTGAAATTCTTTCTCAAATATAATCCTGTATATATATATGTTCTATTTTTTATTATTATTATTTCTATCTGCTTAATTTTTAATTTTTTTTGGGTTCATTAACAACTATCTGTTGCAATTTGTTTCATCATACAACAACAACAATGATCAACAACTTAAAAAAAAAAAAAAAAAAAAAAAAAGAGAGGAGAAATTGGATCTGTGTGCTTGAAGAAAAAAAATTGTCCATATGGAGCTGGATCAATGGAGTCTTCTCCTCCAATGGTCCTCTGCAGGCATTGAGTAAAATAATTTGGTGAGAAGTCTTTTTATTTGTTTTGAAATACGTTTTATTTTCAATTTTACTCCTTAATTTACCTGTTGAATTTTTTTTTATATGTTCAAATTTATATTTAAGTGTTTAATTATTATTTTTTGTCTATATATTCAAAAATCCTAACTATCTGTTCAATTTTTCTTCCCTATCTGTGCAAATTTTTGTCTAGATTTTATTATCAGTTCAGTTTTAATCTCTTATCTGTTCAAATATCTATCCAAAATTTATTATCTGTTCAACGAACCAGTCACAATCTTCAATTTATTTCTATCTGTTCAATTTTATTATCTGTTGAAATACACCAAACCAGGATCTGTTGCAATCTTTCTTTCTTTCTCTCTATCTATTGAATTCTTTCTCAAATATAATCCAGTATATATACATATATATATATATATATATATATCTGTTCTATTTTTTATTATTATTTCTATCTGCTTAATTTTTAATTTTTTTTGGTTCATTTACAACTATCTATTGCAATTTGTTTCATCATACGACAACAACAAAGATCAACAACTTAAAAAAAAAAAAGGAGGAGAAATTGGATCTATAGCGACCCCGATCCTTTCCCATTTGTTTATTGTATTCGGACTTAGGTTCCGTAGATCCTGTCATTGTATTATGATTGTTATCGTCCTTTAATTTCCTATTTCTGAGTTATGTGATGCAATGGGCAGGTTTGTAGTAGGTTGGTTGGGCTTGGGAGCAAAGGGTTGCTGCCCAGATTTTTGACCCTTCGCTCGAGCGAGCAGTTCTTCGCTCGAGCGAGATCTTTGTTTTTGGTTCGTCGCTCGAGCCAGGGTTTCCTCGCTCGAGCAAGCGATTGCATCTAGTATAGACCTGAGAGTAGTGTTTTTTGGCTCGAGCGAGCTTTTCTTCGCTCGAGCGAGCTGGTTCGTTCTTCGCTCGAGCAAGCGTTCCTTCGCTCGAGTGTGCGTCTGGTTGCAGACCTGAGGGTTTGAGTTTTTCGCTCGAGCGAGCTTTTCTTCATTCAAGCGAGCTTCTGGGTTGTTGGCTCGAGTAAGGCATTCTTGGCTCGAGCGAGGGTTTTCTGTGTCTGGTCGCTCGAGCGACCAAGGCTTCGCTCGAGCGAGCCTGTCCAGTTTAAATAGGCAGCAGCGGGTTTTTAATCATTTTTTCATCCCCTTTCAGATTCCAAAACCCTAGGTACGAGTTCTCTCTCCCTCTACACACCTTCTCTCTTAGGATTGATCTACTTAGAGTGTGTTTCTACCCTAAATCCTTTATTAAAAAGTTAGAGTGAGACGAGGGCTTTGTTTTGATCGGAACAATCTTGGGTTTGGAGCACTTTGGTATTTGGGTCGTCATCTCCATCTTCTTCATTCGAGTTCTTTGCTTCGAGGTAGGGATTTCCTACTCCATCTTATAGGTTTTAATCCTAAGTTTTGGTATTTCTGATATGTTGGGTTGTTTGGTAATATTGAGAAAAGCTAGGGTTTGTTTTATAATTAAAAAGCCCTAATTGTTGTAATAAGATTAATTTGTATAATTAATTTTGGGAAAGGTGTGGAAATTGGTTTAATTCATAATATTGAGAAGTTATGAGATTAAATGATGTAGTTGGATAATTTAACCACTCATCTTTGAAATTGAGATTATATGTGTTGATACATTTATTTCCTACTTAGAAATAACTGTTTTGGGCAATCGGTGGAGGATAGTCATGATTGTTGTAGACGTTGCATGTGGATTAGGGAAAACTGAAACTAATCAATTGGCCATGTCGTTGTGTATAAAGGTTGGAATAATACATTAAATTTATGTATTGATTGATTGTGTATATGACTTTGTGTTTATATGCATTATTTGTTTATGGGAGGAGATAGGGGATGTACTCCACGGTTTAGGGGAAGATAGGGGATGTACCTCTAAACCGGTTAATGTTTGAGGGAAGATAGGGGATGAACCCAGGGTCGTAGCTTATATGCTCGCCCATTACAGTTATGATACAGCTCTTATGCTTATCTACTGGAGTATTTGTTGTTTGATTTGATACATCACTAAAATGTGTATCAATTGGGAAGTATGGCAGTGAATTTTGATTGAGATTGATACAACACCAACATGTGTATCCATTATGTTATAAGAAAGGTTTAACTTGATTTGTTATCCCTGTTGAGTTATTTGGCCAGGTTCTGAGTCATATTTGTATAAATGGAATGTGAGATGTGTCATAGACATTAGTGTCATGAACTTGTAAAATGATGTAATTGACTATCTTGTATTAACCATCTACCGAATGCTACTGCTTTAGTTAATTCTTATACTTGGTTTAGTATTTCTCTACTGGGCTGTGGCTCACCCTATATGGGAACATCATTTTCAGGTTCAGGTGATGGGCTACCTCCAAGAAATTAGCTTGGATGGATTTAGAGCTGAAGACTCATTTAGATTAGTTGTTATTTGCTTTATTTGATACTACATGTAAGGACTCAAGCCAAGGGCTTAACTTGTAAATGAGTTAGTACTCATATTTTTTGTATCCAAGTGTTGGCTTGGAAAGATGTAAGCCCATAGGGCATTTACTTTCTATATTACATGTAATGTCTTTTAATAAGCTTACTCTGATGAATGGAATAATATTCTTCATTTTCTTATAATGATGCATGTTTTGAAATACGTTTTGTTTTCAATTTTACTCCATAATTTACCTGTTGAATTTTTTTTTCTATATGTTCAAATTTACATTTAAGTGTTTAATTATTATTTTTTTGTCTAGATCTTCAAAAATCTTGACTATTTGTTCAATTTTTTCCCCTATCTGTGCAAATTTTTGTCTAGATTTTATTATCAGTTCAATTTTAATCTCTTATCTGTTCAAACATCTATCCAAAATTTCTTATCTGTTCAAAAAACCAGTCACAATCTTCAATTTATTTCTATCTGTTCAATTTTATTATCTGTTCAAATACACCAAACAAGGATCTGTTGCAATCTTTCTTTCTCTCTCTCTCTTGTTCTTTCTCTCTATCTGTTGAAATTCTTTCTCAAATATAATCCAGTATATATATATATATATATTTGTTCTACTTTTTATTATTATTTCTATCTACTTAATTTTTAATTTTTTTTGGGTTCATTTACAACAATCTGTTGAAATTAGTTTCATCATACAACAACAACAAAGATCAACAACTTAAAAAAAAAAAAAGTTGGATCTGTGTGCTTGAAGAAAAAAAACTGTCCATAAGGAGCTGGATCAATGGAGTCTTCTCTTCCGATGGTCCTCTGCAGGCATTGAGTAAAATAATTTGGTGAGAAGTCTTTTTATTTGTTTTGAAATACATTTTGTTTTCAATTTTACTCCTTAATTTATCTGTTGAATTTTTTTTTCTATATGTTCAAATTTACATTTTAGTGTTTAATTATCATTTTTTTGTTTATATATTCAAAAATCTTGACTATCTGTTCAATATTTTTTCCTATCTATGCAAATTTTCGTCTAGATTTTATTGTTTGTTCAATTTTAATCTCTTACCTGTTCAAATATCTATCAAAAATTTCTTATCTGTTCAACAAACCAGTCACAATCTCCAATATATTTCTATCTGTTCAATTTTATTATCTGTTGAAATACACCAAATCAGGATCTGTTGCAATTTTTCTTTCTCTCTCTTGTTCTTTCTCTCTATCTGTTGAAATTCTTTCTCAAATATAATCCAGCATATATATATATATATATATATCTATTCTATTTTTTATTATTATTTCTATCTGCTTAATTTTTAATTTTTTTTTGGTTCATTTACAACTATCTATCACAATTTGTTTCATCATATAACAACGAGAAAGATCAACAAGTTTTTTAAAAAAAAAAAGGAGGAGAAATCGGATCTGTGTGCTTGAAGAAAAAAAACTGTCCATAAGGAGCTGGATCAATGGAGTCTTCTCCTCCGATGGTCTTTTGTAGGCATTGAGTAAAATAATTTGGTGAGAAGTCTTTCTATTTGTTTTGAAATATGTTTTGTTTTCGATTTTACTCCTTAATTTATCTGTTGAATTTTTTTTTCTATATGTTCAAATTCACATTTAAGTGTTTAATTATTATTTTTTGTCTATATATTATAAAATCCTGACTACCTGTTCAATTTTTTTTTCCCATCTGTGCAAATTTTTGTCTAAATTTTATTATCAGTTTAATTTTAATCTCTTATCTGTTCAAATATCTAACCAAAATTTCTTATCTGTTCAACAAACCAGTAAAAATCTTCAATATATTTCTATCTTTTCAATTTTATTATCTGTTGAAATACACCAAACCAGGATCTGTTGCAATCTTTCTTTCTCTCCCTCTTGTTCTTTCTCCCTATCTGTTGAAATTCTTTCTCAAATATAATCCAGTATACATATATATATCTATTTTATTTTTTAGTATTATTTCTATCTGCCTAATTTTTAATTTTTTTTGTTCATTTATAACTATCTGTTGGAATTTGTTTCATCATATAACAACAACAATGATCAACAACTTAAAAAAAAAAAAAAAAAAAAAAAAAAAAAAAAAAAAGGAGAAGAAATTGGATCAGTGCACTAGAAGAAAAAAAAATGTCCGTAAGGAGCTGGATCAATGGAGACTTCTATCCTAATGGTCCTCTACAGGCATTGAGTGAAATAATTTGGTAAGAAGTCTTTTTATTTGTTTTGAAAGACATTTTGTTTTCAATTTTACTCCTTAATTTATCTGTTGAATTTTTTTTTCTATATGTTCAAATTCACATTTGAGTGTTTAATTATTATTTTATGTCTATATATTCAAAAATCCTGACTATCTGTTCAATTTTTCTTCCCTATCTGTGCAAATTTTTGTCTAGATTTTATTATCAGTTCAGTTTTAATCTCTTATCTGTTCAAATATCTATCCAAAATTTCTTATTTGTTCAACGAACCAGTCACAATCTTCAATTTATTTCTATCTGTTCAATTTTATTATCTATTGAAATACACCAAACCAGGATCTGTTGCAATCTTTCTTTCTCTCTCTCTTGTTCTTTCTCTCTATCTATTGAAATTCTTTCTCAAATGTAGTCCAGTATATATATATATATCTGTTCTATTTTTTATTATTATTTTTGTCTCATTAATTTTTATTTTTATTTTTTTGGTTCATTTACAACTATCTGTTGGAATTTGTTTCATGATACGACAACAACAAAGATCATCAACTTTAAAAAAAAAAAAAAAAAAAAGAAGGAGAAATTGGATCTGGGTGCTTGAAGAAAAAAAATTGTCCATAAGGAGCTAGATCAATGGAGTCTTCTCCTCCAATGGTCCTCTGCAAGTATTGAGTAAAATAATTTGGTGAGAAGTCTTTTTATTTGTTTTGAAAGACGTTTTGTTTTCAATTTTACTCCTTAATTTGTCTGTTGAATTTTTTTTCCTTTATGTTCCAATTTACATTTAAGTGTTTAATTATTATTTTTTTGTCTATATATTCAAAAATCTTGACTATCTGTTCAATTTTTTTTCCTTCTCTGTGCAAATTTTTGTCTAGATTTTATTATCAGTTTAATTTTATTCTCTTATCTGTTCAAATATCTACCCAAAATTTCTTATCTGTTCAACAAACCAGTCAAAATCTTCAATATATTTCTATCTGTTCAATTTTATTATCTGTTCAAATACACCAAACCAGGATCTGTTGCAATCTTTCTTTCTCTCTCTTGTTCTTTTTCTCTATCTGTTGAAATTTTTTCTCAAATATAATCCAGTATATATATCTGTTCTATTTTTTATTATTATTTCTATCTGCTTAATTTTTAATTTTTTTTGAGTTCATTAACAACTCTCTGTTGCAATTTGTTTCATCATAAAACAACAACAAAGATCAACAACTTAAAAAAAAAAGAAAAAAATGAGGAGAAATTGGATCTGTGTGCTTGAAAAAAAAAATTGTCCATAAGAAGCTGGATCAATGGAGTCTTCTCTTCCGATGGTCCTCTACAGGCATTGAGTAAAATAATTTGGTGAGAAGTGTTTTCATTTGTTTTAAAAGACGTTTTGTTTTCATTTTTACTACTTAATTTATCTGTTGAAATTTTGTTCTATATGTTCAAATTTACATTTAAGTATTTAATTATTATTTTTTTGTCTATATATACAAAAATCTTAACTATCTGTTCAATTTTTTTCCCTATCTGTGCAAATTTTTGTCTAGATTTTATTATCAGTTCAATTTTAATCTCTTATTTGTTCAAACATCTATCCAAAATTTCTTATTTGTTCAACAAACCAGTCACAATCTTCAATATATTTCTATCTGTTCAATTTTATTATCTGTTGAAATACACCAAACCAGGATCTGTTGCAATCTTTCTTTCTATCTCTCTTGTTCTTTCTCCCTATATGTTGAAATTCTTTCTCGAATATAATCTAGTGTTTATATATCTCTGTTCTATTTTTTATAATTATTTCAATCTGCTTAATTTTTAATTTTTTTTTGGTTCATTTACAACTATCTATTGCAATTTGTGTCATCATACAACAACAACAATGATCAACAACTTTAAAAAAAAAAAGAAGGAGATATTGGATCTGTGTGTTTGAAGAAAAAAAATTGTCCATAAGGAGCTGGATCAATGGAGTCTTCTCCTCCGATGGCCCTCTGCAGGCATTGAGTAAAATAATTTGGTGAGAAGCCTTTTCTTTTGTTTTGAAATACGTTTTGTTTTCAATTTTACTCCTTAATTTATCTGTTGAATTTTTTTTCTATATGTTTCAATTTACATTTAAATGTTTAATTATTATTTTTTTGTCTATATATTCAAAAATCTTGACTATCTGTTCAATTTTTTCCCTATCTGTGCAAATTTTTGTCTAGATTTTATTATTAG
Source organism: Camellia lanceoleosa (assembly GCA_025200525.1). Classification (NCBI taxonomy): domain Eukaryota; kingdom Viridiplantae; phylum Streptophyta; class Magnoliopsida; order Ericales; family Theaceae; genus Camellia; species Camellia lanceoleosa. The sequence goes on from CM045760.1 coordinate 100,836,446, forward strand.
TTAAATTTTAATCTCTTATCTTTTCAAACATCTAACAAAAATTTCTTATCTGTTCAACAAACCAGTCACAATCTTCAATATATTTCTATCTGTTCAATTTTATTATCTGTTGAAATACACCAAACCAGGATCTGTTGCAATCTTTCTTTCTTTCTCTCTTATTCTTTCTCTCTATCTGTTGAAATTCTTTATCAAATATAATCCAGTATATATATATATCTGTTCTATTTTTTATTATTATTTCTATCTGCTTAATTTTTAATTTTTTTTGGTTTATTTACAACTATTTGTTGCATTTTGTTTCATCATACGACATGTGACGACCGGCCTCCTTTTTCTCTTTATTCTTTCTTTCTTTCGCTTCGTTCTCTTTTATTCTTATCGAATTGAAATGTCCAGAAAGGGTTTCCAAATACTTTTCTTGCAGTGTTGAAATTTTGTTTGTCCCAGAGGGTGCACGGGTGAGTTTGGGGTGCCGGGAAAAAAGTTGAAACTTTGAGCTGCTGGGCTAGGGCCGCACGAGCGGATCCCTCGGCCGCACGTCCTTTATTGTACCGCACGAGCGGTGGGAGTGGCCGCACGAGCGGCCAAGCTTGACACCCAGAAATTGGCTACTGTCTAAGAGCGCACGAACGGAGAAAATGGCCGCACGAGCGGCCAACTGGGCAGTCCGAAACTCTGTTTTTTGGATCATTTTGATCCAAATATATCTCTCATTATACTCATCTCCTTCTCACTCTAAAACATATATTTCTCCTCATTCTCTCTAGAAAACCTCTCAAGCATCTACACATCTTTGATTTTGGCCATCTTGGGTCAAGAACATCATCATCTCCTTCAAGATCTTGAAGAATCTAAGCTAGGGTTTCATTTGGTGGAAGCAAATCCAAGGCTCTCTCTCATCTTCAAACTCTAGGGTTTCATCTTGCTTCTTCTCAAGTCTTTGAGGTAGGGTTTTCCTTTGAGTTATATGTGTGTTTATGCAAGTTTAGTTGGTTTTTGGTGAGCCTCTTCATGTATTTCGAAAATGAGGGTTTGGACTCAACAGATTGGTGATTTTGTTGAAGAAGAACACCCCCCTTATTTCTTTTTAAAAAAAAGGTTTGTGATATGTTAAGCCATAAGTGTTGAGATTGTTGTGTATCGTGGATTTCTTTTAAAGGAGATGAAAATGGTTTAGATTTTGTGAAAACCTAGAAATTGGGGCTTTTTGTGAAAACATGGAAATCCATGGAGTAAACATCTTTTTCTTGTGTGTAAATGGGTATGTGAGTGTGGGTTTCACAATGTAGTAGAAAAATGGAAGTTGAAAATCCTCTTGATGTAGAGAGTAGAGGACTTGTTTTCAAAACTATTACTAAGAGCATAAGAATATATATATATTGTGATATGATAATAGTTGAGTATCATGGATTGGAGGATTGAAATCTTGAAAGTTGATGTTGAAAATTCCTTATAGTCTTGATATGAGTTGAATGCCAAGAATTATATATGATGAGAAGTTATTGCCATATTGATAGTTTTGGTAGTGCATGTGAATATTTTGTGTGATTGGCATTGGAAGAAAGGGAATGAAAGAAGAATTATGGTATGTCATTTGTTGCATCATCTCCTCATGTAAATTTTGTCATCCTTATACATCTTGACATGAGTTTTGGAAAAACATTTGTATTGAGAAAGGTTATATGGTAATGAGAACTATAAGAATGTTAAAGGGGTAAATACGTGGTAAGTCCGAATAGGAGGTGTAGATGAATTTGATAAGTTGGCTTGAGTGTCCAGGGTGAAAGACCCGAAAGCCGCACGGATAGGTGTCAAGCCTTCTGGTTAGCACCGGTAAAAATGACAGTTTGGTAGTACTCGTAGAGTCTACTTGCAGACACCAGCCTAGGGATTACCAGTGATGTATTTACCGCCCCCTTATGATTAAAAATTGGAAGTGTGGAAATTAATGAGTTTGCATAATTGTTGACTAAAAGCATGGTGATTTTCAAGAAAAGCATAATATGAGATTTCCTTCAAATGGCACGGCATAACACATGCATTTATATAAAATATTATGAATCTTGCATAAATGTACATACTTTGTTAAGGATTCTCTACTGGGCTATGTGCTCACCCCTATGGGTTTTGGTGCAGGTAAAGATGTGGTGATCCCGCCGAATTGAGGGCGTGGAAGTATTTTGAGAAGAGTAGTGCACTCTTATTTTGTTGTGATTAATTGTAAAGCCAAGGGCTATTTTGGTTTGGGTCCGAGTGACTACTTTTGTGTAACCAGGCATATGCCTTAGAAGATGTAAGCCCTTAAGGGCATTGTGTTGTTTTCAGAATGGATGTTTTACATGCTATAGACTCATATGTTTTGTATTGATGAATGTATAACCGCATGTAAAACCTTAGTAAGGACTCTAATTTAATTATGAAGATGGGCAGATTGTTGTTAATGTTGAGTGAATGTTGATCACTTGTGGGTAGTTCAAGTCAAATTATTTCGGGGCGTTACACGACAACAACAAAGATCAACAACTTTATAAAAAAAAAAAAAAAGGAGGAGAAATTGGATCTGTGTGCTTGAAGAAAAAAAATTGTCCATAAGGAGCTGGATCAATGGAGTCTTCTCCTCCGATGGTTCTCTACAAGCATTAAGTAAAATAATTTGGTGAGAAGTCTTTTTATTTGTTTTGAAAGACGTTTTGTTTTCAATTTTACTCCTTAATTTGTCTGTTGAATTTTTTTTTCTATATATTTAAATTTACATTTAAATGTTTCATCAAAAAACAACAACGAAGATCAACAACTTTAAAAAAAAAAAAAAAAAAAGGAGGAGAAATTGGATCTGTGTGCTTGAAGAAAAAAAATTGTCCATAAGGAGCTGGATTAATGGAGTCTTCTCCTCCGATGGTTCTCGGCAAGCATTAATAAAATAATTTGGTGAGAAGCCTTTTTATTTGTTTTGAAAGACGTTTTGTTTTCAATTTTACTCCTTAATTTGTCTGTTGAATTTTTTTTTTTCTATATGTTTAAATTTACATTTAAATGTTTCATCAAAAAACAACAACGAAGATCAACAACTTAAAAAAAAAAAAAAAAAAAAAAAAAAAAAAAAAAAAAAAAGGAGAAGAAATTGGATCTGTGTGCTTAAAGAAAAAAAATTGTCCATATGGAGCTAGATCAATGGAGTCTTCTCCTACGATGGTCCTCTGCAGGCATTGAGTAAAATAATTTGGTGAGAAGTATTTTTATTTGTTTTGAAATACGTTTTGTTTTCAATTTTACTCCTTAATTTAGCTGTTGAATTTTTTTTTCTATATGTTCAAATTTACATTTAAGTGTTTAATTATTATTTTTTTGTCTATATATTCAAAAATCTTGACTATTTGTACAATCTCTTATCTGTTCATATATCTATCCAAAATTTCCTATCTGTTCAATAAACCAGTAATAATCTTCAATATATTTCTATCGATCAATTTTATTATCTGTTGAAATACACCAAACCAGGATCTGTTGCAATCTTTCTTTCTCTCTCTCTCTCTCTCTCTCTCTCTCTCTCTCTCTCTCTCTCTCTCTATCCGTTGAAATTCTTTATCAAATATAATCCACTATATATATATATATATATGTGTGTTCTATTTTTTATTATTATTTCTATTTCCTTAATTTTTAATTTTTTTTGTTCATTTACAACTATTTGTTGCAATTTGATTCATCATACAACAAAAACGATGATCAACAACTTAAAAAAAAAAGGAGAAGAAATTGGATCAGTGTGCTTGAAGAAAAAAAACTGTCCATAATGAGCTGGACCAATGGAGTCTTCTCCCCCGATGGTCCTCTGCAGGCATTAAGTAAAATAATTTGGTGAGAAGTCTTTTTATTTGTTTTGAAATACCTTTTGTTTTCAATTTTACTCCTTAATTTATATGTTGAATTTTTTTTTCTATATGTTCAAATTTACATTTAAGTGTTTAATTATTATTTTTTGTCCATATATTCAAAAATCCTGACTATCTGTTCAATTTTTCATCCCTATCTGTGCAAATTTTTTTCTAGATTTTATTATCAGTTGAATTTTAATCTTTCATCTTTAAAAATATCTATCCAAAATTTCTTATTTGTTCAACAAAACAGTCACAATCTTCAATTTATTTATATCTGTTCAATTTTATTATCTGTTGAAATACACTAGACCAGGATCTGTTGCAATCTTTCTTTCTCTCTCCCTCTTGTTCTTTCTCTCTATCTGTTGAAATTCTTTCTCAAATATAATCCAGTATATATATATATATATATATCTGTTGTATTTTTTATTATTATTTCTATTTGCTTAATTTTTAATTTTTTTTGGTTCATTTACAACTATCTGTTGCAATTTGTTTCATCATACAACAACAACAAAGATCAACAACTTAAAAAAAAAAAAAAAAAAAAAAAGGAGGAGAAATTGGATCTGTGTGCTTGAAGAAAAAAAAATGTCCATAAGGAGCTGGATCAATGTAGTCTTCTCATCCGATGGTCCTCTAGAAGCATTCAGTAAAATAATTTGGTGACAACTCTTTTTATTTGTTTTGAAACACGTTTTGTTTTCAATTTTACTCCTTAATTTATCTGTTGAATTTTTTTTTCTATATGTTCAAATTTACATTTAAGTGTTTAATTATTATTTTTTTGTCTATATATTCAAAAATCTTGACTATCTGTTCAATTTTTTTCCCTATCTGTGCAAATTTTTGTCAAGATTTTATTATCAGTTCAATTTTAATCTCTTATTTGTTCAAACATCTATCCAAAATTTCTTATTTGTTCAACAAACCAGTCACAATCTTCAATATATTTCTATCTGTTCAATTTTATTATCTGTTGAAATACACCAAACCAGGATCTGTTGCAATCTTTATTTCTCTCTCCCTTGTTCTTTCTCTCAATCCGTTGAAATTTTTTCTCATATATAATCCAGTATATATATATATCTGTTCTATTTTTTATTATTACTTCAATCTGCTTAATTTTTAATTTTTTTTGGTTCATTTACAACTATCTGTTGCAATTTGTTTCATCATACAACAACAACAAATATCAACAACTTAAAAAAAAAAAAGGAGGAGAAATTAGATCTGTGCGCTTGAAGAAAGAAAACTGTCCATAAGGAGCTAAATCAATGGAGTCTTCTCCTCCGATGGTCCTCTGCAGGCATTAAGTAAAATAATTTGGTAAGAAGTCTTTTTATTTGTTTTGAAAGACGTTTTGTTTTCAATTTTACTCCTTAATTTATCTGTTGAATTTTTTTTTTTCTATATGTTCAAATTTATATTTAAGTGTTTAATTATTATTTTTTTGTCTATATATTTAAAAATCTTGACTATTTGTTAAATTTTTTTCCCCTATCTGTGCATATTTTTGTCTAGTTTTTATTAGCAGTACAATTTTAATCTCTTATCTGTTCAAATAACTATCCAAAATTTCTTATCTGTTCAACAAGCCAGTCACAATCTTCAATTTATTTATATCTATTCAATCTTTCTTTCTCTCTCTCTTGTTCTTTTTCTCTATCTGTTGAAATTCTTTCTCAAATATAATCCTGTATATATATATATATATATCTGTTCTATTTTTTATTATTATTTCTATCTGCTTAATTTTTCATTTTTTTCGTTCATTTAAAACTATCTGTTGCAATTTGTTTCATCGTACAACAACAACAAAGATCAACAACTTAAAAAAATGTGCTGGATCAATGGAGTCTTCTCCTCCGATGGTTCTCTGCAGGCATTGAGTAAAATAATTTGGTGAGAAGTCTTTTTATTTGTTTTGAAAGACATTTTATTTTCAATTTTACTCCTTAACTTATCTGTTCAATTTCTTTTTCTATATGTTCAAATTTACATTTAAGTGTTTAATTATTATTTTTTTGTCTATATATTCAAAAATCTTCACTATCTGTGCAATTTTTTTCCCTATCTGTGCAAATCTTTGTCTAGATTTTATTATCAGTTCAGTTTTAATGTCTTATCTGTTCAAATATCTGTCCAAAATTTGTTATCTGTTCAACAAACAGTCACAATCTTCAATATATTTCTATCTGTTCAATTTTATTATCTGTTGAAACACACCAAACTAGGATCTGTTGCAAACTTTCTTTCTCTCTCTCTTGTTCTTTCTCTCTATCTGTTGAAATTCTTTCTCAAATATAATCCAGTATATATATATCTGTTCTATTTTTTATTATTATTTCTATTTGCTTAATTTTTAATTTATTTTGGGTTCATTTACAACTATCTGTTGCAATTTGTTTCATCATATAACAACAACAAAGATCAACAACTTAAAGAAAAAAAGGAGGAGAAATTAGATCTGTGTGCTTGAAGAAAAAAAACTATCGATAAGGAGCTGAGTCAATGGAGTGTTCTTCTCCGATGGTCCTCTGCAGGTATTGAGTAAAATAATTTGGTGAGAACTCTTTTTATTTGTTTTGAAAAACGTTCTGTTTTCAAATTTACACCCTAATTTATCTGTTGAATTTTTTTTTCTATATATTCAAATTTACATTTAAGTGTTTAGTTATTATTTTTTTATCTATATATTCAAAAATCTTGACTATTTGTTAAATTTTTTTCCCTATTTGTGCGAATTTTTGTTTAGATTTTATTATCTGTTCAATTTTAATCTCTTATCTGTTCAACAAACCATTCACAATCTTCAACATATTTCTATATGCTCAATTTTATTATCTGTTGAAATACACCAAACTAGGATATGTTGCAATATTTCTTTCTCTCTCTCATGTTCGGCCTTTCTATCTGTTGAAATTCTTTCTCAAATATAATCCAGTATATATATATATCTGTTCTATTTTTTATTATTATTTCTATCTGCCTAATTTTTAATATTTTTTGGTTCATTTACGACTATCTGTTGCAATTTATTTCATCATACAACAACAACAAAGATCAACAACTTAAAAAAAAAAAAAAAAAAAAAAAAAAAAAGAGGAGAAATTAGATCTGTGTGCTTGAAGAAAAGAAACTATCGATAAGGAGCTGGGTCAATGGAGTGTTCTCCTCCGATGGTCCTCTGCAGGTATTGAGTAAAATAATTTGGTGAGAACTCTTTTTATTTGTTTTGAAAAATGTTCTGTTCTCAAATTTACACCTTAATTTATCTGTTGAATTTTTTTTTCTATATGTTCAAATTTACATTTAAGTGTTTAATTATTATTTTTTAATCTATATATTCAAAAATCTTGACTATTTGTTAAATTTTTTTCCCCTATTTGTGCAAATTTTTGTCTAGATTTTATTATCAGTTCAATTTTAATCTCTTATCTGTTCAACAAACCAGTCACAATCTTCAATATATTTCTATCTGCTCAATTTTATTATCTGTTGAAATACACCAAACTAGGATCTGTTGCAATATTTCTTTCTCTCTCTCCTGTTCGTCCTCTCTATCTGTTGAAATTCTTTCTCAAATATAATCCAGTATATATATATATATATATCTGTTCTATTTTTTATTATTATTTCTACCTGCTTAATTTTTAATATTTTTTGGTTCATTTACAACTATCTGTTGCAATTTGTTTCATCATACAACAACAACAAAGATCAACAACTTAAAAAAAAAAAAGAGAAGAAATTGGATCTGCGTGCTTGAACAAAAAATGTTGTCCATAAGGAGCTGGATCAATGGAGTCTTCTCCTCCGATGGTCCTCTGCAGGCATTGAGTAAAATAATTTGGTGAGAAGTCTTTTTATTTGTTTTGAAAGACGTTTTGTTTTCAATTTTACTCCTCAATTTATCTGTTGAATTTTTTTTTTCTATATGTTCAAATTTACATTTAAGTGTTTAATTATTATTTTTTTGTCTATATATTCAAAAACCTTGACTATTTGTTAAATTTTTTTCCCCTATCTGTGCATATTTTTGTCTAGTTGTTAATATTAGTACAATTTTAATCTCTTATCTGTTCAAATAACTATCCAAAATTTCTTATCTGTTCAACAAACCAGTCACAATCTTCAATTTATTTCTATCTATTCAATTTTATTATCTGTTGAAATACACCAAACCAGGATCTGTTGCAATCTTTCTTTCTCACTCTCTTGTTCTTTCTCTCTATCTGTTGAAATTCTTTCTCAAATATAATTCGATATATATATATATATCTGTTCTATTGTTTTATTATTATTTCTATCTGCTTAATTTTTCATTTTTTTCGTTCATTTAAAACTATCTGTTGCAATTTGTTTCATCGTACAACAACAACAAAGATCAACAACTTAAAAAAAAAAAAAAAAAAAAAGGAGGGTAAATTGGATCTATGTGTTTGAAGAAAAAAAACTGTCCATAAGGAGTTGGATCAATGGAATCTTCTTCTCCGATGGTCCTCTACAGGCATTGAGTAAAATAATTTGGTTTGAAATCTTTTTATTTGTTTTGAAAGTTGTTTTGTTTTCAATCTTGCTCCTTATTTTATCTGTTCAATTTCTTTTTCTATTTGTTCAAATTTTCATTCAAGTTTTTAATTATTATTTTTTTGTCTATATATTCAAAAATCATGACTATTTGTTCTATTTTTTTACCTATCTGTGCAAATTCGTCTTGATTTTATTATTAGTTCAATGTTAATCTCTTATCTGTTCAAATATCTATCCAAAATTTCTTGTCCGTTCAACAAAACAGTCACAATCTTCAATTTATTTCTATCTGTTCAATTTTATTATCTTTTGAAATACACCAAATCAGGATCTATTGCAAACTTTCTTTCTCTCTCTCTCTTGTTCTTTCTCTCTATCTGTTGAAATTCTTTCTCAAATATAATCTGGTATATATATATATCTGTTCTATTTTTTATTATTATTTCTATCAGCTTAATTTTTAATTTTTTTTTTGGTTTATTTAAAACTATCTGTTGCAATTTGTTTCATCATACAACAACAACAAAGATCAACAAATTAAAAAAAAAAAAAAAAAAAAAAAAGTGGAGAAATTGGATCTGTGTGCTTGAAGAAAAAAAACTGTCCATAAGGAATGGAGTCTTCTCCTCCGATGGTCCTCTGCAGGCATTGTGCAAAATAATTTGTTGAGAAGTCTTTTTATTTGTTTTGAAAGACGTTTTGTTTTCAAATTTACTACTTAATTTATCTGTTGAATTTTTTTTTCTATATGTTCAAATTTTCATTTAAGTGTTTAATTATTATTTTTTTGCCTATATATTCAAAAATCTTGACTATCTGTTCAATTTTTTTTCCTATCTGTGCAAATTTTTGTCAAGATTTTATTATCAGTTCAATTTTAATCTCTTATCTGTTCAAATATGTATCCAAAATTTCTTATCTATTCAACAAACAAATCACAATCTTTAATATATTTCTATCTGTTCAATTTCATTATCTGTTGAAATACACCAAACCAGGATCTGTTGCAATCTTTCTTTATCTCTCTCTTGTTCTTTCTCTCTAACTGTTGAAATTGTTTCTCAAATATAATCCAATATATATATATCTGTTCTATTTTTTATTATTATTTCTATCTGTTTAATTTTTAATTTTTTTCCTTCATTTACAACTATCTGTTACAATTTGTTTCATCATACAACAACAAAGATCAACAACTTGAAAAAAAAAGATGAGAAATTAGATCTGTATGCTTGAAGAAAAAAAATTGTCCATAAGGAGCTGGATCAATGGAGTCTTCTCCTCCGATGGTCCTCTGCAGGCATTGAGTAAAATAATTTGGTAAGAAGTCTTTTTATTTGTTTTGAAAGACATTTTGTTTTCAATTTTACTCCTTAATAATCTATTGAATTTTTTTTCTATATGTTCAAATTTACATTTAGGTTTTTAATATTTATTTTTCTGTCTATATATTCAAAAATCTTGACTATCTGTTCAAATTTTTTTTCCCTATCTTTGAAAATTTTTGTGTAGATTTTATTATCAGTTCAATTTTAATCTCTTATCTATTCAAATATCTATCCAAAATTTATTATAAGTTCAACAAACCAATCACAATCTTCAATATATTTCTATCTGTTCAATTTTATTATCTGTTGAAATACACCAAACCAGGATCTGTTGAAATCTTTCTTTCTCTCTCTTGTTCTTTCTCTCTATCTATTGAAATTCTTTCACAAATATAATCCAGTATATATTTATATATATCTGTTCTATTTTTTATTATTATTTCTATATGCTTAATTTTTAATTTTTTCGGTTGATTTACAACTATCTGTTGCAATTTGTTTCATCATACAACAACAACAAAGATCAACAACTTAAAAAACAAAAAAAAAAAAAGAGAAGGAGAAATTGGATCTGTGTGCTTGAAGAAAAAAATTTGCCCATAAGGAGCTGGATCAACGGTGGATTCTCCTCCGATGGTCCTCTGCAGGCATTGAGTTAAATAATTTGGTGAGAAGTCTTTTTATTTGTTTTGAAAAACGTTTTGTTTTCAATTTTACTCCTCAAATTTATCAATTTAATTTTTTTTTCTATATGTTCAAATTTACATTGAAGTGTTTAATTAATATTTTTTTGTTTATATATTCAAAAATCTTGACAATCTGTTCAATTTTTTCCCCTATCTGTTCAAATTATTATGTAGATTTTATTGTCAGATCAATTTTAATCTCTTATTTGTTCAACAAACCAGTCACAATCTTCAATTTATTTCTATCTATTAAATTTTATTATCTGTTGAAATACACCAAACCAAGATATGTTGCAATCTTTCTTTCTCTCTCTCTTGTTCTTTCTCTCTATCTGTTGGAATTCTTTCTCAAATATAATCCAGTATATATATATATCTGTTCTATTATTATTATTATTATTTTTATCTGCTTAATTTTTAATTTTTTTTTTGGTTCATTTACAACTACCTGTTGCAATTTGTTTTGTCATGCAACAACAACAAAGATCAAAAACTTAAGAAAAAACAAAAAAAAAAAAAGATGAGAAATTGGATCTGTGTACATGAAGAAAAAAATTGTCCATAAGGAGCTGGATCAATGGAGTCTTCTCCTCCGATGGTTCTCTGCAAGCATTGAGTAAAATAATTTGGTGAAAAGTCTTTTTATTTGTTTTGAAAGACGTTTTAATTTCAATTTTACACCTTAACTTATCTGTTCAATTTCTTTTTCTATATGTTCAAATTTAAATTTAAGTGTTTAATTATTATTTTTTTGTCAATATATTCAAAAAGCTTCACTATCTATGCAATTTTTTTTCCCTATCTGTGCAAATCTTTGTCAAGATTTTATTATCAGTTCAATTTTAATGTCTTATCTGTTCAAATATCTATCCAAAATTTCTTATCTGTTCAACAAACCAGTCACAATCTTCAATATATTTCTATATGTTCAATTTTATTATCTGTTGAAACACACTAAACCAGGATCTGTTGCAATCTTTCTTTCTCTCTCTCTTGTTCTTTCTCTCTGTCTGTTGAAATTGTTTCTTAAATATAATCTAGTATATATATATATATCTGTTCTATTTTTTATTATTATTTCTATCGACTTAATTTTTAATTTTTTTTAGTTCATTTACAACTATCTGTTGCAATTTGTTTCATCATACAACAACAACAAAGATCAACAACATAAACAAAAAAAATGAGGAGAATTTGGATCTGTGTGCTTGAAGAAAAAAAATTGTCCATAAGGAGCCGGATCAATGGAGTCTTCTCCTCCGATGGTCCTCTACAGGCATTGAGTAAAATAATTTGGTGAGAAGTCTTTTTATTTGTTTTTAAAGACGTTTTGTTTTCAATTTTACTCCTTAATTTATCTGTTTAATTTTTTTTCTATATGTTCAAATTTACATTTAAGTGTTTAATAATTATTTTTTTGTCTATATATTCAAAAATCTTGATTATCTGTTCAATTTTTTTCCCTATCTGTGCAAATTTTTGTATAGATTTTATTATCAGTTCAATTTTAATCTCTTATCTGTACAAATATCTATCCAAAATTTCTTATTTGTTCAACAAACGAGTCACAATCTTCAATATATTTCTATTTGTTCAATTTTATTATCTGTTGAAATACACCAAACCAGGATCTGTTGAAATCTTTTTTTTTCTCTCTCTTGTTCTTTCTCTCTATCTGTTGAAATTCTTTCTCAAATATAATCCAGTATATATATGTTCTATTTTTTATTATTACTTCTATCTGCTTAATTTTTAATTTTTTTTCATTCATTTAAAACTATCTGCTGCAATTTTTTTCATCATACAACAACAACAAAGATCAACAACTTAAAAAAAAAAAAGGAGGAGAAATTGGATCTGTGTGTTTGAAGAAAAAAAAACTGTCCATAAGGAGTCGGATCAATGGAGTCTTCTCCTCCGATGGTCCTCTGCAGGCATTGTGTAAAATAATTTGGTGTGAAATCTTTTTATTTGTTTTGAAAGTCTTTCTATTTTCAATCTTACTCCTTAATTTATCTGTTCAATTTCTTTTTCTATATGTTCAAATTTACATTTAAGTGTTCAATTATTATTTTTTGTTTATATATTCAAAAATCTTGACTATTTGTTCAATTTTTTTCCCTATCTGTGCAAATTCGTCTTGATTTTATTCTTAGTTCAATTTTAATCTCTTATCTGTTCAAATATCTATCCAAAATTTCTTATCTGTTCAACAAACTAGTCACAATCTTCAATTTATTTCTATGTGTTCAATTTTATTATCTGTTGAAATACACCAAACCAGGATCTGTTGCAATCTTTCTTTCTCTCTGTCTTGTTCTTTCTCTCTATCTGTTGAAATTCTTTCTCAAATATAATCCAGTATATATATACGATCTATTTTTCATTATTATTTCTATCTACTTAATTTTTAAATTTTTTTGGTTCATTTACAACTATCTGTTGCAATTTGTTTCATCATACAACAACAACAAAGATCAACAAATTTTTAAAAAAAAAAAGTGGAGAAATTGGATCTGTGTGCTTGAAGAAAAAAAACTGTCCATATGGAGCTGGATCAGTGGAGTCTTCGCCTCCGATGGTCCTCTACAGGCATTGAGTAAAATAATTTGGTGAGATGTGTTTTTATTTGTTTTGAAAGACGTTTTGTTTTCAATTTTACTCCTTAATTTATCTGTTGAATTTTTTTTCTAGATGTTCAAATTTACATTTAAGTGTTTAATTATTAATTTTTTGTCTATATATGTAAAAATTTTGACTGTCTGTTCAATTTTTTTCCCTATCTGTGCAAATTTTTGTCTAGATTTTATTATCTGTTCAATTTTAATCTCTTATCTATTCAAATCTTTATCCAAAATTTCTTATCTGTTCAACAAACCAGTCACAATCTTCAATTTATTTTTATCTGTTCAATTTTATTATCTGTTGAAATACACCAAACCTGGATCTGTTACAATCTTTCTTTCTCTCTCTCTTGTTCTTTCTCTCTATCTGTTGAAATTCATTCTCAAATATAATCCAGTATATATATATCTGTTCTATTTTTTATTATTATTTCTATCTACTTAATTTTTAATTTTTTTTAGTTCATTTACAACTATCTGTTGCAATTTGTTTCATCATACAACTACAACAAAGATCAACAACATAAACAAAAAAAATGAGAAGAAATTGGATCTGTATGCTTGAAGAAAAAAATTCTCCATAAGGAGCCGGATCAATGGAGTCTTCTCCTCCGATGGTCCTTTGCAGGCATTGAGTAAAATAATTTGGTGAGAAGTCTTTTTATTTGTTTTTAAAGACGTTTTGTTTTCAATTTTACTCCTTAATTTATCTGTTTAATTTTTTTTCTATATGTTCAAATTTACATTTAAGTGTTTAATAATTATTTTTTTGTCTATATATTCAAAGATCTTGACTATCTATTCAATTTTTTTCCCCATCTGTGCAAATTTTTGTATAGATTTTATTATCAGTTCAATTTTAATCTCTTATCTGTACAAATATCTGTCCAAAATTTCTTATCTGGTCAACAAACCAGTCACAATCTTCAATATATTTCTATCTGTTCAATTTTATTATCTGTTGAAATACACCAAACCAGGATCTGTTAAAATCTTTCTTTCTCTCTCCCTTGTTCTTTCTCTCTATCTGTTGAAATTCTTTCTCAAATATAATCCAGTATATATATATATATATATATGTTCTGTTTTTTATTATTATTTCTATTTGCTTAATTTATAATTTTTTTTAGTTCATTTACAACTATCTGTTGCAATTTGTTTCATCATACAACAACAACAAAGATCAACAACATAAACAAAAAAAAGGAGGAGAATTTGGATCTGTGTGCTTGAAGAAAAAAAATTGTCCATAAGGAGCCGGATCAATGGAGTCTTCTCCTCCGATGGTCCTCTACAGGCATTGAGTAAAATAATTTGGTGAGAAGTCTTTTTATTTGTTTTTAAAGACGTTTTGTTTTCAATTTTACTCCTTAATTTATCTGTTTAATTTTTTTTCTATATGTTCAAATTTACATATAAGTGTTTAATAATTATTTTTTTGTCTATATATTCAAAAATCTTGATTATCTGTTCGATTTTTTTCCCTATCTGTGCAAATTTTTGTATAGATTTTATTATCAGTTCAATTTTAATCTCTTATCTGTACAAATATCTATCCAAAATTTCTTATCTGTTCAACAAACGAGTCACAATCTTCAATATATTTCTATCTGTTCAATTTTATTATCTGTTGAAATACACCAAACCAGGATCTGTTGAAATCTTTTTTTCTCTCTCTCTTGTTCTTTCTCTCTATCTGTTGAAATTCTTTCTCAAATATAATCCAGTATATATATATATATATATCTGTTCTATTTTTTATTATTATTTCTATCTGCTTAATTTTTAATTTTTTTTAGTTCATTTACAATTATCTGTTGCAATTTGTTTCATCATACAACAACAACAAAGATCAACAACATAAACAAAAAAAGGAGAAGAAATTGGATCTGTATGCTTGAAGAAAAAAATTCTCCATAAGGAGCCGGATCAATGGAGTCTTCTCCTCCGATGGTCCTCTGCAGGCATTGTGTAAAATAATTTGGTGAGAAGTCTTTTTATTTGTTTTTAAAGACGTTTTGTTTTCAATTTTACTCCTTAATTTATCTGTTTAATTTTTTTTCTATATGTTCAAATTTACATTTAAGTGTTTAATAATTATTTTTTTGTCTATATATTCAAAAATCTTGACTATCTATTCAATTTTTTCCCCTATCTGTGCAAATTTTTGTATAGATTTTATTATCAGTTCAATTTTAATCTCTTATCTGTACAAATATCTATCCAAAATTTCTTATCTGTTCAACAAACCAGTCACAATCTTCAATATATTTCTATCTGTTCAATTTTATTATCTGTTGAAATATACCAAACCAGGATCTGTTGAAATCTTTCTTTCTCTCTCTCTTGTTCTTTCTCTCTATCTGTTGAAATTCTTTCTGAAATATAATCCAGTATATATATATATATATATATATATGTTCATTTTTTTATTATTATTTCTATTTGCTAAATTTTTAATTTTTTTTCGTTCATTCAAATATAATCCAATATATGCTATAACATGCAATATTGACATGCATTTCTTTCAAATCTAGAAATTTCCGATAAACATGATTCACAATTTCATATCATAATTAAAGTTCATGATATACTTCTAGTTCCACAATGCATCCTACACATGCAATATTACGTTAAATTCCCATTTCAGGGTAAGTTTCAAAATATTTCCATCAACCAAAACATATGCAATGATCCACAATTTAAGACATGTTTAATGCTCTTAAATTTTAACAACACAACAAAAAATACGACATAAGACATCTACGACGTCTCAACTACCGTCAATACCCAAACTAGTATTTAGCACTTACCACCCCAACATAGGGAACACAAAATATCTGCCCACAAGGCTTCCAGTCAACTCTCGCAAAACAGTATGTAAGACATTTCTACCCTATAAATTCATGGTCTTTGAACAAAAAACATCTTAGTTTACGAAGAGTACCCAATGACCCTAAGAGAATCACCACATAACCATCCCACACAACCCGTCATAATCACAGTGATGACGCAATACTCCAAAACAGAACTTTCAAGAAAGGGACTCCTAAACATTTGAAGTTCCCAACAACGCAACGACCCAAAGGATAACATTGCACACCCTCGTGCCTTACAATGCCCCAACAAGGACTGAACGAGTCAAAATGATTCCAACCGAAAGCCTCACTCACTCTTCACAACCATACCACCTCACCTGTGTTACCACCATCCAAATTGGACGACGGACACTTATAACCAAGTTACCTGGCTTAACCAAACATCCAACCTCTCGATTCCAATCAGAAACCACACTACTGCCTCATCAAGGTACCCACCTGGGATTCTTCTAAGGCTGATCCCCTTTCTACCCATCGTCTAATAACAACATACGAACCACACACTAACACGCATCGCACTGTGCAAAACTCCCTCATTTAGAGATTTCACTCACCACCTCGATTAAAGCCCGAAGTAATAAAATTTGCATACCCCTTCCCTCGTACTGAGTTAACTGACAGGGTTTACTACACCGTGATATTCAACACTACCAAGTAACCGTTCGTACCGAACACAAGCCAATGTAGTACCTTCATCCGCCAATGACCTATAGGGTCCACTCTTCACCCTAATCCTTATTATTCACGCACCCCGTGAGTGCAATCAAGACACCCAACCTCTGTGCCAAACTACTAGCCAATGCTACCGCTAGACAACCACCGTGAACCAAACCCCCAACACCGTTGCATGTTGCCGACAAGGCTCTCAAAGATTCACCATTCTAACTTTCTAGAGGAGCAAAAGTCCTCAACCTTCTCATTATCAACCCAAACTTATCTTCACAAGGACCATACCACAGTGACTCCACTCACGGGTCACCTTTAAACCATGGGTTATACACCCAACCAATCCTACCGCCTATAACACCTGGCCTACCCAGCATTAAGGTACAAACCTGTCATATTCTACCATCAAAAGGAGTCAGGAAACTTAAGAAGTACCCATTACACCATCGCTTAGGATATAACACTAGCTGCTTACCACCCACTACTTCCCGATGCCAACAACCACTATCTTATATAGGGTCTCACACTCCTCCTAATAAAACTACTAATCAGCATACATGCAAATTTGGCGACGTTACCTACCACGAAGGTACAAGTCTATTCCTGACAAGTTAATACACTATGCCTCCGCAGAATGCTATGTTAAATACATACTACACCTAGTATTATTCGCACACTTCACATACTCTCGAGGAGTTCTCCCGACAAACGACCAAAATTTCTACCAAACACATGAGACTAAACGGGTAGCACCCAAGAAGTTTCGCACATCCGGCAAGTATAACTGTTCTCGCCCCCCTAGTAATCCTGATTAGGATACACATCCCTCGGTGATTTTTCTAAATTTTAAAACATGGCCTATCAGCCTTCATTTCTCTTAAACCAAGTCACACGCATATACATGCATTATTACCAAAAATTTTATGGTTACACAACTCATTACATTAATAAAACTTTAGCATTTACAACTTGCTCCAATCCACCCAATCTAGGGATGTTAACAAACAAAGCATATATATGTATATATATAGACAAACACACAATGTAGATGTTTCAACATTCCCAAAACACATTGGTTACACAACAGAACCCAATGATTACAAACGACAATTCACCGATTACAAAACGGACTAGTCAAAACAAAACCACCCCCTTGGTATCACCACAACTACCGTCCCTCACTGGACCTCAAAAGTTAGTCATTCTCTGACCCAAGATATTCTATGAGCTTACAAGCCACGAACAAGGACTACTGACGTGCCCCAACCGGCCACACTTGCAATAACTGCGAATTTCCTCCAACTGGGGCTTGGGAACTCGACTCCACTGAGGCCCTCAAAATCTGGCCTGTTTGTCCCCCAAAACGATACTGCCCCTGTCCAATCGAATGAGGCTGGACCCGACTAGGTTGTAAAACCCCTAAAGAAGTCCCTGACTGGGTACAGAAACGTTGGATATGACCCGGCTGATTACACCTCCAACAGGTAAACGGCTCCCGAGTATGAGCCTGGTCCAAAGTCCGAGCTAATGAAGGCCCCAACGACTGCCTCTCCACCAAACTTTCGATCGGCCCAAAACCTGGCTGGCTAGAAGATCCTGGTGGTGCAACTACTGGTTGGACTACCAACACTGCTATCTTCCTCTGTGGGCAAGCTAGGGACTTGTGGCCCAGCTGACCACATTCGAAACAAGTGACACCCTTACGTTCACCCTTTCCTGAAACTAGACTTGGTACTGGAAGAGTAGAGCCAGACTGAGCTCTCTGAAATTGTAGTGGATTAAAACCCTTCTGCCTCTTAAAAGGCCTAACAACACTCTGAATCACAGGAGTCGCCGAGATGGCCTCCTCCCTATTCTGGCCCATAACTAGCACCGCTGCCTCCATATGAGTCGCAGCCCTAACAAGCACACTGTAACTTCTATGCCAAGACCCCGCAATCCTTTCACAGATGTCGTCACACAGCTTACTCTCAAACTCGGAACAACGCAATTCCTCTGTCTCCACCAATTCTGGAGCAAACCTCGACAAGTTAGCAAACCATCTCTCAAACCGCACCAAAGGTGTAGTACCTTGGCGTAACTCCACAAACTGTTTCCGCAACTCTTCCCGAGCGGAAGGAGGGAAATCACAACTTCCTCACCTAAGCATCCTAGTAAAAGTAACAAAGGATATTAGCACATTCATAAATGTGCCAAAACTAAACACTCGCGTCCTAATACATGGACAACTGTAATTCATTCCACGTAAGCACATAATCACATAAGCACTTACAAATTTCATTTCCGGATAATGATAGTCCCGAGGCGCTACTAGAGTTCCGGTTAGAAACAACATTGATCAGGTGCCTTTCCAACAGGACTTCCAGAAACCCAAGGATCCAATCAACATCCAAGAAACTACATCCCATACCCAAATAATCACATAAACATGTTATCATGTAACACATGACATTACATCTAAGTCTCTAACCAAGCGAGATAAACCCATTGTGATACTAATCACTTCCCACGTACCCAAAGTATTTGAACCCGGTACGCTCTGATACCAAGTTGTCACGCCCCCAAAATAATAACATTAAACCCATCAATATAAACATGCATTGATATAGAGACAAACATCATCCTGGTCATCAGAGTAATTCTTACAAAAATATCACATGCTAATGACAAAAGCAGATGCCCTACGGGCTTACATCTTTCCAAGTTAACACTTGGTTACAAAAAGAGAGGAGTACTAACTCAATACATCTTAAGCCCTTGGCCTGAATTTACATGTAATACATCAAAGTAAGATAACAACAAGAGCAGTCTGTCTGCCTCTAGTCTTCCAAACTATGCCCTTGGAAGTGGCATGCTTCCTGTACCTGAAAATGGTGTCCCATATAGGGTGAGCCACAGCCCAGTAGAAATACACTAAACCAACTATGAACAATGACTAAAAGATTAGCAGTTGATAGATGGTTAACACTTATACATTCCTTTACATCACATTTCAATTCCATGACATTCAAGTTCATGTTTCTTTTTTTTTTTCATTTTCCACTTCTTTTTCCAAAAGCATTTGAGTTTGAAAACAAGGCTCAAACCTAGCAAAATAACTTAATGAGATTAAGATTAATCTTTAAAACACTTTCGAAACTCATTTATGGATACACATTTTGGTGTTGTATCAATAACACATAAACCATTTCCATACTTCACAAATGATGAGGATATACATTTTAGTGCTATATTCAATCAAGCAAAACTTCAACAGATAAGCATACTAGCTGTATCAATACTTAAACAGATAAGCATATTAGCTATATCAACACTTAAACAGATAAGCATATTATCTATATCGACACTTAACAGATAAGCATATGTGCTATATCTACACTTCACTAGACAAGCATATGAGCTATATCTACACTTCTCAAAGATAAGCATATGAGCTATATCTTCACTTCTCTAGACAACCATATGAGCTGTGTCTACGGAGTTCATCCCCCATCTCCTCCCAACACTATCCGGTTTAGAGGTACATCCCCCATCTTCCCCTAAACCGCGGAGTACATCCCCCATCTCCTCCTCTACACCTAATGCATATAAACACCTAGGTTCTATACACAATCAATCAATACATAAAATTAATGTATTCTATCAACCGTCTACACATAATGCATATAAACACATAGGTCATATACACAATCAATCAATACATAAAGTTAATGTATTCTATCAACCGTCATACTCTATGACACATCCAATTGATTAGTTTTAGTTTGCCTAATCATCATGCATTGTCTACAACAATCAACACTACCTTCCACCGGTAGCCCAAAGCAGTTATTTCTAAACAGGAAATAAATGCACAAATGGATAATATGTCAACATTTCAACTAGGTGAGTAATAAATGATTCAACTACACTCTTTAGTTCCATACATTGCCCATTTCAACATTCTCAATTCAATTCCTCATTTTCTTTAATTAATTATGTAACGCCCTCAAAATAATAACATACAACCCATCAAAAGAGACATGCATTGATATAATAAAAGTCCACATTCTTCTATTTATCTGAATAATTCATTACAAAAGGTATTACATGTTAACAACAAAAGCAAATGCCCTAAGGGCTTACAGCTTTCCAAGTTAACACTTGGTTACAAAAAGAGAGCTCTAGCTCAAATACACATTAAGCCCTTGACTTGAATCTACATGTAATACATCAAAGATAAATAGAAATCAAAAAGTCCATCTGCCCCTAGCCTCCCAAGCAATGTCCTCGGAGGTGGCATGCTACCTGTACCTGAAAATGATGTTCCCATATAGGGTGAGCCACAGCCTAGTAGAAATATACTAAACCAGTTATGAATAATGACTAAAAGATTAACAGTTGATAGATGGTTAACACTTTTACATTCTTTCATAACATATTACAATTCCAAGACATTCAAGTCTATGTTTCCTTTCATTTTCCATTTCTTTCCCTTTCAGTTATCAATTCATAATCCTGGCTCAGAACCTGGACAACAACTCATATGAGACAGTAACTCATACTAAACACTTTCCATTTCATCATAAATAAACATATTAGTTATATCAATACTTCCACAGATAAGCATATTAGCTATATCACACTTCCAAAGATAAGCACATGAGCTATATCCCACTTCCAAAGACAAGCATATGAGCTATGTCAATACATCACTAGATAAGCATATGAGCTCTATCTACGGAGTCCATCCCTTATCTTCTCCCAAACAACATCCGGTTTAGAGGTCCATCTCCCATCTTCCCCTAAACCGTGGAGTACATCCCTTATCTCCTCCAACACACACAATGCATATAAACAATTATTATACACATCAATCCATCAATAGATAAATTTAATGTATTCCATCAATCGTCATACTCAATGACACATTCCACTGATTAGTTTTAGTTTGCCTAATCATCATGCATTGTCTACAACAATCACGACTATCCTCCACCGATAGCCCAAGGCAGTTATTTCTATACAGAAAATAAATGCAATAAATGGATATAGTAATCAACATTTCAATTCGGTGAGCGATAAACAATCCAACTACACCCTTTAATCCCATACATTCCCAATCTCAACATCTCCAACTCAATTCCTCATTTCTCACAATTAATTATACCAATTAATTAAACAATGTAATTAGGGCATTTTTCATAATTTACATCTCAACCCTTAAGGTTCCATTTTCATCAATGATTCCACATTAATCTCATTTCTCTATGCTAAACATGCATATAGGTTTATTTTAAACAAAACCTCAATTTTGTAAAATTACACAAAAGCCCCAAACTTTTCCAAAATTACACAACTACCCCCAACATATCAAAATGCTAAAATTTAAAGACAAAATCCATAAAGAGGAGTAGGATATCCCTACCTCAAAGTTTGAGCTCCAATGGAGATGAAGACCAAAACCAAAATGCTCCAAATCACGAAATTTTCGGATCAAAATATACCCCTCGACGATCAACGCAACTTTTGTAAAGGCCAAAAGTGAGCAACCAACTCCTACTAGATCAAATCTAAAAGAGAAGGGCCGGTTTTAGAGAGAGAGGCTCTCAAATTTGAGTTTGGGAAAGTAAGAGAGAGAAAGAACAAGAAAAAGTGATTTAGAAGTGCTAAAACTTGGAACTTAAACCCAGTCGCCCCGCTCGAGCGGCCAAACCCCCGCTCGAGCGGTACTCGCAGACTCTTGCTCGAGCGGCCAATCCCCCGCTCGAGCGCCGGATGCACACTTCCAGCACTTTTGCAGACAGGTCTCCCGCTCGAGCGTACAACTCCCCGTTCGAGCGTCACTCACAACTTCCCGCTCGAGCGGCCAAACTCCCGCTCGAGTGGACAACACTACATAGGAAATACTGGATGGGTGTATTCCCCGCTTGAGCGCCAAAACCCCCGCTCGAGCGGACAAGCAACAACAAGGTCCCCGCACGAGCGCCAAAAGCTCCGCTCGAGTGGACAGGCAAAAATCTGGGCAACTAGTTTTGGTTCCTAAGCTCAACCAACCTGTAACAAACCTGCCCAACACATCCTATAACTTAAAAACAAAGTATGAAAGGATGTAAACAAGGTAACAATCAACTACTAACATCCACGGACACATGTCCGGATCACTGTATAACAAGGGTAAGCCCGGGATCGCTATAACCTCCCCCACTTAAAGAATTTCGTCCCCGAAATTAAGAACAAGTTTTCGAAAACAGGTTTTTCTCCATTTTAAACAATGTTATATTACAACATTCAACAATTCGACCCCTTACCGGTCATCTATCTCATTTTAAGAGGCATTTCACAATAAGTACATTTCGATGTGCATCTATAACATGCACTTCCTTTCCATTTTCCAACCATTTTCTACATACATGGTTCACAATTCATATCATAATCAACATTCATGATATATCTCCACTTCTATAATATAGCCAACATATGCAATATTACAATTAACTCCCATCTCAAGGCAAGTTCTACAATACTTCCGTAAATCAAAACATATACCATGTTTTACAACTTAAGACATATATAATGTTCTTAAAGTTCAATAAGATTACAAGTTCTCAATACATGATTACAAATCAACAAACAAGTCCGGATATTTCTCGCGGACTTCCAACTCACGTTCCCAAGTGGCCTCCTCCACTCCGTGATGTTTCCACAAAACCTTTACCAAAGGGATGGTCTTGCCACGCAGGACTTGTTCCCACCTATCCAAGACCCGAACCGGTCTCTCCTCATACGAGGCATCCTCATCTACCTCTAAATCATTCCAATCCAGTACATGTGATGGATCTGGCTCATACTTCCGAAGCATACTCACATGAAACACGTCATGAACTCCGGACAACTGTGGCGGTAAAGCTAAACGATAAGCAACCTCGCCAATCCTCTCAAGGATCTCAAAAGGCCCAATAAACCGAGGGGATAACTTCCCACTCTTTCCAAATCTCATCAACCCCCGTCTAGGTGATATCTTCAGAAAGACATGATCACTCACCTCAAACACCAACGGTCTCCTCCTACGGTCAGCATAAGATTTCTGACGACTCTGGGCTGTAACAAGCCTCCTACGGATAAGCTCAACTTTCTCCGTCGTCTCCCTAACCAACTCCGGACCCAATAAAGGTGCGTCACCTACCTCGGCCCAACAAACTGAAGACCTACAAGGTCGGCCATTGTAGACACCCCATTTTTGACCGACCTTAAGACTCAGACGTCATCAATTGAGCGCTTGGTGATGTTGCATATTGTGCTCGTTCTGAGGTTGCGGAGTCCCAGCTACGAGCCTTGCCTTCGGACTTCCGGACTCTTTTGTGCTTTGCCTCGGTTTGCGAACCAGGCTCCGTTTTCTCTGTTTTCTCTTCCCAAAGGGAGGGAGAGGTCTAGTAGATCATCTCTCAGTGGACGTAGGCTACGTTTCGTGGTCGTAGGCCATTTTTCCCATTTTGGAGCTCGGTTCCCGCTTTTCAGAGCCGTCAGGCCGTGTGCCTCGGTTCGAGACCGTCTAACCACCTTCGTTTGCCCCGGTTTTTGGCATGCATCTTATTTCCTCCCTTTCGAGGGACACTGTGGTCCGAGAGACCAACTTCGTGGTCGAGCACCACTCCCGGTGCCTAACAGCCCACTTTCGGGGCCTCGAACTGCGAGTTTTGGCTCCCGAACCTTCATTCTACATTTTTGGGCTTTGACCCGAACTGGAGATAGTCATATTTTGAGGTCCTTTTCATGTTTGATTAAGGACCTTTTGTTGTTTGACATCTCCATATACCACTTGCTTCTTTACCCCTCATTTTTGCCCTTTTCTTGCACAGTACTTTAGGCGTACTTGTGGGCTGTGTTGGACTTGGTTGTAAACTACAAAGTGTCTTATTTTGAGCCCCTCTTCAACTTTGTTGAATGGATCTCGGCCATTTGAGACCCGAAGCTATCATTTACCCCTTTAGCTCACCTTTTGGCCATTTTGGGGGGAAATTTGAATTTCATTTCCCCTCCCATTTTCCCCCCTCTTTTCTACACGTTTTTTGCCTATATATACAGCATCCCAGGTCAGTAAAAAGGGTTAGAACATTTTGTTTGGAGCTCCTATATTATATCTCTCTCTCTCTCTATAATTCCAAGCTTCAAAATCCTTAAGTTCCTACACCCATTTATACTACAACCCATAGCATCACTCCTCCTTACTCCATTCCAGCAGATTGAGGGTCATTTCCAGAGGCTAGGAGCTCTTCTTCTTGGTTTAAAGGTTGTTAAAGTTTGGTTCTACAAGGGTGAGTCCCATTTTCCCTTTTTCTAGCATTTTTTTGTTCCATTTCTTAGGCCTATTTGCTTATTGTTTCAAGCTCCGACCAAAACTGAAAAGGTCATTTTTTTGAGCTATATTCCATGTTTCATTAAGAGTTTATTACATTTTAAAGCTTAATTTTGGAACTTTCTTCATTACCCCTCTTTATGCCACTATTTTGCATAGCATTTCTAGCCTATTTGTAATCTGTTTTTGAGCATGATCTAAACTGTAGATAGGCCTATTTTGATCCCCTCTTAAATATTGAAGAAGGGATCAACACTGTTGGGGACCTCCATGTATGACCTACTTCATTACCCCTCTTTGGTCCCCATTTTTGCATGTTTTTTTAGCCTATCATGCTTCTGTTTTTCGGCCATGATCAGAACTTAAAATGGCCATATTTTGACCCCCTTGAAATGTTTCATTAAGGGTCTTTGGCTGTTTGATGCATGTTTTGTATACTTCATGTTATAGCCCTTGGTTGGCCTTAATCTTGCATTGCATCTTTAGCATGTTTGTATACTGTTTTGGGACTTGTCATCTACTGTGAGTAGTCATATTTTTGGTCCCTATTCAGTGTTGTAGAAGGGTCTTTTTCTGTTTGGGTCTTGCATCTACCACTTGCTTCATTGCCTCCCTTGCGGAGCCATTTTTGTATGCCATTTTAGCCCTACCTGCGCTTGTTGTTTGACCATGCTTTGTACTGTAAAAATGTTTTTCTCGGGGATTTCTTGCTTCTTTATTCACACTTCGTGTGCAAATAATGCATGTATTGCATAGTTGTAGGCCATTTCATATGCCTAATTTTGAGTTTCGGGATGCGTCTCATGTATCGGGTGCCATATTGCCATGATTCGGGGCTGTTAAGCATCATATTTCAGTGATTGAAATTCATATATTTGTATGCCATGATCCATGCCTTGCCATACCTTGTTAGAGTGGCATTCGTGCCTTAGGTCCGGTCCTCGGTTTGCGTGCATACGTGCACGCATTTCGAGCGTCCCATTTTCATCTTATGGCCTCTTATGTGAGTGTGGCTGAGGTCCACTCACATTGGTGTAAGTCCATCTTGCATTGTGTATGCCATGTCTCAATGCGTTGTGCATGTTATGTTGTTAGCATTGTGTGTGCCATGTAGTTGCATTGCATGTTCATATGTTTGCATGCCCATGTTGCATACTAGATCACATGCCTAGGTTGCATTGCATTGGCATGCATGCCTTGCCTCTTGATCAAGTGATAGAGGTTGGGCTTTATGTGTTTGTTTGATTTGCATGACATTTGAAATCAAAGTGCATACTTGGTTTCTTGGGCCATCACGCATCGAAATGCGCAATTGGTGGTCTGAGTATCAAGGAACATACCCCTTTGAGTCAAAATCATGATAAGGGATGTGTTGGTGCACACATTTGCTGGAAATTTCATGCCATACACATCTGCTCTGTTCTTTGTCACAAAATTGTCCTCTGCAGGAATTTTCTGCCGACCGACAGTATAGAGTGCCGACCGGCACTTTATGGGTAGCCGATAACCTCTCAAGCAGCCGGTGGTCATTTTAAATGGTCGGTGGCCATTCCATCCAGTCGGTGGTGTACAGCAGCATGCAAGGAAGGTGTTCTGGGACTTTGGCAATTTTTGGAGAGACAGGCGAAGAAACGAGAGATGAATGGTATAGTGCGGATTTTCCGGGCAAGTCGGATTCGAGCATGCATCATTCGCGCATCCCGAGGCAGGGCTGAGGCCCCTTTCTTTTTTATATATTGAATTTAATTTGATAATTAGAAATTTTGTAATAATTCATTTATTCTGTATTTGGATTGTACTATTTGGGACTGTATATTCTTTTGGTCCCTCCGTGTGAGGGCATATTTGTAATAAGTGTGGGTGTGTGTGTGTATGTCTTCCAACCCCCATTTCTTTCTTCCCTTTTATTTATCTGCTTATGATGGTAGATTAGGGCATATTTAAAATTAGCATACCTTATGCAATGCATGCGTGCATCCATGCATTTGTCTCACATGCACCGGGCTCGGCGCATCATACAAACTGCATCTGTATTTCAATTCCAAGTTGAATACTTGATAGCTGTTGCATTTCATATGCCATGTTTAGAATAGCCGAGCCTGCTATAGTTGCATCTTTGCATGTGTTGCATTAGGCAATTCTGTGCATCTAGGATCATGCATGGATTTCTAACGAGCTTCTGTTTTGGCTTGGAGTACTCGGTGAGTTTTTATGCTTTAGCATCCTTGCATGCGTGTGAGTGACTGTCATGAAAAGCATGCTTACTATGAGGCTAATTGCTTATGTGATATAACTGCCTTGAATGCCTGTGGGTGGAGGTTGAGTTACTTGGAGTGGAACAAATCATTGACTGTTTGTTTTAAGCCCACTAGATAGTGGCAAAACCATTGTTTTCTAAAGCCCACCCGAGGGTGGCAAATCCATGTCTTAGCCTACCTGCGGGTAGCACCATCAAACCATTTTCAAAAACAAACATGAAGTGTTTTGTTCCAATTCAGCGACCATCTATACTTGTATGTCAGGCGCATCACATAGTAACCTAGGCTAATAATCTAATAAGAACACACAATGTTTTCAAAATAAGATATCATGGTTAGTAGAGGTCTTTGGCCAAAGAAAGGGTGCTCACGAAGTGACCTTCCTAATCGTACCCAAGTTCCCGAGCCGAGGCAACTTTGGTGATGACTTACACATGGCCTTTGGCATCGAGTCGTGGTTTCTAAATTTCCCATTAAAAACATTTAGGTGGCGACTCAGATTCCGCAAAGTCCATGTTTGGCACTTCTTTCAAAAAAATCTGCTTTTCAAACGACGATTTGGATTTGGACTTTTGGTTCAAGATTAAGAACCGTGACATTTGAGTCCTTGAACCGTAGTGACCCCAATATGAACGAACGGGACTTAACCTCCCGGCGTTTGGGGACGCTTCACGCTGGCGACTACCGGGAGTTTAGAGAGCTTGACTCGAACTCGTGATATCCGCTTTTGACTACACTTATGTGTTTCTTTGCATTGCATGTGCATTGGTGCGCCTAGGACACCGTGTTGGCCATCTGCTATTCTGGCGGTTTATCGGAGGCTTGTCTTGTCAAGGCATGTCCATAAGGTCGACCGGTTATGCTCTCTGCCAAGATAGAACACAAACCCCGTTTTACCGGGCACCCTTGACCATTCGACCTAGTGCATATTCGATCCATAGTGACCATTCCAAACTAGGACAAAGTTGCTTACCCCATATAGGTTGTTTGAAACCGCTGCGTGTGTAGTGAAACCCTAGCTCCTGACAAAATAGGTCAGGGAAACCCTACCCCAACATAAGGGTGTATTGGCTCTCATTTACTTGCTATGTGCTTTCAGAGTGTATCTCACAGGAATGCATATACTAGTTTATAGTCAGGTATCCGACTCAAGGGCACCAATATCGGTATTTTGAGAATCAGTTATATCTGCGGGTATCATATTCAGATTTGGGGCAATGATTTCGGGGAATAGTGATCAAGAATGTAATATAGTCGTTCATTTCTGTCAGATTCTGCTTTTGATGAAGTTGAGCCGAGATGTCATTCTGCTTTTCCCTTTTGCTAGGGTAGTCTTGGAACCATAGCTTCAAGAAGGCTCCACTATCCCCTGGGTACCTTGGATTTGTGTTGGTAGACTTTGTTAGGTCAGAGACTCAGTTCAAGGGTAATCATGGCCAGAGAGGGCCAGTCAGACATAGACCACCAGTACAACAGCTACCAGATCAGTGATCTTTGAGGAGTCAGGTTGAGATTTCCGAGCCCATCAGTAAACAGATATACCGTTGCTCGCTTAGACCAGGCAATATGTCGAGTTTGGAAGACATGGTGCGCCAACCTGTGATAGTATGAAAGCTATGCAAAGAAGACGTCCGTCTGCTGGAATTCGCCAAGCAACAGGCTGTGGTCATGGCCCAACAGGCAGAGCTAATAACTGCTACAAAGAAGAAGTCGGCATCTTCAGATCGCTCCTCCCCCACCAAGGGTTCCGATACCCGAGGGGACGCCAAATGTCCAAAATGTCCAAGAGGATACAGACCTTCTAACGGGGCCAGCTCCACCCCCAATTCTACCGCAACTATCCAAGGCGTCCACGCCTATTAATGTACCGGACTCTCCCTTTGAGTTCGAAGCGGACCCCACAGCGCTGAAGCTGAGTAAGTTGGAAAAAATGTTTAAGAAATCCCAAGGAGTCAGGTCTATTCCCGACATCGAGGATGGGTATACAGACGCAGTTGTGACGCTGCTAGATCGGTTCAAGATGCCTCAAATTGACCAATTTGATGGGTCCGGGGACCCCATGGTGCACCTAAGATTGTTTTCAGATATCTTAAGGCCGATGGGCCTCACCAGACTACAGAAGCTGTCTCTGTTCGGCCGGACCCTGTCGAGTGTAGCGGCTATTTGGTATGCCAAGTTGGAGGATGATGTCAAAAGAAATTGGGATGAGATGGCCGAGGCCTTCGCTTTACAATATTCGTATAACACACAAATCGAGATTACAACCCGTGATCTCGAGACGACGAGACAAGAGGTTAAGGAAAGCTTCTCTGAATTTGTGACCCGATGGAGAGCAAAGGCCTCAATGATGACCATTAGGCCAACGGATAAGGATCAAATACGGATGGTTGTGCGCAACCTCCAACCCAAGCTTATGCAAAAGATGATTGTGCTCCCCTTCCCCACCTTTTCAGACTTACATGAGATGGGAGTACAGATCGAAGATGCTATGAAACAAGGCCTTATTGATCAGGAGAAGGAGCAGCCCAGGAGGGCGTTTACCCGCAGTTCGAATGCGACCACCAGCGGTGACGTAGCTCCAAGATCTTCTGATGTGGGCATGGTCGCCACCACCACACCAAGAGCAGCCACCCCCTTTGTTGGTGCATCCACTTCAAACCCCCGAACTTCAGACTATCTACCCCGAGGCAAGAGGGTTTTCACCCCACTCTATATGTCTTTGTCTAAAGCCCTGGGGGTCCTACTCAGGAAAGGACATCTGAAACCGTTAGAGCAACGGCCTCTACCCGATCCTCTCCCTCCAAAGCATGACCCGGCTAAGTACTGTGCTTTCCATCAGCAAATCGGTCATGACACCGACAGTTGCGTCCGTCTCCGCCACGAGATACAATGGAGTCTTCTCTGTGTGCTTAAAGAAAGGAGGAGAAATTGGATCTGTGTGCTTAAAGAAAAAAAAAACTGTCCATAAGGAGCTGGATCAATGGAGTCTTCTCTTCCGATGGTCCTCTGCAGGCATTGAGTAAAATAATTTGATGCGAAGTCATTTTATTTGTTTTGAAAGTCGTTTTGTTTTCAATTTTACTCCTTAATTTATCTGTTGAATTTTTTTTCTATTTGTTCAAATTTACATTTAAGTGCTTAATTATTATTTTTTTGTCTATATATTCAAAAATCTTGACTATCTGTTTAATTTTTTTCCCTATCTGTGCAGGTTTTTGTCTAGATTTTATTATCAGTTCAATTTTAATCTCTTATCTGTTCAAATATCTATCCAAAATTTCTTATCTGTTCAACAAACCAGTCACAATCTTCAATATATTTCAATCTGTTCAATTTTGTTATCTATTGAAATACACCAAACCAGGATCTGTTCCAATCTTTCTTTCTCTCTCTTTGCTGTTTCTCTCTATCTGTTGAAATTCTTTCTCAAATATAATCCAGTATATATATATATATA
Organism: Camellia lanceoleosa; assembly: GCA_025200525.1. Taxonomy (NCBI): domain Eukaryota; kingdom Viridiplantae; phylum Streptophyta; class Magnoliopsida; order Ericales; family Theaceae; genus Camellia; species Camellia lanceoleosa. Next base: position 100,867,096 of record CM045760.1, read on the forward strand.
TGTTCTATTTTTTATTATTATTTCTATTTGCTTAATTTTTAATTTTTTTTTTTTGGTTCATTTACAACTATCTGTTGCGATTTGTTTCATCATACAACAACAAGAAAGATCAACAACTTAAAAAAAAAAAAAAAAAAAAAAAGGAGGAGAAATTGGATCTGTGTGCTTGAAGAAAAAAAATTGTCCATAAGGAGCTGGATCAGTGCAGTCTTCTCCTCCGATGGTCCTCTGCAGGCATTGAGTAAAATAATTTAGTAAGAAGTCTTTTTATTTGTTTTGAAAGACGTTTTGTTTTAAATTTTACTCCTTAATTTATCTGCTTAAATTTTTTTTTCTATATGTTCAAATTTACATTTAAGTGTTTCATTATTATTTTTTCGTCTATATATTTAAAAATCTTGACTACTTATTCAATTTTTTTTCCTATTTGTGCAGATATTTATTCTAGATTTTATTATCAGTTCAATTTTAATCTCTTATCCGTTCAAATATCTGTTCAAAATTTCTTATCTGTTCAACAAAGCAGTCATAATCTTCAGTATATTTCTATCAGTTCAATTTTATTATCGATTGAAATACACCAAACCAGGATCTGTTCCAATCTTTCTTTCTCTCTCTCTTGTTCTTTCTCTCTATCTGTTGAAATTCTTTCTCAAATATAATCTAGTATATATATATATGTTCTATTTTTTATTATTATTTCAATCTGCTTAATTTTTAATTTTTTTTTTGTTCATTTACAACTATCTGTTGCAATTTCTTTCATCATACAACAACAAGAAAGATCAACAACTTAAAAAAAAAAAGGAGTAGAAATTGGATCTGTGTGCTTGAAGAAATAAACTGTCCATAAGGAGCTGGATCAATGGAGTGTTCTTCTCCGATGGTCCTCTGCAGGCATTGAGTAAAATAATTTGGTGAGAAGTCTTTTTATTTGTTTTGAAATACGTTTTGTTTTCAATTTTGCTCCTTAATTTATCTGTTGAATATTTTTTCTATATGTTCAAATTTACATTTAAGTGTTTAATTATTATTTTTTTGTTTATATATTCAAAAATCTTAACTATCCGTTCAATTTTTTTTTCCCTATCTGTGTAAGTTTTTGTTTAGATTTTATTATCAGTTCAATTTTAATCTCTTATCTGTTCAAATATCTATTCAAAATTTCTTATCTGTTCAACAAACCAGTCGCAATCTTTAATTTATTTCTATCTGTTCAATTTTATTATCTATTGAAATACACCAAACCAGAATCTGTTGGAATCTTTCTTTCCCTCGCCCTTGCTCTTTCTCTCTATCTATTGAAATTTTTTCTCAAATATAATTCAGTATATATATCTGTTCTATTTTTTATAATTATTTCTATCTGCTTAATTTTAAAATTTTTTTTTTTGGTTCATTTACAACTATATGTTGCAATTTGTTTCATCATACAACAACAACAAAGATCAACAACTTAAAAAAAAAAAAAAAAAAAAGGGGGAGAAATTGGATCTGTGTGCTTGAAGAAAAAAATTGATCCATAAGGAGCAGGATCAATGGAGTCTTCTCCTCCGATGGTCCTCTACAGCCATTGAGTAAAATAATTTGGTGAGACGCCTTTTTATTTGTTTTGAAAGACTTTTTGTTTTCAATTTTACTTCTTAATTTATCTGTTGAATTTTTTTTTTCTATATGTTCAAATTTACAATTAAGTGTTTAATTATTATCTTTTTGTCTATATATTCAAAAATTTTAACTATATGTTCAATTTTTTTTCCCTATCTGTGCAGGTTTTTGTATAGATTTTATTATCAGTTCAATTTTAATCTCTTATCTGTTCAAATATCTATCCAAAATTTCTTATCTGTTCAACAAACCAGTCACAATCTTTAATTTATTTCTATCTGTTCAATTTTATTATCTATTGAAATACATCAAACCAGGATCAATTGCAATCTTTCTTTCTCTCTATCTATTGAAATTCTTTCTCAAATATAATCCAGTATATATATAGCTATTCTATTTTTTATTATTATTTCTATCTGCTTAATTTTTAAAATTTTTTTTGGTTCATTTACAACTATCTGTTGCAAATTGTTTCATCATACACCAACAACCAAGATCAACAACTTAAAATAAAAAAAAAGAAAAAAAAAAGAGGAGAAATTGGATCTGTGTGCTTGAAGAAAAAAATTTGTCCATAAGGAGCTGGATCAATGGAGTCTTCTCCTCCGATGGTCGTCTACAGGCATTGAGTAAAATAATTTAGTAAGAAGTCTTTTTTTTTTTTGTTTTGAAAGACGTTTTGTTTTCAGTTTTACTCCTTAATTTATCTGCTGAATTTTTTTTTCTATATGTTCAAATTTACATTTAAGTGTTTCATTATTATTTTTTTGTCTATATATTCAAAAATCTTGACTATCTGTTCAAATTTTTTTCCTATCTGCGCAAATTTTTGTCTAGATTTTATTATCAGTTCAATTTTAATCTCTTATCTGTTCAAATATCTATCCAAAATTTCTTCTCTGTTCAACAAACCAGTCACAATCTTCAATATATTTCAATCTTTTCAATTTTATTATCTGTTGAAATACACCAAACCATGATCCGTCGCAATCTTTCTTTCTCCCTCTCTTGTTCTTTCTCTCTATCTGTTGAAATTTTTTCTCAAATATAATCCAATATATATATATCTGTTCTATTTTTTTGTTATTATTTCTATCTGCTTAATTTTTAATTTTTTCTTTGTTCATTTACAACTATCTGTTGCAATTTGTTTCATCATACAACAACAATAAAGATCAACAACTTAAAAAAAAAAAGGAGGAGAAATTGGATCTGTGTGCTTGAAGAAAAAAAACTGTCCATAAAGAGCTGGATCAATGGAGTCCTCTCATCCGATGGTCCTCTGCAGGCTTTGAGTAAAATAATTTGGTGTGAAATCCTTTTATTTGTTTTGAAAGTCGTTTTGTTTTCAATTTTACTCCTTAACTTATCCGTTCAATTTTTTTTTTCTACATGTTCAAATTTACATTTAAGTGTTTAATTATTATTTTTTTGTCTATATATTCAAAAATCTTGACTATTTTTTCAATTTTTTCCCATATCTGTGCAAATTTGTCTTGATTTTATTATCAGTTCAATTTTAATCTCTTATCTGTTCAAATATCTATCCGAAATTTCTTATCCGTTCAACAAACTAGTCACAATCTTCAATTTATTTCTATCAGTTCAATTTTCTTATCTGTTGAAATATACCAAACCAGGATCTGTTGCAATCTTTGTTTCTCTCTCTCTTGTTCTTTCTCTCTATCTGTTGAAATTTTTTCTCAAATATAATCTAGTATATATATATATATCTATTCTATTTTTTTATTATTATTTCTATCTTCTTAATTTTTAATATTTTTTGGTTCATTTACAACTATCTGTTGCAATTTGTTTCATCATATAACAACAACAAAGATCAACAACTTAAAAACCAAAAAAAAAAAAGGAGAAGAAATTGCATCTGTGTGCTTGAAGAAAAAAAAATGTCCATAAGGAGTTGGATCAATGGAGTCTTCTCCTCCGATGGTCTTCGGCAGGCATTGAGTAAAATAATTTGGTGAGAAGTCTTTTTATTTTTTTTTAAAGACGTTTTACTTTCAATTTTACTCCTTAATTTATCTATTGAATTTTTTTTTCTCTATGTTCAAATTTACATTTAAGTGATTAATTATTATTTTTTTGTCTATATATGCAAAAATTTGGACTATCTGTTCAATTTTTTTCCCTATCTGTGCAAATTTTTGTCTAGATTTTGTTATCAGTTCAATTTTAATCTCTTATCTGTTCGAATATCTTTCCAAAACTTCTTATCTGTTCAAAACACCAGTCATAATCTTCAATAAATTTCTATCTGTTCAATTTTATTATCTGTTGAAATACACCAAACCAGGATCTGTTACAATCTTTCTTTCTTTCTCTCTTGTTCTTTCTCTCTATCTGTTGAAATTTTTTCTCAAATATAATCCAGTATATATATATATATATATCTATTCTATATTTTATTATTATTTATATCTGCATAATTTTTAATTTTTTTTGCTTCATTTACAACTATCTATTGCAATTTGTTTCATCATACAACAACAACAAAGATCAACAACTTAAAAAAAAAAAAAAAAAAAAAAAAAAAGAGGAGAAATTGTATCTGTGTGGTTGAAGAAAAAAAAATTTCCATAAGGAGCTAGATCAATGGAGGCTTCTCCTCCGATGGTCCTTTGCGGGCATTGAGTAAAATAATTTGGTGAAAAATCTTTTTATTTGCTTGAAAGACGTTTTGTTTCCAATTTTACTCCTTAATTTATCTGTAGATTTTTTTTTTCTATATATTCAAATTTACATTTAGGTGTTTAATTATTATTTTTTTGTCTATATATTCAAAAATCTTGACTATCTGTTCAATTTTTTTCCCTATCTGTGCAAATTTTTGTCTAGATTTTATTATAAGTTCTAATTTAATCTCTTATCTTTTGAAATAACTATCCAAAATTTCTTATCTGTTCAACAAACCATTCACAATCTTCAATATATTTATATTTGTTAAATTTTATTATCTGTTGAAATAGACCAAACCAGGATTTGGTGCAATCTTTCTTTCTCTCTCTCTTGTTCTTTGTCTCCATCTGTTGAAATTCTTTCTCAAATATAATCAAGTATATATATATATATATATCTGTTCTATTTTTTACTATTATTTCTATCTGCTTAATTTCTAATTTTTTTTTGATTCATTTACAACTATCTGTTGCAATTTGTTTCATCATGCAACAACATCAAAGATCAACAACTTAAAATAAAAAATAAAAAAAGGAGGAAATATTGGATCTGTGTGCTTGAAGAAAAAAAAACTGTCCATAAGGAGCTGGATCAATGGAGTCTTCTCCTCCGATGGTACTTTGCAGGCATTGAGTAAAATAATTTGTTCTGAAATCTTTTTACTTGTTTTGAAAATCGTTTTGTTTTCAATTTTACTCTTTAACTTATCTGTTCATTTTTTTTCTATATGTTCAAATTTACATTTAAGTGTTTAATTATTATTTTTTTGTCTATATATTCAAAAATATTGACTATCTGTTCAATTTTTTCCCTATCTGTGCAAATTTGTCTTGATTTTAATATCAGTTCAATTTTAATCTCTTATCTGTTCAAATATCTATCCAAAATTTCTTATCCGCTTAACAAGCCAGTCACAATCTTCAATTTATTTCTAATTGTTCAATTTTATTATCTATTGAAATACACTAAGCCGGGAACTGTTGCAATCTTTCTTTCTCTCTCTCTTGTTTTTTCTCTCTATCTGTTGGAATTCTTTCTCAAATATAATCTAGTATATATATATATATATCTGTTCTATTTTTTATTATTATTTCTATTTACTTAATTTAAATTTTTTTTTGATTCATTTACAACTATTTGTTTCAATTTGTTTCATCATACAACAACAACAAAGATAAAAAAGCGTAAAAAAAAAAAAAAAAAAAAAAAAAAAAGAAGGGAAATTGGATCGGTGTGCTTAAAGAAAAAAAATTGTCCATAAGGAGATGGATCAATGGAGTCTTCTCCTTCGATGGTCCTCAGCAGGCATTGAGTAAAATAATTTGGTGAGAAGTCTTTTTATTTGTTTTGAAAGACGTTTTGTATTCAATTTTACTCCTTAATTTATCTGTTGAATTTTTTTTTCTATATGTTCAAATTTACATTTAAGTGTTTCATTATTATTTTTTTGTTTATATATTAAAAAATCTTGACTATCTGTTCAATTTTTTTTTTCATATCTGTGCAAATTTTTGTGTAGATTTTATTATTAGTTCAATTTTAATCTCATATCTGTTCAAATATCTATCCAAAATTTCTTATCTGTTCAACAAACCAGTCACAATCTTCAATATATTTCTATCTGTTCAATTTTATTATCTGTTGAAATACACCAAACTGTAATCTGTTGCAATCTTTCTTTCTCTCTCTCTTGTTCTTTCTCTCTATCTGTTGAAATTCTTTCTCAAATATAATCCAGTATATATATATATCTGTTCTATTTTTTATTATTATTTCTATCTGCTTAATTTTTAAATTTTTTTTTTTGGTTCATTTACAACTATCTGTTGCAATTTGTTTCATCATACAACAACAACAAAGCTCAACAACTTAAAAAAAAAAAAAAAAGGAGAAGAAATTGGATCTGTTTGCTTGAAGAAAAAAAACTGTCCATAAGGAGCTGGATCAATGGAGTCTTCTCCTCCGATGGTCCTCTGCAGGCATTGAGTAAAATAATTTGGTGTGAAATCTTTTTATTTGTTTTGAAAGTCATTTTGTTTTCAATTTTACTTCTTAACTTATCTGTTCAATTTTTTTTTTCTATATGTTCAAATTTACATTTAAGTGTTTAACTATTATTTTTTTGTCTATATATTCAAAAATCTTTACTATCTGTTCAATTTTCTCATATCTGTGCAAATTTGTCTTATTTTATAATCAGTTCAATTTTAATCTCTTATCTGTTCAAATATCTATGCAAAATTTCTTATCCGTTCAACAAACCAGTCACTATCTTCAATTTATTTCTATCTATTTAATTTTATTATCTGTTGAAATACACCAAACCAGGATCTGTTGTAATCTTTCTTTCTTTCTCTCTCGCTCTTGTTCTTTCTCTCTATCTATTGAAATTCTTTCTCAAATATAATCCAGTATATATATAGATATATGTTCTATTTTTTATTATTATTTCTATCGGCTTAATTTTTGAAATTTTTTTTGGGTTCATTTACAACTATTTGTTGCAATTTGTTTCGTCATACAACAGCAACAAAGATCAACAACTTAAAAAACAAAAAAGAAAGGAGGAGAAATTGGATCTGTGTGCAAGAAGAAAAAAAACTGTCCATAAAGAGTTGGATCAGTGGAGTCTTCTCCTCCGATGGTCCTCTGCCGGCATTGAATAAAATAATTTGGTGAGAAGTCTTTTTATTTGTTTAAAAAACGTTTTGTTTTCAATTTTACTCTTTAATTTATCTGTTGAATTTTTTTTTTCTCTATGTTCAAATTTACATTTAAGTGTTTAATTATTATTTTTTTGTCTATATAATCAAAAATCTTGACAATCTGTTCCACTTTTTTCCTATCTGTGCAAATTTTTGTCTTATGCTTGTCTTGGAAGTGTGATATAGCTTGTATGCCTATCTGTGGAAGTGATGACATAACTAATATGTTTATCTGTGATAGAATGTAAAGTGGTTAATATGAGTTACTGTCTCATATGAGTTGTTTGGCCAGGTCCTGAGCCAAGATTAGGAATTGAAAATTGAAAGGAAAGATAATGGGAGATGAAAGGAAATATAGACTTGAATGTCTTGGAATTGTAATATGTTATGAATGAATGTAAAAGTGTTGACCATCTATCAACTGTTAATCTTTTAGTCATTATTCATAATTGGTTTAGTATATTTCTACTGGGCTGTGGCTCACCCTATATGGGAACATCATTTTTAGGTACAGGTAGCATGCCACCTCCAAGGACATAGCTTGAGGGGCTAGAGGCGGATGGACTTTTTGACTTCTATTTATTTTTGATGTATTACATGTAGATTCAAGCCAAGGGCTTTATGTGTATTTGAGCTAGAGCTCCTTCTCAGAACAAGCGTTAACTTGAAAGTCAGAAGCCCTTAGGGCATTTGCTTTTGTTGTTAACATGTAATACCTTTGTAAAGAACTATTCAGTTAAATAGAAGGATGTGGATTTTATTTGGTATCAATGCATGCTTCTTTTGATGGGTTTAATGTTATTATTTTTGAGGGCGTTACATCTGTTGCAATGTTTCTTTCTCCCTTTATTGTTATTTCTCTCTATCTGTTGAAATTCTTTCTCAAATATAATCCAGTATAAATATATGTTCTATTTTTTATTATTATTTCTATCTGCTTAATTTTTAATTTTTTTTGGTTCATTTACAACTATCTGTTGCAATTTGTTTCATCATACAACAACAACAAAGATCGACAACTTAAAAAAAAAAAAAAAGGAGGAGAAATTGGATCTGTGTGCTTGAAGAAAAAAAACTATCCATGAGGAGCTGCATCAATGGAGTCTTCTCCTCCGATGGTCCTCTGCAAGCATTGAGTAAAATAATTTTGTGTGAAATCTTTTTATTTTTTTTGAAAGTCGTTTTGTTTTCAATTTTACTCCTTAACTTATTTGTTCAATTTTTTTTTTCTATGTGTTCAAATTTACATTTAAGTGTTTAATTATTATTTTTTTGTCTATATATTCAAAAATCTTGACTATCTGTTCAATTTTTTTTCCTATCTGTGCAAATTTTTCTTGATTTTATTATCAGTTCAATTTTTGTAACGCCCTCGAAAATAAACCCATAATATATATAACATTAACATGCATCATTATAAGAAAACAAAGTATTATTTCATTCATCAGAGTAATCTTATTAAAAGACATTACATGTAATAAATAAAGTAAATGCCCTACGGGCTTACATCTTTCCAAGCCAATACTTGGACACAAAAATATGAGTACTAACTCATTTTACAAATTAAGCTCTTGGCTTGAGTGTTTACATGTAATATCAAATAAAGCAAATAACAACTAATCTAAACTGAGTCTTCAACTCTAAATCCTTCCAAGCTAATTCCTTGGAGATAGCACATCACCTGGACCTGAAAATGATGTTCCCGTATAGGGTGAGCCACAGCCCAGTAGAAAAATACTAAACCAAATATAAGCATTGAATAAAGCAATAGCATTCGATAGATGGTTAACACAAGACATTCAATTTCATCATTTTACAATCTCATGACACTAATGTCTATGATACGTTTCACTTCTCATTATTCGTTCAACTTTTCATTTATACCAATATGGCTCAGAACTTGGCTAAACTATAACAGTGAACTATATATCACATTATTTCATTACTTCCAACATCAACAAAACAAATGAGACTAAGGCTCTTACCAAAACACTTCCATACTTCCAATTTGATACGCATTTTAGTGATGCATCAATAACATATGAAAATACTTCCATAATTCAATAAGCACACATATAAGTGGTGCTAATGGAGTCCATCCCCTATCTCCTCCCAAACAATATCCGGTTTAGGAGTCCATCCCCTATCTCCTCCCAAACCGTGGAGTACATCCCCTATCTTCTCCCAAACAATATGTATATACAATGTATCAAACACTTGTTATATACAATACCCAATCAATACATGTATTGTCTGTATTAATTCAACAGTCAAAATTAATGACTTAACCAATGTGATTAGTATCAATTTTCCCTAATCCACATGCAATGTCTACAACAATCATGACTATTCTCCACCAATAGCTCAAAATAGTTATTTCTAAACATGAAATAAATGTATCAACAATTATAATCTCAACATTTCAATAGGCAAGTGATTAAACTATTCAACTACACCATTTAAGCTTATAATTCCCCAATTCCATGAATTCAACTAATTTCCCCAATTTCCTTAAATTAATTATACAAATTAATTAATTAAAACAACTAGGTTTTTCCAAAAATTACCAAACAGCCCCCAACATATCAAAATACCAAAACTTAGAACAAAACTTATAACATGGAGTAGGAAATCCCTACCTCGAAGTAAATAACCTGAATGGAGAAGATGGAGATGACGACCTAAAATCCAAAGTGCTCCAAACCGCTAAATGCTCAGATTAAAACGAAGCCCTCGACTCACTCTAACTTTTTAATAAAGGATCTAGGGTAGAAACATACTCTAAGGAGATCAAACCTAAGAGAGAAGGTGAGTAGAGAGAGAGAAGTCGGACCTAGGGTTTTGGAATAAAAAAGAGGATGAAAAAGTGATTTAAAACCCGCTGCTGCCTATTTAAACCTGACAGGCTCGCTCGAGCGAAGGATTGGTCGCTCGAGCGACCAGACACAAGAAAGCCTCGCTCGAGCGAAGAAAACTTGCTCGAGCCAAGAACACAATGCTACAGGTTTGTAACCCAGAAGCTCGCTCGAGCGAAGGACTGCTCGCTCGAGCGAAGAATTCGAAAACATACACCTCGCTCGCCCGAGCGAAGAAACACAACTTTCAGGTCTGTACTAGACGCAATCGCTCGCTCAAGCGAAGAAACCCTGACTCGAGCCACCAGACACAAACTCTACTCTCGCTCGAGCAACCAAACCATCGCTTGAGCGACAAACAGCTCGATCGAGCGAAGAGCCTAAATTCTGGGCAGCAACCCTTTGCTCCCAAACACTCCCACCTTGAAACCAACCTGTCCAAAACATCCTATAACTCAAGAATAAGGAATTAAAGGACAACAACAACAATTTTATGACAACGGGATCTACGAAACATAAGTCCGGATACAACAACTAATTGGGAAAAGACTGGGGTCGCTATAACTTTAATCTCTTATCTGTTCAAATATCTATCCAAAATTTCTTATCCGTTCAACAAACCAGTTACAATCTTCAATTTATTTCTATCTGTTCAATTTTATTATCTGTTGAAATACACCAAACCGTGATCTTTCTCCTCTCTCTCTTGTTCTTTCTCTCTATCTGTTGAAATTCTTTCCCAAATATAATCCAGTATATATATATATCTGTTCTATTTTTTATTATTATTTCTATCTGCTTAATTTTTAATTTTTTTGATTCATATACAACTATCTGTTGCAATTTGTTTCATCATACAACAACAACAAAGATCAACAACTTAAAAATAAAAAAATAAAAAAAGAAAGAGAAGAAATTGGATCGGTGTGCTTGAAGAAAAAAATTTGTCCATAAGGAGCTGTATCAATGGAGTCTTCTCCTCCAATGGTCCTCTGTAGGAATTGAGTAAAATAATTTGGTGAGAAGTCTTTTTATTTGTTTTGAAAGACGTTTTTTATTCAATTTTACTCTTTAATTTATCTATTGAATTTTTTTTTCTATATGTTCAAATTTACATTTAATTGTTTCATTATTATATTTTTGTCTATATATTCAAGAAATCTTGACTATCTGTTCAATTTTTTTTCCTATCTGTGCAAATTTTTGTGTAGATTTTATTATCAGTTCGATTGTAATCTCATATCTGTTCAAATGTCTACTCAAAATTTCTTATGCGTTCAACAAACCTGTCACAATCTTCAATATATTTCTATCTGTTCAATTTTATTATCTGTTGAAATACACAAAACCAGGATCTATTGCGTTCTTTCTTTCTCTCTCTCTTGTTCTTTCTCTCTAGCTGTTTAAATTTTTTCTCAAATATAATCTAGTATATATATATATATCTGTTCTATTTTTTATTATTATTTCTATCTGCTTAATTTTTAATTTTTTTTTGTTTATTTACAACTATCTGTTGCAATTTTTTTCATCATACAACAACAACAAAGATCAACAACTAAAAAAAAATAAGGAGGAGAAATTGGATTTGTGTGCTTGAAGAAAAAAAACTGCCCATAAAGAGCTGGATCAATGGAGACTTCTCCTCCGATAGTCCTCAGCAGGCATTGAGTAAAATAATTTGGTATGAAATCTTTTTATTTGTTTTGAAAGTCGTTTTGTTTTCAATTTTACTCCTTAACTTATCTGTTCAATTTTTTTTTTTCTATATGTTCAAATTTGCATTGAAGTGTTTAATTATTATTTTTTTGTCTATATATTCAAAAATCTTGACTATCTGTCCAATTTTTTCCCCTATCTGTGCAAATTTGTCTTGATTTTATTATCAGTTCAATTTTAATCTCTTATTTGTTCAAATATCTATCCAAAATTTCTTATCCATTCGACAAACCATCCACAATCTTCAATTTATTTCTATCTGTTCAATTTTATTATCCGTTGAAATACACCAAACCAGGATCTGTTGCAATCTTTCTTTCTCTCTCTCTTGTTCTTTCTCTCTATCTGTTAAAATTCTTTCTCAAATATAATCCAGTATATATATATATATATATATCTGTTCTATTTTTTATTATTATTTCTATCTGCTTAATTTTTAATTTTTTTGGTTCATTTACAACTATCTGTTGCAATTTGTTTCATCATACAACAACAACAAAGATCAACAACTTAAAAAAAAAAATAAAAAAAAAAAAAAAGAGGAGAAATTGGATCGGTGTGCTTGATGAAAAAAATTTGTCCACATGGAGCTGAATCAATGGAGTCTTCTCCTCCGATGGTCCTCTGCAGGCATTGAGTAAAATAATTTGGTGAGAAATCTTTCTATTTGTTTTGAAAGACGTTTTGTATTCAATTTTACTCCTTAATTTACCTGTTGAATTTTTTTTTCTATATGTTCAAATTTACATTTAAGTGTTTCATTATTATTTTTTTATCTATATATTCTAAAATCTTGACTATCTGTTCAATTTTTTACCCAATCTGTGCAAATTTTTCTAGATTTTAATATCAGTTCAATTTTAATCTCTTATCTGTTCAAATATCTATCGAAAATTTCTTCTCTGTTCAATAAACCAGTCACAATCTTCAATTTATTTCTATCTGTTCAATTTTATTATCTGTTGAAATACAACAAACCAGGATCTGTTGCAATTTTTGTTTCTCTCTCTCTTGTTCTTTCTCTTTATCTGTTGAAATTCTTTCTCAAATATAATCCAGTATATATATATCTGTTCTATTTTTTATTTTTATTTCTATCTGCTTAATTTTTAATTTTTTTAGGTTCATTTACAACTATCTGTTCAATTTGTTTCATCATACAACAACAACAAAGATCAACAACTAAAAAAAAAAAATAGGAGGAGAAATTGGATCTGTGTGCTTGAAGAAAAAAAAACTGTCCATAGGGAGCTGGATCAATGAAGTCTTCTCCTCCGATGGTTCTCTGCAGGCATTGAGTAAAATAATTTGGTGAGAAGACTTTTTATTTGTTTGGAAGACGTTTTGTTTTCAATTTTACTCCTTAATTTATCTGTTCAATTTTTTTTCTATATATTCAAATTTACATTGAAGTGTTCTGTTATTATTTTTTTGTCTATATATTCAAAAATCTTGACTATCTGTTCAATTTTTTTCCTATCTATGCAAATTTTTGTCTAGATTTTATTATTAGTTCAATTTTAATCTTTTATCTGTTCAAATATCTATCCAAAATTTCTCATTTGTTCAACAACCCAGTCACAATCTTCAATATATTTCTATCTGTTCAATTTTATTATCTGTTGAAACAGACCAAACCAGGATCTGTTACAATCTTTCTTTCTCTCTCTCTTGTTGTTTCTCTCTGTCTGCTGAAATTCTTTCTCAAATATAATCCAATATATATATATATATATCTGTTCTATTTTTTATTATTATTTCTATCTCTCCTTAATTTTTAATTTTTTTTTGTTCATTTACAACTATCTGTTGCAATTTGTTTCATCATACAACAACAACAAAGATCAACAACTTAAAAAAAAAAAAGGAGGAGAAATTGGATTTGTGTGCTTGAAGAAAAAAAACTGTCCATAAGGAGCTGGATCAATGGAGTCTTCTCCTCCGATGGTCCTCTGCAGGCATTGAGTAAAATAATTTGGTGTGTAATCATTTTATTTCTTTTCAAAGTCGTTTTGTTTTCAATTTTACTCCTTAACTTATCTGTTCAATTTTTTTTTTCTATATGTTCAAATTTACATTTAAGTGTTTAATTATTATTTTTTTTCTCAATATATTCAAAAATCTTGACTATCTGTTCAATTTTTTTCCCTATCTGTGCAAATGTTTATGTAGATTTTATTATCAGTTCAATTTTAATCTCTTATCTGTTCAAATATCTATCCAAAATTTCTTATCTGTTCAACAAACCAGTCACAATCTTCAATATATTTCTATCTGTTCAATTTTATTATCTGTTGAAATAGACAAAACCAGGATCTGTTGCAATCTTTCTTTCTCTCTCTCTTGTTCTTTCTCTCCATCCGTTGAAATTCTTTCTCAAATATAATCCGGTATATATATATCTCTTCTATTTTTTTATAATTATTTCTGTCTGCTTAATTTTTAATTTTTTTTTGGTTCATTTACAACTATCTGTTGCAATTTGTTTCATCATACAACAACAACAAAGATCAACAACTTTAAAAAAAAAAAAAGAGGAGAAATTGGATTTGTGTGCTTGAAGAAAAAAAACTGTCCATAAAGAGCTGGATCAATAGAGTTTTCTCTCCGATGGTCCTCTGCAGGCATTGAGTAAAATAATTTGGTGTGAAATCTTTTTATTTGTTTTGAAAGTCGTTTCGTTTTCAATTTTACTTCTTAACTTATCTGTTCAATTTTTTTTTCAATATGTTAAAATTTACATTTATATAGCGGTCCCGGGTTTACCCCTTGTTGTATAGTGGTCCGGACATGTGTCCGTGGATGTTGGTAATTGAGTATTGTCTTATTTACGTCCTTTCTTGCTTTGTTTTTGAGTTACAGGATGTGTTGGGCAGGTTTGTCACAGGTTGGTTAAGCTTAAGAACCAAGTCTAGTTGCCCAGGTTTTGACTGGTCCGCTCGAGCGGACATGTTTACGCTCGAGCGGATGGGTTGTTGTTGCTTGTGCGCTCGAGCGGAGGTTTTGGCGCTCGAGCGGAGAATGCACCCTTTCAGTATTTCGTGCACCTGCAAAACTTCGCAAGTGTGGTTTATGCGCCGGCGGGTTTTTGTCGCCGAGCGCCAAGATGTTTTTGGTGAGAGTTACGGGAGGAGACTGCGCCGGCGGGCCGATCTACGCTCGAGCGGACGAACTTTGTGTCTGTGTCTTGGAGCTCGAGCGGACAATGTTGCGCTCGAGCGGAACCTGTTTTATGTGTCTTTACGCTCGAGCGGAGAGTCTTACGCTCGAGCGGACCTGTCGTATAACTGAGTGGGACTGGGCATTTTAAATCACTTTTTGACTTATCTTCTTTCTCCTACTTTACCAAAACGCCATTTTCAGAGCTTCTCACTCAAAAACCATAACTTCTCTCTAAGTGTTGATCTAGCTAGAGTGTGTTGTTCACCTTTTGTCTTCACAAAAAGGGTGTTGATCGTCGAGGGTGTCATTTTGATCCAAATAGTTTGGTGTTTGGAGCATTTTGGTTTTGGGTCCTTCTCCTTTGGAGCTCATCTTTTGAGGTAGGGATATCCTACTCCTCTTTATGAGTCTTGTCTTTAAATTTTAGCATTTTGATATGTTGGTAGTTGTTGTGTAATTTTGGAAAACTTTGGGCCATTGTGTAATTTTATAAAAGTTTGGGGTTTTGTCTATAATAAACCTAGAAGCATGTTTGGTATAGAAACATGGAATTAATGTTGAAACATTAGTGAAATTGGAACCTAAGGGTTGTAATGTTATGAATTATAACGATGGATAGAATACATTGATTTTATGTATTGTTATGTGATGTGTATAATTGTTGTTTATATGCATTGTGTTGTGTTGGAGAAGATAGGGATGTACTCATGGTTTAGGGAAGATAGGGATGGACCTCTAAACCGGATGTTATTGGGAGGAGATAGGGATGAACTCCGTAGATAGAGCATGTATGCTTATCTAGAAATGTATTGACAGAGCGTATATGCTTGTCTTTGGAAGTATGAATATGATCGTTATGTTTATATTTGTTGAAGTGAAATGTGTTGGCATGAGTGCTTGTCTCATGTGAGATGTTTGAGCCAAGGTTATGATATGGCAAGTGAAAAGGAAATATAGACTTAAACGTCTTGGAATTGTATTATGTTATGAAAGAATGTAAAAGAGTTGGCCATCTATCAACTGTTAATCTTTTAGTCATTATTCATAATCGGTTTAGTATATTTCTCTTGGCCTGTGGCCCACCCTATATGGGAATATTATTTTCAGGTACAGGTAGCATGCCACCTCCAAGGAATTAGCTTGGAAGGCTAGTGGCGGACGGACTTTTTGGTTGTCTTTCCTTTTGTAATATTACATGTAAATTCAAGCCAAGGGCTTAATGTGTAGACGAGTTAGCACTCTACTTTCTTGTACCCAAGTGTTAACTTGGAAAGCTGTAAGCCCTTAGGGCATTTGCTTTTGTTGTTAACATGTAATACTATTTGTAATAGAACTCTGTTGAATGGAAGGACGTGGATCTTTTATATATCTTGGCATGTCAATATTGTTGGGTTTAATGTCATTATTTTGAGGGCGTTACAATTTAAGTGTTTAATTATTATTTTTTTGTCTATCTATTCAAAAATCTTGACTATCTGTTCAATTTTTTTCCCTATCTATGCAAATTTGTCGTGATTTTATTATCAGTTCAATTTTAATCTCTTATCCGTTCAAATATCTATCCAAAATTTCTTATCCATTCAACAAGCCAGTCACAATCTTCAATTTATTTCTATCTGTTCAATTTTATTATCTGTTGAAATACACCAAACCAGGATCTGTTGCAATCTGTCTTTCTGTCTGTCGTTCTTTCTCTCTATCTGTCGAAATTGTTTCTCAAATATAATCTAGTATATATATATATATATCTGTTCTATTTTTTATTATTATTTCTATCTGCTTAATTTTTAATTTTTTTTGATTCATTTACAACTATCTGTTGCATTTTGTGTCATCATACAACAACAACAAAGATCAACAACTTAAAAGAAAAAAAAGAAAGAAAGAGGTGAAATTGGATCGGTGTGCTTGAAGAAAAAAATTTGTCGATAAGGAGCTGGATCAATGGAGTCTTCTCCTCCGATGGTCCTCCGCAGGCATTGAGTGAAATAATTTGGTGAGAAGTCTTTTTATTTGTTTTGAAAGACGTTTTGTATTCAATTTTACTCCTTAATTTATCTGTTGAATTTTTTTTTCCTATATGTTCAAATTTACTTTTAAGTGTTTCATTATTATTTTTTTGTCTATATATTCAAAAATCTTGACTATCTGTTCAATTTTTTCCCTATCTGTGCAAATTTTTGTCTAGATTTTATCATCAGTTCAATTTTAATCTCATATCTGTTCAAATATCTGTCCAAAATTTCTTATTTGTTTAACAAACCAGTCACAATCTTCACTATATTTATATCTGTTCAATTTTATTATCTATTGAAATACACCAAACCATGATCTGTTGCAATCTTTCTTTCTCTCTCTCTTGTTCTTTCTCTCTATCTGTTGAAATTCTTTCTGAAATGTAATCCATTATATATATATATATATCTGTTCTATTTTTTATTATTATTTCTATCTGCTTAATTTTTAATTTTTTTTTGGTTTATTTACAACTATCTATTGAAAGTTGTTTCATCATACAACAACAACAAAAATCTACAACTTAAAAAACAAAAAAAAAAAAGGAGGAGAAATTGGATCTGTGTGCTTGAAGAAAAAAAACTGTCCATAAGGAGCTGGATCAATGGAGTCTTCTCCTCCGATGGTCCTCTGCAGGCATTGAGTAAAATAATTTGGTGAGAAACCTTTTTATTTGTTTGAAAGACGTTTTGTTTTCAATTTTACTCCTTAATTTATCTGTTGAATTTTTTTTTCTATATGTTCAAATTTAAATTTAAGTGTTTAATTATTATTTTTTGTCTATATATTCAAAAATCTTGACTATCTGTTCTATTTTTTTTCGTATCTTTGCAAATTTTTGTCCAGATTTTATTATCAGTTCAGTTTTAATCTCTTATCTGTTCAAATATCTATCCAAAATTTCTTATCTGTTGAACAAACCAGTCACAATCTTCAATATATTTCTATCTGCTCAATTTTATTATCTGTTGAAATAGAGCAAACCTGGATCTGTTGTAATCTTTCTTTCTCTCTCTCTTGTTCTTTCTCTCTATCTGTAGAAATTATTTCTCAAATATAATCCAGTATATATATATATATATATCTGTTCTATTTTTTGTTATTATTTCTATTTGCTTAATTTTTAATTTTTTTTGGTTCATTTACAACTATCTGTTGCAATTTGTTTCATCATACAACAACAACAAAGATCAACAAGTTAAAAAAAAAAGAGGAGAAATTGGATCGGTGTGCTTGAAGAAAAAAAACTGTCACGACCCCATTCCGCCCCTAGTAGAATAGTGCCGTGATGGCCAGTAATCCGAGATTACCGAAGGCCAACTTTCAAAATTCACACACAGTCAGAGTATTATATATGGGGCTAGCATGTGCGGAAGCAATATATATAAATCTAATTAGTCCATAAGAGCTGTGCATAGATCCAATGAAATGTCATACATCTTTAATTAAAGTCTTACAACTTGAATACAACAATATAAAATACATATTACATCTTAACAAAGGGCTTCACAAGCCGACATAAACAAAATACATGAAGTACAAGGTCAAAAGCATAATCTTCATGGTTGCCAACATCCTTGATGCCGACCTAACATGCATACAAAACATCGGGTACAAAACACACATCTCGGCGTAGCCGACTTCTTGCTTGAAACCTACATATATATATAGAGAGGGTGAGCTTGGATACTCAGTGAATGGTACAAGTAATAAAGGGTTTAATGAATGATTCCCGAGGTCTTGTCAAAACAATACATATATCATAGCTTGTTCAAAACATGTACTTAACATAACTTGTATCTAAACATGTACTTGGGGTGATGACATTCCGAGCAAAACAAAAGCATAACCTCGGCATCGAGCACACCCGTTCATAGTCCGTCGGTGGCCGATATCTTAACAAGAGTGCTACTTGGGCTTAACGTCCCCTAGCACGAAAGGACGGTGCTACCTGGGCTTAAAGTCCCCTAATACGGAAGGACTATGTTACTTGGGCTTAACGTCCCCTAACACGAAAGGACGGTGTTACTTGGGCTTAACGTCCCCTAACAGGAAAGGACGGTGTTACTTGGGCTTAACGTCCCCTAACACGAAAGGACGGTTCCAAGAATGTCATCCAAAACAAAGCTTATACTTGATACATAAAATAAGGGTAATCATTCATACTTAACAAATACTTTCGAAACAAAGCAAAGCAAAGCCTTTATCAAAACGTATAACATAGCTTTATTAAAAATACCACTCACATAGTTCTTGGGACGTCGGGATCAAGGCAAAGGTCCAAGTCCTACAAACACATGGCAATCACATTCTCAAAACAAGCTTTACATGCATGCAAATGATCTAGGGAAAACATGCTGGAAATGACCTAGGGAAAACATGTTGGGTACCAACCAGGTCCTGGAATGGATGCACAGAAATGATCTAGGCAAAAATGACCTAGCTGAGTGAACTCAGGAGGTCTTGGCCGAGGTCCCACACCTCTTGGCCGAGGTGTGGTTACCTAGGCTTCAGTGTGCAGCTCTCTGCCGAGGTGTTACAAGATGCCGGCAAGGGTGTACCATGTCGGCCTAGGTGTGCAGTGGTTAGCCTAGGTGTGCATGCAAGATAGATTAAGGTTCAAGTGATCATGCAAGGTAGGCCAAGGTGAGATACGATGCTTGGCCTAGGTGTGTGATCTAGGCAAGAGTGGTCTCGGTGATCACACCTAGGGAAAAGAAGTCTGGAAATCTGGGTTTCCTCCTTAAAGAACATGAAGAACATGAACATGAAGAACATGAAGAACATGAATGCTAAAATCACAACTTGTTATTACAAAATCTAGGATTTCATGCCGTGAGTTCGAAAACACGGACCTTGGTACCCATACTTGAAGATTACATGAAAACAAACATGAAAACATGGATCTTGGTGCAAACTCTTGGATCAAAACATGACTTTCCTTGAAGAACACATGAATACCACTTTCTCTTTCTAAAACTGAACTTTAAATCAATGCATGGCTTACAAATCGTATTCAATCATGCAATGCAATAACATGATCATAAAGAACAACATGAGCAGATCTAGAATCTAACCTTAGAACACGGATCTAACGGTTCGTTCGCTAGGGATCAAGCTTGGAAATCTACCTCTCTCTAGAACTCCTCTTCCTCTTCCTAGAGCTTCTCTCTCCTCTTCAAAAACAAGGGTATAACAAATGATAGGTTTCTCCCTCTGCCGGCTGATTTAACACTCAGCTCGGACACGTAGCAACGGCTGGTTGGTTCTCCTAAAAAAGGTGACAGATTGACAAGACATGACTATGACAAAGCGTATGCAACAAGCTAAGGCAAGGGAACTTCGTCAATCAATGATCTCGGCTAAGGACATAGGCTTCGGCAAGTAAAGTCTCAATGACCTCGGCTAGGAAGGATAACACTTGGCCAAGTTGTGCCACACCTCGGCCTAGATGTGCCACACCTCGGTCTAGGTCATTCCACTCCCAGAACAAGATCACTAGGTGCAAGGATTAAGGATCTCGGATGTCTAGGTGATAACATCTCGGCCTAGATGATGCACATCTCGGCCTAGGTGACGCACACCTCGGCCTAGATGATGACATCTCGGCCAATATGCCTAGGTGATGGTGGAGGTCAACCAAAGTGGTTCTAGGATGGTCCTAGGTGTTGGCATGACCTAGGCTTAACATGACCTAGGCTTGGCATGACCTAGGCTTAACATGACCTAGGCTTGGCATGACTTAGGCTGAGGACAACAAAGGAGGAACAGAGAATGCAAGCAACACTTAAGCATAGCAAGACAAGATTCATTAACACAACTTAACATGGCAAATCATATAAATGCATGCAAGCATGACTAAGACATGAATGTGGGTTGTTACAAAAACTGTCCATAAGGTGCTGGATCAATGGAGTCTTCTCCTCCGATGGTCCTCTGTAGGTATTGAGTAAAATAATTTGGTATGAAATCTTTTTATTTGTTTTGAAAGTTGTTTTGTTTTCAATTTTACTCTTTAGCTTGTCTGTTCAATTTTTTTTCAATATGTTCAAATTTACATTTAAGTATTTAATTATTATTTTTTTGTCTATATATTCAAAAATCTTAACTATCTGTTCAATTTTTTCCGCTATCTGTGCAAATTTGTCTTGATTTTGTTATCAGTTCAATTTTAATCTCTTATCTGTTCAAATATCTATCCAAAATTTCTTATCCGTTCGTCAACCCAGCCACAATCTTCAATTTATTTCTATCTGTTTCATTTTATTATCTGTTGAAATACACCAAACAAGGATCTGTTGCAATCTTTCTTTCTCTCTCTCTCTTGTTCTTTCTCTCTATCTATTGAAATTCTTTCTCAAATATAATCCAGTATATATATATATATGTTCTATTTTTTATTATTATTTCTATCTGCTTAATTTTTAATTTTTTTTGACTCATTTACAACTATCTGTTACAATTTGTTTCATCATATAACAAAAACAAAGATCAACAACTTAAAAAAAAAAGAAAAAGAAAGAAAGAGGGGAAATTGGATTGGTGTGCTTGAAGAAAAAAATTTCTCCATAAGGAGCTAGATCAATGGAGTCTTCTCGTCCGATGGTCCTCTGCAGGCATTGAGTAAAATAATTTGGTGAGAAGTCTTTTTATTTGTTTTGAAAGACGTTTTCTATTCAATTTTACCCCTTAATTTGTCTGTTGAATTTTTTTTTTCTACATGTTCAAATTTACATTTAAGTGTTTCATTATTATTTTTTTGTCTATGTATTCCAAAATCTTGACAATCAGTTCAATTTTTTTCCCTATCTGCGCAAATTTGTCTTGATTTTAATATCAGTTCCATTTTAATCTCTTATCTGTTCAAATATCTATCTAAAATTTCTTATCCGTTCAACAAACCAGTCACAATCTTCAATTTGTTTCTATCTATTCAATTTTATTATCTGTTGAAATACAACAAACCAGGATCTGTTGCAATCTTTCTTTCTCTCTCTCTTATTATTTCTCTCTATCTGTTGAAATTATTTCTCAAATATAATCTAGTATATATATATATATATCTATTCTATTTATTATTATTATTTCTATCTGCTTAATTTTTAATTTTTTTTGGTTCATTTACAACTATCTGTTGCAATTTCTTTCATCATACAACAACAACAAAGATCAACAAGTTTAAAAAAAAAAAAGAAAAATGAGGAGAAATTAGATCTGTGCGCTTGAAAAAAAAAACTCTCCATAAGGAGCTGGATCAATGGAGTCTTCTCCTCCGATGGTTCTCTGCAAATATTGAGTAAAATAATTTGGTGAGAAGTCTTTTTATTTGTTTTGAAATAAGTTTTGTTTTCTATTTTACTCCTTAATTTATCTGTTGAATTATTTTATCTATACGTTCAAATTTACATTTAAGTATTTAAATATTATTTTTTTGTCTATATATTCAAAAAATCTTGACTATTTGTTCAATTTTTTTTCGCTATCTGTTCAAATTTTTGTCTGGATTTTATTATCAGTTCGATTTTAATCTCTTATCTGTTCAAATATCTATCCAAGCTTTCTTATCTGTTGAACAAACCAGTCACAATCTTCAATTTATTTCTATCTGTTCAATTTTATTATCTGTTAAGATACACCGAACCAGGATCTGTTGCAATCTTTCTTTTTCTCTCTCTTGTTCTTTCGCTCTATCTGTTGAAATTCTTTCTCAAATATAATCCAGTATATATATATATATCTGTTCTATTTTTTCTTATTATTTCTATTTGCTTAGTTTTTAATTTTTTTTGGTTCATTTATAACTATCTGTTACAATTTGTTTCATCATACAACAACAACAAAGATCAACAACTTAAAAAAAAGTAGGAAAAATTGGCTCTGTGTGCTTGAAGAAAAAAAATTATCCATAAGGAGTTGGATCAATGGAGTCTTCTCCTCCGATGGTCCTCTGCAGGCATTGAGTAAAATAATTTGGTGAGAAGTCTTTTTATTTGTTTTGAAGTACGTTTTGTTTTCAATTTTACTCCTTAATTTATCTATTGAATTTTTTTTCTATATGTTCAAATTTACATTTAAGTGTTTAATTATTATTTTTTTTGTCTATATATTCAAAAATCTTGAATATTTGTTCAATTTGTTTTCTCTATCTATGCAAAATTTTGTCTAGATTTTATTATCAGTTCAATTTTAATCTCTAATCTGTTCAAATATCTATCCAAGATTTCTCATATGTTCAACAAACCAATCACAATCTTAAATTTATTTCTATCTGTTCAATTTTATTATCTGCTGAAATACACCAAACCAGGATCTATTGCAATCTTTCTTTCTCTCTCTTTTGTTCTTTCTCTCTATCTGTTGAAATTCTTTCTCAAATATAATCCAGTATATATATATGTTCTATTTTTTATTATTATTTCTATCTCCTTAATTTTAATTTTTTTTTTGTTCTTTTCCAACTATCTGTTGCAATTTGTTTTACCATACAACAACAACAAAGATCCACAACTTTAAAAAAAAAAAAAAAAGGGTGGAGAAATTAGATCTGTGCGCTTGAAGAAAAAAAACTGTCCATAAGGAGCTGGATCAATGGAGTCTTCTCCTCCGATGGTCCTCTGCAAACATTGAGTAAAATAATTTGGTGAGAAGTCCTTTTATTTGTTTTGAAATACGTTTTGTTTTCAATTTTACTCCTTAATTTATCTGTTGAATTGTTTTTTCTATATGTTTAAATTTACATTTACGTATTTAATTATTCTTTTTTTGTCTATATATTCAAAAATCTTCACTATTTGTTCGATTTTTTTTCGCTATCGGTCCAAATTTTTGTCTGGATTTTATTATCAGTTCAATTTTAATCTCTTATCTGTTCAAATATCTATCCAACATTTCTCATATGTTCAACAAACCAGTCACAATCTTCAATTTATTTATATCTGTTCAATTTTATTATCTGTTGAAATACACCAAACCAGGATCTGTTGCAATCTTTCTTTCTGTCTCTCTTGTTCTTTCTCTCTATCTGTTGAAATTCTTTCTCAAATATAATCCAGTATATATATCTGTTCTATTTTTTATTATTATTTCTATCTGTTTAACTTTTAATTTTTTTTGGTTCATTTACAACTATCTGTTGCAATTTGTTTCATCATAGAACAACAACAAAGATCCAAAACTTTAAAAAAAAAAAAAAAAAAAAAAAAGAGGAGAAATTAGATTTGTGCGCTTGAAGAAAAAAAACTGTCCATAAGGAGCTGGATCAATGGAGTCTTTTCATCCGATGGTCCTCTGCAGGCATTGAGTAAAATAATTTGGTGAGAAGTCTTTTTATTTCTTTTGAAAGACGTTTTGTTTTCAATTTTACTCCTTTATTTATTGGTTGAATTTTTTTTTCTATATGTTCAAATTTACATTTATGTGTTTAATTATTAGTTTTTTGTCTATATATTCAAAAATCTTGACTATCTGTTCAATTTTTTTTCCCTATCTGTGCAAATTTTTGTCTGGATTTTATTATCAGTTCAATTTTAATCTCTAATCTGTTCAAATATTTATCCAAGATTTCTCATCTGTTCAACAAACCAGTCACAATCTTTAATTTATTTCTATCTGTTCAATTTTATTATCTGTTGAAATACACCAAACCAGGATCTGTTGCAATCTTTCTTTCTCTCTCTCTTGTTTTTTCTCTATATCTGTTGAGATTCTATCTCAAATATAATCCAGTATATATATATATATATATCTGTTCCATTTTTTATTATTATTTCTATATGCTTTATTTTTAATTTTTTTTTTTGGTTCATTTACAATTATCTGTTGCAATTTGTTTCATCATACAACAACAACAAAGATCAACAACTTTAAAAAAAAAAAAGAGGGGGCGGAGAAATTAGATCTGTGCGCTTGAAGAAAAAAAACTGCCCATAAGGAGCTGGAACAATGGTCTCTTCTCCTCCGATGGTCCTCTGCAAGCATTGAGTAAAATAATTTGGTGAGAAATCTTTTTATTTGTTTTGAAATACGTTTTGTTTTCAATTTTACTACTTAATTTATCTGTTGATTTTTTTTGTTCTATTTGTTCAAATTTACATTTAAGTATTGAATTATTATTTTTTTGTCTATATATTAAAAAATCTTGACTATTTGTTCAATTTTTTTCACTATCTGTGCAAATTTTTGTCTGGATTTTATTATCAGTTCAATTTTAATCTTTTATCTGTTCAAATATCTATCTAAAATTTCTTATCTATTCAACAAACCAGTCACACTCTTCAATTTATTTCTATCTGTTTAATTTTACTATTTGTTGAAATACACCAAACCAGGATCTGTTGCAATCTTTCTTTCTCTCTCTCTTGTTCTTTCTCTCTATCTGTTGAAATTCTTTCTCAAATATAATCCAGTATATATATATATATATATTTGTTCTATTTTTCATTATTATTTCTAGCTGCTTAATTTTTAATTTTTTTTGGTTTATTTACAACTATCTGTTACAATTTGTTTCATCATACAACAACAAAGATCAACAACTTAAAAAAAAAAAAGGAGGAGAAATTGGATCTGTGTGCTTCAAGAAAAAAAATTCTCCATAAGGTGCTGGATCAATGGAGTCTTCTCCTCCGATGGTTTTCTGCAGGCATTGAGTAAAATAATTTGGTAAGAAGTCTTTTTATTTGTTTTGAAAGACGTTTTGTTTTAAATTTTACTCCTTAATTTATCGGTTGAATTTTTTTTTTCTATATGTTCAAATTTATGTTTAAGTGTTTAATTATTATTTTTTTGTCTATATATTCAAAAATCTTGACTATCTTTTCAATTTTTTTCCCCTATCTGTGGAAATTTTTGTCTAGATTTTTTTATCAGTTCAATTTCAATCTCTTATCTGTTCAAATATATATCCAAAATTTCTTATCTGTTCAACAAACCAGTCACAATCTTTAATTTACTTCTATCTGTTCAATTTTATTATCTGTTGAAATACACTAAACCAGGAGCTGTTGCAATCTTTCTTTCTCTCTCTCTTGTTCTTTCTCTCTATTTGTTAAAATTCTTTCTCAAATATAATCCAGTATATATATATGTATATATATATATATATCTGTTCTATTTTTTATTATTATTTCTATCTGCTTAATTTTTAATTTTTTTTGGTTTCATTTCCAACTATCTGTTGCAATTTGTTTCATCATACAACAACAACAAAGATCAACAACTTAAAAAAAAAAAAAAGAGGAGAAATTGGATCTGTGTGCTTGAAGAAAAAAAATTATCCATAAGGAGCTGGATCAATGGAGTCTTCTCCTCCGATGGTCCTCTGCAGGCATTGAGTAAAATGATTTGGCGAGAAGTCTTTTTATTTGTTTTGAAAGACGTTTTGTTTTCAATTTTACTCCTTAATTTATCTATAGCGATCCCGGGTTTACCCCTTGTTGTACAGTGATCCGGACGTGTGTCCGTGGGTGTTAGTAGTTGATTATTATCTTGTTTACATCCTTTCCTATTTTGTATTTGAGTTATAGGATGTGTTGGGCAGGTTTGTTATAGGTTAGTTGAGTTTAGGAACCAAGTCTAGTTGCCCAGATTTTGGCTTGTCCGCTCAAGTGACACTTTTGACGCTCGAGCGGGGACCTTTTTGTTTCTTGTCCGCTCGAGCGGGGGTTTGGGCGCTCGAGCGGGGAATACACCCATCCAGTATTTCCTGTGTCGTGTTGGACGCTCGAGCGGGGGATTGGCCGCTCGAGCGAGAGTTTGTGTGTGCCGCTCGAGCGGGGAGTTGAGCACTCGAGTGGGAGACCTATCTGCAAAAGTGTTGGGAGTGTGCATCCGACGCTCGAACGGTGGTTTGGCCGCTCGAGCGGGAGTCTGTGAGTGCCGCTCGAGCGGGGCGACTGGGTTAAAGCTCCGTGTTTTGACATTTTAAATCACTTTTTCGCATTCTCTTCTCTCTCCTACTTTTCCAAAAACACCATTGCAGAGCTTCTCACTCTAGAACTCTACCTTCTCTCTAGGTATTGATCTAGTGGGAGTGGTTTGCTCATCTTTGGCCTTTATAAAAAAGTTGTTGATCGTCGAGGGCTACCTTTTGATCTGAAAAACTTGTGATTTGGAGCAACTTTGTTTTCGTCATCTTCTTTCTTGAGTGTCAACTTTTGAGGTAGGGATATCCTACTCCTCCTTATGGATCTTGTCTTTCAATTTTAGCATTTTGAGATGTTGGGTGTTGTTGTGTAATTTTGAGATATCCTACTCCAACCCGCCCCTGGTAGGATGGTGCCGTGATGGCCAGTAATCCATGATTACCGAAGGCCAACTTACCAAAATCCACACACAACAGAGTACACATAGGGGGCTTACAAATGCGGAAGCAGTAAATCAAAATACAAATGGTCCATAAGAGCTGTGCGTAGATCAAGTGAGAAGACATATACAATATGATCTTACACCCAGTCCATGAATAACAAAATACAATTCACATCTTGATCAAAAGGCTTCTAAGCCGACATGTACAAAATACAGGAAATACAAGCCAAGAAGCATGATTTTCAAGATCTGCCGGCGTAAATACAAAAGTGCCGACATAAACACATAATGCCGATGAGAGACAGCATCGCCGATAAGAATGCAAAACAAGCCGACGTAAATCAAGTATCCAAAACAAGCTGGTAAACACATCTAGGCGTCGCCGCCGTCCTGCTCATCACCTACATATATATATAGAGGGTGAGTATGGAAACTCAGTGGATGATACTAGTAATAAAGGTTTTGCATGAATATAGCAGAAGTCTGTTCAAAACAAGCATGCCAAAACCATACAAATACTAGCCGAGATCTTTCAAAGCAAAACACAACAAAACTTTGCCAAGTCGAGGGATGAACCGTATTCATCTATCAAGTTTTACAAATTCCAGGGATGTTCATGACATCGGCAAACATGGCCCAAAGGCTTCCCAAACAATCAGTACATGTAGTAGCCCATTGGTGGCAAAAGCCAAGATTTGTACGATCTGAAATCGATTTAGACAAAATGGTGCTGCGAAAGTTTAGGGTCCTCCAGCACGAGGGACTTGTGTTACTTAGGCCCGTAGCCCTTTTTAACACAATGGCTTTTCAAGAAAAGGACCGTATCCTTGTAATGCAAGAGACTAGTGTCACTTAGGCCCGTAGCCCTTTTTGACAAATGGTGCTGCAAAAGTTTAGAGTCCTCCAGCTAAGGGACTTGTGTTCCAAGGAAGGACCGTATCCTTTTATCTATAATGCCGCGAAAGTTTAGAGTCATCCAACCAAGGGACTTTTACACTTAGTCTTTGCGAGTTTATAGTCCTCCAGCCAAGGGACTTTTCAAGATAACATCAAAGCAAAGCTTATACTTGATACATCGGAATAGGCTAATCGTTCATGCTTAACAAATACTTTCATCAAAACAAAGCAAGACAAGATTTATCAAAACAGTTTAACATAGCTTTATTAAAAGCACCACTCACCTCTGTCTTCAGGTGTAGGCTCAAAGCAAAGATCAAAGTCCTACAATCACATGGCAAATCACATTCTCAAAACAAGCTTTACATGCACACAATGATCTCGGCACTCTCACCGAATCCAAGTCAATAACAAAGCAAAACATGCTGGGGGTCAAAACGTTATCTCCCATCTCGGGAAAACACACTGGGTACCGCCCAGGTCTAGCCGAGGTCCAACACCTCCCCGCCGAGGTGTGGACCCGATGGCCACAATCAAAACAAAACCAGGAAACCAGGATTTCCCTTCAAAGAACAGGAAGAACAAGATCATCAGGAACATCAAGATCATGCATGCTAAAATCTTAACTTATTTATATGAAATCTGAGGTTTTCATGCTAAAAGTTCAAAAACGTGGACCTGGGTACCCAACCAAGAAGAACATGCGAGAACAAACACCATAACATGGCTCTTGCCATAAACTTTTAGATCAAAGTACAACTTTCATCGAGAACACATGAATACTAACTTTCTCTTTTAAAAAAAAACCAACTCCAAATCCATGCATGGCGTGCAAAACGAACCCAATCATGCAATGTCGCTCGGTAATCAATGAGAACAAACAGGGTAGAGCAAGAATCTAACCTCAAAACTTAAATCCAACGGTTCGATCAACCAAGACCAAGCTCGAAAGTCACCACTCTCTCTCTAAAGCTCTTCCTTCTCCCTTGGGAGCTTCTCTCTCTAAAAACAAGGCTTTGAGACAAAAATGATTTGGTTCCAAGTCTGCCGGCTGTCTTAACACACAGCTCGGACACGTGGCACTACCGGGTTGGTTCAGCTCAAAAGTGACTGATTGATAAGACAAGTCCCTGACAAAGCGTATTCAACAAGCTAAATAGCAAGACACATCGGCAAGCAAGGACATCGGCTAGAGTCAAAACTTCGGCAACGGGGTAACAAAGACATCGGCTATGGAGGACGACACTTGACTAAGCTGTGCCACACCTCGGCCTGGGTATGCCACACCTCAGTCTGAGTCATACCTGCCCTGGGACAGAGTCACCAAGTGCAGAACATCTCGGCCTAGACGGAAACATCTCGGCTAACATGCCGGAGTCAAGATAAGGATCAATCAAGTGGTTCAAGGCGGTTCCAAGTACAAGGGTTCAAGAGTGAACTAGGATAAGCCAACCTCGGCTACACACCAAGCAGGGTGCAAGATCAAGCAAGTAACACATGACAAAACAAGGCAAAGCAAGATAACATGATTCACAAACACGACAAGACAAGATCATACATGAATGTATGCAAGTATGACTAAATCAAAGTGAGGGTTGTTACATCCTACCCCCCTTAAAGAAGTTTGGTCCCCAAACTAAAGGTACCTTGTTCCAAGAATAATTCTGGACGTCGAACTTTCATTTCTTCTTCCATTTCCCATGTGGCGTCCTTGCCGTAGTGCTCTTTCCATTCCACCTTTACCATTGGTATCGACTTGTTTCTTAACTGTCTAACTTGTCTGTCGACAATACACATCGGCTTCTCTTCATAGCCCAAACTCTCATTAACTTCAATCCCAGAGTAATTGATCACATGCAGTGGATCTCGAATATACTTTCTCAGCATTGAAACATGAAACACATTATGGACTTGGCTCAATTCTGGTGGCAAAGCAAGTCTGTAGGCAACGGTGTTAACCTTGTCAAGAATTTCAAATGGCCCAATATAACGGGGCGCTAACTTACATCTCTTCCCAAATCTAGGAACTCCTTTCATTGGTGAAACTTTCAGGAATACATGGTCCCCAACTTTGAATTCTAGCTCGTTCCTTCTCTGGTCGGCGTAACTCTTTTGTCGGCTCTGGGCGGTCTTAATCCTCTGTTGAATAAGTTTAATCTTCTCTGTTGTTACCTGAATCAGTTCGGGACCAAGCAGAGCTCTGTCTCCCACTTCGGTCCAGCATATCGGCGATCTGCATTTCCTCCCATACAAAGCCTCATACGGTGCACTCCCCAATACTAGCTTGATAACTGTTATTGTAAGCGAATTCTACTAAGGGTAAATGCACTCCCCAATTTCCTTGGAAGTCCAACACACAAAGTCTAAGCATATCTTCAAGTGTCTGAATTGTTCTCTCTGACTGCCCATCCGTCTGGGGATGAAAAGCTGTACTGAATCTCAGCTCGGCTCCGAAAGCTCTCTGTAGACTTCGCCAAAATCTGGAAACGAACTTCGGATCTCGGTCCGACACAATTGACATCGGCACTCCATGAAGTCTCACAATCTCGTTCACATACAACAAGGCAAGTTGATTGGCGTTGAATGTAGTCTTAACAGGTAAAAAGTGTGC
This sequence comes from Camellia lanceoleosa, assembly GCA_025200525.1. Taxonomy (NCBI): domain Eukaryota; kingdom Viridiplantae; phylum Streptophyta; class Magnoliopsida; order Ericales; family Theaceae; genus Camellia; species Camellia lanceoleosa. The sequence continues at coordinate 100,897,671 of CM045760.1, forward strand.
TGACCTAGTTAATCTATCAACAACAACCCAAATCGAGTCTATACCTTTCTGTGTCTTCGGCAAACCAACCACAAAATCCATGGAGATGTGTTCCCACTTCCACTCAGGGATCGGCAAAGGTTGTAGAAGTCCTGCTGGTCTTTGATGTTCTGCTTTTACTTGTTGACAATGCAAACACTGAGACACGAATTCGGCTATTTCTCTTTTCATATTTGGCCACCAAAACATCTGTTTTACATCTTGATACATCTTAGTATTTCCTGGATGAACTGCAAACTTGGAATTATGAGCGTCCAGCAAAATTTTCCTTTTCAATTCTGGAACATCGGCCACACACAATCTTCCTTCAAACTTGAGCACCTGATTCTCAAAAGTGTACCCTGACCTCGGCTTTGTAACTATCTCATCGGCTATCTTTCTGAAGAATTTATCCTCCATTTGTCTTGCCTTCACTTCTTCAACAACAGTTGACTCTACTGAAATCATGGTCAAACATGCCAAATTCCCAACTGACTTTCTGCTCAAAGCGTCGGCTACGCTGTTAGCTTTTCCTGGGTGATATTGAATTTTCATATCATAGTCTTTCAACAGCTCAAGCCATCTCCTCTGTCTCAAATTCAATTCCTTCTGAGTGAACAGGTATTTCAAACTCTTATGATCTGTAAAAATCTAACAAGAAGCTCCATACAAGTAATGACGCCAAATTTTTAAAGCAAATACAACGGCTGCTAACTCCAAATCATGGGTAGGATAGTTCTTTTCATGAGGCTTCAACTGACGAGATGCATATGCTATGGCTTTTCCTTTTTGCATTAATACACAGCCCAAACCCTTATGCGACGCATCACTATAGATATGAAACTCCTCATTACCTGATGGGAGTACAAGTACTGGTGCTGTAACTAACCTCGTCTTCAGTTCCTGGAAAGCTGACTCCCGATCTTCAGTCCATTCATACCGTGTTCCCTTCTTAGTTAACTGCGTCAATGGAATTGCAATTCTTGAGAAATCCTTTACGAACTTCCTGTAATAACCTGCCAACCCAAGAAAACTTCGAACCTCGGACACGTTAGTCGGCCTCGGCCAATTCACCACGGCTTCAACTTTGCTAGGATCAACTGAAATTCCCTCTTCACTTATCACATGACCCAGAAATGAGATAGTAGGTAGCCAAAACTCACACTTGTTAAACTTAGCATACAGTTTCCGGTCTCTCAAAATTTGCAAAGCAAGTCTCAAATGGTTCTCATGTTCAGCTTTACTCTTGGAATAGATTAATATATCATCAATGAAGACGACTACAAACTCATCTAAATGTGGCTTGAAGACTCTATTCATTAAATCCATGAATGCAGCAGGGGCATTGGTCACTCCAAAAGGCATTACTAAAAACTCGTAGTGGCCATATCTTGTCCGAAAAGCAGTCTTCTCAACATCCTCGGCTTTAACTTTAAGCTGGTGATAACCCGACCTAAGGTCAATCTTAGAAAAGACTCGTGCTCCTTGTTGCTGATCAAGCAAATCATCAATCCTAGGTAATGGGTACTTATTCTTAATGGTGACCTTATTGAGTTCTCTATAATCGATGCAAAGGCGGAGTGTACCATCCTTTTTCTTAACAAACAAAACGGGTGCTCCCCATGGTGAAGTGCTCGACCTAATAAATCCCTTATCCAACAATTCCTGCAGTTGCAGTTTCAACTCTCCAAGCTCAGCTGGGGCCATTCTATATGGTGTCTTGGAGATCGGCTGTGTTCCTGATATGATATCGACAGTAAACTCTATTTCTCTATCAACTAAGTGACCAGGCAAATCATTCGGAAAGACGTTGGCGAATTCATTGACAACTGGGATATCGGCTAAGATGGGATTTCCATTCTGGTTACTTAGTATACTACACAGATAACCCTTACACCCTTTTTGGATCAACTTATAGGCCTTCATGGATGAGATCAAATAAGGTGGGGGCACTACTCCTTTACCCTGAAAAATAACCTCGGCTAGATTCGGGGGTTTCAGTGTGACACTCTTCGAGACACAATTAATAGATACGTAATTCGCTACTAACCAATCCATTCCCAGTATAACATCAAAATGAGCTATGTCCAATGGCATTAAATCAACTAAAAATTCAACATTCTCAATCACAATAACACATGCTCTATAGATGGATGCAACAATCATAGATTTCCCAGATGGAGTAGACACAAATAATACATGATCAAGGGGTTCTAGTTTCCTATTAATCTTCTCGGAAAACTTAGTAGATACAAACGAATGTGTAGAACTCGAATCAATCAACACATAAGCATCTTGAGAGCAAATAGAGAGTGTACCTGACACCACTGTCTCAGCATTCTGAGTGTCTCCGGGTACTAGTGCAAACACTCTGCCCTGCCTCATCTGTCCTTTCCCCACATTACCTTTCTGAACGGTACCTGAGGTGTTCTCACTTTTCTTGCTGGTTTCGGCCTTTGTCTTAGGACAATCTCTCACGAAATGACCCATTTCTCCACATTCATAGCAAGCTCCAGACGTCCGACGACAAATCCCAAAATGTTGCTTCCCACAATCCGAACATGTCGGCTTAGTATTACCTTCCTACTTTGGATAACCAGTACTGCCCTTGTTCATCTTCTTCTTGGTGTCCAACTGTGTTCGGCGACTGTCATGGTTCTGCCTCTTCCGCTGATTCTCTCCTGAGTTTTGGTATCTGTTCAAGTTAGCTTCGGCCAAGATGGCTTTGTCCAATACTTCGGCATAGGTCGGCATATTGTGCAGGTTAACCCGGTCTTGAATCGGTCCGCAAAGCCCACCTTCAAACTTTCTAGCCTTCATGTATTCATCGTTGGCCATGTGAGGCGCAAACCTTGCCAATTCAGTAAAAGCGCGATCATATTCCGCCACCGTTCTGTTGCCTTGCGTCAAAGTCTGAAATTCAGTGGCCTTGCGGTTTCGAACACTTAGAGGAAACTGCTTGTTGTAAAACAGTTCCAAAAACCTCGCCCAAGTTAAACCAGGATTAGTTTCTCTGATCATCATCCACCATCTTCGAGCGTCATCGTCCAAAGTAAACGCAGCTAATGTCACCTTCTGAACATCGGTGCTGGGGAAGATCTCAAACAGTTTCTCCATTTCCAAAACCCATGCCTCGGCCTTCATCGGCTCTATTCCTCCAGAGAATCTCGGTGGTTTCATTTTTTTGAACTCCCTGATCAAAGCTATCGTGCCATCTCCATATAAGGCTGGCTGCGGAGGAACCTGCGGCACTGGAGGAGGGGGAGACGGGACTACATTTCGGCCGTTTGTCTGCTCGGCCTGGGTCGATGTAGCACTAGCATACTGCTGTCTTGTTTGCCTCAACTCGCGGGCTAATCCTTCCACTAGTCTTTCCAACCTGTCCAATCTGCCTTCGGACTGATCTCGGCCCAGTGGAGGTCTACCTCTCCTCATGATGCTATGATTATGCAAAGCGTGACTTTTAAAACAATTGAACAAATAACCACGTAGGCAAGCAACAAATAGACATAACACGACAATGCACACCTTGTTCAAATAACAAGCACTATGATGCAGCCCTAGCGCCTTTCTAAGGGAAATCCTATGCTCTTTAGGACTCGGAGTGTGTGAATAACGTATACTAGGGAACTTGTGCTCTGATACCATTCTGTCACGACCCCAACCTGCCCCTAGTAGGATGGTGCCGTGATGGCCAGTAATCCATGATTACCGAAGGCCAACTTACCAAAATCCACACACAACAGAGTACACATAGGGGGCTTACAAATGCGGAAGCAGTAAATCAAAATACAAATGGTCCATAAGAGCTGTGCGTAGATCAAGTGAGAAGACATATACAATATGATCTTACACCCAGTCCATGAATAACAAAATACAATTCACATCTTGATCAAAAGGCTTCTAAGCCGACATGTACAAAATACAGGAAATACAAGCCAAGAAGCATGATTTTCAAGATCTGCCGGCGTAAATACAAAAGTGCCGACATAAACACATAATGCCGATGAGAGACAGCATCGCCGACAAGAATGCAAAACAAGCCGACGTAAATCAAGTATCCAAAACAAGCTGGTAAACACATCTAGGCGTCGCCGCCGTCCTGCTCATCACCTACATATATATATATAGAGGGTGAGTATGGAAACTCAGTGGATGATACTAGTAATAAAGGTTTTGCATGAATATAGCAGAAGTCTGTTCAAAACAAGCATGCCAAAACCATACAAATACTAGCCGAGATCTTTCAAAGCAAAACACAACAAAACTTTGCCAAGTCGAAGGATGAACCGTATTCATCTATCAAGTTTTACAAATTCCAGGGATGTTCATGACATCGGCAAACATGGCCCAAAGGCTTCCCAAACAATCAGTACATGTAGTAGCCCATTGGTGGCAAAAGCCAAGATTTGTACGATCTGAAATCGATTTAGACAAAATGGTGCTGCGAAAGTTTAGGGTCCTCCAGCACGAGGGACTTGTGTTACTTAGGCCCGTAGCCCTTTTTAACACAATGGCTTTTCAAGAAAAGGACCGTATCCTTTTAATGCAAGAGACTAGTGTCACTTAGGCCCGTAGCCCTTTTTGACAAATGGTGCTGCAAAAGTTTAGAGTCCTCCAGCTAAGGGACTTGTGTTCCAAGGAAGGACCGTATCCTTTTATCTATAATGCCGCGAAAGTTTAGAGTCCTCCAGCCAAGGGACTTTTACACTTAGTGCTGCGAAAGTTTATAGTCCTCCAGCCAAGGGACTTTTCAAGATAACATCAAAGCAAAGCTTATACTTGATACATCGGAATAGGCTAATCGTTCATGCTTAACAAATACTTTCATCAAAACAAAGCAAGACAAGATTTATCAAAACAGTTTAACATAGCTTTATTAAAAGCACCACTCACCTCTGTCTTCAGGTGTAGGCTCAAAGCAAAGATCAAAGTCCTACAATCACATGGCAAATCACATTCTCAAAACAAGCTTTACATGCACACAATGATCTCGGCACTCTCACCGAATCCAAGTCAATAACAAAGCAAAACATGCTGGGGGTCAAAACGTTATCTCCCATCTCGGGAAAACACACTGGGTACCGCCCAGGTCTAAGAGGTCCAACACCTCCCCGAGGTGTGGACCCGATGGCCACAATCAAAACAAAACCAGGAAACCAGGGTTTCCCTTCAAAGAACAGGAAGAACAAGATCATCAGGAACATCAAGATCATGCATGCTAAAATCTTAACTTATTTATATGAAATCTGAGGTTTTCATGCTAAAAGTTCAAAAACGTGGACCTGGGTACCCAACCAAGAAGAACATGCGAGAACAAACACCATAACATGGCTCTTGCCATAAACTTTTAGATCAAAGTACAACTTTCATCGAGAACACATGAATACTAACTTTCTCTTTTAAAAAAAAACCAACTCCAAATCCATGCATGGCGTGCAAAACGAACCCAATCATGCAATGCCGCTCGGTAATCAATGAGAACAAACAGGGTAGAGCAAGAATCTAACCTCAAAACTTAAATCCAACGGTTCGATCAACCAAGACCAAGCTCGAAAGTCACCACTCTCTCTCTAAAGCTCTTCCTTCTCCCTTGGGAGCTTCTCTCTCTAAAAACAAGGCTTTGAGACAAAAATGATTTGGTTCCAAGTCTGCCGGCTGTCTTAACACACAGCTCGGACACGTGGCACTACCGGGTTGGTTCAGCTCAAAAGTGATTGATTGATAAGACAAGTCCCTGACAAAGCGTATTCAACAAGCTAAATGGCAAGACACATCGGCAAGCAAGGACATCGGCTAGAGTCAAAACTTCGGCAACGGGGTAACAAAGACATCGGCTAGGGAGGACGACACTTGACTAAGCTGTGCCATACCTCGGCCTGGGTATGCCACACCTCAGTCTGAGTCATACCTGCCCTGGGACAGAGTCACCAAGTGCAGAACATCTCGGCCTGGACGGAAACATCTCGGCTAACATGCCGGAGTGAAGATAAGGATCAATCAAGTGGTTCAAGGCGGTTCCAAGTACAAGGGTTCAAGAGTGAACTAGGATAAGCCAACCTCGGTTACACACCAAGCAGGGTGCAAGATCAAGCAAGTAACACATGACAAAACAAGGCAAAGCAAGATAACAAGATTCACAAACACGACAAGACAAGATCATACATGAATGTATGCAAGTATGACTAAATCAAAGTGAGGGTTGTTACACTATCATTATCCGGAAATGAAATTCGTAAGTGTTTATGTGGTTATGTGCTTACGTGGAGTGAATTACTGTTGTCCATATATTAGGACGTGAGTGTTTAGTTTCGGCACATTTATGAATGTGCTAATGTTCTGTGTTACCTTTATTAGGATGTCAGGACAAGGAAGAGGTGGTAGGCGTGGTAGGCCTAGGAGGCAGGAAGTGTCCATACCGGATGAGATTTCGGCAGTACAGGAGGGAGTTGGTCAGGCCAACGTGGCCGAACTAGGGGGTCAGCAGGCCATGAGTGCCTTGGCAAGAGAGATAGCAGGAGCATTGGGTATTCTTAGAGCAGGGAATCAGGTTCAGGCTCAGGTTGAAGCAGGACCTTCCTTCTTGAAGAGGGAGTTCTTTCGGTCTAACCCGGACGAATTTGTTGGGGATCCAAAGGAGCCACTTAAGGTAGATGAGTGGTTGGAACAAATGAGTAAAACGTTCGAGATGCTTGGCATTGAGGATGAAGCACTAAAAGTGACCTTGGCATCCTTCCAGCTGAAGGGAGATGCGGGTCAATGGTGGAAATATGAGAAGGCCCGTGTTGGTGGTGCATGGGGGGTTTTTGTAGAGGCTTTCCAGGGGAGGTTCTTATCTTCAGCTGCTAGGGAGAAGCTGAGGGATCAGTTTAAGCTTAAGCGGCGGGGTTTGTCGATTGGCGAATTTGCGGCTACTTTGACCAGCTTATCGAGTTTGCACTGAACTCATGGCGGCGAGGCAGCGTTGTTATGAGTTTGAGCAGAAGTTGAGGCGTGGCCTCAAGTTGAGGGTTGGTGGATCCTTCATTCGGGAGTATAGGCATCTGGTGGATGCGGCTGCTCATATGGAGATTATGATGCAGGAGGAGGATGATGAGAAGCATCAAGGCTCCAAGAGGGGCCAAGATGGCTAGAGTGATGGCAGGAGACAGAGGGGTTATAACCCTCAGCAGTCTTAGGGAGGGGTTGCTAGATCGACCTTTCAAAGATCTGAAGTCTTGAGCTTGGGGAGGGGCAATCAGGGGGAGTTCACCTGCTACAAGTGTGGCCAGCTGGGTCACAAGGCCTCGGTTTGCCCGCAGAAGGGCGGAGGTCAGAGAGCTGCTTCTTCGTCAGCTAGACCGTAGAGTCAGAGTTTGGGCAGGGGTCAGCCTTTGTCTTGCTATCAGTGTGGACAGCCTGGGCACCTGAAAAGGTTCTGCCCACAGTTGAGTGCCACTTCAGGAGCGTCTGGTTCTAGGCAGACGCAGGGATTTCAGCCAGCTCAGTCTGTGCAAGCCTCGAGGGCCAATCCGGGGGCTTTGTCGTCCCAGTCAGTGCAGCAGTCATATGCTCCTAGAGGTGAGCAGGTGGATCAGGGGCCTCTGGCGCGTGTATCTTTGTTATCACGTGGGATCTAGTACCGGCTCCGTCTGTAGTGAGAGGTACCTTTCTGTTTTGCAATTCGGTTGCTAGTGTATTGATTGATACGGGTGCGTCTCATTCTTTTGTATCTGCTGCATTTGCATCTGTGTTGGAGTTGGAGTTAGCACTGTTAGCATCTCCTATTTGTGTTGTGTCACCTGTTGGGGGTGAGTTGATTTTGTGTCACGACCCAAACCCGGCCCTATGGGTTTAGCATCAGAATCGCCAAGAATCCGAGATTACAAGGCCCGCTAATAAAGAATACAAGAAGACAAAGTTCAGGGCCTGGCGGAAGCCAATACAGTAAATAAATAATGTCCAATGAGCTGTGACAGTCTGTATGCCAAAAAGACTTTTCATACATTCATGCAGTCAAATAGTACAGTCTATATCAAAATTTACAGTCACATAGTACAGGGACCTAATCCCTTGACAACAGCACAGTAAAGTAGATAACAGTCTATACAGTGATCCCAAAACAGTACGGAGACAGACGGGGGAAAAACAAAACACCCCAAAGCCATAGCATGGCAACTCGGAACCTCGCAGTGAGGCACAAAGGCTGGCTTGACAAAACTGGAGTCTAACCCACGCTCCTAGCTCCGATCTGGTGGCTGAGCACCTACATATATATATAAACAGTGAGCTAAAGCTCAGTGAATAACATAATGTGTAAAGAGGTTAAGAATGAAATGTCCTTACAGTAATGAAAACAGTTCATTAAACAGTATTTCAGTCTTTCAGTCAGAACAGTTATTCAGTCATATGTGGTACATCCATTAGCATAGCAGTAAACAGTAGGTCTTAAAGACCGAACAGTAATGATGGCCATCAGTCAGTAAACAGTAATGGTTCCACGAGGGAACCGACAGAGATCTCTGTAACAGTAACAGTCAGTAACAGTAGGTGCTAAGGATGCCACAGTACAGTTCAGAAATAAAGGACATACATTCATTCAATAAATAATTACATTTCAGTAAACAGTTCAGAAATTCATCATTTGAACATATCTTTACACAGTTGTTACTCACAGAGTTCGGGCTACAATATGCTAGAGCGTGTCTCCCCAGTCGCCAACCCTACACAGTTCACAGGTTGAACACACACTAAGCTACACAGTTGGGAAATATCATAATTTAATCCCTAATTTGCTTTGGTGTGTTCTACATCTATATCCTCATTAAAATGTCTTAAACTAGGCCTAAGAATGCCTAGAATGGGATGAGGATATAAAAATACACTTAGAAAACATTTTGCAAAGTTTGCTGAAAATAGGACCCTCGCTCGAGCGAGCCTTCCTTCGCTTGAGCGAGCTTCCAAAATCAAAGGCTTCGCTCGAGCGAACCATCCTTCGCTCGAGCGGTCTGATGAAATAGTAAAAGTACTGGATGCTCGAATTTTACGCTCGAGCCACCAATCCTTCGCTCGAGCGTGGCTCAGAGTAAACGTTGGTCGCTCGAGCGAGGAATCCTTCGCTCGAGCGAAGAAGCCAAATCTGGAATTTCCAGATTTGCCTTCCAAGCTCAAACCAAGCATTCTACCACTCAATACTCGACCTCTTGGGCCCAAATTCTGGAAAACACCTCTAGATTCAATATACAACAAGTTTTAAAGCTTAATTTGTGAATTCAAAGCCCAAGAGTGAGTCAATTGAAACCATTTTCCAAACCCACTTTCATGAACAAACTTCAAACATGCCATGCATGAAATTAAACCACTTCAAAGCTCCAATTTGATGTTCTAGTGAGCCATTTATACCAAAACAAGTTGAAACATGGATTCATACATAAATTTGAGCATGCATGTGAGATTTCCATGAAATCAAACCTCCAAACTTGATTATATGAACATGCATGCATGAGATGAGCTCTAATTCAACTCTTGGGAACCAATTTATGGTTTTATTCTTCAATTAAGCATGAGGCATGTAAGAACTAAGTCAATCACAACAATGAGAAGGTAAAAAACTTACCTAAGTCTTGTAGTTCAAGCCTAAAAGTTCAATTAGGCAATCTATACTTCAAATCTATCAATTTCAAGCCAATTCTTCAATGAAGTCTAGTTGAAACACTCTCCTAGTTCACTCTCTCTCCCCCTATGGTCGGTTGAAGCAAGCAAATGGCTGAGCAAAAGTTTGTAAAATGAATAAGAAGGCTCAAATATAGTATAATAAAGGCCTACTCACAATGGCAATTCCGTAAATAAGGCGACTTATATGCTTAGCTTATTTTAATCTAATTTAATCATACCTAATCACGTTTTAGATAAATACACCATTAAATCACATAAATTCCAATGATTCCAAAACATAAATCTATTTTCGATTCGGCCGCCGATAAGGCCTTCAATTTGCAGTTTAAACATAAAAACACAAACAGATAATCAAATAATCAACAGATAAAAATGCAACACAATAAACATGCTCAGTCAATTCAGTTTCAATTTTCAATCGGTCCGTTCAGTACTTCAGTTAGTTCAATTATCAGTCATAAGCAGTCCAATTTAGCGATGTCGGTATGTAATTGATGGTTGTCGAGAATTAAACGAGGGTTGTTACAGTCTCCCCTCCTTATAAGGAGTTTAGTCCTCTAAACTCGAGTTACCTTCATTCTGGAAGAAAACAGGATCCAATGGAAATAAGTCAGGATATCTTCTAGCCATGTCATCTTCCCTTTCCCAAGTGGCATACACACCACCATGGTTCTGCCAGTCAACTTTCACCAACAGGATCTCTTTGTTTCTCAGTTTCTTAATTCGTCTGTTTACAATCTGTATAGGCCGTTCCTCGTAAGTGTAGTCATCACTCAACACGATACAAGTAGGCTCAATCACGTGGAAGGGATCCCGGAGATAATCTCTCAACATCGAAATGTGGAAAACATTATGCATATGCTCCATTTTAGGAGGGAGCGCAACTTGATACGCCACCGGATTAATTTTCTCAATAATCTCATATGGTCCAACGTATCTCGGCGCTAACTTGCCTTTGACTCCAAAACGAGTCTGGCCTTTCATTGGTGTCACTTTCACAAAAACGTGATCACCCACTTCATATTCTCTGTCCCGTCTTCTAACATCCGCATCTACTGCATGCGGTTCTCGGTCTCTTTGTATGTCGGTTTATCTTTTCAGTCGTTTCATACACAATCTCGGGCCCAAGCAAAGGCCCATCTCCAACTTCTGCCCAACAAATCGAAGATCGACATTTCCTGCCATACAATGCCTCGAAAGGCGCCATACCAATACTCGAATGATAGCTATTGTTGTAGGCGAATTCAGCCAATGGCAAATGACTTTCTCAGTTTCCCTGGAAATCAAGGACGCACATTCTCAATAGATCCTCCAAAGTCTGGATAGTCCTTTCTGACTAGCCATCTGTCTGAGGATGATAGGCACTACTCAGCCTCAATTCAGTACCCAATGCAGTCTGTAGGCTTTGCCAAAACCTCGATGTAAACTTCGAATCCCTGTCAGAAACAATAGACACAGGCACTCCATGCAGTCTCACAATTTTATCAATATAGATAACAACCAATTTGTCCGCATTATAGATTGTCTTGACAGGTAGGAAGTGAGCAGATTTGGTTAATCTATCAACAATAACCCAAATTGAATCCATACCTTTTCTGGAGTGAGGTAACCCAACGATAAAATCCATCATGATATGCTCCCATTTCCACTCTGGTATAGGTAAGGGTTGCAATAATCCGGCAGGTCGTTGATGTTCAGCTTTGACTTGTTGGCAATGAAGACATTTGGACACAAAGTCGGCAATTTCTTTCTTCATTCTCGGCCACCAGAAATTCTGTTTCAGATCTTGGTACATTTTCGTATTTCCCGGGTGAATAGAGAATTTTGAATTGTGGCCCTCTTGCAAAACTCTTCTTTTCAGTTTAGTGTCATTTGGCACACACAGTCTTTCTTGAAATTTCAGTACATTGTTCTCAAATTTGAACCCCGGTCTCGGCTTAGATTCCCTTTCTTCGATGATCTTTTTCAAAAAGTCATCCAGTTGCTGTTTCTCTTTAACTTCTTCAATCAATGCCGGTTGAGCAGTAATGGCAGCTATTGTTCCACCTTGTTCTCTCAAGATAATTTCAATTTCAGATTTTTCGAGATCATAAAGCAGTTCTTTCTGTCCGGTGAGCAAACAGGCTAAGTTGGCAATTGACTTTCGGCTCAATGCATCGGCAACAGTATTGGCTTTTCCCGGATGGTACAAAATCTGTAGGTCGTAGTCTTTGATCAGTTCTAGCCATCTGCGCTGCCTCATATTTAGTTCTTTCTGTGTGAAGAAATATTTTAAGCTCTTGTGGTTGGTGTATACTTCACATGTCGCCCCATACAGGTAGTGACGCCAAATTTTCAGTGCAAACACCACTGCAGCCAGTTCCAAATCATGGGTCGGGTAGTTCTTTTCGTGTGGTCTCAACTGTCGGGAAGCATAAGCAATAACTCTCCCACTCTGCATTAAAACACACCCCAAACCCTTATGAGAAGCATCACTAAATACAGTATAACCATCCGTACCTGAAGGTAAAGTCAGAATCGGTGCAGTCACAAGTCGGGTTTTCAATTCTTGAAATGTTGATTCCCTTTGGTCAGTCCAGTCAAATGATGTCCCCTTCTAAGTTAACTGAGTCAATGGTAGGGCAATTTTGGAGAAATCTTTGACAAACCTTCCGTAATATCCAGCCAAACCCAAAAAGCTTCGGATTTCAGTCACATTTGTTGGTCTAGGCCAGTTCACTACAGCTTCAATTTTCTGCGGATCAACAGAAATTCCATCTTTGCTAACAACATGCCCCAAAAACATAACATGATCAAGCCAGAATTCACATTTAGACAGTTTAGCATACAATTTCTGTTCTCTTAAGGTCTACAGGGCAAGTCTCAGATGGTGTTCATGTTCTTCTATACTTTTTGAATAAATCAGTATGTCATCAATGAATACCACAATAAAATCATCAAGGTATGGTTTAAAAATTATGTTCATAAGGTCCATAAAAGCAGCAGGGGCATTCGTGACTCCGAATGGCATAACTAAAAATTCATAATGGCCATACCTCGTTCTAAAAGCAGTTTTATCAATGTCTTCTGGTTTGACTTTCAGTTGATGATACCCCGATCTGAGATCAATCTTGGAAAACACTTGTGCACCCTGTAACTGATCAAATAAATCATCAATACGTGGCAATGGGTATTTATTTTTCACAGTTACCTTGTTCAATTTACGGTAATCAATGCACAGTCTCAGTGAGCCATCTTTCTTCTTTACAAACAAAACAGGTGCACCCCACGGTGAAGTATTGGGCCTGATAAACTTCTTGTCTAACAGTTCTTGCAATTGCACTTTCAATTCCTTCAGTTCAGTTGGGGCCATTCTGTAAGGAGCTTTAGATATCGGCTGTGTACCCAGAATCACATCAACAGTAAATTCAATCTCCCTGTCAATCAAATTCCCTGGCAGATCATCTGGAAATACATCTGGGAATTCTCTGACTATAGGAATACAATTCACATCAGTTTTAACACTATCATCAGTAGACACAGTCAGCACAGAACACAGATATCCTTTACATCCCTTTCTAATCAGTTTAACAGCTTTCACAGAAGAAATCAGATACGGAGGAGGTACTACTCCACTTCCATTAAACACAAATTCAGGCAGACCCGGTGGACGAAAAACTACTTGTTTTGTTACGCAGTCAATAGTGGCATGATATTTTTGTAACCAATCCATCCCCAATATTACATCAAAATGATCAATGTTCAATGGCAGTAAATCAATAAACATATGTATATCCCCAACAATAATCTCACAAGCAGGATACATATATGCACATGTCATGGATCCCCCAACAGGTGATGATACAGCTAACAGGTAATTCATGGGTTCTAAAGGTCTATTCAATTTCTGTGAAAAAGCATGCGATACATATAAGTGTGTAGACCCCGAATCAATCAATACATATGCATTTTGAGCACAAATAGAGAGGATACCTGACACAACGGTTTCAGTATTTTGCACGTCTCCCGGTACTAGGGCGAACACTCGGCCCTGCCTCATAAGCTCTTTCTCGGTAGCTTTGGGGTTCGGTTTTGGTCTTTGCGATTGATCTTCTTTGCGCTTGGTGCAGCTTTACTACTAGCTTGCGGGGCAGAGGGACAGTCTTTAACCCTGTGGCCCACCTTGCCACACCTGAAACAAGCTCCAGTTATTTGGTAGCAAACCCCTTTGTGCTTGTTGCCACATACAGAGCAGGGTGGAATGAACCCACTCCCTTGGCTGGGGCTAGTTGTTGACCCCGTATTCTATTTCTTGTTGGCTGGGTTGTGCTTGCCTTTCTTGAATTTGAAACCCTGCATTTTTCCAGGCCATTCAGTTGTTGGTGTTTCAGATTGTTTCACTGCTGCAATGTTCGATTCAGCCATCAATGCCCGGTCGAGAACACCCACAAAAGTCGGTAATTTCAAAACACTTATTCGGTCAAGGATTGCAACATTAAGGCCACCCTCAAATTTTTTGGCCTTCTTGTAGTCAGTGTCCACCATATGTGGTGCATATCTAGCCAGCTCGGTGAACTTTGCTTCATATTCCGCCACAGACATTGTACCCTGTCTCAGTTGTTCAAATTCAGTCACTTTCCTATCCCTGACGCACTGCGGGAAGTACTTTTTAAAGAAGGACTCCTTGAACTGAGCCCAAGTCATAACAGTATTTGTATCACGGATCAACATCCACCACCTTCTAGCTTCTTCTTGTAGGGTGAAGGTGGCTAACAGAACTTTATTTGCTTCTGAGCACGGAAACACTTCAAATAATTTTTCTGTTTCAAGCACCCAAGTTTCAGCCTTTAGCTGTTCAAGGCCACCCTGAAAGGTCGGCGGTTTCATCTTGCTGAATTTATGGGTGAGAGCAATAATATCCCCATCATTCACATTTGCATTTGGTTCCGGCTGTACCGGAGGAGGAGAAGGTGGGGGCTGTTGGTTTTGTTGTTGTTCAAGTCTAGCAGTTATCAATTCCATCATTCTTTCTATTCTTTTCATTCTTGCCTCGGTAGATGAGGATCCAGGTTCATTTGCATTGTCCATTTCACTATAAGCAGTTATAACAGTTATAGCAATTATAACATTAAACAGTTGCATGTTTAGATAGTTATCACATTAACATGTATTCAGTCATAACATAGCCACACACTTTTCAAGTTCATGAAATGCCCTAATCACTTTTCTAGGACACCCTATAGCTCATTTGGACACGTGTGTGGGGTATAACTCGTGGTTAAGTATCGCTCTGATACCACTCTGTCACGACCCAAACCCGGCCCTATGGGTTTAGCAATCAGAATCGCCAAGAATCCGAGATTACCGAAGGCACGCTAATGATATCTGAAAAACAGAGTTCAGGGCCTGGCGGAAGCCAATACAGTAAATAAATAATGTCCAATGAGCTGTGACAGTCTGTATGCCAAAAAGATTTTTCATATATTCATGCAGTCAAATAGTACAGTCTATATCAAAATTTACAGTCACATAGTACAGGGACCTAATCCCTTGACAACAGCACAGTAAAGTAGATAACAGTCTATACAGTGATCCCAAAACAGTACGGAGACAGACGGGGGAAAAACAAAACACCCCAAAGCCATAGCATGGCAACTCGGAACCTCGCAGTGAGGCACAAAGGCTGGCTTGACAAAACTGGAGTCTAACCTACGCTCCTAGCTCCGATCTGGTGGCTGAGCACCTACATATATATATATAAACAGTGAGCTAAAGCTCAGTGAATAACATAATGTGTAAAGAGGTTAAGAATGAAATGTCCTTACAGTAATGAAAACAGTTCATTAAACAGTATTTCAGTCTTTCAGTCAGAACAGTTATTCAGTCATATGTGGTACATCCATTAGCATAGCAGTAAACAGTAGGTCTTAAAGACCGAACAGTAATGATGGCCATCAACAAGAATGATAATGGTTCCACGAGGAACCGACAGAGATCTCTATAAGAATATGAAGAATAAATAGGTGCTAAGGATGCCACAGTACAGTTCAGAAATAAAGGACATACGTTCATTCAATAAATAATTACATTTCAGTAAACAATTTAGAAATTCATCATTTGAACATATCTTTACACAGTTGTTACTCACAGAGTTCGGGCTACAATATGCTAGAGCATGTCTCCCCAGTCACCAACCCTACACAGTTCACAGGTTGAACACACACTAAGCTACACAGTTGGGAAATATCATAATTTAATCCCTAATTTGCTTTGGTGTGTTCTACATCTATATCCTCATTAAGATGTCTTAAACTAGGCCTAAGAATGCCTAGAATGGGATGAGGATGTAAAAATACACTTAGAAAACATTTTGCAAAGTTAGCTGAAAATAGGACCCTCGCTCGAGCGAGCCTTCCTTCGCTCGAGCGAGCTTCCAAAATCAAAGACTTCGCTCGAGCGAACCATCCTTCGCTCGAGCGGTCTGATGAAACAGTAAAAGTACTGGATGCTCAAATTTTACGCTCGAGCCACCAATCCTTTGCTCGAGCGTGGCTCAGAGTAAACGTTGGTCGCTCGAGCGAGGAATCCTTCGCTCGAGCGAAGAAACCAAATCTGGAATTTCCAGATTTGCCTTCCAAGCTCAAACCAAGCATTCTACCACTCAATACTCGACCTCTTGGGCCCAAATTCTGGAAAACACCTCTAGATTCAATATACAACAAGTCAATTGAAACCATTTTCCAAACCCATTTTCATGAACAAACTTCAAACATGCCATGCATGAAATTAAACCACTTCAAAGCTCCAATTTGATGTTCTAGTGAGCCATTTATACCAAAACAAGTTGAAACATGGATTCATACATAAATTTGAGCATGCATATGAGATTTCCATGAAATCAAACCTCCAAACTTGATTATATGAACATGCATGCATGAGATGAGCTCTAATTCAACTCTTGGGAACCAATTTATGGTTCTATTCTTCAATTAAGCATGAGGCATGTAAGAACTAAGTCAATCACAACAATGAGAAGGTAAAAACCTTACCTAAGTCTTGTAGTTCAAGCCTAAAAGTTCAATTAGGCAATCTATACTTCAAATCTATCAATTTCAAGCCAATTCTTCAATGAAGTCTAGTTGAAACACTCTCCTAGTTCACTCTCTCTCCCCCTATGGTCGGTTGAAGCAAGCAAATGGTTGAGCAAAAGTTTGTAAAATGAATAAGAAGGCTCAAATATAGTATAATAAAGGCCCACTCACAATGGCAATTCCGTAAATAAGGCGACTTATATGCTTAGCTTATTTTAATCTAATTTAATCATACCTAATCACGTTTTAGATAAATATACCATTAAATCACATAAATTCCAATGATTCCAAAACATAAATCTATTTTCGATTCGGCCGCCGATAAGGCATTCAATTTGCAGTTTAAACATAAAAACACAAACAGATAATCAAATAATCAACAGATAAAAATGCAACACAATAAACATGCTCAGTCAATTCAGTTTCAATTTTCAATTGGTCCGTTCAGTACTTCAGTTAGTTCAATTATCAGTCATAAGCAGTCCAATTTAGCAGTAATCAGTATGGAATTAAGTGGTTAATCGGTAATCAAAACGAGGGTTGTTACATTTTGAAACACGGATGTAGAAGTTGTGATATAGAGGTCGACGATCATAGGCTTCCGTTTCCTTTTGTAGTTATGCCCATGAAGGGCTTTGATGTTATTTTGGGTATGGACTGGTTATCGTCATACCGGGCAGTTATTGATTGCTACCGCCAGAGGGTCACTTGTTGTACCGTGAGCGGAGACTGTTTCCATTTCTTGGGGGACCGGGTTGGTAGTGTGTTGCCACCGGGGTATAATCCGCGAGGGCGGAGTGAGCTTGGTGGTCTACTTGCTAGCTTTGAGAGTGGTGAGTGTGATGAGACCCAGACTGTGTTGCCGATGGTGGTTTGTGAGTACTCGGATGTTTTTCCCGGGGACCTTGTTAGTTTGCCACCTCACCGAGAGATTGAGTTCTCTATTGATCTAGTGCCCTGTAACAACCCTCACTTTGATTTAGTCATACTTGCATACATTTATGTATGATCTTGTCTTGTCGTGTTTGTGAATCTTGTTATCTTGCTTTGCCTTGTTTTGTCATGTGTTACTTGCTTGATCTTGTACCTTGCTTGGTGTGTAGCCGAGGTTGGCTTAGCCTAGTTCACTCTCGAACCCTTGTACTTGGAACCGCCTTGAACCACTTGATTGATCTTTATCTTCACTCCGGCATGTTAGCCGAGATGTTCTACGCTTGGTGACTCTGTCCCAGGGCAGGTATGACTCAGACCGAGGTGTGGCATACCCAGGCCGAGGTGTGGCATAGCTTAGTTAAGTGTCATCCTCCCCAGCCGATGTCTTTGTTACCCCGTTGCCGAAGTGTTGACTCTAGCCGATGTCCTTGCTTGCCGAGGTGTCTTTCCATTTAGCTTGTTGAATACGCTTTGTCAGGGACTTGTCTTATCAATCAGTCACTTTTGAGCTGAACCAACCCGGTAGAGCCACGTGTCCGAGCTGTGTGTTAAGACAGCCGGCAGACTTGGAACCAAATCATTTTGTCTCAAATCTTTGTTTTTAGAGAGAGAAGCTCTCAAGGGAGAAGGAAGAGCTTTAGAGAGAGAGAGAGGTGAGTTTCGAGCTTGATCTTGATTGATCGAACCGTTAGATTCGTGATCTGAGGTTAGAACCTTGATCTGCTTCGGTTATTCCTATTGATTATCAAGCTGCATTGCATGATTGGGTTTGTTTTGCATGCCATGCATGGATTTGGAGTTGGTTTTTAAAGGAGAAGTTAGTATTCATGTGTTCTTGATGAAAGTTGCGCTTTGATCTAAAAGTTTATGGCAAGAGCCATGTTATTGTGTTTGTTCTCGCATGTTCTTCTTGGTTGGGTACCCAGGTCCACGTTTTTGAACTCTTAGCATGAAAACCTCAGATTTCATATAAATAAGTTAAGATTTTAGCGTGCATGATCTTGATGTTCTTGATGATCTTGTTCTTCCTATTCTTTGAAGGGAAACCCTGGTTTCCTGGTTTTGTTTTGATTGTGGCCATCGGGTCCACACCTCGGCGAGGATGTGTGGGACCTCGGCTAGACCTGGACGGTACCCAGCGTGTTTTCCCGAGATGGGAAATAACGTTTTGACTCCCAGCATGTTTTGCTTTGTTATTAACTTGGATTCGGTGAGAGTGCCGAGATCATTTGTGCGCATGGAAAACTTGTTTTGAGAATGTGATTTGCCATGTGATTGTAGGACCTTGATCTTTGCTTTGAGCCTACACCTGAAGACCGAGGTGAGTGGTGCTTTTAATAAAGCTATGTTATACTGTTTTGATAAATCTTGTCTTGCTTCGTTTTGATAAAAGTATTTGATAAGCATGAATGATTAGCCTATTTCGATGTATCAAGTATAAGCTTTGTTTTGATGTTGTCTTGAAAGTCCCCTGGCTGGAGGACTATAAACTTTCGCAGCACTAAGTGTAAAAGTCCCTTGGCTGGAGGACTATAAACTTTCGCGGCACTGAGTATAAAAGGATACGGTCCTTTCGTGGAAAAGCCATTGTGTTAAAAAGGGCTACGGGCCTAAGTAACACAAGTCCCCTAGCTGGAGGACTATAAACTTTCGCAGCACCATTTTGTCTAAATCGATTACGGATCGTATAGTCCTTTGTTTTGCCACTAATGGATCATTATACGGACTATTGTTTGGAAAGCTTTTGGGCTATGTTTTGCTGATGTCAGTGAGCATCCTTTGAACTTGTAAGACTTGATAGATGAATACGGTTCATCCTTTGATTTGGTAAAGTTTTGTCGTGTTCTGCTTTGAAAGGATCTCGGCTAATATTTGTATGGTTTTGGGCATGTTTTGTTTCGTAAAGACTTCGGCTATATTCATGCAAAACCTTTATTACTAGTATCATTCACTGAGTTTCCATACTCACCCTCTATATATATGTAGGTGATAAGCAGGACGGCGGCAACGCCTAGATGTGTTTGCAAGCTTGTTTTGGACTCTTGATTTTATGTCGGCTTTGTTTTTGCATTCTTGTCGGCGATGCTGTTTCTACACCGGCATTTTGTGTTTATGTCGGCTTTTGTATTTACTTCGGCCAATCTTGAAAATCATGCTTCTGGGCTCGTATTTCCTGTATTTTGTATATGTCGGCCTAGAAGCCTTTTGATCAAGATGTAATTGTATTTGTTATTTACGAATTGGTTGTAAGATCATATTGTACATATCACCTCATTTGATTTACGCACAGCTCTTATGGACCACTTGTATTTTGATTTATTGCTTCCGCATTTGTAAGCCCCCTATGTGTACTCTGTTGTGTGTGGATTTTGATACGTTGGCCTTCGGTAATCACGGATTACTGGCCATCACAGCACCATCCTACTGGGGGCGGGTTGGGGTCGTGACATGCCCGGCATGGCGCCGATTTCCATGGCACCTTACCGTTTTGCTCAAGCAGAGTTGGTTGAGTTGAAAGTTCAGCTCCAGGAATTGCTAGATAAGGGCTTTGTTTGCCCTAGTGTTTCACCGTGGGGAGCACCGGTCCTCTTTGCTAAAAAGAAAGATGGTGCCTTGAGATTGTGTATCGATTACTGGAAGTTGAATCGGGCTACGGTTAAGAATAAGTACCCTATGCCCTGTATAGATGATTTGTTTGACCAGTTGAAAGGTTCCCGTTGGTTCTCTAAGATAGACTTGAGATCGGGTTACCACTAGTTGAGGGTCAGGGAGGAGGATATTCCGAAGACGGCATTCCGTACGCGGTATGGCCATTATGAGTTTCTGGTGATGCCATTTGGACTTACCAACGCACTGGTAGTCTTTATGGACTTGATGAATCGGATCTTCCGGGAATTCTTGGATCGTTTTGTGGTCGTTTTTGTGGACGACATTCTTATCTATTCACCTTCTGAGGAGGAGCACGAGGAACACTTGAGAGTGGTGCTTGAGTTACTTAGAGCCCATAGGCTGTATGCCAAGTTTGAGAAGTGTGAGTTTTGGCTAGAGGAAGTTAAGTTAATAGGCCATGTGGTTTCCGGGAAAGGGGTGTCTGTTGATACATCCAAGACTGAGGCAGTGCAAGATTGGGCACAGCCTAAGAGTGTGTATGAGATCCGCAGTTTTCTGGGATTAGCTGGGTATTATCACTGGTTTGTGAAGGATTTCTCCATGTTAGCTTCACCGTTGACTAGACTGACTCGGAAGGGAGTCAAATTTGTATGGAGTGAGAATTGTGAAAAGTCGTTCCAAGAGTTGAAGATTAGATTGACCACCGCCCCGGTCTTGATTATTCCGGAGAGAGGGTTGGGTTACGCAGTTTATTGTGATGCCTCACGAGAGGGTTTGGGTTGTGTGTTGATGCAAGAGGGGAAAGTGGTAGCCTATGGCTCACGTCAGTTGAAAATACACGAGAAGAATTACCCTACACATGACCTAGAGTTAGCGGCTGTGATCTTTGCCTTAAAAATCTGGAGGCACTACCTTTATGGTGAGAGATTCGAGGTGTTCTCGGATCACAAGAGTCTGAAATATCTATTTTCACAGAAGGACTTGAACTTAAGGTAGAGGAGATGGATGGAGTTTATTGAGGATTACGACTTCGAGTTGCATTATCACCCGGGAAAGGCCAATGTTGTGGCCGATGCCCTTAGCAGGAAATCCGTTAGTGATGTAGCTTGTGTAGCCATCTGGGAGTGGGAGATGTTGGGGGCACTTGGCGAGTTTGATTTGCTTCTAGGCGAATCCGTTGAAATTTCTGACCTTGTTTTCTATTGTTCTTGTGACCCTACACTTGTGACTCGAGTGTTAGAGGCACAGAGAGGTGACCTTGAGGTAGAATCCCTCCGAGAGAAGATCTCTAGTGGGAAGGTTGAGAAGGGTCTGTCTGAGTATCCCAATCTGAGTGTGAGATACAGAGACCGTCTGTTTGTGCCGGAGTTTTGCCGAGAGGAGGTACTCCGAGAGTTCCATCATTCGTGCCTTGCGGTGCATCCAGGAGGTACTAAGATGTATCGGGATTTGGGTCGCCAGTTTTGGTGGTGGGGTATGAAGAAGGATGTGGCAGTCTTCGTGTCTAAGTGTCTTACTTGTCAGCAAGTGAAGGCCGAGCATCAGAGGCCAGCGGGTTTGTTGCAACCCGTGCCTATTGCCGAGTGGAAGTGGGAGCATGTCACTATGGACTTCGTTGTAGGTCTTCTGAGGACTCAGCGGGGTAGTGATGCTATTTGGGTGGTTGTAGACCGGTTGACTAAGTCGGCGCACTTCATTCCTATGCGCGTGAGAGATTCGGTAGATCATCTTGCCGACTTGTATATTCAGGACATAGTGAGGTTGCACGGGGTCCCAGTGACGATCGTCTCAGATGGAGATCCTCGTTTTACTGCTAGGTTGTGGCAGAGTTTGCAGAGTGCCTTGGGCACTAAGTTGACCTTTAGTACGGCTTATCACCCTCAGACTAACGGGCAGTCCGAGCGTACTATTCAGATCCTTAAGGATATGCTTCGGGGTTGTGTCCTTGACTTTAGTGGGACGTGGGAGAGGCACTTACCGTTGGTGGAGTTTGCCTACAACAACAGCTTTCAGTCTAGTATCGGTATGGCACCGTTTGAGGCCTTGTATGGCTGACCTTGTAGGTCTCCGGTTTGTTGGGCCGAGGTGGGTGACGCACCTTTGTTGGGTCTGGAGTTGGTTAGGGAGACGACGGAGAAAGTTGAGCTTATCCGTAGGAGGCTTGTTACAGCCCAGAGTCGTCAGAAATCTTATGCTGACCGTAGGAGGAGACCGTTGGTGTTTGAGATGGGTGATCATGTCTTTTTGAAGATATCACCTAGGCGGGGATTGATGAGGTTTGGGAAGAGTGAGAAATTGTCCCCTCGGTTTATTGGTCCTTTTGAGATCCTTGAGAGGATTGGCGATGTCGCTTATCGTTTAGCTTTGCCGCCACAGTTGTCCGGAGTTCATGACGTGTTTCATGTGAGTATGCTTCAGAAGTATGAGCCGGATCCATCACATGTATTGGATTGGACCGACTTAGAGGTAGATGAGGATGCCTCGTATGAGGAAAGGCCGGTTCGGGTCTTGGATAGGCGAGATCAGGTCCTGCGTGGCAAGACCATTCCTTTGGTAAAGGTTTTGTGGAAACATCACGGAGTGGAGGAGGCCACTTGGGAACGTGAGTTGGAGGTCCGAGAGAAATATCCGGACCTATTTGTGGATGTTTGAACATATGTTATATATATTGTTGTATTGTTGAACTTTAAGATCATTAAATATGTCTTAAGTTGTAAAACATTGTGAATGTTTTGGTTTATGGAAATATTGTAGAACTTGCCTTGATATGGGAGTTGATTGTAATATTGCATATATTGGCTATATTATAGAACTGGAGATGTATCATGAAAAATTGATTATGATATGAAATTGTGAACTATGTATGTTGAAAATGGTTGAAAAGGAAGGGGAATGCATGACGAAATGTATTTGTTGTGAAATGCCTCTTGATAAGAGATGAAATGGCCGGTAATGGGTCAAGTTGTTTAATGTCGAATTGTGGCATTGTTTAAAATGGAGAAAAACCTATTTTCGAAAACTTGTTCTTAATTTCGGGGATGAAATTCTTTAAGGGGGGGAGGTTATAGCGATCCCAGGTTTACCCCTTATTGTACAGTGATCCGGACGTGTGTCCGTGGGTGTTAGTAGTTGATTATTATCTTGTTTACATCCTTTCCTACTTTGTATTTGAGTTATAGGATGTGTTGGGCATGTTTTGTTACAGGTTAGTTGAGTTTAGGAACCAAGTCTAGTTGCCTAGATTTTGGCTTGTCCGTTCGAGCGGGACTTTTGATGCTCGAGCGAGGACCTTTTTGTTTCTTGTCCGCTCAAGCGGGGGTTTGGGCGCTCGAGTGGGGAATACACCCATCCAATATTTCCTGTGTCGTGTTGGACACTCGAGCGGGGGATTGGCTGCTTGAGCGGCAGTTTGTGTGTGCCGCTCGAGCGGGGAGTTGAGCGCTCGAGCGGGGGACCTGTCTGCAAAAGTGCTGGGAGTGTGCATCCGACGCTCGAGCGGGGCGACTGGGTTAAAGCTCTGTGTTTTGACATTTTAAATCACTTTTTCACATTCTCTTCTCTCTCTTACTTTTCCAAAAACACCATTGTTGAGCTTCTCACTCTAGAACTCTACCTTCTCTCTAGGTATTGATCTAGTAGGAGTGGTTTGCTCATCTTTGGCCTTTACAAAAAAGTTGTTGATCGTCGAGGGCTACCTTTTGATCCGAAAAACTTGTGATTTGGAGCAACTTTGTTTTCGTCATCTTCTTTCCTGAGTGTCAACTTTTGAGGTAGGGATATCCTACTCCTCCTTAGGGATCTTGTCTTTCAATTTTAGCATTTTGAGATGTTGGGTGTTGTTGTGTAATTTTGAGAGAGTTTGGGTCTTTGTGTAATTTTACAAAGAGTTGGGGTTTTATTTATAATGAACCTAGATGCATGTTTGGTATAGAGAGAAATGGAATTTATATTAAGTCATTGATGAAAATGGAACCCTAAGGGTTGTAATGTTAACTATGGAAAATGTCCTAATTACATTGATTAATTAATTAGTATAATTAATTGTGGGAAATGAGGAATTGAATTGGAAATGTTGAGATTTGAAGTGTATGAGATTAAAGGGTGTAGTTGAATTATTTATCACTCACCAAATTGAAATGTTGATATATTATCCATTTTGTGCATTTATTTTCTATTTAGAAATAACTGCTTTGGGCTATCGGTGGAGGATAGTCTTGACTGTTGTAGACAATGCATGATGATTAGGCAAACGGAACTAATCAATGGAATGTGTCATTGAGTATGACAGATGAGAGAATACATTAACTTTATGTATTGATTGGTGATGTGTATAATTATTGTTTATATGCATTGTGTTGTGTTGGAGAAGATAGGGGATGTACTCCACGGTTTAGGGGAAGATAGGGGATGGACCTCTAAACCGAATGTTGTTTGGGAGGAGATGGGGGATGGACTCCGTAGATACAGCTCATATGCTTATCTAGTGATGCGTTGACACAGTTCATATGCTTGTCTTGGGAAGTGTGATATTGCTCTTATGCATATCTATGGAAGTGTTGATATAGCTCATATGCTTATCTATTGATGTGTTGATATAGCTAGTATGCTTATCTATTGTGAAATGGGAAAATGTTTAATATGAGTCACTGTCTCATATAAGTTGTTGGCCAGGTTCTGAGCCATGGTTATGAATTGAGAATGGTAAGGAAATGGAAAATGGAACGTAACATGGACTTGCATGTCATGAAATTGTAAGGTGATATAAGTGGATGTATTAGTGTTGGCCATCTATCAACTGCTAATCTTTTAGTCATTGTTCATAACTGGTTTAGTATATTTCTACTGGGCTGTGGCTCACCCTATATGGGAACTTCATTTTCAGGTACATGTAGCATGCCACCTCTAAGAACATAGCTTGGGAGGCTAGCAGCTGACAGACTTTTGGTGTTGTTTTCTTTTGATGTATTACATGTAGTTTCAAGCCAAGGGCTTAATGTGTAATTGAGTTAGCACTCTTTTTTTTTTTGTAACCAAGTGTTAACTTGGAAAGCTGTAAGCTCGTAGAGCATTTGCTTTTGTTGTTAACATGTAATTCTTTTGTAATGGAATACTCTGATGAATAGAAGAATGTTGGTCTTTTATATATCAATGCATGTCTCTATTATGGGTTTGATGTTATTATTTGAGGGCGTTACATTATCTGTTGAATTTTTTTTTCTATATGTTCAAATTTACATTTAAGTGTTTAATTATTGTTTTTTTGTCAGTATATTCAAAAATCTTGACAATCTGTTCGACTTTTTTTCCCTGTATGTGCAAATTTTAGTCTAGATTTTATTATCAGTTCAATTTTAATCTCTTATCTATTCAAATATCTATCCAAAATTTCTTATCTGTTTAACAAACCA
Organism: Camellia lanceoleosa; assembly: GCA_025200525.1. Classification (NCBI taxonomy): domain Eukaryota; kingdom Viridiplantae; phylum Streptophyta; class Magnoliopsida; order Ericales; family Theaceae; genus Camellia; species Camellia lanceoleosa. The sequence continues at coordinate 100,923,364 of CM045760.1, forward strand.
GTCACAATCTTCAATATTTTTCTATCTGTTCAATTTTATTATCTGTTGAAATACACCAAACCAGGATCTGTTGCAATCTTTCTTTCTCTCTCTCTCTTGTTCTTTCTCTCTATCTGTTGAAATTCTTTCTCAAATATAATCCAGTATATATATATATATTTGTTATATTTTTTATTATTATTTCTATCTGCTTAATTTTTAATTTTTTTTTGGTTCATTTACAACTATCTGTTGCAATTTGTTTCATTATACAACAACAACAGAGATCAACAAATTAAAAAAAAAAGGCGAAGAAATTAGATCTGTGGGCTTGAAGAAAAAAAACTGTCCATAAAGAGCTGGATCAATGGAGTCTTCTCCTCCGATGGTCCTCTGCAGGCATTGAGTAAAATAATTTGGTAAGAAGTCTTTTTATTTGTTTTGAAAGACGTTTTGTTTTCAATTTTACTCCTTAATTTATAGGTTGAATTTTTTTTTTCTATATGTTCAAATTTACATCTAAATGTTTAATTATTATTTTTTTGTCTATATATTCAAAAATCTTGACTATCTGTTCAATTTTTTTTCCCTATCTGTGTAAATTTTTGTCTAAATTTAATTATCAATTCAATTTTATTCTCTTATCTGTTCAAATATCTATCTAAAATTTCTTATCTGTTCAGCAAACCAGTCAGAATCTTCAATTTATTTCCATATGTTCAATTTTATTATCTGTTGAAATACACCAACCCAGGATCTGTTGCAATCTTTCTTTCTCTCTATCTGTTGAAATTATTTCTCAAATATAATCCAGTATATATATATATATATATATCTGTTCTATTTTTTATTATTATTTCTATCTGCTTAATTTTTAATTTTTTTTGGTTCATTTACAACTATCTGTTGCAATGTTTTTATCATACAACAACAACAAAGATCAACAACTTAAAAAAAAAAAAAAAAAGGAGGAGAAATTGGATCTGTGTGCTTGAAGAAAAAAAATTGTCCGCAAGGAGCTGGATCAATGGAGTCTTCTCCTCCGATGGTCCTCTACAGGCATTGAGTAAAATAACTTGGTGAGAAGTCTTTTTATTTGTTTTGAAAGACGTTTTGTTTTCAATTTTACTCGTTAATTTATTTGTTGAATTTTTTTTTTCTATGTGTTCAAATTTACATTTAAGTGTTTAATTATTATTTTTTTTGTCAATATATTCAAAAATCTTGACTATCTGTTCAACTTTTTTTCCCTATCTGTGCAAATTTTTGTCTAGATTTTATTATCAGTTCAATTTTAATCTCTTATCTGTTCAAATATCTATCCGAAATTCGTTATCTGTTCAACAAACCAGTCACGATCTTCAATATTTTTCTATCTGTTTAATTTTATTATCTGTTGAAATACACTAAACCAGGATCTGTTGCAATCTTTCTTTCTCTCTCTCTTGTTCATTCTCTCTATCTGTTGAAATTCTTTCTCGAATATAATCCAGTATATATATATATATTTGTCATATTTTTTATTATTTTTTCTATCTGCTTAATTTTTAAATTTTTTTTTGGTTGATTTACAACTATCTGCTACAATTTGTTTCATCATACAACAACAACAGAGATCAACAACTTAAAAAAAAAAAAAAGAAAAAAAAAAAGAGGAGAAATTAGATCTGTGTGCTTGAAGAAAAAAAACTGTCCATAAGGAGCTGGATCAATAGAGTCTTCTCCACCGATGGTCTTCTGCAGGCATTGAGTAAAATAATTTGGTGAGAAATCTTTTTATTTGTTTTGAAATACGTTTTGTTTTCAATTTTTCTCCTTAATTTATCTGTTGAATTTTTTTTCTATATGTTCAAATTTACATTTAAGTGTTTAATTATTATTTTTTTTGTCTATATATTCAAAAATCTTTACTATTTGTCTAATTTTTTTCCCTATCTGTGCAAATTTTTGCCTGGATTTTATTATCAGTTCAATTTTAATCTCTTATCTGTTCAAATATCTATCCAAAATTTCTTATCTGTTCAACAAACCAGTCACAATCTTCAATTTATTTCTATCTGTTCAATTTTATTATCTGTTGAAATACACCAAACCAGGATCTGTTACAATCTTTCTTTCACTCTCTCTTGTTCTTTCTCTCTATCTGTTGAAATTCTTTCTCAAATATAATCCAGTATATATATATATATATCTGTTCTATTTTTTATTATTATTTCTATCTGCTTAATTTTTAATTTTTTTGGGTTCATTTACAACTATCTGTTGCAATTTGTTTCATCATACAACAACAACAAAGATTAATAACTTAAAAAAAAAAAAAAAGAAGAAGAAATTGGATCTATGCGGTTGAAGAAAAAAACTGTCCATAACGAGCTTGATCAATTGAGTCTTCTCCCCCGATGGTCCCCTGCAAGCATTGTGTAAAATAATTTAGTGAGAAGTCTTTTTATTTGTTTTGAAAGACGTTTTGTTTTCTATTTTACTCCTTAATTTGTCTATTGAATTTTTTTTCTATATGTTCAAATTTACATTTAAGTGCTTAATTATTATTTTTTGTCTATATATGCAAAAATCCTGACTATCTGTTCAATTTTTTTTCCTATCTATGCAAATTTTTATCTAGATTTTATTATCAGTTCAATTTTAATCTCTTATCTGTTCAAATATCTATCCAAAATTTCTTATCTCTTCAACAAACCAGTCACAATCTTCAATTTATTTCTATCTGTTCAATTTTATTATCTGTTGAAATACACCAAACCAGGATCTGTTGCAATCTTTCTTTCTCTCTCTCTTGTTCTTTCTCTCTATTTGTTGAAATTATTTCTCAAATATAATCCAGTATATATTTATATATATATCTGTTTGATTTTTTATTATTATTTCTATCTGCTTAATTTTTAATTTTTTTTTGTTCATTTACAACTATCTATTGCAATTTGTTTCATCATACAACAACAACAAAGATCAACAACTTTAAAAAAAAAAAAAAAAGGAGGAGAAATTGGATTTGTGTGCTTGAAGAAAAAAAATTGCCCATAAGGAGCTGGATCAATGGAGTCTTCTCATCCGATGGTCCTCTACAAGCATTGAGTAAAATAATTTGGTGAGAAGTCTTTTTATTTGTTTTGAAATACATTTTGTTTTCAATTTTACAACTGAATTTATCTGTTCAATTTTTTTTTTCTATATGTTCAAATTTACATTTAAGTGTTTAATTATTATTTTTTTGTCTATATATTCAAAAATCTTTACTATCTGTTTAATTTCGTATCTGTGTAAATTTTTGTTTAGATTTTATTATCAATTCAATTTTAATCTCTTATCTGTTCAAATATCTATCCAAATTTTCTTATCTGTTCAACAAACCAGTCACAATCTTCAATTTATTTCTATCTGTTCAATTTTATTATCTGTTGAAATACACCAAACCAGGATCTGTTGCAATCTTTCTTTCTCTCTCTCTTGTTCTTTCTCTCTATTTGTTGAAATTATTTCTCAAATATAATCCAGTATATATATATATATATATATCTGTTTATTTTTTATCATTATTTCTATCTGCTTAATTTTTAATTTTTTTTGGGTTCATTTACAACTATCTGTTGCAATTTGTTTCATCATACAACAACAACAAAGATCAACAACTTAAAAAAAAAAAGAGGAGAAATTGGATTTGTGTGCTTGAAGAAAAAATATTGTCCATAAGGAGCTGGTTTAATGGAGTCTTCTCCTCCAATGGTTTTCTACAGGCCTTGAGTAAAATAATTTGGTGAGAAGTATTTTTATTTGTTTTGAGAGACGTTTTGTTTTCAATTTTACTCCTTAATTTATCTGTTGAATTTTTTTTTCTATATGTTCAAATTTACATTTAAGTGTTTAATTATTAATTTTTTGTCTATATATTCAAAAATCTTGACTATCTGTTCAATTTTTTTTTCCTATCTGTGCAAATTTTTGTCTAGATTTTATTATCAGTTCAATTTTAATCTCTTATCTGTTCAAATATCTATCCAAAATTTCTTATCTGTTCAACAAACCAGTCACAATCTTCAATATATTTCTATCTGTTGAATTTTATTATCTGTTGAAATACACCAAACCAGGATCTATTGCAATCTTTCTTTCTCTCTCTCTTGTTCTTTCTCTCTATCTGTTGAAATTCTTTCTCAAATATAATCCAGTATATATATATCTATTCTATTTTTTATTATTATTTCTATCTGCTTAATTTTTCATTTTTTTTTAGTTCACTTACAACTATCTGTCACAATTTGTTTCATCATACAACAACAACAAAGATTAACAACTTAAAAAAAAAAAAAAAAGTGAGGAGAAATTAGATCTGTGTGCTTGAAGAAAAAAACTGTCCATAAGGAGCTGGATCAATAGAGTCTTCTTCTCCGATGGTCCTCTGCAGGCATTGAGTAAAATTATTTGGTGAGAAGTCTTTTTATTTGTTTTGAAAGCCGTTTTGTTTTTAATTTTACTCCTTAATTTATCTTTTGAATTTTTCTTTCTATATGTTCAAATTTATATTTAAGTGTTTAATTAATATTTTTTTGTCTATATATTCAAAAATCTTGACTATCTGTTCAATTTTTTTTCCCTATCTGTGCAAATTTTTGTCTAGATTTTATTATCAGTTCAATTTTAATCTCTTATCTATTCAAATATCTATCCAAAATTTCTTATCTGTTCAACAAACCAGTAACAATATTCAATATATTTCTATATGTTCAATTTTATTATCTGTTGAAATACACCAAACCAGGATCTGTTGCAATGTTTCTTTCTCTCTTTCTTGTTCTTTCTCTCTATCTGTTGAAATTCTTTCTCAAATATAATCCAGTATATATATATATATATATGTTCTATTTTTTATTATTATTTCTATCTGCTTAATTTTTAATTTTTTTTTCATTCATTTACAACTATCTGTTGCAATTTGTTTCATCGTACAACAACAACAAAGATCAACAACTTAAAAAAAAAAAAAAAAAAGAGAGAGGAGAAATTAGATTTGTGCGCTTGAAGAAAAAAAACTGTCGATAAGGAGCTGGATCAATAGTCTTCTCCTCCGATGGTCCTCTGCAGACATTTAGTAAAATAATTTAGTGAGAAGTCTTTCTATTTGTTTTGAAATACGTTTTGTTTTCAATTTTACACCTTAATTTATCTGTTGAATTTTTTTTTCTATATGTTCAAATTCACATTTAAGTGTTTAATTATTATTTTTTGTCTATATATTCAACTATCTGTTCAATTTTTTTCCCTATCTGTGCAAACTTTTGTCTAGAATTTATTATCAATTCAATTTTAATCTTTTATCTGTTCAAATATCTATCCAAAATTTCTTATCTGTTCAACAAACCAGTAACAATCTTCAATATATTTCTATCTGTTCAATTTTATTATCTGTTGAAATACACCAACCCATGAGCTGTTGCAATCTTTCTTTCTCTCTCTCTTGTTCTTTCTCCCTATCTGTTGAAATTCTTTCTCGAATATAATCCTGTATATATATATATATATCTGTTCTATTTTTTAATATTATTTCTATTTGCTTAATTTTTATTTTTTTTTTGTTCATTTACAACTATTTGTTGCAATTTGTTTCATCATACAACGACAACAATGATCAACAACTTTAAAAAAAAAAAGGAGAAGAAATTGGATCAGTGCGCTTGAAGAAAAAAAACTGTCCATAAGGAGCTGGATCAATGGAGTCTTCTCCCCCGAAGGTCCTCTACAGGCATTGAGTAAAATAATTTGGTGAGAAGTCTTTTTATTTGTTTTGAAAGACGTTATGTTTTCAATTTTACTCCTTAATTTATCTGTTGAATTTTTTTTCTAGATGTTCAAATTCACATTTAAGTGTTTAAATATTATTTTTTGTCTATATATTCAAAAATCCTGACTATCTGTTCAATTTTTTTTCCCTATCTGTGCAGATTTGTCTAGATTTTATTATCAGTTCAATTTGAATCTCTTATCTGTCCAGGCTGACCACACTGATAGCAAGACAAAGGCTGGCCTCTGCCTTGACTCTGGCCCTGAGGTCTAGCTGAAGAAGAAGTAGCTCACTGACCCCCTCTCTTCTGCGGGCAAACCGAAGACTTGTGACCCGGCTGGCCACATGCAAAACAAGTCAAGCCTCCCTGACTACATCTCCCGGAGCCGGCACTCGGCACTGGAAAGGTCGATCTAACCAAACCACCCTGAGACTACTGGGGGTTAGAACCCCTCTGTCTCCTTCCATCACCCTGACCATCTTGGCTCCTCTTGGAGCCTCTCTGCTCTTCCTCCTCCTCCTGCATCATAATCTCCATATGAGCTGCAGCATCCACAAAACGTCTATACTCTCGGATAAACGATCCTCCAACCCTCAACTTGAGTCCACGCATCAACTTCCGCTCAAACTCAAAGCAACAGTGTTCCTCGGACGCCACAAGTTCAGGTGCAAACCTGGACAGACTACTAAAAGTAGCCTCAAACTCGGCCACTGACAAGCCCTGCTGTTTAACTCGGCCACCAACTCCTTCCTGCACTGCCAGAATATCATCCGGCAAAGGCATCTCCTGCCTACCACGCTTGCCACGCCTACCACGTCCTCGTTCTGACATCCTAATAAAGGAAACCAAGACCCTTAGCACATTCACAAATGTGCCGAAGCTATAACACTCACGTCCTAATGCATGGACAACAGTAATTCACTCCACGTAAGCACATAATCACGTAAGCAATTACAAATTTTATTTCCGGATAATGATAGTCCCGAGGCGTTACTAGAGTTCCGGTTAGAAACAGCATTGATCAAGTGCTTTTCCAACAAGACTCCCAGAAACCCAAGGATCCAATCAACATCCTAGAAATTAAATCCCATACCCAGATAGTCACATAAGCATGTTATCACATAAACACATAGCATATGACACTACATCTAAGTCTCTATCAAGCGAGACAAACCCATTGTGATACTAATCACTTCCCACGTACCCAAAGTATTCGAACCCAGTACACTCTGATACCAAGTTGTAATGCCCTCAAAATAATAACATTAAACCCATCAATATTGACATGCATTGATATAAAAGAAATCAACCATTTCTATTCATCAGAGTAGTTCTTACAGCAGTATTACATGTTAACAACAAAAGCAAATGCCCTATGGGCTTATAGCTTTCCAAGTCAACACTTGGTTACACAAAAGAAGAGTACTAACTCTATACAAAATAAGCCCTTGGCTTGATATACATGTAATACAAACAAAATAAACAAAAAGAGTCTTCAACTCTCATCAACATCCAAGCTATGTCCTTGGAGGTGGCATGCTACCTGTACCTAAAAATAATGTCCCATATAAGGTGAGCCAACGCCCAGTAGAGATATACTAAACATAGTATGAGCAATAACTAAGACATTAGCAATTGATAAATGTTCAATTCCCATAAATCATTTCATAATCCATTTTTAATCATGTTCTCAATTCACAACAACGGCTCAGAACCTGGTCAACAACTTATATGAGACAATTACTCATATTAAACATTTCCCATTTTTCATTAGATAAGCGTACTAGCTATATCAACATTTCGATAGATGAGCATATAAGCTATATCAACATCTTAACAGATAAGCATACAAGTTGTATCCACACTTCAACAGATAAGCATATGAGCTATATCAACACTTCCATAGATAAGCATATGAGCTGTATCAACACATTAACTGACAAGCATATGAGCTGTATCAGCGGAGTCCATCCCCTATCTCCTCCCAAACAACATCCGGTTTAGAGGTCCATCCCCTATCTTCCCCTAAATCATGGAGTACATCCCCTATCTCCTCCCACACACACAACGTATATACACATAAGTCATATATACAATCAAAGAATAATAACGTTAATGTATTCTGTCAACCGTCATACTCTATGACACATCCAATTGATTAGTTTTAGTTTGCCTAATCATCATGCATTGTCTACAACAATCAAAACAACCCTCCACCGGTAACCCAAGCAATTTTTTAAACAGATAATAAAAGCTCCAACAGATAAAATATCAATGTTTTCAAAAGTAAGCGATTAACAAATCCAACTCCACCATTCCACAGTATAATGAGTCAATTTCATTATTTCCAAGCCAATTCCATAAATTCACAATTTTTCCAAATTAATTATACCAATTAATTTGTACAACACATTAGGGTTTTCTACCCCTTTTTTCCAACGTTAACCCAATGGTCCATGTATCACCAACCAACAACAATATCCTTATTTTGAAACCCAAATACACATTTTAGAATTAAAATAACGAAACCCTCTTTTAACATTTTGAAACCCTAAGTCCCAAAATTACCCAACTTTAACACTTTATCAAAACAACCAAAAATCTATGTCAAAGACCATAAGAGTGAGTAGGAATCCCTACCTCAAAAGATGAAACTCAACGAAGGAGATGACGAAAATGAAGATGCTCCAAATCCCGAAATTCTCGGATCAAAACGAAGCCCTTGACGATCAACACCACTTTTACAAAGGCCGAAGGAAAGGAGGGCACTCTAACTAGATCAAACCCTAGAGAGAAAGGAGTTTCTAGAGAGAGAAGCTCTCAAAATAACTTTTTGGAAAGTAAGAGAGAGAGAGAGGAAGTATAGAAAATCATTCAAAAATGCCTAGCTGCCCTCTGTTATACGACATTTCCGCTCGAGCGGAAAACAGAACGCTCGAGCGTCAAGAGCAAAAACCATGGTCTGTTCGAGCGCAATAAGGTCCGCTCGAGCGCCAAGACACAGGAATAAAGTACACCCGCTCGAGCGTGAAAAACCAGTCTGCTCGAGCACAATTTTTCCCCTCCCAGAACTTTCACCAAAAAGTACTAGCCGCTCGAGCGCTAACAAGCCCGCTCGAGCGCGACCCGCTCGAGCGCAAGAAACCCGTTCATGCGTAGAAAACCAACCTGCAGAAGTTTTGCAGAGCACCAAAATACTGGGAGTGTGAAATCTCCGCTCGAGCGCTCCAAGACCCGCTCGAGCGGAATGACCAAAAACACAACAACAAGGTTTTAGACCAAGGCTCAACCCACCTGCTCGAAACAAGCCCAACACATCCTAAAACTCCAAGAAATGAAATTAAAGGATAACAACAAGATAGATACAACCACCAACTCTACGGAACCGAGTCCGGAATACAACTGAACAATAAAGGGAATACCGGGACCGCTCTAACCTCCCCTCTTTAAAGAATTTCGTCCCTGAAATTAAACATAAGTTTTCAAAAACAAGTTTTCTCTTTTTCCAACAATATTACAACATTTAATTCAATATGCATTATTAACATGCTTTTCCCTGAAATTCACCAATTTCAACACATTTTCCACACTTTTATAACACATGCAACATTAATATCATGCTTGCATCTCCACAACTTACTTAACATACACAATGTTAAAACAACTTCCATTTTGAGGTAAGTTCCAAAACATACTTCCATAAACCAAAACATTCACAATGTTTTACAACTTAAGACATATATAATGCTCTTAAAGTTCAACAATATTACAAAATTACCAATGCATGATTTACACATTAACAAACAAGTCTGGATATTTCTCACGGACCTCTAACTCGAGTTCCCAAGTGGCTTCCTCCACTCCGTGATGTTTCCACAAGACTTTTACCAAGGGAATGGTCTTGCCATGCAGGACTTGATCCCGCATATCCAAGACCCAAACCGGTCTCTCCTCATATGAGGCCTTTTCATCTACCTTTAAGTCGGTCCAATCTAACACATGGGACGGATCCGGCTCATACTTCCGAAGCATACTTACATGAAACATGTCATGCACTCAGGACAACTGCGGCAGCAAAGCTAAACGATAGGCAACTTCCCCAATCCTCTCAAGGATCTCGAAGGGACCGATAAACCAAGGGGACAACTTCCCACTCTTCCCAAGCCTCATCAAACCTCGCCTAGGTGATATTTTCAAGAAAACATGATCACCTACCTCAAACGCCAAAGGCCTCCTCCTACAGTCGGCATAACTCTTTTGGCGACTCTGGGCTGTAACAAGCCTCCTACGGATAAGCTCAACCTTCTCCGTCGTCTCCCTAACCAACTCTGGACCCAACAAAGGTGCATCACCCACCTCGACCCAACAAACTGGAGACCTACACGGTCGGCCATACAAGGCCTCAAATGGTGCCATACCGATGCTAGACTGGAAACTGTTGTTGTAGGCAAACTCCACCAAAGGTAAGTGCCTCTCCCACGTCCCACTAAAGTCAAGGGCACAACCTCGAAGCATATCCTCAAGGATCTGAATAGTACGCTCGGACTGCCCATCAGTCTGAGGATGATAAGCTATACTAAAGGTCAACTTAGTACCCAAAGCACTCTGCAGACTCTGCCACAACCTAGCAGTAAAACGAGGATCTCTATCTGAGACGATCGTCACTGGGACCCCGTGCAATCTCACTATGTCCTGAATGTACAAGTCGGCGAGATGATCTACCGAATCTCTCACGCGCATAGGGATAAAGTGCGCCGACTTAGTCAACCGGTCTACAACCACCCAAATAGCATCACTACCCTGCTGAGTCCTCGGAAGACCTACAACGAAGTCCATAATGACATGCTTCCACTTCCACTCGGCAATAGGCTAGGGTTGCAACAAACCCGCTGGCCTTTGGTGCTCGGCCTTCACTTGCTGACAAGTAAGGCACTTCGATACGAAAACAACCACATCTCTCTTCATACCCCACCACCAAAACTGACGACCCAAGTCCCGATACATCTTAGTGCCTCCCGGATGTACCGCAAGGCGCGAATGGTGAAACTCTCGGAGTACTTCCTCTCGGCAAGACTCCAGCACAAACAACCGGTCTCAGTATCTCACACTCTGGTCAGGATACACCATCAAACCCTTTTCAACCTTCCCACTGGAGTTCTTCTCTCGGAGGGATTTTACCTCAAGGTCACCTCTCTGTGCCTTTAATACTCGAGTCACAAGTGTAAGCTGCGCAATAACAGAAAACAAGGCCGCAGCCTCAACAGATTCGCCCAGATGCAAATCAAACTCGCCAAGTGCGCCCAACATCTCCCATTCCCGGATGGCTATACAAACTACATCACTAATGGATTTCCTACTAAGGGCATCGGCCACAACATTGGCCTTTCCCAGGTGATAATCCAACTCAAAATCATAGTCCTCAATGAACTCCATCCACCTTCTCTGTCTCAAATTTAAGTCTCTCTGTGTAAACAGGTACTTCAAACTCTTGCGGTCTGAGAACACCTCGAACCTCTCACCATAAAGGTAGTGCCTTCAGATTTTCAAGGCAAAAATCACTACTGCTAACTCTAGGTTATGTGTAGGGTAGTTCTTCTCGTGTATTTTCAACTGACGTGGGCCATAAGCTACTGCTTTCCCCTCTTGCATCAACACACAACCCAAACCATCTCGTGAGGCATCACAATAAACCGCATAACCCAACACTCTTTCTGGAATAATCAACACCGGAGCGGTGGTCAATCTAACCTTCAACTCTTGGAACGACTTTTCACAAGTCTCACTCCACACAAACTTGACCCCTTTCCGCGTCAATCTAGTCAACGGCGAAGCTAGCCTGGAGAAATCTTTCACAAACCGACGGTAGTACCCCTAATCCTTAAAATCATGGACCTCAAAAACACTCTTAGGCGGTGCCCAATCTTGCACTGCCTCAACCTTGGATGTATCAACAGACACCCCTTCTCCGGATACGACATGGCCTAAGAATTTGACTTCCCTTAGCCAGAACTCACACTTCCCAAACTTGGCATACAGCCTATGGGCTCTAAGCAACTCAAACACCACTCTCAAGTGTTCCTCGTGCTCCTCCTCTGAAGGTGAATAGATAAGAATGTCGTTTACGAAAACGACCACAAATCGATCTAAGAATTCCCGGAAGATCCGGTTCATCAAGTCCATAAAGACTGCCGGTGCATTGGTAAGCCCAAATGGCATCACCAGAAACTCATAATGGCCATACCGCGTACGGAATGCCGTCTTCGGAATATCCTCCTCCCTGACCCTCAACTGATGGTAACCCGATCTCAAGTCTATCTTAGAGAAACTACGAGAACCCTTCAACTGGTCAAACAAGTCATCTATACGGGGCATAGGATATTTATTTTTAATCGTAGCCCGATTCAACTTCCGGTAGTCGATACAAAGCCGCAAGGCACCATCTTTCTTTTTAGCAAAGAGGGCCGGTGCTCCCCATGGCGAAACACTAGGGCGAACAAAACCCTTATCTAACAATTCGTGGAGTTGAATCTTCAACTCACTTAACTCGACTGGGGCAAAACGATAAGGTGCCATAGAAATCGGCGCCATGCCGGGCACTAAATCAATGGAGAAATCTATCTCTCGGTGAGGTGGCAAACCAACGAGATCCTCGGGAAAAACATCCGAATACTCACAAACCACCCTCGGCAACACAATCTGGGTCTCATCACACTCACCACTCATAAAGCTAGCAAGTAGACCACTAAGCTCACCCCGCCCTCGCGGATCATACACCGGTGGCAACACACTACCAACTCGATCCCCCAAGAAATGGAAATACTCCCCGCTCAAGGTACAAACTGTGACCCTCTGGCGGTAGCAATCAATAACAGCTCGGTATGACGACAGCCAGTCCATACCCAAGATAACATCAAAGCCCTTCATGGGCATAACAACAAAGGGAAAGAGAAGCCTATGGTCGGCGACCTCTATATCACAATCTCTACATCCGTGTTTCAAAATCAATTCACCCCCTACAGGTGATACAACACAAATAGGAGATGCTAATAATGCCAACTCCAACTCCAACATAGATGCAAATGCAACAGATACAAAAGAATGGGACGCACCCGTATCAATCAATACTCTAGCAACCGAATTGCAAAACAGAAAGGTACCTCTCATTACTGATGGAGCCGGTACTAGGTCCTGCACGGTAATAGCATACACGCTACCAGAGGCCTCGATCTACTGCCACCTCTAGGAGCAAAAGATCACGACAGATTGTGATGATGACGGCTCTGTGTTGGCCCTCGAGGCCTACATAGACTGAGCTGGTGATAACCTCAGATTCGCCTAGAACCAGTTACGCAAGTAGTACTCAACTGTGGGCAATACCTCTTCAGGTGTCCAGGCTGACCACACTGATAGTAAGACAAAGGCTGGCCCATGCCCTGACTCTGGCCCTGAGGTCTAGCTGAAGAAGAAGCAAACGACCCTTTCTTCATGCAGCAACCGAAGACTTGTGACCACCGCCACATGCAAAACAAGTCAAGCCTCGACTACCTCTCCGGAGCCGGGACTCAAGACCTTTGAAAGGTCGATCTAACCAAACCACCCTGAGACTGCTGGGGGTTAGAACCCCTCTGTCTCCTTCCATCACCCTGACCATCTTGGCTCCTCTTGGAGCCTCTCTGCTCTTTCTCCTTCTCCTGCATCATAATCTCCATATGAGCTGCAGTATCCACCAAATGTCTATACTCTCGGATAAACGATCCTCCAACCCTCAACTTGAGTCCATGCCTCAACTTCCACTCAAACTCAAAGCAACAGCGTTCCTCGGATGCCACAAGTTCAGGTGCAAACCTGGACAAACTAGTAAAAGTAGCCTTAAACTCGGCCACTGACGAGCCCTGCTGTTTAAGTCGGCAGAACTGCTCTCTCAGCTTCTCCCTAGCAGCTGAAGACAAAAACTTCTCCTGGAAGGTATTCACAAAAGCCTCCCATGCACCACCAACACTGCCCTTCTCGTACTTCCACCATTGACTCGCATCTCCCTTCAGTTGGAAGGATGCCAAGGTCACCTTTAAAGCCCCGTCCTCGATGCCAAGCATCTTGAACGTCTTCTCCATCTGTTCCAACCACTCGTCAGCCTTAAGCAGCTCTTTCGGATCCCTAACAAATTCGTCCAGATTAGACCGGAAGAACTCTCACTTCAAGAAAGAAGGCCCTGCCTCAGCAATGGGGGCCTGAACCTGATTCCCAGCTCTGAGAATACCCAAAGCTCCTGCTATCTCTCGGGCCAAGGCACTCATAGCCTGCTGACCCACTGGCCCAACCACGTTGGCCTGACCAACTCCTTCCTGCACTGTCGGAATATCATCCGGTAAAGGCATCTCCTGCCTATCACGCCTGCCACACCTACCACGTCCTCGTCCTGACATCCTAATAAAGGTAACCAAGACCATTAGCACATTCACAAATGTGCCGAAGCTATAACACTCATATCCTAATGCATGGACAACAGTAATTCACTCCACGTAAGCACATAATCACGTAACCAATTACGAATTTCATTTCCGGATAATGATAGTCCCGAGGCGTTACTAGAGTTCCGGTTAGAAACAGCATTGATCAAGTGCTTTTCCAACATGACTCCCAGAAACCCAAGGATCCAATCAACATCCTAGAAATTAAATCCCATACCCAGATAGTCACATAAGCATGTTATCACATAAACACATAGCATATGACACTACATCTAAGTCTCTATCAAGCGAGACAAACCCATTGTGATACTAATCACTTCCCACGTACCCAAAGTATTCGAACCCTGACGCCTCGATACCAAGTTGTAACGCCCTCAAAATAATAACATTAAACCCATCAATATTGACATGCATTGATATAAAAGAAATCAACCATTTCTATTCATCAGAGTAGTTCTTACAGCAGTATTACATGTTAACAACAAAAGCAAATGCCCAATGGGCTTACAGCTTTCCAAGTCAACACTTGGTTACACAAAGAAGAGTACTAACTCTATACAAAATAAGCCCTTGGCTTGATATACATGTAATACAAACAAAATAAACAAAAAGAGTCTTCAACTCTCATCAACATCCAAGCTATGTCCTTGGAGGTGGCATGCTACCTGTACCTGAAAATAATGTCCCATAGAGGGTGAGCCAACGCCCAGTAGAGATATGCTAAACACAATATGAGCAATAACTAAGACATTAGCAATTGATAAATGTTCAATTCCCATAAATCATTTCATAATCCATTTTTAATCATGTTCTCAATTCACAACAACGGCTCAGAACCTGGTCAACAACTTATATGAGACAATTACTCATATTAAACATTTCCCATTTTTCATTAGATAAGCGTACTAGCTATATCAACATTTCGATAGATGAGCATATAAGCTATATCAACATCTTAACAGATAAGCATACAAGTTGTATCCACACTTCAACAGATAAGCATATGAGCTATATCAACACTTCCATAGATAAGCATATGAGCTGTATCAACACATTAACTGACAAGCATATGAGCTGTATCAGCGGAGTCCATCCCCTATCTCCTCCCAAACAACATCCGGTTTAGAGGTCCATCCCCTATCTTCCCCTAAACCGTGGAGTACATCCCCTATCTCCTTCCACACACACAACGTATATACACATAAGTCATATATACAATCAAACAATAATAACGTTAATGTATTCTATCAACCGTCATACTCTTTGACACATCCAATTGATTAGTTTTAGTTTGCCTAATCATCATGCATTGTCTACAACAATCAAAAATATCCTCCACCGGTAACCCAAGCAATTATTTCTACACAGATAATAAAAGCTCCAACAGATAAAATATCAATGTTTTCAAAAGTGAGCGATTAACAAATCCAACTCCACCATTCCACAATATAATGAGTCAATTTCATTATTTCCAAGCCAATTCCATAAATTCACAATTTTTCCAAATTAATTATACCAATTAATTTGTACAACACATTAGGGTTTTCTATCCCTTTTTCCAATGTTAACCCAATGGTCTATGTATCACCAACCAACAACAATATTTTTATTTTGAAACCCAAATACACATTTTAGAATCAAAATAACAAAACCCCCTTTTAACATTTTGAAACACTAAGTCCCAAAATTACCCAACTTCAACACTTTATCAAAACAACAAAAAATCTATGTCAAAGACCATAAGAGTGAGTAGAAATCCCTACCTCAAAAGATGAAACTCAACGAAGGAGATGACGAAAATAAAGATGCTCCAAATCCCAAAATTCTCGGATCAAAACGAAGCCCTCGACGATCAACACCACTTTTACAAAGGCCGAAGGAAAGGAGGGCACTCTAACTAGATCAAACCCTAGAGAGAAGGGACTTTCTAGAGAGAGAAGCTCTCAAAATAACTTTTTGGAAAGTAAGAGAGAGAGAGGAAGTGTAGAAAATGATTCAAAAATGCCCAGCTGCCCTCTGTTATACGACATTCCCGCCGAAAGGAAAACACAACGCCGAAAGGCCAAGAACAAAACCATGGTCCGCTCGGCGCCAAGACACAGAATAAAGTACACCGCCGAAAGCGAAAACCAGTCCGCTCGAGCGCAATTTTCCCCCTCCCAGAACTTTCATCAAAAAGTACTAGCTGCTCGAGCGCTAACAAGCCCGCTCGAGCGCAAGACACCCGCTCGAGCGTAGAAAATCAACCTGCAGAAGTTTTGCAGAGCACCAAAATACTGGGAGTGTGAAATCTCCGCTCGAGCGCTCCAAGACCTGCTCGAGCGGAACAACCAAAAACACAACAACAAGGTTTTAGACCAAGGCTCAACCCACCTGCTCGAAACAAGCCCAACACATCCTAAAACTCAAAGAAATGAAATTAAAGGGTAACAACAAGATAGATACAACCACCAACTCTACGGAACCGAGTCCGGAATACAACTGAACAGTAAAAGGAATACCGAGACCGCTATAACCTCCCCCCTTTAAAGAATTTCATCCCCGAAATTAAACATAAGTTTTCAAAAACAAGTTTTCTCCTTTTCTAACAATATTACAACATTTTATTCAATATGCATTATGAACATGCTTTTCCCTAAAATTCACCAATTTCAACACATTTTCCACACTTTTATAACACATGCAACATTAATATCATGCTTGCATCTGCACAACTTACTTAACATACACAATGTTAAAACAACTTCCATTTTGAGGTAAGTTCCAAAACATACTTCCATAAACTAAAACATTCACAATGTTTTACAACTTAAGACATATATAATGCTCTTAAAGTTCAACAATATTACAAAATTACCAATGCATGATTTACACATTAACAAACAAGTCCGGATATTTCTCACGGACCTCTAACTCGCGTTCCCAAGTGGCTTTCTCCACTCCGTGATGTTTCCACAAGACTTTTACCAAGGGAATGGTCTTGCCACGCCGGACTTGATCCCGCCTATCCAAGACCCGAACCGGTTTCTTCTCATATGAGCCCTTCTCATCTACCTCTAAGTCGGTCTAATCTAATACATGGGACGGATCCGGCTCATACTTCCGAAGCATACTCACATGAAACACGTCATGCATTCAGGACAACTGCGGCGGCAAAGCTAAACGATAGGCAACTTCCCCAATCCTCTCAAGGATCTCGAAGGGACCGATAAACCAAGGGGACAACTTCCCACTCTTCCCAAACCTCATCAAACCCTGCCTAGGTGATATTTTCAAGAAAACGTGATCACCTACCTCAAACGCCAAAGGCCTCCTCCTACGGTCGGCATAACTCTTTTGGTGACTCTGGGTTGTAACAAGCCTCCTACGGATAAGCTCAACCTTCTCCGTCGTCTCCCTAACCAACTCCGGACCCAACAAAGGTACATCACCCACCTTGGCCTAACAAACTGGAGACCTACACGGTCGGCCATACAAGGCCTCAAACGGTGCCATACCGATGCTAGACTGGAAACTGTTGTTGTAGGCAAACTCCACCAAAGGTAAGTGCCTCCCCACGTCCCACTAAAGTCAAGGGCACAACCTCAAAGCATATCCTCAAGGATCTGAATAGTACGCTCGGACTACCCGTTAGTCTGAGGATGATAAGCTGTACTAAAGGTCAACTTAGTACCCAAGGCACTCTGCAGACTCTGCCACAACCTAGCAGTAAAACGAGGATCTCTATCTGAGACGATCGTTACTGGGATCCCGTGCAATTTTAATCTCTTATCTGTTCAAATATCTATCTAAAATTTCTTATCTGTTCAACAAACCAGTAACAATCTTCAATATATTTCTATCTGTTCAATTTTATTATCTGTTGAAATACACCAAACCAGGATCTGTTGCAATCTTTCTTTCTCTCTCTCTTGTTCTTTCTCTCTATCTGTTGAAATTCTTTCTCAAATATAATCCTGTATATATATATCTGTTCTATTTTTTATTATTATTTCTATCTGCTTAATTTTTAATTTTTTTTGGTTCATTTACAACTATATGTTGGAATTTGTTTCATCATACAACAACAACAATGATCAACAACTTAAAAAAAAAAAAGAAAAAAAAAAGAAGAAATTGGATCAGTGCGCTTGAAGAAAAAAAACTGTCCATAAGGAGCTGGATCAATGGAGTCTTCTACCCCGATAGTCCTCTACAGGCATTGAGTAAAATAATTTGGTGAGAAGTCTTTTTATTTGTTTTGAAAGACGTTTTGTTTTCAATTTTAATACTTAATTTATCTGTTGAATTTTTTTTTTCTATATGTTCAAATTTACATTTAAGTGTTTAATTATTATTTCTTGTTTATATATTCAAAAATCCTGACTATCTGTTCAATTTTTCTTCCCTATCTGTGTAAATTTTTGTCTAGATTTTATTATCAGTTCAGTTTTAATCGCTTATCTGTTCAAATATCTATCTAAAATTTCTTATCTGTTCAACGAACCAGTCACAATCTTCAATTTATTTCTATTTGTTCAATTTTATTATCTGTTGAAATACACCAAACCAGGATCTGTTGCAATCTTTCTTTCTCTCTCTTTTGTTCTTTCTCTCTATCTATTGAAATTCTTTCTCAAATATAATCCAGTATATATATCAGATATCTTGATAAGATATTACTTACAGTGATCGGTTGGTCGGTTTTCCCTGGAGTTCGACCTTACACATTCCATGAACACAAAAGGGTCACTAAGAATTCAATCCGTTCTTTAATTTACATATTCCTCTTTAGGCTTTATTCTTATCTCTTTAACTCATTTACAATGCTTAATGCATGCCTAAGAGTGCTTGCAAGTGAAAGAGAACGGAAAACGAAATACAGAACGATCATACAAAACTTTCAGAAACAGGGACCCCGCTCGAGCGTGGACTTCCCGGCTCGAGCAGACCCTTAAGGCTTGTAAAAGTACTGGTTGCATCAAAAATACGCTCGAGCGTGAAATAGGGCGCTCGAGCGGAAGGCCTGCCTACATAGCTCCCCGCTCGAGCGTGAAATACCCTGCTCGAGCGGACACCAAGTCTGCAAAAAGTACTAAGAGCACGTAATTTACGCTCGAGCGGCGGTTCTCCCGCTCGAGTGGACCCCAAAATTCTGGAAAATCCAGAATGTGTTCTTAAGCTCCTTTTCAACATTCAAACCAACATTTCTTGCATTTTATGGCTCCAACCTCACATATTCTTGTACTAACATGGTATAAACACTAAAACATATCATCATGGAACTTAATTTCATGAATCAAACAAATGCATGTCCCAAATTGACACCAAACTCAATTCCAACATACACATTCATGCATTCAAAGCTCTTATCTTCATAAATTGTTCATGCATGTGATGTATTGCTCCCATTCTTAACTTAGATGATACAAATGGTGATTATACATGAGCTTTAACCAAAATCCTACATGGATCATGTATTTTAAACTCAAACATGCAAATTCAAGCAATTACATACATGTATGCACATATGGGTCTTTAATACAACAAAATCAACTCAATTTCCTCATAATCAAACTAATCCATGTTCTTCACCCTCATTCAAACTTGAATTCGCAAGATGATAACTAAAAATACATGAATTACTCACCAAGGAGCTTTAATCTTCGCAATCTATAGCAAATTCTTGAGTTATCTTCAAGACTTTCAAAGTTCAAGAGCAAAACTTGCACAATTCTTCTCTCTCTCTCTATAGCCGGCCTTCACACCCTCTCAATGCCTATCTCAGATTTTTGAGTTCAAAACGGAGCAAAGAGAGTGCATATGGCCATATATAAAAAGTCCCACTAATGCTTATTTAATAATATTAAATAGTTGGGCACTAATTCACCAATTTAATCAACTTAATTTGATCCAAATCAATTTTCAATTAAATTTCACCATAGGCTCTAAAAATTATGTCAATCACAATGGCGTAATCAATTTCGGGTTCTGTGGCCGATAAGGCCTTCGATTTAATTTCCGAAGTGGAAAATCAAATGGATATTCCTACGGTGAACAGATAGAAATTCAAAACCACATATTTTCACACAATTGCACATGAAATCATATTAAACACATAATCACATTCGTATTAAGGACCAATTAGCATATTACAGAACAGGGGTATCACAAAGGGGCTCAAGGCCACTTTCAAAATAAAGTAAAAAGTGAAGAATAGAGAGAGGTTGTAGATATTTCAGTGCTAAAATGGCATGCAAAAAGACACTAAATCATGCAAGCAACACATGCAAGACATGCTAAGAGCCTAAAACATTAAGCTAATGAAGATCACAACACTATAAGCATGCAACACAAAGCTCAACTGACCAAACCAGCTCTGGATAGAGTTAAAACATGCCAAATCAGTGGTTAAAACATGCTAAGATTGAGGCACAAAAGGCTAGAAAAACATGCTCATATGTTAACTTACAAACAAGACTCAAAACATAACTCTCAAAAGCAATGAAAGAGTGAAATAAGTGAGAGTGTGACAGAGCTATATACACTGAAATCATATGTAAAATGATGCTATAACATGCAAGCCACTCAAACACTTCATGCTTAAAGCCTCAAAACAATGAGCTAGTAAAAACCATTACACTATAGCCATGCAACACAAGCCTCGAAGGACTTAACCAACCCAAAATAGAGTTAAAGTAGGCCAATATAGTAGCTAAAATATGCTGAAGTTAAACTAACACAAGCTACAAAAATAGGCTAAACTATTAGGCATGATAGACTAGTAAGCACAATTGCACTACAAGTACAAAAGGCAAGCAACAAATGTTCCAAGAAACCCAAAATAGAGTTGAAACATGCAAAAACAGAGCCTAAAACATGCTTGAGCTAAGCTAACACAAGCTACAAAATCAAGCTAATATGTAATGCTAACTAGGCATGGAAGCAAGACATAAGGAGGGGAGGCTAACCCCTCCATTTTTGGACTTCAAAATATACTTTTTACCACTAAAATAACTCTGAATTTTAGTAGTTTAAAGGCCCAAAAAGTTTGATTTAAAGGTGGTAAGAAATGGCACAAAAGGCAACACAAGCCAAAGAGCAAAAAGGGGAGACAACCCCCTAGCTTAAAATAGGCTCAAACCATCATTTTAGGACTGAAAAATAGAGGTTTTTATGAAAACCAGCTAAAAAATAGTGTGAAGAGATGGCAAAACAAGTATGGAAATTAAGCTAGCAAAGAGAAGTTTCTACTTCATGAAGGGAAGACACCACGTAAGCAACAATCTGAGCTTAAACCACCTTCTAGAGCTCAAAGGAAGCTCCAAGAGAGCTTCAAGAAACCTCAGCCCAAAGATGAACCATTTTCATTAAGGATGTCTAGGCAAAGGAGAGGTGTATCTCTACTTGTATTCACAAAAAGGGCAAAAGAGAGAGAATTGTAGAGAGAGAGGATTTTTAAAGAGAGAGGCTTCCAAAATTTTCTAACCTTGCAATATGAGGGATATGGCCTCTATATATAGAAAAAAGAGAGCCTTGGTAAAAAATATCTGAATACTGGATAGCTGGTATAGTATAGAACAGCTGGAGGAGAAATATCTGTAAATTTTGAGCTTTCTGGACACTTGTGGCCGATCGGCCACCATTGATGGCTGACCAGCCTCTAATGGTGGCCGAAAAGGGTCACTTCTGGCCGACCTATGGCTGGAAAACTCCATTTGTGGCCAGCACACTCCCCCAGTGGCTGACAGCAAAAACTGGTTCCTGGCCCCAACTTCAAACAGGCATATCTCCTTCGTCTAGACTTTTTTTCAGGTCATTTTTTAGTCTAAATTATAGCCTCGGAAGTCTTATTTCCAATGGTGGAAGCCTCACATCAAAATTCCAAGTGTTCTAAGAGATATCTCTCTTTTAGTGAAGACTGCTCAGTTTCGGTCCAACCGGATTGATGCCTAACTTCAACCAGCCATATCTCCCTCATCTGGACACGACTTTAAGAGATTCTTGAGTAAAAATGAAGCCTCGGAAGTCCACTTTCCAATAGTGGTAGCCTCATAGCTGAAATCCAAGTGTGCAAACGGATAGGCCTGATTTAGCAAGGGCTGCCCGATTCTCTCTTAACGGTTTGTGCCCAACTTTTTCCCCAACTAGCTTTCTTTCCTCTCATCTTTTCTTCAAATCCAAACCTCTAACCAAGGTGTCTTGAAAGATTTTTTGAACATTTCACCTCTCTTCCATTTATTCCCACTTCGTCCTTGCTCGGTTTACCGAAAAGCGCAAGATTTAACGAAATGCGAGTCTCGGAACATCGTCGGAACTTTGTTTCAAAAATATTTTGAAAGAGAGGGTTTTAAGGTCTAAAATCATTTTGGTCAAAATATTTTTGGTCTAAAAAAGGGTGTAAGGTTGGGATTTGGAGCTCCTCTTGCCGAAGAAATCGAACCTTTATACAAGATAGCCTGTACCATCGAGTAAGCAATCAGTGGCGTCCAAGTCTTAAGGGCGGTCAAAAATGGGGTGTCTATGAGATGACAAGTACAAATTTAGAGAAAAGTATAGAAAAGAGGGGGAGGCACATAAAGAAAGTTCCACAAATTAACACTTCAAATGCAATGCAGAAATACACTACAACTGATTCAATTGAAATCTTGGTCTTCATTAAACAACCAAGGATTAATATTTGTTGATCGAAACAAGATTTGTCGTTGAAACTCTTCATCGTAGGCCCTTTGCATAGGATTTAAATTGGTCATATCCATTGACATTATTTTATGATCCTCATTTCGTTGTTCTCTTTCATTCATCATAGATAATATTTTTAGTTGTTCCTCTCTATCCTCAGTCCTTCTTCGACATTCTGCAGCCTTTTGTTTATGTTCTATCGCCTTTTGTTCATCTCTCTCAACAGTTCTAGAAGAGATAGTTGACAACACTTCAACAATTTTAGACTGGTTGGCAGCAGCCATTTCATCAAATCTAACATCGTGAATTGCTTGCTTCTTTAACTTTTCTTCTGTAGCCTTAGTACCAATTGGTCGTGTTGATATATTAGTCGGTTGTTGGTCTTCCTCAATATTGTTGTTGGGTTGAAAAGCCTTACCTTCAGTTGCTGGAATAAAAAATGAATAAGGTAGTGGTGTGGGTTTTTTGGTTTGTTTTCTAATTTCATCCCACTTACAACTTCGGCGCAAAATTTCCAACTTGTATCAAATGTAAAGTGTTTTTTCTATATTGCATGATACATACGCTTAGCTTCAACGACCTAAAAAATGAAAAAGATAATCATTTTGATAAAAAGTAGATTGAGAACCAAAAAAAATTGATATGCTACAAAAGAAATGAAAATTACCATGTTTGCTTCAGTTGTTCCACTTTGTTGCCTCATTTGGATTTGCTCAAGAAAACCATAGAATTTATTAATTTTCTTTTGCATCACAAACCAACAGTGAGACAAAGAAATACGGTTTCGATTTGATTGATCGTTCAATTGTGAATTAAAATAAACGAGTACTCATGTTGGACAAGTTGTGAAATTAAATAAATAGATTTATGATGAACTAAATTAAATTATATAACAAAAGCACATGTTGAAAATTACAACCAAATTAAACAGAAATACACAATAAAATAAAATGGTATGGTAAGCAAATCGAAGCCTGTGTGCTACTACAGTGTCCTTAAAACAAATTAGCCGTTTCACTGTGAGTACTGGAGCAACGTCGACTTCTGTCTCCTAAGATACGACGGTTTAGTCCGGCTAATGCAGAAGCACCTTCTATTAGCTTTGGCAAACCGACAATGACAACACTCTCTTACATAGGAAAAAAAATTATAGACATAAGCAAACTGACTGTATAATTCTTGAAGGCAAAACTTTGTACCAAAACCAAGGGAGATGGGTCTCCTTTTATATACCATGGAGGAGAGAGGAGAAGCTTCCAGCCATGAAGGCTAGCAACTAATGCTCGTGAAGGTAGGCAACTAATGGCATTACTCCTGCAAAATTGCTGGAGTAATAGACCAAAACTGATAGGAAAAAATATCTGAGATATATTTTCTGTATACACAATGATGTATATCTATAGCATACTTGGCCCAAAAAGATTAGGGTGGTGGACCACCAATCCGGCCCAGCCCAAACCTAACCCATTCTGCAAGCCTCAAGCCCAAGTCCCAAGTCCCAAATCCCAAGATCTAAGATCCATGACCCATAGCCCACGGACCACGAACCCAGACCTAGTCTGGTCCGAGTAAGAGGGTGGCGAGCGCGTGTGGCAATTTTGTCATAACCAACTTCGACCATAGTCTTGGCCCAAGCCTATCCTTGAAGCATGCATAGCTCCATTCCTTCCGAAAATTTGGATGCCCCAAAGGGCTCATACCTTTATCAAAATCTTGAAATTTAAATACCCATCAAAATTTTCTTTTACAATCAATGTGGGATTGGTAGTTATACATAATTCCCAATACCTCATTCATGAGGCCATCTTTATGAGACAATTTCTCATTCAATTTTTAATGGTTTTTAGTCATTCTTTTTGTGGTGTAAAGATCTTGTTACAAATAATCTAAACCCATTTAATCCCACATCAACCAATGGTTGGGACCTACTTTAATTTCACATTAAAGTCACCAAAAACACTATTTTTTCCAACAATCCCCCACATGAATAAAAATTGACCGAATAAAGAAAACGGACAACGTTTACAACAAAGACTTAAACAGAAAGCACACAGACTAACCCTGCATCAGAAAATGTAGTTGTTGGCCTTGAAACTTTCGTAGTGAAAGCCTATCGGATTTATTGGCTGACTAGTGAACGTGATGTCTTGAACTGTTCTGCCGTTTGTGTAAACCGAGACAATAGACCTCACATAGGAGTTAGTCCAATCATTGTTCTTGTTCTCACTAGTGTGCCCGGTATGGCCCTGGAACACTAGTCTGGTTCAGTGAGTGGCTTTAAAGAATTTGACCTTACCAATTCTTAAATAAGCAGCCCCACTTTGCACTCACATAGGTGACCTACATAAGGTATCTCATTATACCACAGTTGATTATTCATATCACTTAGGTCATTAAAAGTATTAGCTTAACCTTCCACCCCTACAGGGTATCACTGTACAAAGAAATGGGCAAGAAGATTTACCTCTTCAGTGACTCACCCATTATACGAAATTAGGTTGTCCCTTTGAACCTAGATCTTGGGATCTCTAGTCAACTAGGTTAGGTTTTCCGTTCCGATAACATTACTAAAGGCTTAACCCCATTCATCTTGACGACGTTTCTATTAACTCTCGAGTTAACCTTTTAGTTAGCGGATCCGTAATGTTGTCCTTAGACTTTACATAGTCTAGAGAGACAACTCCATTAGAGAGTAATTGTCGTATGGAATTATGTCTATGACGGATATGTCTAGACTTTCCATTATACCTATGACTTTGTGCCCGTCTGATCGTCGATTAGCTATCACAATGAATATAGATAGCAGACACATGTTTTGGTCAACATAGAATATCCTCAACGAACTAGCGAAACCATTCATCTTCTTCAGTTGCTTTATCCAAAGCAATAAACTCAAATTCCATCGTTGATCTCGATATACACGTTTGCTTGGAAGACTTCCAAGACATGGTCGCCTCCGAGGGTAAACACATAACCACTAGTGGATTTGGAGTCCTTTATATCAGATATCTAATTAGCATCACTATATCTTTCTAGTACCGCTAGGTATCTAGTATAATGCAACCTTTAATCCCGGGTGTAGCGTAGATAACCTAACACCCGTGTAATGTCTCTCCAATGAGTGCCATTCGGATTACTCGTGTATCTACTAAGCTTGCTAACATAGTAAGCTATATTCGGCCTTTGTACAACTCATTAGATACATCAAACTTCCAATGACCTGAGAATATTCTAGCTGAGAGACACTCTCACCCTTATTCTTGGTCAAATGTAGACTCACGTCTACCGGTGTCCTAGATACACTTGTATCTGATTTACTAAATTTCTCAAGTATCTTCTCAACATAGAGTTTAACAATCTCTTGGTAGTTCTAGTCATTTTATTATTACTACTGATAATGAGTATGTCAGACACAAAATGACATAACCTCTGTCAGTATCTTTAACATATACGCACTTGTCACACATTGATTTTAAATCCATTTGACAACATAGCATGGTCAAACTTCTTGTGCCATTGCTTAGGAGCTTGCTTCAAACCATATAAAGACTTGACAAGCTTACAAACTTTCTTATTTTTCCCTAGAGCTGAAAACCCCTATGGTTGTTCCATGTAGATTTCTTCATCTAAATATCTGTTTAAGAAAGCTGTATTTACATCCATATGATGTATCTCCAGACTACGTAAAGCGCTATCACAATCACCATGCGAATGGATGTAATCCTTATCACAAGTGAATACGTATCAAAGTAATCCAGGGCTTCTCTCTGGCTGTATCCTTTGATCACTAGCCTAGCTTTATACTTATCAATTGACCCATTGGCTTTTATCTTTTATCTTTCTTCCAAAGATCTATTTACTTCCCAACGCCTTACTGCCTGGGGATAGATCAACCAACTCCCAAGTATGATTTTGTAAGATGGAGTCAACTTCACTCTTAATTGCTTCTTTCCATAAGGGACTTTCAGGTGAAGTCACAGCTTCATAAAAAGTTCAAGGTTCTCCTTCTAACATATAAGTCAAGAGGTCTGGGCCAAAGGACTTAGCAGTCCTAGCCCTCTTACTCCTTCTTGGCTTATCTATTTCCTCATTTTGATCCTCTACTTGATCATCTGCTTGATCATCTTCAAGTTCCTTCTCAAAACTTTGATCCTCTCCTTGGGTTCGGCAAAGAAAAAAGTCTTCAAAGAAAGACGCATTTCTTGACTCCATCATGATATTCTTGTGGATATCTGAAATATCAGACTTGTGCACAAAAAACCTATATGCACTACTATTCTGTGCATAACCAATGAATATACAATTCACGATTTTTGGACCTATCTTAACCTGCTTGGGTGTAGGTACCAGCACTTTTGCAAGACACCTCTGCACTCGTAGGAAATTACAAGAAGGCTTGCGGCCTTTCCATAATTCATATGGAGGCTTGTCTACATTTTTTCGAGGGATTTTATTAAGAATGTAATTTGTAGAGAGAATTGCTTCCCCCCAAAAGTTATGTGGTAACCCAGAACTTATTAACATTGGATTCATTATTTCTTTTAACGTTCTATTCTTCCTCTCAGCAACACCATTTGACTGAGGAGAGTAGGGCGCTATGGTTTGGTGAATAATCCCAAATTGAGCACAAGTCTCAACAAGCGGGGATTCATACTCACCACCACGGTTACTTCTTATTGCCTTGATCTTTCAGCTTAATTGATTCTCAACTTCATTCTTGAAAAGAATAAATTTTTCAATTGCCTTATCTTTGCTTTTAAGCAAATACACATAACAAAAATTAGTGCAATCATCAACAAAAGTGATGAAATATTTGTTGCTACCACGTGATTGTACGACTTTCAAGTCACATACATAATTGTGCACTAAATCCAAAGGCTCGTTACTTCTTTCAACAGAATGAATAGAAGTCCTTGTTATTTTTGCTTCTTCACAAGTTTCACACTTGTGATTTGGATTAATCTTAAAAGATGGTATGTGATCTAACTTTATTAATTTACGCAAAGAGTTAAAATTCACATGACCCAGTCTACCATGCCATAAATTAGGGGACTTAAGCATATAAACAGAAGAAGAAGCTTTCTCATTAAGTTTTGGGATAATAGTCATTACATTTAATTTGAACATACCACTCGACATATATCCCTTCCCCACATAGACCTCACTTTTGGTCAACACAACCTTATTAGATTCAAATACTATGCGGAAGCTTTGCTTGCTTAAGAGCGACCCCGAAACAAGGTTCTTACGAATGTCTGGTACATATAGGACATCGTTTAGAGTCAGCTCTTTCCCTGAAGTCATCTTCAGGACCACCTTGCCCTTTCCCCCAATACTTAAGGTTGCAGAGTTACCCATGAACGACTTCTCACCGTTTGACGTCGGTTCGAAGGTTGTGAACATTTTCTCCGCACAGATGTGGCGAGTGGCCCCAGTGTGCACCAATCATTCCTTCAGGTTGGACCCCACTATGTTCACTTCAAAGACGACAGCTAACAGAATCATGTCGTCCACATCTGGTGATCAATCCTCCATTTAAGCTAGGTGTGCCCAACTTTTGTTTTATGGAGGGTACTTGTTATAAGACTTCTTCTTCTTGCGACAGTCAACCACCTGATGCCCATCGCTTCCACAGTTGAAGCACTTTCCATTGAATCTAAAAGTAGGTTTTTGCAGCTTGTAGACTGGCTTTTTGGAGACACCGCCTCTTTCCCTTAGCTTTGAGCTCTTGCTTGTTGGTGGTTTTTTCCTTACTCCCAAGGACAGGCCATGCTCAACCACATTTGCTTTTATAGTAGAGGTATTCCCCCATTTCCTCCTGTTGTCTTTCTTAATCCGGAGCCTGACAATGAGCTTTTCGACTGTCATCTCCTTCTGCTTGTGCTTCAAGTAGTTTTTGAAGTCTTTCTAGCCGTTAAACAGCTTCTCAATTAGAGCAGTGGCCTGGAATGATTCACTCAAGAACATTTTCTCTGCATGAATTTCGTGTTACTTGGAACTCTTAGACTTGACTGATGATGGTTTTTAAATCTTCCACCTTGGAGTCTAGGAACAGGCCAACAATAAATTTCTTTGCCCCAACATCCTCGGTCTTGTACTTTGTGTCCAAAGCATCTCACAGCTCCTTTGTCGACCTCTTGGCATAAAACAGTTTGAAAAGTGATTTTGTCAAGCCATTCAGAACATATTTCCGACAAAGGAAGTCTGACTGCTTCTAAGCATCTAGAGCCATGAGCTTCTGTTTGTCTTGCTCATTCTCCTCCACAACTGGCGGATCCTCACTCAAAACCCTCGCAAGGTTAAGAGTAGTTAGCTAGAACAACATCTTTTGCTGCCATCTCTTGAAATTCACTCCCATGAACTTCTCCAGGCGCTCATGATGGTTGAGTGGGCCTCCTGGAACAGCAGGAGTAGCAACAAGGTTGACCATAGAGGTCACAACAGTAGGGGTTTGCAAGCCAATTGCCCTGGGGTTCAGATCCCCACAAATAATAGCAATAGCAGCAGCATCGGTGACAGTTGCCATTTCTGAAAATACAACAGACTATCACTTTCTGTGTTTCCAGAAATTAAACTTAACACTAGAAAATTGTCACGACCAAAACCCGGCCATATGGGTTTAGCACCAGAATCGCCAAGAATTCGAGATTATCAAGGCCTTTGAACAAGAATACGCTTAAAATGCAGTATGTGGCGGAAGCCAATACAGTAAATAACTAGTGTCCATTGAGCTGTGAAAATCTGTATGCCAAAAACATTTTTATGCATTCACACAGTTCAAAACAGTACAATCTATACAATCACTTACAACATTTGGTACGGGGACCTAATCCCTCGATAACAGTACAGTAAGTAGTAAACAGTCTACATACAGTCTATACTGTAGTACAAAACAGTAAGGAGACTGACGGGGACACAAAAACACCCCAAGCCATAGCATGGCAACTCGGAACCTCACAGTGAGGCACATAGGCTGGCTTGACAAAACTGGGGACCAACCCACGCTCCTAGCTCCGGTCTGGTTGCTGAGAACCTACATATATATATAAACAGTGAGCTAAAGCCCAATGATTTCTCCTCCCATTATTTGCTATACTGTTATTTTTTTAGCTCTCAATATAAAAAATGTTGCCTCGACTTATTTTGGCTGTCTAGCTGAGGTGAGGCTCTGTTTGGGAACCATAATTGGAAGCCTTGAAGCAAGTTTGAGGCCCAACCGCCAATTAAGCATTGTCCAAATGTGATCCAAGTGTGGAAACCCACATTTTGGCATAAGCAGTTCCCAAGCTGCTTTTTGGTGGCAAACATGATTTTTCACATTTGAATTTTTTCACTATGATGCCAATTATTCCCTTTACCTTATTCCATATTATACTTCAACCCCACATTAAATGGTAAAATGAGGAAGGATAAAGAGTTAGCAAGACTTGAACTCTAGTCTCTAGCCAATATGTGGAATTAAGCTTCAACAACCAATAAGCCCAATTTTAAGGTTTTTTTTTTTTTTTTTTTTTTTTTTTTTTTTTTTTTTCAACTTAAACAGTTAAACAAATCATTAATATACAATTTTTTTTTAATGAAATGTATTTACATGAATGATATCTTATTTATTTATTCAGTTAGTGTTTTTTTTTTTGGAACTTATGTGGATTATTACATAGATGGTGGTAATACATGCAGAAAAAACCTACACATATATGTTTGAAACCCATGCTTATTTAATCATGTTTGCACAGTGAAAGCCAAGGTTCTGAAAAGCGGTTGCGGTCGCCGTAACGGTGGCGCGGTTGTGGGGTGTAAAGGTTGTAGCTTAACGGTTGCGGTAACCGGAACCGTGAATTTTTTTATTTTTTGCACAATTTGAAAAAAATTTACCGATACGCATATTTTTTTTCCATGATCAATATTTATTTCAATTTTTATAAATTTTTAAGTTTGATCCAATATATTTCATATTTTAAAATTACTATAAACTGAGTTTTTTACATTTTATTTTAATAATTAATGACTTTATATTATACAAAAAAATCAATCACTAACTATTATATATAAGATAAACAATGATAAAAGTAAGAGAATAAATAAAAGCCTAAATATATATATATATATATATTAATCAAGCCAAATAGATAATGACCACACTTATTATGATTATTATTATTATTATTATTATTTTCAAATAATATATAGATAGACACACATAAATAAAATGGTTGAGTACTAGTAGCTGAATAGAATAGCATAGGTCTTGCAACTTTAACAAATCAATAACATATTCTTTATCTTCCCTCTTCTCTCTCTCTATCTCTTGTTCCTCCATCTTCCCTCTTCTCTCTCTATCTCTCTTCCCCCATTTTTAATTTTTTTTTTTTTTTACGTTTTTTCGAAAGAAGCAATTTAGAATCGTTACGTAACGGTGCGTAACAGGCCGTTACGGCACCGTTATGACCGCTGTAGCAGCCACTACGGCCGATACACCTGTGAATCTCAATCACACTACAAAAGCGGCCGTAACGGGTGACGGTAACTACCACAACCGTTACGGAACAGCGTTACGTAATGGTTGCGGTCGCTTTTTAAAACCTTGGTGAAAGCACATGCATATTTTTTTAATTAAATTTTCTATTTGGTTCTTGTTTTTAATAATTATTTTATATTTACCAATAGATATCAATGATTCATAAATCAATGTTAAATTGACCCAAGGGTGAAGTTGGCATTTTGGCATCTACATAATTGAAGGATTTTAGCCAAATGGTCAAATAATCGCTTTTTATAATTTTAATGCTTTTAGAATTCCACATCCAAACACTAAATTGATTACGAACATATATGTCTTTACCAATGCTTAACAATCAATTTTGCATAATCATAAGCCTATCCCTCAATGGGCCCTGAATACCTAATGGAATATTGGTTAAGATGACTAGAATACCTCTTTCTGTTCAAAACAAAGGACTCCTATCTATAATAGGGTAATAGGAATATAATTGGATTTGAATATTTACAGAAAAATGCCAAGACCAATGGCAAAACTAATTTAAAGTTCTTTGCAGTGATGAAGGCTTTCCACTTGATGAATGTTTTTCACAGGCGTGTTTCTTAAAATAGTTTGCAGGACTGACCTAAATAGAGTTATAACTTGTGTGGATCAGTATTTACCGACATATAGATAAATTACGATTAGTAAAATTCCCTTACAACTAATGTTAAGAAATATTTCAGGTTCTCTTTCACCCTTGTCGGTGCCCTAGAGTCCCAATTTTCACTTAGTCGCCTTCTGTCAATTGAGCTTGGAGGCAGTTGTTAAAGATCATGACAAAAAGAGCAGACGATAAAAACTATCTTATTTACTGTGGCTTGATCTAAAAATACTAATTCGAAAATGTACTGCATTGTCTTCCTTATTTGGAAGCTTCCTCTATCTCCATTTTTGTACAGAACCAATAATTGCATTCCAAAAGATGTGTTACCCAAATTCTAGTGTTGAAAAGTGCCTACTTGTTCTCTCTCTCTCTCTCTCTCTCTCTCTCTCTCTCTCGTTGTGTAAAGGCCAAAGATGATGAAAAACCACAAAACTACTTGCTATATAGATGTTTCCACTGGCATTACTTGATCTGCTGCTAGCTATTTTTTCTCGATCGCGGAACCTTAACACATCTCAACAGACCACATGCTTTTTTGGGTGCTACTCTGGAAGGAATGCGAAACCTCTATCAGGCGCCACGCTTTATCGGTCACAAGCCGGAAGAAAACAGACCCTTATTTCAATATCACAATCCATCAATTCATCATGTTATTCGTTCTTACAACTCATGATAACCACCAACATTGTTCATTGACTACATTATACAATTCACCAACAACGCATTCCATAACAAACACAAGAGTTATTTTTAGAAACAATTACAATTTGTTTTTCCACAATATTCTTTACTTCTCTACAATTAACACAAATTCGTTATATTCACTTATAAAACACAATTAGAATCTTACACTTCCCCTAACATTATTCATTCAATTTCTAACAATCAATTCTTCCCAAACATAACCCTTACATACCAATATTATTTTCACAACAATTAAGCCTCATTACTTATACTCGCCTTTTCCAATCACACACTTGATTTCAAGAAATTGAAGTCAATTATAACAAATACTCATTTTTAAAGTAAGTCCATAATTAGGGTTAGACCAAAGTTAGGGCTTTTTACCTTGAGGCACAAAATCATATTTTAACAACCCAACACTTCCATAACCCACCTCAATTTTACATTTAATTCCATTATTTTGAAAACCCCAACTCCCTTTTCATGCTTTTGAGAAAATATCTTTAATAAGAGGTTTTTATGCAATACACAAACTACCACCCATCTATCTATAACCCTACCTGGAGCAAGAGAGAAGAAACCCGAAATTCCAACTTTGATGAAAATGCGATCCACTTGGATGGATGGATAGCCCTTGGCATGCTCTACATTTTTATAAAAGGAACATGGGGAAAAAAATGAATAAAAAGAGATGAAAATCAAGCTTGAAACCCTAAAAAATGGCGGAATGGAGGAAGAGGAGAGAGAAAGAACATGAAAGAATGAAGAAAAGTGGATCAAAAGGGCTTTTATAGATGCTGAATCCCGAACAGACCGCTCGAATGACCACTCCTGCACTCGAGTGTTAGAGACACCACACTGCTTGAGCGATCAACCCTGTGCTCGAGCGAAAATCAATAACTTCCAAAATTTCAGACTTGCAAAAATACTAGAAGCTTCGCAAAACCGCTCGAGTGATCATTCTATCGCTCGAGTGATGAGAAGGAATTTTTATTTTTATTTTTTTATTTTTTTTCTAGAGTGCTACACTTACTGCCCAACCTGAGAGCGGACAGCTAATGCATTCAACTTATTGAGCATGGTTCTATGGTCGGCCTGTGACCCCTAGATGCCGAAGGCGTCTATGGGGTGATTTCTCTTTTTAATAAAAAGGTAAGCTTTGAAGCTGTAGCTTGCTGGTTTTTCCATCGTCCAATCCACAACAAATCGAATGAAACTTGGCGAAAAAGAAGTGAATACGATGCTAAGGAATGAAGCTTTGTGTTTGTTTCTCTTCAAACACCCAACCCACTCTTGCTCGTTGCTACTAATGGGGTCTTGGTTGATTTCCTTTTTTAAGTAGAACTTCTCCAATAGTAAAAAAATAATTCCATTATATTTTACTAGTTAATTATTATATTCATATTTTTAGTTTGGCACCACCAAACCGCCAAAATATTTGAAGGCTATAGACTACAAAGGTGGTAGAGCATCCTCCTCAAGTGCGGGGAACACACAAAGCACACCATCTATATTTTGGAGAACATCTTCATTTTCTCCAAGATCGGTCAATGCTCAAGTTTGTCAAGGGAGAGTGGGGGACACCTTGATTAACCCTCGACTCAAACCACAAAGCCACATTACCTAAGAGATCTCACATGATGCTCATAAGGTATTCCTCGGGCACCCCATGAGCGAGGCAACAACCCAAAGGTGGTCCCTAGCCTTATGCCTTGCCCTAGGATGGCTTGGATGCATTGGGTGCCATTGTACTGTGAGGCAATGGAAAGACCCATTTAAGCGGAGGGTTACTCTGCCCATGGGGAGGAAAAAATGTATTTAGGTGGAGAATTGCACAGTTTGGTCCTAGGAGAATCTGAGTGCATTTGGGTGAGCTTATCTATGGTGTTTCTTGGAGATTGTTCCTATAAATTCCAAAGGTCAAGACAAAGGCATAGCGTGTGTTAGTCTCGACCCACATAGCTAAACAATGGAGGGAGTGTGAAGACATATATGGCAGTGTATCATTGGTACATGTGACACCTCATGAGGCTAACATGTGGTACCAATATTCATGGAGGTGATGATGTGGCAATGTATGTGACTTGTCACATGGAAAATATACCTTGTACCTACAGTAGGCGTTGTTTATCAACTTGTCAAGCATTCAATAAGGCTCTACCTTCTACCAACTCAACTTGTACATGCCTGGAGGAATTTGCTAATGTCATAGGTATTGCACAACAAGGCCTCCTACATCGAAAGATTGTTGTCATTTTAATGCTCAACTATGACAATTGTGGAATAGTAGTTGTCAAATTAAGAATCATTTCATAAATCGAAATCCTAATTTTGTGAATCCATGAATTGAATCGAATCGAGAACCATAGGATTCAACATGAAGTATAAAAATTGAAGTTAAACAATCATATATATAAAACTAGAATAAAATAAATTGATTTTGGCACATGTTACATATAGTTCTTTTATAATTATACCATCTATTGGAAAAATCATTACCTTCATAGAGAGAGATGTATGTCCAGATCCCACCACTCTTGAAATTATTTAAAAACCATAATATATTCTCTTGTCACATTCAAAAAAAGGATTTAGAAGCCCTAAAAGAGTATAGTGAGAAGAAAGGGTAAGTGGCGACATTTTATTTAACAACCTAGAACACTTAAAATGGTGTGGATGCTTATTGCTAAAAAAAAAGAAGGTAAAAAACAGTTGTGCAACTGTCCTGATTGATCAGACCCATGTCATATTAAAGCATATTTATTTCCCCAAAAGTAACAATAGACAAATTCATGGGTGCATGTTCCTTTTGCTTTAAACATTGTTAGAAGATGTCTTTTTACATTTTTTTTTTTTTGGGAGGAAAAAAATGAGAAACATAGGTTAAGGAGCTCTTGGGTCTAATTAGATCATATAAAATCATTTATCATCAAAATAATAACAAATCATGTTTTAGTTATTGATTATTTTCATATTAAACACCCCTAGAAGTGATATTATGACATTTGTACCCAAAAAAATGGGGTAAAAAGGGGTTAGAATACGTCAACCCGGTTGTTTAAAAAATTGCATGAATGGTAAAATGTAAATTGAATGATTAACCATCATTTCTATTCCAAAATATATTTACATTGATGTAGACATAAATCGTGAATCATAAGATTGTGATAACGGAGAATTGTGGTGCTAGGGGTGCAACCTGTTTGTAAGTAGGTTTAAAGGAAAACTAGATGGTGTTTCTTCATTTGACTTGTTATTGTTTTTTCTTTAATAGATTATGCAGAATTATAGATTTTTAATTAACGGTTCCTGTTAGCTGCAAGAAAGGGAAGAAGTATTTTGCTTTTTCACTGATATTTTGTATGGCAGGGGTTGTGAGTTTTTGTTGAACTATTTTTTTGAGAATTATGCTGTAGAATTACCTTAGTCTAAGTTTCCAAGTGGTTAACCAGAAATTTTTATTGGCGACATTGCTGGTTTACACTTTCATAACAAATATTGGTGTTTGAGTTTCTCAGCTTCTGTGACAAATCAAATTTCTGATGATTTTCGTTACTTTATTGCTCCTGGGGATATATCTGCTTTGATTTCTACTTCCATTTTTGACCAAAAGAAAAGAAAAGAAAAGAAATAACACAGTGCAGGCGTTTCAGGGTCTAATTGTTCTTTGTTATATGATTGAAATATCTGCAGATAAGGCTTCAATCAGGTTCGGAGAATGACCCAAAGCCGATGATGCCCAACCCGAAGATAGTTTTTGTGAAGAGGGACAGTTGAATAAATAAGCCCCTCAAGGAGTCCCGTGTTCATAGGAATATTTATGTTCCATTTTTATACTGGGAAAGACTACAAAATATATATATTTTAAAAAAAAATTTCCTTCGTTAATGGGGGAATGCATACTTTTTTTTTGTTTGGGTTCATCCACTAGTCAAAATGGAGGAGTACATGAGTATGAATAAACTCATGTTTTATTTTATTTTTTTTGGTCCTCCCTGATATGATCGCCTAAGTGATGTGTTTTTCTACACCACAATAGGTTTTAATGTGGGAGGAGTAGGTGACATGAGGATGGTTCACACAACTCATGTTTATTCCACAATGACTTGAATGCCCCACAGAAGGGTTTGTGATTAATTTTTGAAGCTTTGGGCTATTCTATTGCAAATGGAGCCCTGTGGTTTTCTTCCCCACCTTTGAATTTGAGATGGTGTGTTTTCCCTCTTCCAACTTTTTTTTTTTCCCCCTCCCATGGGAGTTAATGTAAGCTTGTAATGCTATGGGGGGTGTACATTTAACTCTACTAAATTGTTATTTTTATGATATTGAATCTGTGTGTGTCCAAATGTTAAACAATATTACAAAGCCTGAAAAAAGTTATCTCAGAATCTGTCAAAAAATAAAGTGTGACTCCTGTAACTTTAAATTTGAATTTATAATATATGTTTCATTTTTTCACTACTTTATTGTTGAGGCTACTTTTTTTTTTTTTTTCTTTTTTTCTTTTTTTTTTTTTGTGGCCTTTTGTGTGTTATGGTGCTCTGTGAGTGAAGGAATTGTTTTTGCATATGATATTTTGATTAGTTAAAGGTCCTAATTGGACTATCCATTCAAGAGGCTGGCTCCTTTCAATTTTCTTCAACAAACCCATTTCTACCTCATGACCCAATGGTCTTCTTTAGATGATAATCCTTTATCAATTCTCTTAGTAACAAAGAAATTTATTATGCTAATACTAGTTTCACTTTTAAATATTAGTAGTGTGTGCACACCTGATGCGTATATTGTTAAATTTGTAAAATATAATTATTTTTAACTTGAATTTGAATATGAAATTGATGAGTTTTAGGAAGCAAGACGATTAGTCAATTATATGAGGGTATTTTGGGTAATTTAGAAATATATAAAAATTCATTTGGCAAAGGGTCTCAGGATACCAGTAGAGGATACCAGTAGAGTGTTGCCTTTATATATAGCATAGATTATTAAAAAAATTTCATTCATTTTCTTAAAACTGTGTTTGTTCCCATTGCAAATTCCAACATATAGTACTGCTTTAATCATTTTATTTATTTTATTTTATTTTATTTATTTTTTTTAAGGGTCCGGCTTTTGTCCAGTCCGGGATCAGACTGGACCGTACTGTTGGGCCCGTGGAAGCCCACCACGGGTCCCGTTTTGAAAATCTGAACCGTTCAATGTGTAGAACTCGTCGAGTACTATATGTCTATTAAAAATCACGTTGATTGGATATCGATAACTATGTGATCAAATCAGTTTTGTATAAAAAAAATGGACGGTGAAAAAATTAATGGTTGATAAAAAACTGTTTTGTTCACATAGCTATCGATATCCGATCAACGTGATTTTTTACAGGCATATAGTACTCGACGATTTCTACACACTCAACGGTTCAGATTATCAAAACGAGACCCGTGGTGGGCCCCCATAGGCCCAACAAGACGGTCCAGTTCGATCCCGGACTGGACAGAAGCCACGGCTTTTTTTTAAATATCCTTCACGTTCATTAAGAACACCTTCTATAGATACACTCTTTATCTGCCTGATATTTTTGTACACTAACATCTACATCTTCTTAAACTTGCTGTACTATAAGTAAACTTGTGCCTTTAAACTAAATTAGTATGCATTTTTGTGTGCAAGATATATTACCCCAACAGATTCAGATCTTCTTCATTTTATAAGTAGAATGGAGAGATCCATTTCATGATCAATCCCTTCTACAACATCCACATCTAGAAAAATTGAAAAATCACAAATCGGTTCGATCTAGACCAAATCATATGGTTTGGTTTGTTTTTTCCAATGTACAATTAGATTTGATTTTTTAAATAGGCAAATTGTATTTCACGGTTCAATTCATAATTTTATAGTTATGGTTTCAGTTTAAAATCAAATTGGACAGCTCTTATTTATATATGTATATATATATATATATATATCTTAATTTGTTATTGTAGACACTTAGTATCTTATTAGTATTCCATATATATTCAATTTTTTCTTTAACCTCTTCTCCTGCTAGGGGGCTATTGTGCAATGACAGAACTAGTTTTAAACCAAATTTTGCTCACCCCTATCAATAAATATAGAGGATTGATTTTGAGTTTTTACTATGCGTTGCAACAGTATGGAATGAAATGGTGAGTTTTAAAAAACCTGCGCAATATAAAGTTATATATTTATAAATATTTGACTAGGGATTTGGTATAGTGATTGCACAACATCTTTTGTGATGTGAGGTTTTTTATTTAATTCTGAGGAAGAATTTGATACATTTTGTGGTGGTTAATTTATTTCTTCCCCATTATGGAGGTTGGATTTTGCTTGATTGGCAGCATAGTTAGAACCGTTATACTTTGTTGATTTTCTAACTATTATGGGCTAGTGGTGTGTTTGATGATGTAAACATTTTCTTATAATGTAATTACTTTCCTATATATGTTTTTACATATTTGTGATTATCTTGGATTGTTGTGCATAAATAGTAATAATAATAATTTTTATACATAAAATCTTCTGAATTACATTTATGTAAAATTAAATTTTAAATACAATATATACATAATACGGTTAAAAAACTAGTTTAATACTTATTTGGAGCGCATAACACTACAGGAAAAACAAGTATTAGCGGCGTTTCAAAAACGCTGCTAAAAGCCTGAAAAACGTTGCAAAATGTTATTGCGACGTTTAAATTTTTCGTCGTTGATACGGCCGTCGTAATAGCTTTGCAACGTTTACAAAACGTCGCTGAAACTATTAGACGGCGTTTTTCAAAACGCCGCAAAATCTTTGACATCCGTCTCAACTTCCGTCCCAAACTAACGGATGACGTCATAATGACGTCATTTAGTGGCGTTTTTCAAGAAACGCCACTTTTTTAAAAAAAAAAATTATTTCAATTCCACCCCCACCACCACCTATGCTGCTGCTACAAAAAATATCAAAGTTGGTGGCATTTTTCAAAAAACGCCACTTTTGTTTTGTTTTTTATTATTATTATTATTATTATTATTATTATGAAATGAAATATCAATTCCAACCCCCACCCCCACCTATGCTGCTGCTGCTGGTGACACAAAAGAATATGAAAAAAAATACCAAGTTGGCATTCTCTGTTCATACTAGAACTTTGGAAACAAAGTCAGAGAATTTAACTAATTGCACATTTCATACACAAAATACAATCCAGGTTTTCAAACACAGAATCCCAAAACATTAAAAACAAAGTTCACTAGAACAATTACAACAAAAATACTCAAAACAATCATCAAACAAGCCTTTATCCCATGAAAATTGTGAAACTAAAAAGGATCATAGAACTAGCTGCCACAGCCTCCCTAATCGCACCTCTAGCCGCCTCTTTCCTCCCCTGATGTTCCCTTCTTTCATGTTCTTCGCACCGCCTAATAAAACTCTTCTTGGATGGTTTCAGTAGGCTTCTCCACCACTTCTCCACTGCTACATTCTTGCTCTCCAGTTTCTTCTCCCTGCATGATATCAAATGATGCTATACTCTATAAGATGTTACCCATGTTCACCGTACCATTGGTTCATGCAAATGATAACATGCTTGAATATGTAGGCTCACTCACTTGATCTCCTAGTTCACCTTGAAAAGGGGAAACTATTTTGCTTGATTATATTCAACAACAAATTAGATATATGCTTGGTCTCACATGCCACTGATTGTCCTAGAGATATATAGTTTAATTCCAGAGAAGAATTAATTTGATCTCTCCCTGTTTATAAATTGATTTTAAAATAAAATTTATAATCATAAATGACAACATAATAGCAATTTAATGGATACCCAAGAAACATTTGAACAATTGGACTGAGGAATTATTCGACTTCATCCAAAGAGAATTATCAAGGGTCAGTTAAGAAACTGGAGAGCAAGAATGCCTATAATTCAATTGTTAAATTTGAGAATAAAACATTCATCATTGGCTTGTATGACCAAAGAGAGAACCGTTGTAAGAAAAACTACAAAAAAATGGAGACAAAAGACAATGTGATAGCAAATACAGACATGAGTAAGCTTTCTGGAACTTTAAACTTGATAATAAATTGCAATGATTAGCATATCTAACGGACTTCTTTAATACAAAACATAATTTGTTAGGTGCAACAGTATAGAGTAATATTAGGACTATCTTTCACCAATAGGCACTTCAGAAAATTAATTAAACAATTTCAAATCTGAGTCAGATTTCTTAATAAAGAAGCCAAATAAACAAACTTCTTGTCTAGGAAACCTTCATTATATGGTGCCTACCCCATAGAATGGCATGTATTACACACAATATTATATTCTAAATCCACTAATTGAAGGATTGAGAGACTGAACACGATTGGAATTATGAGATTGCCTTGCTACTTGACATGAGCAGGTTGAGAAATGGTTTTGGCTACATATAATCATAGCTCTTTCTCATTTTGATTGTTTCGAATATTCCCATTTTACTTTTTTTCCCCCCTAAATTTGTAAAACACATACAACAAATAGTTTTCAATCTTCCCTATACACGTACCTCAACCCTGCTAAAAAATTTCTTCGCTACCCAATTGTTTGCCAAGCAATGTGCATAGGCACACGGCAACACTGAGTGGAGGAGAGAACATTTATTAAAAGAAAATAAAAGGAAGAAAAAAAGACAAGCATACCATGTTCCATTGGGGTGTTACGTCCAACAGATTCTCTCATTCTCCATTGCTTCGGATCTGACCGTGCAATACTCAATTTCTTATTGAGAAACATTTGCTTGTTCTTTGCCAGAGCTGCAGTAAGGTGAACATCATCGGAGAAATCAACATAAGCCAATCCCTACAGAATTGCGAAAATAAGATTTGAACTAATTTGAATGCATTAAACTACAACTCCTTCAAAATTAATACACATAAAGATGCATGGAATTGAACTTTGCCACAAAACACGAGTATGGTGACCTTTTTGACTTTTTCATCACAAGGATTACTACTATTTGTACAGTTCATTACACGATCGACCACGCATGCAGTGGTATTATAAAAGTGACAAAATCATCAATATTACATCTCACTCAGACATACAAAACATGAATCATGCAGAGACTAAACCCTCTATGATAACAATTAATGCCATATCTCACAAGGAAAATATTAAATGAAAAATAAAATCTTTTCAATTCAAGGAAAATATTCAACGTTGTCTTCCAGGCATAAAAATAAAACAATGAGGCTGCCTTGCAAGATTAGTAGATTCAGCTCAATTTGAAGGCCTTTTAAAGCTAAAGACAAGGCCAAAATGATAAATAAAACAAGATTTTTAAAAACTCAACACACACTAATTACAATCGGCAGAAGAAGATATCTAATATTAGCTTTCTATGCAGCACCAAAAACAGAATGTGAGACATAAGTTTTCACACACCAAATACATGAGAGAGAGAGAGAGAGAGAGAGAGAGAGAGAGAGAGAGAGAGAGAGAGAACAATAATAGGCAGAAAAAGTAAAATATTTCAAGAATAATAGCAATTCAGATGCAAAAAATGAATTGGAATGAATAAATGTCTACAAGAACTAAAAATTTCAGACTAACTTTGGCGGTCCATTACAAGGAACCCACCATGTCCAGGAATACTATCACCAAAATCCTGCGATAGTCAAGGAAAAAGGCACAGGGTCACTTGCTACGAATCGCATTTGCATATTGACATAACTTTGAGTAAGCAAACAATGAAAACAATGCACCTTAATTTTAAAAGCTCTCTTGAAGCCACTTGCAAAAAAGCCCCCAAAAGGTGCTATAATTGATGCAAATAAACCAAGGCACAAAGCGTGCCACTGAATAGGCAAAATTGGTATCTCTTTCCAAGGAAACTGCAAGAGTCAATGAAACAATAACAGTACAATTACTTAATTAAAACATGTATGACAAATCAAAGATAAAATAATAGCAAGTACAGGAAATTGAAGTTCTTAAATAGCATATATGTTTTATAAATGTCAGCTTGAACCAAAGACAAGACCTCCGAAAGCATCTCTCTATCTTCTTTTGGGAATGGTTAAAACTTCTAAAGGTCATGCTAACACCTACAAATGTACCAAAATTGCCACTTATGAAATGGAAACAAAGTAGAAGTTCACAGTTTGAGTAAGGAGGATACACGAGACCTCAATACAATGATTTCAATATATCTGACTCACCCATTGTGGAACCCATCCAGCTAGAGAATAATATTCCGGCTTAAATAGTGGACCAGGATCACATTGAAGCCAACCAGTTGATAAATCCTGCACACACCCTCTGAATGACCATTTTTCACAATAGCATTGCATGTTTGTTCATACATGGAATGATTGTATCTTTAAGAAAACTTACATTCCTTGGACATGTCAACCATTGGAAACGGCCCAAGATGTTTGCAAGCTGCAAAAAGATGATGGAAGCACCGTTAAAGAACATGTTTAAAACAGAGGTGTATCACGCATGTAGCATGCTAGTGTTGGCTGCAATATTTTTGCGCAGGAGTGGGGCTTTTGCAAACATGATTAAAACATAAATTCAGTTATCCAAACTGTTTGGATTTGTGCCTGTTGTTTTAAAAAAGGACTTCAATATTAACAAAACAATTACGGTAATACCAAAAACAAAAAGAAATCCTTCCTGGGAAAAAGAGAAACCAAATTGCATATCCAATGCTATTACCAACCCTAGGATCATCTACGAAGCCATGACACAACGAGTAGTGAGTTACACAAAATATTCTACAAAATCGATGGGCAGCAATGATGTAGAAGAGGTAATAATTGTGCCATATGAAGGCCAAATAAGCAATTTTGAATATGTATGTGTGACATTCAATTCAACAAATTGCTGCAAAGGTAATGATGGTGCAAATTCCCTTCCA
Organism: Camellia lanceoleosa; assembly: GCA_025200525.1. NCBI lineage: Eukaryota > Viridiplantae > Streptophyta > Magnoliopsida > Ericales > Theaceae > Camellia > Camellia lanceoleosa. Next base: position 100,967,016 of record CM045760.1, read on the forward strand.
TTGCATTTTATTGCAGCCTTGTCATAAGCCCTGATTAACATAAAGTTAAATTGGATTGGATGGAGAATAGATAATATAATATAACATATAGAGCAAGGAAAAGTAAAATTTTAATCATTATGACCTTGCAGCTTCCACCTCACTGTCGAACAACCCAAGATAGATATACCTGTAGGCAATGTGTTGGATACAAACCAATGAAGACCATTTTCACAGTTCATTAATAATATAAGTTAATAAAATTGATACATAATTTGGGAGATCACAAAGAATTTTGAGTCACATCTGACTAGAAAATGTAAAAAATCAGTTCAGTGTTGTCTCACTTCTTGCCAAGGAACTGCCCCATTCGAGCTTCCCATCGTCCGCATTTGTGCAGTGTAGCACCCCTGTATTTTGAAGTACCCCTAGAGAATCCGGCGCTCTGGCGACGAAGTACATGCACGAATTCTTCCTTCGTCAAATTCTTCATCTGCATAAAGATCAAAACAAGATAAACACAATTACATTCCTTATAGAAAGAAAACTTTTGTATCAACTAGACATTTATCAATCACTGATTAAAATTGATATCTGCATCAGTTCCATGGAACTTAATTGCAGCTCGATCATATGCCCTGAGATCACAAAGATAATTGAAAATAATTTTCCGAACCCATATCACAGAAAAACTTCAAAGGATAAAATTGTTTAAACTTCCAACCCAATACCATTATTACCTAGCTGCATGTGCAAAGGTCGAATCCCCTACGCAATTAATCGCTCATATTTAAAGGAAGAAGCACATTTAGCAACACATTAGTCGTAATAATACGAAGTTTCTAACTGATTGATATGTAAGTCCAATCAAATTCAGAGATCAAAGTTCCTTACACGTACACACTTGTTTCCCACAATCCTGTTCAAATCAAAATAAAACACTCAACATCATACGTAAATGAAATGAAAGTTCAATGCAAGAAATGAAAGTTCAAATTTATGACAACTTTACCAACAATAATAATGTAAAGAGAAAGTAACACATAATCATAGTCCACACCATAACCACAATCTTAACGAATTATAACAACTATATATACATATAAAACCATAAAAATTGAAAAAAAAAAAAATGCATAATGCAAAAAGGGAAATATATATATAACCATACAAACATAATAATATACTAACCAAATAATAGTTCAATATGAAAACTTACTCTCATAATCATACCATAGGTCATTCCCATAAAGATTTAACTCTCGGACTTAAAAACACGAGTCACCAAAGGTGTTTTGTAGTTATCTTTCCATCACCAAAACTTTATGTTCTACATTAAGTTTGTTATTGTAGCTACTAGGTGGATGTTGTTCTGCATTTTTCCATATCAAGAAATGTGGCATTTGGTTCTCTTTCTATTGTTTCTCCTTAAATAAGTAGTAAGGTTATGAGCAATATCACTGAATTTACATGCTATTTTTTAATATGTTATTATTCACCAATGTAACAAAAGTTTTTAAAAAGATCACCACCGAAGGTCAGCATTATGACAAATTTTAAGATGATATTAGCCATAAATACCATCAAAGAAACCTCAACAGTGCACCTATTATACTCAACAACATATCTAATTCAGAAGTGTGACACCCAATAATACCTGTGGAGAAAGTCTATTATAACACGTAAAATGAAATACAATTTGTGTTTATTGTGAAATGGTGTCAAATGAAACCTGTCAAGCTCACAAGACTAACCATCCTGTTTTATGTGGCAAATGACTTGATCAAGTGGGCTTATAGAGCATAAATATAATTCAACATAATCACTTATCATATAAATATGAGACAAATTGCAACATTCATTTAACCTCAAGTAACTAAAATTGACTAAAGAAATTCAAATTTGTGAGGTAAAGACAATTTCCTAAGAACCAAGTTTCATCTTGAATCGATTTACACCAAAATACCTAGAAATGGATGATGTAGGTGAACCTCTTGATTACCTTGGTTACGGCCTCGAGGAATGAGGAGAATCAAAGTGGAGTCCGTTGAATGATTGTGAGCCAAATTAGCTAATGCCTTTGCTAGCATGAGAATCAAATGGTAGTTAGAAAATGAGACACCGAGTCAACAAATTTCTATTGGAGACAAATTGAATCAGCAATATTTACCAAACCTCAGAACATCAACGTATTGGGCCATCGTAGAAATGATTTCATGGTTGAAAAGCGTTGTCAAAAGGCCATCGAGCCCATCACAATGGTGTCTCCTCCATTAACCGCAGACGCCGGTAACTCGCGTTTGAATAAACATATCGATTGTAAGGAGATTTAAGCATCTGCACTTATTTCAAAATTTCCAAATGATTTTCTTTCCTAATGAAACATACTCCGACATCGAGACACTATTGCCCAACTAAAAGATTACAGACTAATTGTCTCTCTGCTAGCCAACATCATATACCATACTCACTTTATACAAGATATAAATGGAAAAGCCAAACATGTCAAGATTGCAAACATCTTAGTTTGTTGGTGCACTTCTATCGTGAAACCTGAAAAGTGAAATATCATCGCCGCAAATCTTTTAAGCACTTCTAAATTGCGTGATCACGAAAAATTCATTGGAAATATATTAAAATGGGGTTCAAAAGCTTAAAATATGAGTGCAGAGGCTAATCTGCTATCGGAGAAACAGGCACACAACACAACACACACCACCCACAGATACAAATGTACATATATAAATCCACCGAAGTTTTGGCGAAAAAATTGATTTTTGCCCATAAAAATTGAATTGTCACGGATAAAACATGCCCACAAAATCAACCAAATTTACCAAATGTAGAGGCAATAAAGAAAGGCACACGCGTGAGAACCAATGTAAAGAGCTTGATTGGTCCCATATAAGGTCCAATGTAAAAGAATTTGAGGATCATAGTTAACTGCAAAATTGTGACAAGCCCAATGTGTATCGCAAAGAAACAAAATATGCATAAGGTTAATCGTAAAGTGAAAGATAATCTTGCTCAAACAGTTGAAGAGGCCGATGATGTCCAACTATACACACCGCCGAGTCCAACATTGCAATGATGGAAGCATATCGTTCCCATATTCTCGAGATAGTAATACCTCTTCATCCCCAACTAAATCAAGCTTTAGCCATTAGTTCCCGAGAGAACAATGAAGGGTCCACAATCGGAAGATCTACACCTTTCTTTAAAAGCTCATACGCCTAATATCAACAAGCGATGTAAAATGATGGATCATAATTTTCTCATAAAATGGTATTTTCGAACACTCCCATTAAAAGGACCCCAAAATGTCTCAGAATTTATCAAGACTCGGTTGCAATGTAAAATAAAATAAAACAAAATAAACCAAAACAAATCTTTTGTGGTCAAAATATTTGGTAATCTTGACTTGAAGGAGGGGAAATTTTCAATTTAAAAAAAAAAAACACAACGGATGTGGACTGGTATCCAATGTCATATAGAGCTATAAAGAGGACTTCGCTTTTTACGAAACCCAGATTCATGATCTCGTCTCCTCCTCTTGCTTCGACTCGACGTCTCGGTCTCGATCCTCGCCTCGATCCCGATCCATGATCTCGATCCTTTTCACTCCTCGGCCTCGTAACCTCGCGTTAGGTAACTCAACCGGTCCATCTTCCTCTGCAAAATCATCGAATCGAATCGTAACCAAGAAAAATAAAAAATCGTCTCGAAATTTCAACCAAATCGATTCCGAATCGATGGATTTTAGAATTAAATTTGACCAAGTAATCGTAATCGTCCGGTGAATCTCTCAAGAAGCATCAGACAGACGGAGAAAACCCTAGATCTAGGACGGAGAGAGCACACGATAGAGAGAGAATGATAGAGACGGAAAGAGAGAAATGGGGAGACGGAGTGAAACGCGTGTTTAACGGGTGTATTTTAATCTAATGCGTGTATTTAACGCGTCTTTCACAACGTTTGTCCGAGAAACGCTGTCTAACAAACGTTGTTGTAGCCAGCTTTTCTTGTAGTGTAAACACTAATTATGTTGAGTTTCTCTACTTTTCCTAATAATTTTTCTAATAGAAAATATTTGAAACTTCTAAAAAAGTCTCCTAATTTAACCCACAATGTGATATGACATGTGTCAATTTTTTATTTGTCACATATATATAGGGCAACTCACTTACTAGTGAATTTAAAGATTTAAAATTATGAATTTCTAAATTTTTTCCATTTATAACATTAGTCTATCTCATTTTTTATTAACCTCTACCATTTCTACTTTTAAAAAATCATTTCTAAGCATATTAATTCTATTCATTTCTTATTTTGGCTAAGACTTTGTTTGGGATACTAAATACTTTTTTAGTTTGACTTTTTAAAAATTTCTATTTGGAATAAATTTTTGATTATTTTTTATTTTTATAGTTGATTTGATGGTTCTGAGAAAAAAAATAAAATAATTATAGTTTAAATGTGACATCTTATCTTATTAATTAAATTAATTTATTTTATTTTTATTAATTAATTTAACTCTGAATCCACATTCCATACAAAGTCTAAAAAATAAAAATAAAAAAATATTAAAAAAATGGCTTCCCAAATCAGGCGTAAAAAATGATACTGTTTGTATGAGATCTGATAGTTAGACTTGAGAGCGCCACGTGACATGGCTAGGAGAGGGTTCGCAGTGACTAGCGTATGGATATGCTGGCTGGATTTGGAGAGGCGATAACCAAGTGTTTGGGGGTGTTTGGTTCAAACATCTTCGAAGCAAGTAGATAAGCAAACAATAGAAATACTGCAATAAACGAGTACAAGAAAATGTACAATTAGCATTATAAATTAGAAATAAAAGAGCATCATTTAAAAGGTATTTAAAATGATTTAAATAAGTATATTTTTTGATTTTTAACAAAAATATGTATAAAAAAATAAAGAGATAATATGACTAAAAACGACAAAGATAAAAAAAATATGTACTTTTATAAATTATGCCAAATAGTGCCTTAATTGACAAAGGAGTGTATTACAATATTTTAACAATGCACAAACATGCTACATAAGTAGAGGCCTAAAACAACTTTAAGTTGGGGTACACCAAGGCACAGGTAATTTGATTCATCACCTGAACACCTCCTCGTAATAGCATCTTACCTTCACATAGTGGTAAGAAGAAAGAGGCTTTTCTCATATTAAGTCAATTTATCATCTTAATTTTCAAATTAGGTCTAGTTTGGACGGAATTTTCAAACTAGGCTAAAGCGCTATTACAAATCACGCTTTCACTGTTTGGGGCCGAAAATTTGATGAAGAGTGAAAGCGCTGTTAGAAATCACGCTTTCAACATAAATCTTTTTCCTGAAGAAAACATGGTTCTAAATCACGCTTTCACTGTGCATGTCGTTTTTCTGAAATAAACCACGCTTTCACTGTGCATATTGATTTTGTTAAGAAAACGTGATTCAGAATCACGCTTTTACTGTTGATTAATGAAAGCGTGGATTCAAACAACACTTTTACAATTTATATAACACCCCAAGCGTACTCATTTGCAATCATGTTTTTACACTTTGGTTTTTTTCTCCTCCCTCAGACTTTCGCTCTCGCCCCTCTGCTTGCTAGACTCTTCCTTTGCTGTCAGATTCTCACTCTCGCTCTCGCTCTCCGACTCTCTCCCTGTTCTCATTCTCTGTCTCTGCTCTCTCTCTCTCTCTCTGTGGTATGACATCTAACTCTCTTTGTCTCATTTGAATCTGATGTATTTAATGTGTGGTTTTGAATTGGTAATTACGGTTTGGAATTAGGGTTATGCAGAAATTAGGGTTTGGTAATTAGGGTTTGAATTGTAATTAGAGTTTTGAATTGTTAATTCAATCCAATATGCAGAAATTGCAAATTAGGGTTTGGAATTAGGGTTTTCAATTTGTTGAAATTAGGATTGTCAACTTGTTGAAATTATTCTTGTGGTTAAATTATGCTTGTGGTTAACTTAGGGTTTTCAATTTGTTGAAATTATTCTTGTGGTTAACTTAGAGTTTTCAATTTGTTGAAATTATTTTATATTTTTTGAAATTAGGGTTTGAAATTTTGAATTGTGAATAAACCAACCTATATTTGTTGAATTGAAAATTTTATTTTTTGCTTGTAAATAAAAGGAATTTTTTTTTAATTAAGAATAAAATTATGCGAATTGATATTCATATAATTGAGAATTGTTAATGTCATATTATGAAATTCAAATAATTGAGAATTGAGAATTGAAATTCATATTATGAAATTCATGAATTGAGAATTAAGGTGGACTGGCAATTTCAATTCGAGGTCCACATGCTTACATATATATGATCATTTTGTTTCAGAAAATAAGACTGTAAACTGTATGATTGAATTCAAAATCTGAAAATTGAAATGAATTTGAAAAATTCAAAATTTGAGAGTTTTGAAAAAAAATCATATTCTTATAAAGTCAATTTTTTTTTAAAAAAAATCATGTTCTCTTAAAGTCAATTTTATTCAGTATTTCACCTTTATTCAGTGTTTAGAAATTGGATTAAAATCAACAATTTATTATTCTCAAAGTAATTAAGGGATTAGTGTGGACTGGCAATTTCAATTCGAGATCCACATGCTTACATATATATGATCATTTTGTTTTAGAAAATAAGACTGTAAACTGTATGATTGAATTCAAAATCTGAAAATTGAAATGAATCTGAAAAATTCAAAATTTGAGAGTTTTGAAAAAAAAAATAAAAAATCATGTTCTCGTAAAGTTAATTTTATTCAGTATTTCACCTTTATTCAGTGTTTAGAAATTGGATTAAAATCAAGACTAAAATAGCCAATTTATTATTCTCAAAGTAATTAAGGGATTAGTGTGGACTGGCAATTTCAATTTGAGGTCTACATGCTTATATATATATGATCAAGGCTCACAAGTATTTTCTAAAATTGATTTGAGATCAGGGTATCACTAGTTGAAGGTAAAGGCAGAAGATGTTGAGAAAACCACATTCAGAACGAGATATGGTCACAACGAATTTCTTGTTTTGCCATTTGGAGTGACTAATGCCCCTGCAGCACTTATGGATCTTATGAATCAAATTTTTAAGCCTTACCTTGATGAATTTGTTGTGGTTTTTATTGATGATATTCTGATATATTCAAAGAGTAGACTTGAACAAAAACAATATTTGAGAATTGTCTTACAAACACTCAAAGAAAAGAAATTATTTACGAAATTAAAGAAATGTGAGTTTTGGTTGGATGGAGTTATTTTCTTGGGGCATGTCATCAACAGAGATGGGATTTCAGTAGACTCACAGGAGATAGAGGCAATTGTAAATTGGCCTACACCAACAAATGTAACAGAAGTCTGTAGTTTCATGGGCTTAGCTGGGTACTACAGAAGGTTTGTGAAGGATTTTTCAAAAATAGTTGTACCTCTTACCCAACTAACACGCAAAGGACAACCATTTGAATGGAATGATGAAAGAGAATCTGCCTTCCAAGAACTAAAAACAAGATTGACTACTGCACCAGTGTTAACATTGCCCACAAGTACTAAAAAGTTTGTGATTTATAGTGATGCATCTTATAAAGGTTTGGGTTGTGTATTAATGTAAGAAGGACGGGTAATTGCTTATGCCTCCCGACAATTAAGACCACATGAGAATAACTACCCAACACATGACCTGGAATTGGCCGAAGTTGTATTTGCTTTGAAAATTTGGCGGCATTACTTGTATGGGGTGAAATACGAAGTCTACATAGATCACAAAAGTTTGAAGTACTTCTTTACTCAGAAAGAGTTGAATATGCGGCAGAGAAGATGGCTTGAACTAATAAAAGATTATGATCTTCAGATTCAGTATTGCCCCGGGAAAGCCAATACAGGTGTTGATGCCTTGAGCAGAAAATCGACGGGAGTTTGGCTTGCTTACTTACTGAACAGAAGCAAATCTTGCAAGATTTTGAGAAAATTGGGATTGAAGTTGTGTTACACAAACAAATGTGGCTCGACTTTTTGTGCTCCTTTCGGATACGATTAGCCCCACAGTTCGAACTCTCGTGATACTGAATCTAATTTCACAAGTGCAATCTGAAATAGATAAACACAAAAGAGTCCGAATTCGGCAAATCTTTTGAAAAATCGATTTTGAATCAAAATGCCAAAAATGGACTACTTTGTTAGATACAAAGTCGCCACCTAAATGTTTTATTTTAGAAAATTTAGAAAACCCGAGACTCGTTCCAAAGGCCACTTATCCGTCATCACCAAAGTTGTCTCAGCTCAAGAACTTAGGTACGAAAGGGGAAGGTCATGGATTGAGCACCCCACTCGCCCGATCAAAGATCGGCCTCTACTAATCATGATGTGATTCTTATTTACATTATATGCTCTTATTCCGATTATTAGGCTAATGTTATTATGTGATGCACACAAATTTAGACTAATTTGCAAAAATTGCAACATTTGATTTCATGTTTTGTTTAAAAACTGTTTCGAATATGTACCACTCGAAAAAGTGATCACATATGTACATTACTCAAATTATTCCAATTCAAGCAATTAGCCTTCATCCACAGGCATTCAAGCAAATATAGCATTTAAGCACTTAGCCTCATGGTAATCATGCTTAACATGGCAACACTCGCACGCATGCAACATGCTAAAGCAATAACTGCTTACCTAGTACTCCGAGGCGAGCCAAACAAAGCAAAAATAGTTAGAAAACATGCATACCCCTATCTAATGCAACATGACTAATGCAACACATACAAGATGCAATTTAATAAGCTCGGCTACTAATATGACATACGAATCAATTTGATAGCATGCAGTTTAAACATGTATTCAACAAAGTAATAAACGACAATGCTTGTTAGAATGATGAACCAAGCCTCGATTCATGCAAGACAAATGGATGCAAGCATGGGAAATGGTAAAAGAAACATAATGTTCTAAACTACCCATTATAAGAAAGTAAATAAAAGGGAGAAAGACGTGGGGTTAAAAAACATACATATTATTACAAGTTTGCCCTCGCGTAGGAGGGTTCGAATAAATGAACTAGCTAATTAATTACCTAATTAACTAACCATTACAATTCCCAAAATAAATTAGCTACATTAAGTAATTAACTAATTATTACAACACTACAAATTAACTAACTATTCTAGCTAATTAAGTATAAATACAATGCATAACTAGCTATTCTATCTAATTATTACAATACCAAAATTAGAGAATTGAAACTAACTAATTAATTACAAAGCCACGATTTAGCGGGTCCCAAGGATCAATGAAAGGGCTTATGCATGCAAGGGGATTTCCCACCCGAAAATGCCCTCCGTTTCGCTACCGAAATGCCTCTGTTGCACAGTTAGAAAATTGCACTATTTTTTCACCTTAGCCTCTGCTCTGCTCTGTTGGAAAAAGGACACTACCTGGCTGGAAAAAGTGGCCGGTAGGCTAGAAGTAGTGGCTAGCTGCCCAGTAAAAGTGGCATGCCGCCCACTAATGTTGGTTCTTTCCTACAACAACAGAGAAGAAATAGAGCACAGACAAAGTATTCTCAGGGGATATTTGTCCACCCTGCCTCTCTTTATCAGGAAACAGGTCAAAGGAGGGGTAGGCTTGATTCGCAAGCCATCAATCGACGCAATTTCGTTGCGTGATGACTTATGAACCAAGGGATACAATTTCAATAAATGGCATGGAAAGACCAACAAAACCTCCTCCCTATCATGATTTGATCAAGGCAAGTGGTTGACCTTGGACACTTGAACCATTTCATCACTAATGAGTATGAAATGACTCAAGTCTCCATGTGTTCAATTAACGTCCGATTGAACACAAAAATATGTTATTATCTTGCTTCATTTTACTCCAACTTTATTAATCCATTTTAATTACCTTCCATTCATTAGTCAATTAAGTCCAATAATGAGCTTTAAGTCCACTATTAGAGAGAAGTGTCAAACCAAATGTTGTTTTAGGCATGAGAGGGAAATCATGTCGTTGGTAATGAACCCCTAAAGGAATTAAACCATTAAGCACAATATCACCTTTCAAGCTTAAACAATATTCCTTTTGGAACAACTCTCAAAACAACGAGAAAAAGCCAAGAAATGAGGGAGATTGCAAAGATGCTTAGAGGTGAACACAAGTATGGAAAGTAAGAAATAGATGCAATCAACTCGAATAGGTTGGTGGCTAAGGCCTAAACCACCAAGCCTATGAGGACCATTACACTACAAGCATACTATACAAAGCATGAATGAAGCTAGTATATAAAAACAATCCTAAAACGGTCCTAAAATAGTCAAAAAAAAGTGCTGGAATGAAGACAAAAACAACTACAACAACAAGCTAAAATATTGAGGGATTAAAGTTAGCACACAAGCACAAGGAGGGAAAGCTAACCCTTCCATTTTTTGGACTTCAAAATATGATTTTAGCCTCTGAAAAACTCTAAAATTCAGGGGTAAAATAGCTCAAAAATAGTTGATGAGAAGATGGGAAACACAAGGGTAAAGGCCTAAGAAGCAAGGTTCAAAGAAGGGTGGTCAACCCCACTACATTTAATGGCCTTAAACCACAAGTGTCAGCCCAAAAATACAGGTGGGAAACAATCCAAAAACAGTAGCAAAAAAAAAAGAAGAAGAAAATAGATGATACAAAAGAGCTAGGATGTATACCTCTTGAAGAGGAATGATCTTTTGAATTACAAACCACCAATTCCACACCCTCAAGTGCTAAAAATGCAAGACTAAACACGTCAGCAAAGAACCCTCAAGTTTTGGTATAGAGTGACTAGGCAAAGCGTATAGAAGTTTCAAGAGAGAGAGAGAGAGAGAGAGAGAGAAATGTAGAGAGAAATTATTTCCAAACTTTTGCTCTCCAAAAATTTTCTAACCCAAAATTTTTTCCAACCTTTACAACATAAGAGAGGGTCATCTATATATAGAAATATATGAGAGACCCTCGAAAATATCTATACAAACACAGCTGGAATGGTGCATGCATCTGTGGAGACAACTGGCCAAAAATATCTTGTTTTTGCATTAGTGAGCGGCCAGTCACACTAGTGGGTCTGCAGGTCCCTAGATACACAGGCTTGAAAAACTGCCGTTTTGGTCCAAAACAAGACGCAAGGTTTGTATGCTCAAAACTGAGGCTTCCTACTGAGGCAATCGAGCATTTGACAAGCGCATACATTCATCATCGGGTGATCAATCAATGGTGCCCAATTCTTAAGGGCGGTAAAAAATGGGGTGTCTATAACAAGCTGGATTGATAGCCACCATTTCAGCTTAGCCAGCAGTAGTTAATGAAGTCAAGCAAAGGCAAAAAGAGGATGAGTTCCTCAAGAAAATAATTGACGAGTTTGAAGCAAATCCGAAACTAGAATTCAACATTGATAATGATGTGTTGAGATTCCAAAACCGATTATGTGTCCCAAGCATTCCTGAGCTAAAAAAGAGAATCCTAGATGAAGCTTACAAGTTGATGTTTGCTATGCATCCGAGTAATAACAAAATGTATAGGGACTTAAAGCAAAGCTATTTGTGGCCCAAAATCAAGAAGGAGATCGCAAAGTATGTTTCCAAATGCCTTCAATGTCTGCAAGTTAAAGTTGAACATCAGAAACTAGGCGGTCTACTTCAACATCTCCCTATTCTGGAATGGAAATTGGAGCATGTGACCATGGACTTTGTTATTGGCCTACCTCGAACTCCTCGAGGTATGGATTCCATTTGGGTTATAGTTGATAGACTAATCAAATCTGCACATTTTCTACCTGTAAGAACTACATTTGATGCTTATAGATTAGCCACTATATATATTGATGAGATTGTTCATTTACACAGAGCACCGATATATATTGTATCGGATAGAGATCTGAAATTTGTATCTAGATTGTGGAAAAGCCTACAAAGAGCAATGCGAACAGAACTGAGATTCAGTATCGTGTTCTATCCACAAACAAACGGGCAATCAAAACGGACCATACAAACTTTGGAAGACATGCTCAGAATGTGTGCTTTAGATTTTCAAGGGAGCTGGGAGGATTATTTGCCACTAGCTGAATTTGCATACAATAACAGTTTCCACTCCAGCATCGGTATGGCACCATATGAAGCTTTGTATGGCAGGAAGTGTAGATCGCCAATTTGTTGGACAAAAGTCGGGATAGGGCTCTACTTGGACCCGAAATTGTACAAGACACTTCTGAGAAAATTAAAATCATCTAACAAAGGCTCAAGACAGCGCAGAGTCGGCAAAGGAATTATGCGAATGTTCAAAGAAGACCTCTTGAGTATGAGGTTGGCAATCATGTATTTATTCGTGTGATTCTAATGAACAGCCAGTTGAGATTTGGTAAGAATGGTAAATTGTCACCACGTTACATTGGGCCATTTCAAATTCTGGAAAAGCTTGGCCCAGTTTCTTATGAGTTGCTTTGCCACTTGGATTCGAACAAATGAACAATGTTTTCCATGTATCGATGTTGAGGGGTTATCTCCGAGATCCATTTCATGTGATTGATTACCATCGGATAGCGCTTGATGAAAATATGAAATATAAAGAATGACCAGAACAAATCATTGACCGACAAGTGAGACAATTGAGGAATAAGTCCATCCCAATGGTGAAAGTAGAATGGAAAGAACACTATGAAAAGGACGCTACATGGGAAAAGGAGGATGAGATGCGGCTACGATATCCACATTTGTTTCTGGACGGAGGTAAGATAAGTTTGGAGGACCAAACTTCCTAAAGGGGGGAAGATTGTGATAACCCTGTTCTGTGTTATGTTAATTACCCTTACTTATGATTGTGATTATGTGCGTAATGTGATTTTGGGTGTTAATTATGTGATTACTTATATTTTTGAAACTATATCTGTTCACCATAGGAAAATCTGTCCAACTTACTGCTATAATTTGAAAATTTAAAGCCATAGAGGCTACAGAAATTGAGATTGGCAGTGCCATTATGTTAAGCGTATTTTTAGAGCCTACGGCAAGGTCTAATTAAAAATCGATTCGGATCAAAATAATTAGATTAAACTGATTGAATTAGGCACAATTAATTAGCCCTAATCAAGTTTGATTAGGCAAGCATATATAAGAGCTTAATTACACTCTTACTCATTTTCTCTTGAGCTTATTTCCATAACTTGGCTGGAAATACACTCTAGAGAGAGAGAGAGAGAGACGATTGTAGAGAGAGGGAGCACAAAATTGGAGGTTTGAACTAAAAGCTTGGGAATTTGGAAGCTAGACTCAAGAATTAGCCATAATTGGAAGGGTTGAAGCTTCTAGGTGAGTAATTGAACTTAAATTCATGAGTTTAAGTTCATAACTAAGTGAATTCAAAGTATATATGAAGTTAAATACATGAATTAAGCTACGCTTAATAAATTTGAGATCATTGGATGCATGCATGTAAGGATTGACCATAATTTTGCATGTTTGAATGTCAACCATGTTGATCATGTTGTATTGAGGGTTGTTTGACACATGCATACAAGAATTTCCATGCATTGAAGCTTAATTTCAAGCCTTGAAGCTTGTTCATGCTAGATACAAACATGAATTGTGTATATATAAAGTTTATGGTTTGAAATTTATTAAATGCATGGAATTTTGAACCATGGTTGTAAGTTGTCTTCAAACATATGTTTTTGGGAGTATGCTTGCATATTTGAGTGTATTATACATGAATTGGACCTATGGAATTGTGATTTGAACTTCAAATAAAATTCTGGAAAACCCAAAAATCGACATCTTCGCTCGAGCAAAGGAGTCGTCGCTCGAGCAGAAAATGAAGGAAACCAAAAGTTTTATAGAGATCTATACGGTGGCTCGAGCATCAAACTTTGCACTCAAGTGAACCATGTTTTGCAAGACTCCTCGCTCGAGCGTCAGAAGTCTCGCTCAAGCGTAAAATGCATGCAACCAGTACTTTTATAGAGTTTTACAGGCCGCTCGAGCGGAGGGCCTTGTTTCAAAAATTTTGAAAAGTTGTTTTATGTTCCGTTTTCCGTTCTCTTTCATTTCTAAGCACTCTTTGGCATACATTGAACATTGTAAATGAACAAAAGAGATAAGAAAGAGGCCTAAGAGAAATAATAAGTTAAGAACGGAATGAATTGTTTGTGACCCAATGTGTTATGAAATGTGTAGGATCAAGCACGAGAGCAAGTCCATCGACGGAACATTGTGAGTAATATCTTAGTAAAGATATTTTCAAGTATGTTACTTTCCAACTACTACTTCCGTATAAGCTTCATGGATTTGTTAGTTTGTTATACTTAATGAGATTATGAATTGGGCCTGAGGCTGTTTGTTATGCTTAATGAGAATATGAGTTGGGCCTGAGGCCGTTTGTTATGCTTAATGAGAACATGAGTTGGGGCCAAGGTCGTCTGATATGATGAATTCGGCCCGAGGCTATTTGATATGAATGAATTGGGCCCGAGGCCGTCTGATATGAATAAATTGGGCCTGAGGCCGTCTGATATGAATAAATTGGGTCCGAGGCCGTTTGATATGAATGAATTGGGCCTGAGGCCGTTTGATGCGTTTGACAAGGATGTTACCTATTAGAGAATTTCATTCAAGATCTCTTTACTTTGGTATTATTCACTGGGCTTTCGCTCACTCTCATTTATATGTACGTAGGTGAGCAAAGAGATGTCTAACCCCAGCCTCAGTGAAGTTTGTAAGAGATGTCCAAGTTTTGTGGAGTCAACCCAGATGTCTCACGCACGAGACACCGTTTTTGTTCCCTGTTTTACTCTTTTGCTATTTTGGTGGATCTGTTGGACCACCTATGTATATATATACCTTTTGTTCGGCTAGCCATATGATTGTATGATCCTGGATGAACAAGATATTTATTTTGGCTTATGGTGTGAGTTATTATTAAATATGTGGAAAATGTTTTGGTATGCCATGTAAGCACAGCTCAATGGACAAAATTTTTAAGACTGCTTCCGTTTAGCCCCTTTACCATTATAATGTATGTTTGGTTTTGTCTGAGGTCATAGGTAATCTTATGATTACTGGCTAGTTATGACCTTAACCTACCGGGGTGGGTTCGGGTCATGACATACCGGGTACACAACCAATATCTAAAACTTCCTACCGTATGTCTACTACTGAAATGAAAGAATTGAAAGTTCAGTCGCATGAATTACTTGATAAAGGGTTTGTCAGACCGAGTACATCACCATGGGGTGCACCAGTACTTTTGTTAAAGAACAAATATGGCACTCTCCGACTATGCATTTATTATCGAGAACTCAACAAGGAAATAGTGAAAAATAAATATCCTTTGCCACATATTAATGACCTGTTTGATCAGTAGCAGGGGGTACAGATATTTTCGAAAATTAACTTTAGATCGAGGTGTCATCAACTGATGGTTAAGGTTGAAGACATTGAAAAGACTGTATTCTAAACTAGGTATGGACATTACGAGTTTTTGGTCATGCCTTTCGTAGTTACAAATGCGCCTGCAGCATCCATGGATCTGATGAATAGAATTTTTAAACCCTTCTTGGATGAATTTATTGTCGTGTTTATTAATGATATTCTCATATATTCGAAAAATAGAGATGATCATGAACAACACTTGAGAATGACTCTCCAAACACTTAGAGAAAAATAGTTGTATGGGAAATTCAAAAGGTGTGAATTTTGGCTTGATGAAATTACGTTTTTGGGACACATCATTAATAAGGATGGTATATCTATTGATCTTCATAAAATAGGAGCTATTATTAATTGGCCCACCCTGACCAATGTGTCAGAAGTTCGTAGTTTTATGTGATTGGTAGGTTATTATCGAAGATTTGTTAGAGACTTTTCGAAAATTGTTGTACCATTGACTCAGTTGACTCGAAAGGAGGAACCATTTGAGTGGACGGATCAAAGAGAAACAACCTTTCAAGAGTTGAAGACAAGATTGATCACAACTCCAATCCTTACTATTCCCTCAGGTACCGAAGGTTTTGTAATCTTTAATTGCATCTTATAAGGGTTTGGGTTGTGCCTTAATGCAGAATGGCAAGGTGATTACATATGCATCTCGACAATTGAGACCACACAAGAAGAACTACCCTACACACGACCTAGAACTTGCTGCAGTTGTGTTTGCATTGAAAATATGGCGTCACTATTTGTACCGGGCCAAATGTGAAGTGTACACAGATCATAAGAGCTTGAAATACTTTTTCACACAGAATGAATTGAACATGCGTCAAAGGCGGTGGCTTAAAGATTATGATTTGTAGATCCACTATCATCCGGGCAAAGCCAATACTGTGGCAGATGCACTTAGTAGAAAGAACGTGGGGAATCTTGCCTGTTTACTCACATATCAAAGAGAGTTGCTACTAGAGTTTGAAAAACTCGAAATTGAAGTGGTGCATTTTGAACAAGATAGCTTGATAGCTGCAATGTCTACACAGCTTGCCATTATTGAAGAAATCAAACAAAAGCAAAGGAACAATGAGTTTTTGAAGAAGATTTGTGATGAATTTGATGCCAAGCCTAAATCGAGGTTCACAATTGAAGATTCCATATTGAAATTTCAAGGGAGGTTATGTATTCTAAATGATGTAGATTTGAAAAGGAAAATTTTGGAGGAAGCTCACAAGTCAGTGTTTGCTATGCATCCAGGAAACACCAAATGTACCAAGATTTGAAGTTAGTGTATTGGTGGTCCAACATGAAAAGAGAGATTGCCAACTTCAATTCTAAATGCTTACAATGCCAACAAGTGAAAGCAGAGCATCAAAAACCGGCAGGCTTGCTTCAGTCCCTCCCTATTCCAGAATGGAAATGGGAACATATCACCATGGACTTTGTTATTGGCCTACCTCAAACACCTAGAGGTATGAATTCTATCTGGGTTATAGTTGATAGACTGACTAAGTCTGCTCATTTTCTTGCTGTAAAGACTTCTTTTGCTGCATATAGACTTGCGACTATCTACATTGATGAAATTATTCGATTGCTTGGGGTTCTAATGTTTATTGTATTAGATAGAAATCCTAAATTTGTTTCTAGATTTTGGCATAGTCTACAGGATGCAATGGGAACAGAATTGAGATTTAGTATAGCATTTCATCCACAAACTGATGGGCAAACCGAGAGGACTATTCAGACCTTAGAGGACATGCTTCGTATGTGTGTTCTGGACTTTCAGGGAAGCTAGGAAATGTATTTACCATTGGCTGAGTTTGTTTATAACAACAGTTTCCATGCTAGCATCGATATGGCACCATATGAGGCACTATATGGAAGAAAGTGTAGATCGCCAATTTGTTGGACAGAGGTTGGTGATAAGGCTATTTGTGGAGCTGAACTTGTGCAAGAAATGACCGAGAAGATCAAAATTATTCAACAAAGGCTCAAAACTGCACAAAGCTGACAAAAAAGTTATGCGGATCAACAAAGAAAAGATTTAGAGTATGAAGCGGGGGATCATGTATTTATCAAAGTAACACCGATGAAAGGGCAGACAAGATTTGGCAAAAAGGGAAAATTGACTCATTGCTACATTAGGCCGTTTCAGATTCTTGAGAGGCTAGGTCCTATTACTTACCGTATTGCTTTACCGCCGGGAATGGAACAAATGCATAATGTCTTCCATGTGTCGATGCTTCATGGGTATCTTAGAGATCCGTTCCATATGATTGATCACCATCGGATTGCTTTAGACGAGAATATGATTTACGAAGAATGGCCCGTGCAAATCATTGATCGGCAAGTGAAGCAATTGAGAAACAAAACTATCCCTATGGTGAAAGTCAAGTGAAAAGAACATTATGGGAAAGAGGCCACTTGGGAAAAAGAGGATGAGATACGGCAACAATACCCGCATTTGTTTCCATTTGAAGGTAACTTAAGTTTGAAGGACCAAACTTTCTAAGGGGGAGAGACTGTGACGACCTCGACCTCTGTACTATCATATTATATAGTTTTAATAAGCTTGACTGCATGATTGTGTGTTTAATTATGTGTTTGCATGCTAAATTTTGTAGTTATCTGTTATTACATGGAATATTTGTTCACTTAACGACTTAGAATCAGAAATTAAAAGCCCGAACGGCTTCAGAAGCCAAAATTGACTAGCCCAATAGACTAATTAGAATATTTAGAATTTTATGAAAACTTTTGTCAAAATTTGATTCAGACCAAAATAATTAGAATAAATTGATTGAACTTAGTTATAATTAAGCCTAATTAATTAACCTTAATCAACTTTGATTAGGCTAAGCTAATTACACCCTATATAAGCTTAGTACATGCCTTGAACTCACATATACAAACACATGGGCTGAGATTTTGAGAGAGAAGGAAGGTGAACTCAACATTTAAAGAGAGAGAAAGAAGAATATGAAGGAAATTGTGGAGGACTTGAAAGATTAAGCTAGACAACAGTTGAATTCACACATTAGGTATGAAATTCACCCTAAATTCTTGGAATTAAGTCATGTAGGAACTGAGTTCATGGAATTGTAGGATCATTTACATGAGTTTGAGTGGGTTGAGGATGAATTACCATGAATATGATGGATTTGAGTTGAATTATGTACATGCATGCATGAATCACCAATTTGAGTTTGAATTTCATGGGATTTTCCACATGCATGAAGCTATATTTAACATTTTTGAAGATGTTTCATAGTTTTACCACTTTTCATCTCATTCATAAGAGTTTTGAAAAGATTTGAAAAGAAATGAGTGCAATACATATCATGCATGGTTTCAACCTCATGTTTTAAGTTTAATTTTGAGAATTTGGCCCATGATTTTGGGCAATTGGTTTCAAATTGACTATATTTTCAAGTTCTACAATGTTTTTCCAAGTTTTTGTACCAAAAACACGAGTTTTGGACCTTTGAATATCAAGTTTGAGCTTCAAACACAATTCTAGAAATTCCAGAATTTGACCTGTTCACTCAAGCGAAGAAAGTGTCGCTCGAGCATAAAAATCAAGCTCCCAGAAGTTTTGCAGAGAATTGCACGGTGGCTCGAGTGTCCAAAGCTGTGCTCGAGTGAACCCTGTTTTGCATTGCTCATCGCTCGAGCGACGGAAAGCTCGCTTGAGCACAGAAATCAAGCAACCAGTACTTTTATAGAGTTTACATACCGCTCGAGCAACTGAAGTTGTGCTCGAGCGACCACCCTTATTTTTGAACCCCCGCTCGAGCGAGGACCCTATTTTCAGCAAAATTTGACTAACTCTTTTAAGTGCATACTTGTATCTTCATGTCATTTCTAGCACTCTTAGGCACCAATTGAACTCATATAAACATGGAATGAATTAGAAGCACATAAGAAGAGTTGAATTAAATGAAGTGGTGCTTCAATTGTGCTTTTGTTATGTGTTTTTGTATAGGTGAACGTTCGAGGCCTAGTGACAGCATAACCCACTGTGAGTAGTAACTTTATAAAGATATGTCCAAGTAATATTTATTTTTGAAATTGTTATTGTTCTTGAAATCAATATGCGATCGATTGAATGGTTTATTAAAATGTTATTTTCTATTGATGAATGAAGTTCACTTTTGAAACTGTATTGTGGCATCCATTGATTATAGGCCCTTGCCTGGGGGTAACAATACCATGGATGTGCCACTTAATTTGATATTGAAAGACATTGACGATGAATTTGATTGAATATTGAGAATTGAAATGAGAATTAGATTGGCATGTTATTGAACTTCATTCATATAACCTCTTTATTCTGTTATTACTCACTAGGCCCTAGCTCACTATTTATTTATATATATGTAGGTGGGCAAGCAGAACATCAGAGTTAAGAAAGCCTTGAGTCTACTCGGGTGTAGACGCGCCCCCGGGCGAGGGCTTTTGCTACTACAGTTCGGACTCCCCTTTTTTGTTTGTTGCGGTTCTTAATCTGAACCAAAGAGTCCAACTTTGGCAAATCGTTTTGAGAAAAAAACAGATTTTGAAAAGAAGTGCCAAACATGGACTACTTTGCCAGATACAGAGTCGCCACCTAAATATTTTTAAAATTGGGGGAATTTAGGAAACCCTGACTCGGTGCCGAAGGCCATATGTCCGTCATCACCAAAGTTGCCTTGGCTCGGGAGCTTGGGTACGATTGGGGAAGGTCAGCTATGAGCACCCCATCTCGCCCGGTCCGAAGACCGGCCTCTACTAACCATGATATCCGATTTTGAAAACGTCATGTGTTCTTATTCCAGTTATTAGCCTAGAATTACTATGTTATGCGCACAGCAAACAAGTATAGACTAGATTGCCTAATTTGGAAATAAGCATTGCATATCCGTTTGTTTTGAAAATGTTTTGGTATTTGCCACTCGCAAGTGGGCTAAAACACGGATCTCAATGAGTTTTCCCAACTCAAACAATCCAACCTTCACCCACAGGCATTCAGGCAGTTTATCATATAAGCACCTAGCCACATGGCAAGCATACTGTCATGGCAACACTCACACGCATGTGGTATGCTAAAACATAAGAATACTTACATTGTACTCCGTGCCAAAACAATGAAACTAGTTAGCAAAACATGCATGGCTCTAATTTCATGTTAGATGCCTAATGTAGCGCATACAAAATGCAACCTAGAGTAGGCCCGGCTAATCTAGAAATGGCATGTGAAATGCACTCGATAGCACGTATTCAAGTTAGATTTGAAGTGTTGTGCAGTTAGCATGATGCGCCGAGCCCGGTGCATGCAATACTTATGAATGATGCACGCATGCATTGCATAAGGTATGCTAAAATTAAACGTGCCCTAATACTAACCATCATAAGCAGGTAAGTAAAAGGGTAGAAAGAAATGGGGGTTGGAAGACATACACACCCACACACCCACACTTATTACAAATACGCCCTCGCTCGGAGGGACCAAAATAATAATACAAATTAATTAACTACGCAAGCTAATTAAATATTACAAATTGCCTGGTTAACTAACAAATTAATTAAACTAGGAAAAACAGTAGACCGCCTCGGGGCAAGGGCCCAATGCATGCGCGCTCGGATTCTGCTCGGAAGTGCATTGCCATGCATATACTGCCTCTGTTTTCCCTGCTCTGCCCCTCTGAAGACTGCCAAAGTTTCAGGGATGCTTCTATGGACCCTGGGGGACACCACCGGCTGAGGAGGATTACCACCGGCCATGTAGAATGGTCATCGGCCACAACTTGGATCCATCGGCCAACAATGGTGTCTGGTCGGCACTAAATGTTGCCGGTCGGACAAATGTTCCTGCAAAACCTGCAACTCACAGCAGTAGAGGGCAAGGCATAGCATGGCAATGCATTCCAAGCAATATATGCACCAATCACATTCCTTATCATGCTAATGACTCAAAGGAGGATGTGCCTCGATTCTCGGACCACCAATCACGCATTTCCATGCATGATGGTCCAAAAAACCAATGTGTGCACTTTTATGTCAAATGAAATGCAAACCAAACAATCAAAAAGCCCAATCCCCATCACCAAATCAAGGGACAAGGCATGCATGCAAGATGCATTGCAACCTAATCATGTTAGCTAGGGATGCAACATGACATGGCAAGGCACTCATGCAAGCATACAAGCAAACATGAGGCAATGCAAACCAATGAAAAGGTGGACTTAAACATGATCTAGGCAACTCTAATTAGGCCCAAAATCAGTGGCCAAAATGCTAAAATATGAGGGCCAAACACATATACACATGCACATGTTAAGACACAATACTTAAGCGTAGACAAGCAACCTTTAAGCACACTTAAAAGAAGCTAAACATGGACAATACGGCATGCCTTAAGCTCTGAAAATCATGCAAGAACATGGTGCCAAACCAAGCAAACAAGATAGGCTAAACATGCAACAAATGGCCCAAGCATTCAAAGCAAGCCAATGAAGTATTGAACTACATTTGACAAGACCAAACATGGCAAGACTTAAGTAACTAAAATCAAAGTTTTAGCACATAAAACCAAGCCCAAAAGACCACCTAGATGGCATCTAAATGGTTTGAATTCAAAGGCATTCACAAATGCTAAAACATGGAGCATGCAAGACAAGCTTTCAAAGCTTCAAAGAGGCATCCAAGGCAAGCATATGAGCATGTCAAAGGGACTAAAATAACATGGAAAATGACTCCAATCCACTAAATCAAAGCAAGTAAAGCATTCCATACACTTACATACTTAAGGCCAACAAGCCCAAAAATGCAAAGAGGCCATATAATGCATGCTAGGGTCGACTCAAACAACCTAAGACAGACCTAAAGCATGGCAAAATAAGCACACAATCTTCACAAATCTAAGCTTAAAACATGTTAAAACAAAGGCACACAACCTAAGACATGTTAAGGCAACCACAAGGCATCACATGGTAGGTATGCTAAACATGCATGGTGTACCAAAACCAACACTTAGCAATGTTATATTAGGGCAATATAAACATAAAATGTAGCCAAGACATGACCAATAAACATTTGAACATAGGCTCCCTCAAGAGGCCAAAAAGGTCCTTTCCAAGGACAACAAGGAGAGGGGGTGGCCCTCTCCTTCTTGGGACTTCAAGGCATCATCTTCACCACTGAAATCCCTCAAGATTTCAGTGGTGAAGAGACCTGAACACCAAAATCCCGAAGCTCACCAAAATAGCACAAAATGGAGGCCTTTCAAGGCCTAAGAGGGGTCAAACTTCCCCAAAGCACAAAACACTCTTGATAAACTATTAAGAGGGCCCAAAAACAGAACTTTTTTGTATTAAACACTAAGCACAAAAATAGTTCTAAGATAGTCAAAAATATGATGCAAGAAAGGGGTAAAAAGGGGGTAAAGTTGTTACCCTTGTAGACCTCTTCAAAGATGAAGCTCCAGCTGGTTCTTCAAGCTCAAAACCACCTAAGAACCTCAAGAATCACCTCTGGTCCTTCAAGAAACCAAGGCAAGGTGGACTACTATGTGTTTGTTTGCAATAATGAGACAAAACACACACAAGAGAGAAATATAGAGATAGGATATGTATCAACCCTAGACCTAAAACCAGAGCTCTCTCTGAGTTGTTTTCTCTCCAAAAAGCCAACCCTAAAGCCAAGGGGGGAGGGCTCCTCTTATAGAGGAGCCAATCTTGTAAAGCTTACAAGGTAAGCTAACAAGGGGTCCATCCCTCCATACACGTGTATGAAGGGGAGCAAAATGCAACACAACTGTTTTAAAATATCTTCAAAAGCAGCTGAACAGTAGTCGGCTGGCCAAAAATGTCATCTTGACAAAATTGATGGCCGACCGGCAACAAAGAGTGCCGACCGGCAGTAAATACTGCCGATGGCACAAAACTCTGGCCGGTGGCCTCTAGCCACGGCCAGTGATGTGTGGGGATGCCTCACAAGGCATTCCCTGCCCTTCCAAGGCAAAACACAGGTGTTTGGTGCAAAACCAGACACAAAACGGTCGAGTTCGGAGATCCTGAGGCAAGGCGCATAGCCGAGACCTCCGGGAACTCCAAACGAACACAAACACGGATAATCACCGAGTGCTCCAACGGTGACGTCCAAGTCTTGAGGACGGTCAAAAATGGGGTGTCTACATCGGGTCAGCCTTTTGAGGAGCTTCCAAGTGAAATAACTAGGCTCAGGTGGAGCCATGCTAGTTGAACCCCTTTTTGCTTGTTAAATGGTTTTGTATTTGTGTATATTTTGGGGTTTTGTATAACTATAAGATGTGGATGTTTGGAGCTAATGTGGTGTATGTACATAAAGAATGAATCTTTACTTATGATACGAAGTTCTTTTCATATACGCACGGCTCAATGGATAATTTTTATGTTATATTATACTTTCGCTAAACCCTATACTTTATATTAAGTGGATTATTTATATGGAGGCTGTATTTAATCTATGATTACTGGCCGGTCATGACGTGAAACCTATAGGGGCGAATTTGGGTTGTGACAATTACAGAAAATATGCTGCATGGGAAATGGAAGAAGAGATGAAAATCCGTTATCCAGAGTTGTTTTTAGGGCAAGGTAACTTAAGTTTGGGGGACCCAACTTCTTTAAGGGGGTAGACTATAACAACCCTCATTCTTGTCTTAGTCATGCTTATATGAATTTACATGATTTTATCTTGTTAAGCTTGCATTTGCAGACTTTGATTCGTTTCGCCCAAGTAAAGGTTCCTGTCTGGTTTTGTGCTATTATGTTTTGCTTAAGTGTTATATGCATGCTTTGTTCCTTGCTTTGTGTGCTGAACCTAGGCTATCTATCTTTGCTATCTCATGCCTAGGTCACACCTTTGAACCTCTTACACCTAGGCCGTTGAGCGTCAACACCTAGGATCATCTTGGAACTATCTTGATTGACCTCCACCTTCACCCTAGCATCTTGGCCGAGATGTGTATCATTTAGGCTGAGATGTTTATCATCTAGACATCCAACATCTTTGATCCTTGAACCTTGCAGCCTTGTTGTGCACCTTAGCCAACACCTAGCAATCTTGTTCCTTGACTTGTACGACCTAGGTCGAGATGTGTCACACCTAGGCCAAGTGTCACCTTTCCTAGCCGAGGTTAAAGAGACCTTACTTGTCCGAAGTCTACGTTTTGATTCGGGATCATTGCCTTGTCAAAGTGCCCATGCCACCTTACTTGTTATACACACTTTGATCTACTCTTGTCTTTTCATTATGGCACCTTTTTTAGGAGATTTGATCAGATGATGACACGTGTCCCAGTAGTGGTTTAAGTCAGTTAGCAATTGAGAAACCCATATCATTTTCCATATCGTTGCCTTGTAGAGAGAGAAGCTCTAGGAAGAAGAAAAAGAAGTTCTTAGAGTGAGAACTAGATTTCCAAGCTTGATTTTCATACTTTGAACCATTGGATTTGTGTTTTGAGGTTAGATTATTGATTTACTCTTGTTGTTCTTTATGTTCATCTGACCACATTGCATGATCTAGCATGATTTATGAGCCATGCATTGATTTAAAGTTTTGTTTTAGAGAGAGAAAGTGATGTTCTTGTATTCTTGAAGAAAAATCATGTTTTGATCCAAAAGTTAGTATCAAGTTCTATGTTTTTGTGTTTGTTTTCTTGAAACCTTCAAATATGGGTACCTAGGTCCATGATTTTGAACTCATATCATGAAATCTCAGATTTTGAATAAAAAGTTATGATTTTTGGCATCCCTTCTTCATGTTCTTTATGTTCTTCAAGAGGAAACCCAGATTTCCAGACTTCGCTTCCCTAAGTGTGGTCACCGAGACCCACTCTTGTGCAGACCTCACACTTAGGCTAAGCATTGTATCTCACATTGGCCTACCTTACATGATCACTTGCACCTTAGTCTATCTTGCATGCACACCTAGGCCGACCACAGTACACCTTTACCGGCACCTTGTAACATCTCAGCAGGCAACCCCGCACCTAGGAGAAGGAGACCACACCTCAGGCAAGAGGTGTAGAACCTCGGCCAAGACCTCCTGAGTTCACTCAACTAGGCCATGTTGGCCCAACTCATCTTTGTGCATCCATTCCGAGACCTGGTTGGTACCCAGCATGCTTTTCCAAGAAGAAAAACATTGATTTAACTCCCAACACATGTTTTGTTTTGTCTTGACTTGGTTTTGGAAAGAAATGTCAGGATCTATGTTACTCATTTGAAGATTGTTTTGAGAGTGCATTGCATAACCATCCTTGAGCATTCCTTCTTGTCTTCTTGAAATGCATTCAATGGATTTTACCATGTATTTGTAGGTCTTGGATCCTTGCCTTAATCCCCACATCCGAAGAGCTATTGTGAGTAGTATTTTTAATAAAGTTATGTTATAATGTTTTGATAAAAGCTTTGCTTTTTTTTGGAAAAGTATTTGATCAAGTATGAATGATTATCCCTTAGTTTTTGTACCAAGTATTATGTTTGTTTTGATGACATTCTTGAAAGGTCCTTAGTGCTAGGGGACTTTAATGGAACTAGTACCTTTGTTTGAGATATCTCCTTTGCCACCGACGGATGGACTTGTCTAATCGATTCTGGGATGATTATTCCTTTGTTTTATCAATGAATGTCATCCTTTGTATTATGTAGATGTTAGTAAACATCCCAATAAGCTTTGAAAGACCTTGATTGATGAACTTGGTTCATCCTTTGTTTTGTTACAAGCTATAATATGTATTGTCTTGACAAAATCTCACAAATACACCCAAAAATCTTATCCACCCAAAAAAAAGTCTTGACGAAATCTCGGATATCATTCATTCAAACCTTTATTACTTATATCATTCACTGAGTTTCAGCTCACTCCTTTCCACTATATATATGTAGGTGATGAACAAGAAGGCGATGTCGCCTAAGTTTTGTTGGATGATGTGTTTTGCTTTATGCTTTTGTATTCATCTTGAAGATTATGCTTCTTAGTTTTATAGTTCATTCCCCTTATATGTTTTAGGCTTGGAAAGCCTTTTGATTAAGATGTAACATGTACTTTATTTTATTTTGTATCCAAGTTGTAAACCCATGATAATATGTATGTCATTTCATTTAATCTATGCACAGCTCTTATGGACTAGTTAGATTTAAATTTATTGCTTCCGCACATGTTTGCCCCGTATGTATACTCTGTATGTATGAATCTTTGTACGTTGGCATTTGGTAATCTCGGATTACTGGCCATGACGGCATCATTCTACTAGGGGCGAAATGGGGTCGTGACATTAATTGTCATTATTTATACTCATCTCAACAAAACATAAACTTAATTTTATGAATACTAATTAAGGCTAAGCTAATTAAGCTAATAAGACTAATTATTACAAACCAAAATGAAATAAATAGCTAAACTAATTAACTAATTAGTACAACACTTGAATGAATCAACTAGTAAACTAACTAACTAATTTACAACATAAAGCTAAGCAATGAAACTACGCTGCCACTACTCTGCCTCAGGAAGTGGAGGATGCACATGCTCGGTTTCCACCTGAAAAGACCTCCGTTTTGCTCTCGAAAGCCTCTGTCTGCAGAATTGAACATTTCCAGAACCTTTCTGTTCCACATTACCAACCTTCTGATGAACTTCACATCAGTGGCCAGCCAGCCATGGATGAATGCTGCCAGCCATCTGCTGGCCAAAAGGTGGCTTGCCCACTATCTATAGTGCACTGCCGGCCATGGATGGTGGCCTGCCGGCCACTAATGCACTGGATCACCATGCTGCAATAGAGTACAAACAGAGCAAAGAGAGGGTTTTTCCAAGGATTGTCTACACAATTCACTTCTCCTTTTCATAGATAAATCCAAGGAATTGTGAACTTAAACCACAAACCACCAATCTAAGCAATTTCATTGCATGATGGCTTGTGCTTTAAGGTGTGCAAGCTCAATGATTGCAAAACAAGACACTCAAGAACCATCACCCTATCATGCACGTTCAAGGGTAACGAAGACCTAGGATAGTGGCACATTTCATCACTTTTGAGTATAAAATGTCCCATTTTCCTTGTGTTCAAATTAACGTCCGATTTGAACACATGCCATGTAACACAAAGAAATGCTTATCTTGCCACTTTTACTTGCCAATTTTGTTTACACATTTTAGTTACCAAATCATTCTTTAATCAATTTGCCTATTGGTGAGTGTCCTCTAAGATGAAAGAAGTGTCAACCAAAGGATAATGTAAGGCAAGAGAGAGATCATGCCATTGATAATGAACCCTCAAAGAGGATTAAACCATTAAACATGACCTCAATCTCAAGCTTGAAACAACCCTCAAAAGCAAATGAAAGAGTGAAGCAATGAGTGAGGTTGCGGAGTTTATATTGCTGAAATGGAGTGAAAAACAACACCAAAAGATGCTATCAACTCAAACAAAAGGATGTCTAAGACCCTGAAACACCAACTTGTGAAGACTATTACACTATAACCATGCAAAACAAGACTCAAATGAACTAACCATATCGGTTCATTCTCACTCTCAGGGCTACTTTTTCTCTCAGTAGAAGTATGCTAGTGATTTACTTAAAAAAGCAAGCATGGTGAAGTGTAAGCCTTGCTCTAGTCCCATGACTATTTTGGCCTCAATCTCTTCTTCAGATGACTTACCTTATTCTCAATCTGCCTTCTATCACAAGACCAAATATTGCTTTGGCTATTAATCATGCTTGTCAACATATACAAGCTCCTACAATTGCTAATTTTGCCATGGTTAAAAGATTGCTTAGATATGTGAACAACACACTTACTCATGGTCTTAGTTTTAGTCTAGACCCCTTTACTCTCCATGCTTTCACATATGCAAATTGGGCAGGTGATTGCCTAGGTAAAAGATCCACTTCTAGGTTTTGTGTGTTATTGAGTCCTAATTTGATCTCATGGTCAGCCAAAAAGCAACCTACTGTATCTAGGTCTTCCACAGAGACAGGGTATAGGTCTATGGCCACTACAGCTACTGAGTTAATATGGCTACAACAGTTACTTAAAGACCTCTATATTCCATCTCTCTCTATTCCAGTCTTTTGACAACATATCTGCTATGGCTTTGGCATTTACTCCAATTTTTCATTCAAGTTCTAAGCACATTGAAGTAGATTGTCATTTTATTAAAGAAAGAGTTGTCTCAAAATAAATTGCTCTATCTTACATTCCCACTGCAAATCAAATTGCAGGTATCTTTACTAAGCCTTTAATTTCCGCCATATTTCACTATCTTCAGGACAAACTTCTGGTGCTTTCCAGCCCTATTCATTTGAGGGAAGATGATAAGAGTACTAATCGAAGCCTCAAATATCAAAGCAGCTCAAGCCTCAGTTTAAGGAATGTGAACAAAGGATGATAATACCACAGCTACAGCCGCAGCAACCCAAGACAAGTGTAAGCAAGTGTGTGGCACATGTAATCAATTAGAGAATAATGGTTTGTATACAAATACAAGAGAGAGAGAGAGAGAGAGAGAGAGAGAGATGTAGGGATTGGTTAGTTAGAGTTTGTTATAACAAACTCTAACAACTTGTATAAATACATGTAACAGTGCTGTTATCAAATATTGAGAATCAAATCATTTTCTTGTTACTAACCAGTGGCTATTTTATGATTTTACCCCCTTAGGCTCATTTTCATTTGAATA
Organism: Camellia lanceoleosa; assembly: GCA_025200525.1. NCBI lineage: Eukaryota > Viridiplantae > Streptophyta > Magnoliopsida > Ericales > Theaceae > Camellia > Camellia lanceoleosa. The sequence continues at coordinate 100,996,150 of CM045760.1, forward strand.
AATTTAATATTTTTAAAATTTTGTTTCCAAATCTCTAATACGAGGTTATATTGACTTGCCATCTATTTTAACATGTTCCTATAGGCATGAGAGACGTGTGGGTTGACTAGTGGTTGTTTCATGATTTCACCACTAGCAACCCATTTCATTTGATTATGTTTAATATTTCACAAGATTCATTCCATGTCTCTAATTGTTGGTCGTATTGATGTATTTCTTATTTTAAAAAGTTCGTACAGGCACAAGAAACATGCTTGTGTCAATTTTTGGGACAACCAGTGGTTGTTTTAAGATTTCACCTCTGGTGGCCCATTTTTATTTGAATAAGTTCAATATTTGTACAAATTTGTTTCCAAATCTCTAATCGGGGGTGCTATCGACATGTCATCTTCTTTCAAAAGTTTGTAAAGAATGAGAAATGTGTTCTTGCCAATTTTTTAGTCAGTCGGTGGTTGTTTCATGATTTTAGAGGCTTATTTTCATTTGAATAAGTTTAATCTTACACAAGTTTGGTTCAAAATCCTTAATCGGGGGTCATATCATCGTGCCATATTTTTTTAAAACAAGTTTGTATAAGCACAAAAGATTTGTCTGTGTTAATTTTTGGGTCATTTAGTGACTGTTTTAGGATTTCACCCCCTGATGGTCTATTGTCGTTTGAATAGGTTTAGCAATTCACAAGATGGAGGCCTCCTTGGAACCATTACTTAGATATAGCTTGCTTAGTGATTCCCATAGGCCACACACCATACCCTTATAACGACTTTATTTTTAAAAAAATATCTCATAAACATTATTTAAGTATTATGTGCTTTAAAGTAATCCTATAACTTTTTACTCTTGAAAACACGTGTTACCTTAAAAATCGGGACATCAGGGGATATAATAACAAAGAAATACAAGATTCTGCTAAGGTTATACATACAAAGATAAATAATAATACATCAGAGTTAATATATTACACACTTCATCGCCCTAAATTTACAAATTACAAATAAAAACCCAACAGTTAAATTGGGAATCTGACATAGTCCATGCCCGCCACAACTTATTGAGCTCTTCGACCAAGTCATCTTCGTTGGTGAATTCCTCAATACCTATGGCGTTGAATGCTAAGGAAATAAAAGGTCATGAGCTTAAACAATATAGTAAGTGTCACGACCCGAACCCACCCCTAAAGGTTTAGGTCATGACCGGCCAATAATCCCAGATTACCTTTGGCCTCAATAACAAAATTATATCATAATATATAAATCAGGGCCAGTGGAAGCATTAACAAAATATGAAATAGTCCATTGAGCAATACTTACATGATAACTTCATAAATAGAAAGAGACGTTCATTATACCATAATATATAATTTACAATAAACTTTGTGTGCAACTTCATAAATAACTTGTTCCACGTTATACATGTTACACAAACATAAAAAATAAAACAAAAGACTTCATCAAAAGGTTGACAAGAACTTGGCTCTTCGAGAGACCAAGTAACGCCCTATCATGAAGGCACACCAAAAACGGCTGCACAAAAGGTATACTCCCAAGGCATCTCTAGGCTTGACATTCCAGTTCCTCACCTACATACATATAAGGGAGAGGAGTGAGCTAAAACCTAGTGAGTAATATCAAAATAAAGAGGTTAAATGAATGTTGTCTAGTATAGTACAAAACTTAACTTATAAATATTCAAAATGAATCATAATCAACCATTTGACATGTCTAAAATTCATTGATCATATCTCATACGTGGTACATCCAATAAAGTAACGAAGCAAAGGGGCCAATTAGACCTAAATCAAAGGGACCATCTAGGTCTAAGCAAAGGGACCATAAAGGTCTAACGAAGGGACCACTCAAGTCTAACATCAAAGATCTCTGTAAATCTAATAATCAAAAGGCCATGGTATTGTTTTTCCCACACGAGGGCCTCACTAAAGGATGCTACAAATACTTTTTAGATAAGACATTCATTCATTCATATCAAATAACATTTCAAAATATCACTCTTGAAGCAATTCAAAATAATTTGAACATATCTTTACACAAATACTACTCACAATGAGTTGGTACAGGTGTTATGCTTCAGGTGACCACCTGCACAGAACACATAGCAAAGACACACAATGAAATACATGTACCAAACAAACATTATATCTTTACTCACTTTTCTTAAGGGTGTTTCTAACTTATTCCATCATGACTAATGCCTAAACAATGCTTAATGATGCTTAAAAGAACATGGGATGATAATATGCACATGAGAGTGGTTTTCAAAAATGGTGTTCGCTCGAATGCACCTTTGGTCGCTTAAGTGATGTGCTCTACTTACAAAAGTACTGGATGATGTCAAAGTAGGCTCGAGCCATCACTTGGTCGCTCGAGCCAAGTGTAATGCAAAGTTGGGTTCGCTCAAGCGTACACTTGGTTGCTCGAGCCAAGTACAAGGTTCTACAAAAATATTGGAAGCATGCAAGGTACGCTCGAGCAAGGAATTCATCACTCGAGCGAAGTGATTGAATTCTGGGTTTTTCATAATTGAGTTTAAGTTCCAAAACATAAGTTTAAAGTCCAAAAACTTGCATGGCTGGTTCAAACATGTAAGAACACTTCTAAAAACTTAAATACTTGATCAATTTCAAACTGTAGTCCCAAAATCTCCTTCAATTTGCAAACAAGGACCCAAAATTCCACGATTTTGCCATGCATATAAAAGAACTAACTCTTTTTCTTTCAAAACATGAATACATGAGGTGGTGAGTGTAAAATTATGAACCTTTAGGAATAACAAGTTTGAGCTCCATGCATGCAGGAATTTTGGAAAATTAGAACTCAAACATGATGAATCATGCATGCAAGTCCATAATTGACCCCCTTTCTTCCTATTTACAAGTTGATTCTAACATTTTCTTTTCAATTACATGCAAATGACCCTATATACCTCATAAGTTCAACATCTACAAGGATTATGGTTGTAATTCTTACCTAGAGCTTGAATTTGGGGGTTTGTTAGCCTAATTCCTTCAATTCACCTTCAAATCTTCACAATTCTCTCTCCCTCTCTCTAGAAGTTGATCTCTCATTCTCTCTACAAATTTTCAGCTCATGTTATGGAGAATCAACTCAAATAAGCTCATGGCTCATCTATATATATGATAGATTAGTTAGGCTAATTTAGTACGATGAGGACTAATCAATCTAGCTTAGCTCTAATTTATTTCAATCTATTATAGTTTATTAATTCTAATTAATTTAATCTGAATCAAATTTTAATCAAACGAGCCTAATGAACTAGTCAATTTCGGTTTCTGAATCTGTTGAGGCTTCCAATTTCTATTTCAAAGTAAGTATTCTAATAGATATTCCATGAACAAACAGATATGCACAACATTAAAACATAATCATGCAATTCTCTTAATAAAATAATATGCAAAATTGATATGCAAGTCGGGGTCATCGTAGTAAGAATACCCAAACTCCTACTTTCTAACCCCCTGGATAATACAAACAAGCATAGATACATAAAGAAATAAATGAATAGGTATAAACAACAATTGTAAAGCAACAGATATAAATAACAGTTAGTAACAATTGTACAATAACGGTTAAACTGTGACAACAAAACTCAAGGCCACTAGAGTACGCAAAGAGACCCATCCTCCTAATCATTATTTGAAACTCTCCATTTCGTTACTTTACAAACCTTATGACAAATTCCTGCAATGATTATATATTGTGCAGTGCCATCAATGGACCTCAAAAGAGACGGTTAAAAATCCAAAACTATCACACACTGAGTTGTCCACAACCTCCGTTAGACCCAGCTTTATCCCTCTACAAAGGTATACATATTGGTTGTCCCCTAACCTGACACTCCAACCTTGTCTCTCAAAAAATCACATAGAGTCCGAATATGCCTGTGCCATCCTAAGGTTTACGTTAAAACCATTTGCGCAAGACTTAATTCAAAAGGAAACACATCCTACTATCTTTTCATTACCGATAACAACAATTTCAACTAAGTTTCCAAAATTTTACAAATGAACTCAAATCCCATTATCACCCTTTTAAGTTTCCCCTTTTCATTAGATTCATTATAAAGGACGGTTAGAAACGAAATGTAAACATACAAGTCAACTAATACATGAGTAAACAGATATATCAAAGAGGCACTAATGGTATCATCATATCAAAACAAATAGAAGACAAGTCATAATCACAATACACTACAAGAACACGCACTTATATGAAAATTTCCAAATTTCCAGATTCGCTGAGACAAGAAATTAATTTTAGTAAAAACACTTTTGGGATTTAGACAGGGCTAATTTTTGGTGAGATTATAAAAAATTAAATATACTTTAATATCCAATTTAAAAAGCCATAAAATAATTTCTAGAACTCCTTAAATTAACCCTCTATATACTTTGTCCAAATCTCTCACACTTTGGAAAAAATGATTTTTCTTACAATCTACCCAATCATTTATGCTCAAATAAATTTTATATGAAAGCTTACACCTACAGGTAACTTTGGACATTAAAAAAAAAAAAACTCAGGAGGATTTTTTTGGAATTTTCTAAAAATGTGCAAAGTGGACTATTTTTCAAAAACTTGTTGTCAAAAAACTTTGAAGAATTGTTTGGGCCCTCAAAACACATATTTAGGCTCTACCAAAAATCACAAATGCTTTTCATACATAAAATAACACCCCCATAAAAACATATTTTAATTTCATGAAGATTTGATATTTTAATAAAATCTAGAACCCAAAAAAAAAAAAAACTCTATCCTCATGCAATATGAAAAGAGAAAATAAAAGCAAAAGAGGGAGAGAAAGAATTGTATATTCAATTGATGATTCAACAATACAATGACTAACACTATTTATAGTGCTTAATAGAGGTGTTGTACAAGGAAGGAGAATCAATAAAAATATGATTTACAAGATATTTAATGTATATTACAAAAGATATTAACAGAATATTATATATATATATATATTATTTGATATATACTATATATATAAACATTCCCTCTCAAATTCAATGTGGCAAGGTAGAAGTCAACTAGAGTTTGGAAACCAAATCTTGAAAATGTCTTGGTAGATGAACTTTGGTGAAGAAATCAGCAATCTGATTAGCAGAAGAAATAGAAAGAAGATGAATAATGCCTTTTGTAACATGTTGACGAGCAAAGTGACAATCAATCTCAATATGTTTGGTGCGATCATGAAAAAGATCATCATAGGCAATTTGGATGGCACTACGATTGTCATAATATAGAGAAGTGGCAATAGAAGGAGTAACACACATATCTGAAAGTAACCATCAAAACAAAATGAACTCCTAAATGGTATTAGTGAGGGCACGATATTTGGATTTGATGCTAGAGCAAGAGACCAAGGTTTATTTCTTACTACGCCAACATATGAGAGAATCACCCAAGAAAAAACATAATCATGTAGTAGAGTGACGATTAGTCGAATCACCAATCCAATCCAATCAGCATCCAAATAGGCACATAATGAAAGGGAAGAACCAAAAAAGTAGTAAAGACCATGAAATAAAGTGCCCTTGACATAGAGAAGAATTCGGAGCACGACAGCATAATGTGTAGATTGAGGAGCTAACAAAAATTGATTAAGAATGTGGATAGCATGTGCAATGTCAAGTTGAGTAACAATGAGATAAACAAGACTGGCTACTAATTGTCGATATAATGTGGCATTGGAAAGAGGTGTTCTTTCCAAGGGTGTGAGGTGAACATTAGGCTCAAGAGGGGTGGAGATAGTCTTGCTATCAATGAGGCTAGCCTTTGCTAAAAGATCAAAAGCATACTTGGCTTGAAAGAGATAATAGCCATCAAAGCAAGAGGAGATCTCAAGGCCCAAGAAATATTTGAGGGTACCCAAATCCTTCATCTCAAAGTGTCAAGTAAGAGACTTCTTAAGTGTAGAAATTTTGTTGATGTCATCACCGATGAGAATCATATCATCTACATAAAGAAGAAGAAGGACACTGCCATGTTAAGATTTGTAGATAAAGAGAGCAGAATCATAATAGCTACAAGAGAAACCAAGAGCCTGATTGGTGGAATTGAACTTCGAAAACCATGCTCGAGGAGCTTGTTTGAGTCCATAGAGTGCCTTGCAAAATTTATAGACTTGATTAGGCAAGTAACGATATTTGAGAGGTGGTTGCATATAGACTCCCTCCTGAAGATCACCATTCAAGAAGGCATTTTTAACATCTATATGAAATTATTGCTATTTTTGAATTGCAGTGACAACAAGTAAACTGCAGACAGAAGCCATACGATCCACAGAAGCAAAAGTTTCTTTGTAGTCAATGTCATACTCTTGTGTAAAGCTATTGACAACTAGGTGGGCTTTATAACATTCGACAGTCCCATCAGAATGTGTCTTAATCTTGTAGATCATTTGGAATCAACCAAAGGCTTGTTTGGAGGGGGAATCAACTATACAAAGATATGATTTACAAAATATTCTATGTATATTACAAACACTTCCAATCGAGTTCGGAAAGAGATAATTGATCCTATAGGAGCCGAGTATTAGGGGATGCAAAAAGGCCAAATACACACTTGGAAAATCAGGATATATATTATATTCGGCCCTGTCTTGTATGATCCAGATGCCGAATATCCTAATCGGCCATAGAACCAGGTGAGCGAGGAACCAAGTGGGAATTGGCATACGACAGAAGGAGCCGAGTGAACAATCACACGGTGGATTAAGAGTGGGCTCAACCCTCAGGCCCAAAAGCGAATATAAATAGAGGAACATCAGCCAAAGAAAGGTATGTGAGAGAAAACCCCAACAACTTAAGACATAAGCAAACGTGAGACATATACTAACTTGTCCGTCGGAGTGCTAATTCCGGCACCCCCGACCGGAGTGTTAATCCCTTTTCAGGTGGCAATCAAAGGATCAGGAACGTCCTTTAGGATCCAAGAGTATTTCCAAACCACTTCACCACAATTGGTGCCGTCTGTGGGAATACTCAAGTACATCCATGGCGGGCGTAACGAAAGATCCTCCGATAGTCGCTAACGAAACTACACCAAGAGACGACCTTACTCCAAGAAATATGCTGGGACTGGAGAATATCACTGCGCGACGTGCCTTAAACTTTGACTCAGTAACTCAGACCTCACCCTCAACTTTAATACATGAGACAATGCAAACGATTATGGATCAAGCAAAGTAAAATGAATAGCGGCTGGAGAACGTGATGGCTAAGAATGAGCGCCTACACCAGGATTTGGCCTTAGAGGTGGCGAAATCCCAACAAGCCGCATGCCAAGACCGAGGTCGACCTTCGGGAAAGAAGGATGGTCGCCGACGTCGACTTCAGAAATACAATAATGATAGTGATTCAGACTCACCATTCCCGAAGCCCAGAAAGAAAGGGCACATTGATGTATCCAGCTTGTCTAAAGGAAGTCCATATGTACGGCATAGACGAAGGAAAAGCAATGATTCGGATAAGGAAGATAAACACAACCCATTCGTGCGACGAATTGCCAAGGTTGTGCTACCCAAGAAGTTCAAGGCACCGTCGTCTACCCTCTGATCACATTCGTCATTACAAGCAAGCGATGACGCTCCATGCTGACGACGAAGCCCTCATGTGTCGGATATTTCCAAGCAGTAAATTGGAGCCGGCATCAATTAAGAGCTTCCACCAACTTCAAAAGTCATTCAGGACGAGATTCATCACTAATGAGGTCCAGCCGAAGCAAGCCGACTCTCTCTGGGCCATGCAAATTAAACTGAAAGAAACTCTTCGTGAATACTCGGCCCGCTATTGGGAATGCTTTAATCTGGTTGATGACGCTTGCAATGATTCCATGGCCATCACCGCCTTTAAGATAGGATTGCATCCTTATAGCCCCCTCCGTAGTTCATTGACCAGGCGTCCCCCCAAAACTGTCTAGGCATTAATGAAGAAGGTTGAAAAATACTGCAAAGTGGAAGATGATGCCCTTCGGGTCAAAGCCGGACGTAAAGCCTTTAAGACGGCCATGTCGGGAGTCGTTCAGCTGATTACCGTCGTGCCTCCAATAAGCCCCGAGCGACGAAATCGACCTAAACGAGACAAAAGGCATGATTCGCGCCAATCAACCGACCAATGTTCACAATGAGCTAATGAACAATACTAAGTGGATAACAGCCGCACAAGGCATTCGGGCAATAAATACACGAAGCTAATAGAGCCGATCAATAAGATTCTGTCGAGAATACAACACCTTCCGTACTTCAAGTGGCCGCCCAAGATGACGAGACCTCCCGATGCGAGATGACAGGATAAACGGTGTGAGTATCATAGAGACCATGGTCATGACACCAATAGTTGTTATTCATTAATAGATCACCTTGAAGAGTTAGTGTAAGATGGTCATCTTACACAATACATCTCAAAGAACAATTCAACAAATACTGTAGCCCTACGGCTACAGTTGCCTCCTCTTGGTGTAATTCATATAATATACACCTTGCCGGCGCCACCCGAGGTGCACACAATCCAGTTGTCGTCTAGTACCCATAGCCCTTTGACACTAGCAAAATGGCCACATGATACCGGAAGGATCGACTTCGATGACAGTGATTTAGTTAGAGTAACCGAGCCCCACACTGATCCCCTCGTCATAGAGCTACGTATAAATAGATTCATCATTGAGCGTGTTCTCATTGGCCAGGGCAGCACTTCGGAGATAATGTATTATAAAACTTTTGCCAAACTTGGTTTCACCGATTCGGACCTGTCTCCGGCTGATTACCTTTTATTCAGCTTCAATGCTAACCCAGAGTATCCTTTGGGAAGGATCACACTGCCAGTACGGGCCGGCACCAGATCAGTAGACGTAGAATTTCTGGTGGACAAGCTTCCTTCACTGTATAATCTGATCATAGGAAGAACTTGGTTACATATGATGCAAGCCGTGCCAAGCACCTACCACCAACTGCTCCATTTTCCGACTGAATACGGTGTCGAACAAATTCGCAGCTCTCAGAAATTGGCGTAGGCATGCTATCTTCTAGCTACTAAGAGACCAAAAGAACTGGAGGTGTATTCAAGTGAGGTACTAGATAGGGAGAGCCTCAAAGATATTAGGAGGGTCCCTAGTGATAAAGCAATCGAAGCCCTACATCGGGTCGAAATTGATAGAAATCCTGACAAGTTCTTCATGATCAGCACTTCCTTGGATAAAGTCGAAAGGCAGGAGTTGGTTGCCTTCTTACTCGGCAATATTGATGTATTTGCATGGTCACCATACGAGATTCCAGGAGTAGACCCATCAGTGGCCCAACACTGCTTGAACGTCGATCTAAAATACAAGCCAGTTATTCAAAGAAGCCGGCGGTCAGCCGCGGAACATACTTTGGCCGTCGTTGAGGAAGTAGATCGGTTACCTGCCGCTGGGGGGGTTCACGATGTAACTTATCCTACGTGATTGTCCAATACTGTAGTCGTAAAGAAGAAGAATGCCTCTCGGCGTGTCTGTGTGGATTTTATGGACCTGAACAAAGCTTGTCCCAAGGACTATTTCCCCCTGCCCAGAATAGACCAACTCATAGATGCAACGACACATCATCAATGCATGAGTTTCCTGGATGCCTACAGAGGCTATCATTAAATTGCCATGCATCCGGAGGATCAAGAAAAAACCGCATTCCTCACCCCAAGAGGAACCTATTGCTATAAGGTCATGCCTTTTGTTCTGAAGAATGCGGGGGCAACTTATCAAAGACTAGTGACCTCCGTGTTCAAGGAACAACTCGGCCGTACCATGGAAGTATACATCGACAATATGGTGCTCAAATCCAAGGAAAAGTACTCCCATCTAGCTGATTTGTCAGAAACATTCAGCATCCTTTAAAAATACAAGATGAAATTGAACGTGTCTAAGTGCGCATTCGGCATCGGGTCCGGCAAATTGCTTGGCTACATCGTTAATCACCACGAAATCGAAGCCAATCTGAGGCAAATCACGGAAATTCTAGAGCTTGGGTCCCCTCAGTCAGTCAAAGAGGTTCAGAGCTAATGGGGATGGCCGCCGCGCTCAACAGGTTTATCAACCTCTCCACAGATCGCTGCTGACAATTTTTCCATACACTTCGGCAAGGCAGAGCATTTGATTGGACTCCTAAGTGCCAGGCCGCTTTGGACGGCCTGAAATCTTATCTCCAATCAGTACCACTCTTGGCAACACCTGCGGCCGGCGATCCACTCATTTTGTATCTAGTAGTATCCAACCGGGTGGTCAGCACCGTACTGTTAAGAGAAGAACTTTGGGAGCAGCGACCAGTTTACTATGTGAGCAAAGCTATGGCTGACGCCAAAACACGTTACCTTCCATTAGAAAAGCTTATCCTTGCTCTCGTCATGGCTGCAAGAAAACTGATGCATTACTTTCAAGGGCATACCATTGGGGTACCAACAGAATATCCCCTCCAGTCAGTGCTTCGCAGCGCGGAAGCGTCGGGGCGCATTTTGAACTTGGCTCTTGAACTCGGCCAGTATGATATCCAATTTCTACCCAGAACTTCCATCAAAGGGCAAGTACTTGCCGACTTTGTAGCTGAATTTACAGGATCCCTCGCCGACTTTAAGTTTGATCAAGTGCAAACTAAGGCCAACTGGAGAATGTATGTGGGTGACGTTTGGCAGATGTATTGCGATCGGTCATCCAACCAGCGTAGCAGTGGGGCTGGCGTAGTAATCATGACCACCGAAGGGGCAATAATCTAACAGGCCGTCAATTTAGAATTTGACGCATCGAACAATGAGGCTGAATACAAAGCACTGTTGACCGGCCTACGAAATGCACTTCACCTCGGTGCGTGGCGTCTGCTTGTTTTCTGTGAATCAAAGCTAGTAATCAACCAGTTGAAAGGGAAATATGCAGCCAAAAATGACCACATGGCAGCCTATATGAAAACGGTGAATTCTTTGCTCGCAAAATTTGATCACCATGAACTGAATCAAACAACCTGGGATCAGAACACGCATGCAGACGCCCTGGCTTGCTTAGCCTCTGCTATCAACCCAAAATTAAGCAGACAATCGAAGTAGGGTTTGTCCCCGAATCGAGCATAGCCTCTTCGGAATCAGTTCAGGTCAACGTTATCGAACCGGGTCCGAGTTAGATAGACCCTATCGCCGCATTCTTATCTTCATAACAGCTCCCAATAGATAAGAAAGAAGCACACAAACTGCGAAACAGAGCCCTCCGATACTATTTGGATCCGCAGGGAAAGCTTTACAAAAAGTCTCTCTCTAGACTGTACTTAGAGTGTGTTCACTCGGATAAAGTCCAGGAACTTTTGTCTGAAATACATGAAGGTAGTTGTGCCCATTCGGGCAGACGTTCTCTGGCTCATCACGCCGTATCGCATGGGTACTATTGGTTGACCATACGAACCGATGCCGAGTGTTATGTCAAGAAATGTAGTCAATGCCAGAAGTTTTCCCCCTTAACTCATCTATCAGCCAAGGAGTTAAATTCTATCACTAGTCCTTGGCCGTTCGCTCAATGGGGGCATGATATCGTTGGACCATTACCACGGGCCCCAGGCAACAGGTGATTCCTAATCGTTGCGACAGATTATTTCACAAAATGGGTCAAGGTAGAGGCACTATCACATATTCGAGATTCCGACTTTAAGCGTTTTGTATGGAAAAACATCATAACAAGATTCAGCATACCACGGGCACTTGTTTCCGACAAAGGTACCCAGTTTGACTGTGGCGTGTATTGAGAATTGTGCAACACTTATGGTATCCAGCCCTACTTTTCCTCGCCGGCTTACTCCCAAAGCAATGGTCAAGTGGAGGCCACAAATAAGGTTATTTTGGACGGGATCAAAAAGAGGTTGGAGAAAGCTAAAGGCAGATAGGTCGAAGAGTTGCCCAGTGTACTGTGGGCCCATCGCACTACTCTGAGGCGATCGACTAGCGAAACGTCGTTTGCTTGATGCTTCAGAACCCAGGCAATCATCTCCCTGGAGATTGGCCACCCCACCTTGAAATCGAAGGTTTTTGACATGGGCCGAAATGACATGATGTTGGCCTTGGACTTGACTCTGATTGAAGAACGCCGAGACCAAGCCCTTGCATCCAAGGCACGGTATCAGCAACAGCTTGCTAAGTCGTATAATCAATGTATTCAGCCACACCGTTACACACCAGGAGAACTAGTGCTCAAGAAATTGCTTTCTGCTGCGAGGAATCCGGCTGACAAAAAATTGGGTCCTAATTGGGACGGCCCTTATCAGATTGACTCAATCGCAGGGACAGGGGCATATCGGCTCAAAGACATGGATGGAAGAAGCCTGCCATGACCATGGAATTTCACACACTTGTGCAAATTTTATCATTAAGTCAGCTTGTAGGGCACGACAATTTGTTTTGATTTTACACTGCGTATATCTTTCCTTTTTCAATACAATGTTCTCGTGCCAGTGAATTGTGGTTGTTAACTTAAGGTGGTTTCAAAAGCCTCCAAATTCGGAGCGCCCTTTGTGAAAAACATGCTTGGGCCGAATAAGTCTCCGAATTCAGAGCGCCCTACGTGAATGACGTTTGGGCCGAATAAGCCTCCGAATTCAGAGCGCCCTTTTCACGAATGACATTTGGGCCAACACAAACAAGCCTCTGAATTCGGAGCGCCCTTTTGTGAATAATGTTTGGGCCAACTCAAAGAAGCCTCCAAATTCGGAGTGCCCTATGTGAATAACGTTTGGGCCGAATAAGTCTCCGAATTCGGAGCGCCCTTTCGTGAATGACGTTTGGGCCAACACAAAGAAGCTTCCGAATTCGGAGCGCCCTACGTGAATGACGTTTGGGCCGAATAAGTCTCCGAATTCGGAGCGCCCTTTCGCAAATGATGTTTGGGCCAACACAAAGAAGCCTTTGAATTCGGAGCGCCTTACGTGAATGACATGTTTGGGCCGAATAAGTCTCCGAATTTAGAGCGCCTTACGTGAATGACACATTTGGGCCAAATAACTCTCCGAATTCAGAGCGCCCTACGTGAATGATGTTTGGGCCTAATAAGTCTCCAAATTCGGAGCGCCCTTTCGTGAATGACGTTTGGGCCAACACAAAGAAGCCTCCGAATTCGGAGTGCCTTATGTGAATGACACGTTTGGACCAAATAAGTCTCTGAATTCAGAGTGCCCTTCGCGAATGACACGTTTGGGCCAACTCAAAGAAGCCTCCGAATTCAGAGCGCCCTACGTGAATGAAGTTTGGGCCGAATAAGTCTCTGAATTCGGAGCGCCCTTTCGCGAATGACGTTTGGGCCAACACAAAGAAGCTTCCGAATTCGGAGCGCCCTACGTGAATGACATTTGGGCCGAATAAGTCTCTAAATTCGGAGTGCCCTTTCGCAAATGACGTTTAGGCCAACACAAAGAAACCTCCAAATTCGGAGCGCCTTATGTGAATGACACGTTTAGGCCGAATAAGTCTTTGAATTCGGAGTGCCCTACGTAAATGACATTTGGGCCGAATAAGTCTCCGAATTCGGAGCGCCCTTTTGCGAATGACGTTTGGGCCAACATAAAGAAGCCTTTGAATTCAGAGCATCTTACGTGAATGACACGTTTGGACCCGATAAGTCTCCGAATTCAAAGCGCCCTTCGCAAATGACACGTTTGGGCCAACTCAAAGAAGCCTCCGAATTCGAAGCGCCCTACGTGAATGACGTTTGGGCCGAATAAGTCTCCAAATCTGGGGCGCCCTTTCGCGAATGACGTTTGGGACAACACAAAGAAGCCTCCGAATTCAGAGCGCCTTACGTAAATGACATGTTTGGACCGAATAAGTCTCCGAATTCGAAGCGCCCAACGTGAATGACGTTTGGGCTGAATAAGTCTCCGAATTCGGACCGCCCTTTTGCAAATGACGTTTTGGCCAACACAAAGAAACCTCTGAATTCAAAGCCCCTTACGTGATCAACACGTTTAGACCAAATAAGTCTCCAAATTCGGAGCGCCCTTCGCGAATGACAATTTTGGGCCAACATAAAAAAGCCTCCGAATTCAGAGCACCCTTCGTGATTGACACATTTGGGCCGAATAATCCTCCGAATCTAGAGCTCCTTTCATGGATATTGTGATCAACATGAAGTAGTAGACAACTTAATCTGCAAGCATTGATCGAAATAACATATCGACATCTAGAATGATACGTTTTATTCAATAGACCATAAATACATGTTTTAAAAATATAAAAAAAAACATCAAATTATTCGGCGTCTCCCTCATCGTCAGTCTTCTCAGCTTCGAAAGCCTCGAACGGAAAAGTATAACTCTGATATAAGGGTGACGCCAGATCAACGCCCGCGGCCTGAACTACCTTGGTCCATCCATGCTTCAATCCGCGATTTTCGCATCGATAGACCTCCTCGGCTAGTTTTTCCTTAGTCTTTTCTATTCCGATTTTTCGGCCGTCATGAAAGCCTTTTTTGTAGAACCTAGCCTTCGCCGATTCAATTGCGAACATGCTGGCCGTATCTCGGTCGGCGATAGTGTGATCCAAAATTCAGCGATTTACTCGCTCCGCGACAATCAGATTCACTTGACTCGCCAAGTAAGTCTCAGAGGTGCTAGTTCTCTTCAACTCATTTTCGGCCTACTCCGCGTGGGCTTGCAAGCTCTGAATACAAGCATCCTTTTGCTCTATCTCTCTTCGTGCGGCACACAAACGCATGTCGATTTTATAGGAGGTGTACAGACCCTTTACTGCTCCATGAACGCCCTCCTGTAAAACTTCGTAATCAGCCCGGCCGACCATGAATTGCTGAACTTCTGGTGAAAAAATATTTCGCGCAAACTCGACTGCTACATTTGGGTCGCATATGATGGAATCCGCCTCTATCATCAGTTTGTTCCTGAAAAACTCAACGGGCGCGGTGTCGCAGTGGTTTCACCTCTCGATCGAGGGAAGTTACCTCGTTGCTATTTTTTCTTTCGGGGTGACCTACTTCGGTGACGTGGGGATTGGTGTTTCTCACGTTCCCTCGATGTCCTACTCACCGTGCGCGTAGGCTCACCACCCCGGTTCATCTCTGCGTCCAGCTCTGTGAGTGTCCTACTTTCCCCTCTGCTATTGAAGAATAGTCTTCTTGCCATCCACAGTCGTCCACACTTCTTTTTTCTTCTCCTAATTTGTTGGATTAGAATGCAATAATAGCACCCTCGCGCACGTAGCCCCCATCCCATTTATTGATTATGGGGGCCTCACTCCCGAGGCGATCTCATCAATGCTCGCATTCCATGAGCCACTGATATTCGGCATTCCAGTTCATTAACCGGGGCAAGGGAAAACTCGTTAATCTTAGCAGCTAAGGGTTCGCTAATCTAATCGGCCAAATTTCAAGGCCTTGCGCCGAGAGGTTCGTGTGCCGCAGCCATTCCATGAGCCACCGATATTCGGCGTTCCAGTTCATTCCTTAACTGGGGCAAGGGCAGATTCATTAATCTTAGCGGCTAAGGATTCACTAATCTAATCGGCCAAATCTCAAGGCCTTGCGCCAATAGGATCATGTACCCAGTCATTCCATGAGCCACTGATATTCGGCATTCCAGTTCATTCCTTAACTGGGGCAAGGGCGTGTTCATGAATTCATTCGGCTAAATTGCCAAGATACACAGTTATCTAATTGGCAACTATTTAGTGGGATGTTAATTTACTCATCTCATGATCCTACATCCTATTGGAACGATAGCTAGCATGCGCAACAGACATTAGTCATTTTACCCAAAGTAGTGAAAAGCAAAAATCTTCATTAATAACAAAAATTGAGTACAGATAATAGTGAAAAGCAAAGGAAATTTTCATTAATAAATTGACTACAGATGGTAGTCATTTTATACATGGAAATTACCTTAAATTAACAGAAATCTACTAACAAAAATTTACAAGAACCATGCATGGAAGATGCCTAACAAAAATCAAAATGTCATCCTAGTCAATCTTCAGGGTTAGACTCCAGCGACTCAACGTCCACCTGCTCATATGGAATCGGCTGGGCCAATGTCACATTAGTGGCAGTGAGGGTTTTGTGCCAGCCTTGTTTGAAGCCCCGATTCTCGAATTTGAGGACTTCCTCCTCATAGTTCTCTAAGGCGGCGTCCTTCCCAGCTTGGAACGCTTTGGAAATCTCGGAGTCAACTATTTCCTTCACCTGCTTCGATTCTTCCAAGTCAGCTTCCAACTTAGCAATCACCTCCTTGGCTAACTTGAGCACGTCTTCGCTTGCATTTGCCCTCTCCTCGGCGGCCAATCTGAGCTGGTTAGAACTCTTCGCCTTTTTTGCCTCGGCGTCGACTCTTGCGCGCTCATCCGCCGCTCTTGCCGCCTTGGACTCGGCTCTCTAAGAGGCCTCCACGGCCTTGCTCTTCTCATTTTCAATTTCAGCTTTTAAAAATTCAATCTGCTCAATAGCATCATGTTGGCGGCGGCCTATCTCATCTATTCTGCCCACCGTCTGTAAAACAAGGAGTTAGAGTTTAGAAAAATAAAAATAAATAAATAAAAGTAAAAGTAATAAATAATAATTAAAAAAAATTAATTAATAATATATGTTTATGTGCATATAGGAGGAAGGCTGAAAATAAGGTTACGTCATGTACCAATAGGGCCGATTGAGCGGCTAATGCTATTGACAGCAGATCTGGCTCCGTACGAAAAGTCGCCCTGTCAACCGGCAGGGAAATTGAGGAAGCCATACTCAAGGCCAGAGCCGGATCTTTCAGAGCCGACGCAATTGGCACGTTCTTTATCCTTGGTTGGACGATGAACGGCACGACTGGGTCTAACTCCTCCAAACGCGGCCATTTATTAGTGAGTGATTCCTCAGGGTTGGTTTCGCGCTCGGCGGGACGTTTTTCCCCCCTCAGCTCGAGCTCATGATCCAACTATTCAATTTGCTCCGTCTAAGCTGTTTCAACTTGAGCGTTTCAACCTGATCCGTCTCGGTGTCCAGCGAAGAGGACTCAGCCACGGCAACATGGGGAGGTTCGGATCGATTAGTCTCAACCCTCCTCCGGGCGGCCATATGTTGGGCATTTTTTCTCTTGGCCAACTACGTTAAAGACTCCCCAACCATGTTCTCAGTGTACGTGTCGGGAAGGTCCCCTAAGTCAATAAAAATGTCTTCAAACGAGGCGTCCCCTCGGCCTAAAGTAGATGGAAAGGATTGATTAAGGCCGGCTTCCTCAAATGCCAAGTTCAAAGCCTCGTCAACTTCGGCTTCCAAAGTGGACTGATTAGGTTGTTCAGCGACTTCCTCGGCTACTTGTTCTTTCGCCTGCTCCGAGTTAGAAGCTTCCAAACCAATCTGCCTACTCCGAGTCATTGGTTTTTGAATTTGGGGAAGATAAGAGCCGTGAGCTGTTGTTCGCCTCTCGGAATCGGAATGTTGTCTGTAGCCGAAAAGGTTGCATAAGTCGGCTTGTATCTAAGAAGTATATGAGCCGCCCTCCCTTGCTTCTAGAGGTTTGGACGGCCGAAGAACTGGAGTGTAGTTTTGATTTCCGCAAGCACAGCGTCGTCAGCCGAAACAAGAACTTTCTTCAAATCATTTCCTGCATACACAAATCAGTAAGTGCATGAAAAGAGAGCTGAGTAAGTATATAGCAAATGCATATATGAAACTATACGGCCACCTAGTTCACTTTTTTGTCTAGGCGATCTTTGCCCTCGCCGAATTCCCAGTTGCCTCAGACAACAACCATAACATCGTCAACTCACTTGCCAAAGCTAGCAAACATAGTCACCAAATAATGGTCGGTGTCCTTAGCCCTGAGAAAGTAGCGCCCCTGCCGGCCAGAAGACTTGGCCAAGGCATAGCAATGCCGAATAGCAGGGCTATCGAGATTGATCCTAAGGTGTCGGTTCAACTCTACGATTCCCATTATAATTCGGTAAAAATTTACATTGGGATGGGAAGGGATTAGACCCCAATGGTGAAGGACGGCCCTAAGAAATGGGTGAAGGGATAAACGGACTCCACCCTTAGCAATGGATAGGAGAGAAAAGATGATTGTACTCTCATTAGTCCTCTCCATATCAAGTATGCTCTCTGCCACAAGTGACAGGTGGACGTGTTTCGGGAATGGAAAAATGGCATCGCAAACCAGTGACTCGATTCGCAAAAAGGAGGGCTTTCAAGTGTTTGGCCATCCTAGCTAGTTTAGGGAGTATGCTAAAATAAAAACAAACAAGGAAATGGGATTCAAAATGGGAGAAAAGAGAATTTACAGGAAGTAGAGAAGACAATGTGAAACGGGAGGAAGTTGCAGAGGTCACGAAGTGAAGGTGTTATACTAAAAGGCGAA
Organism: Camellia lanceoleosa; assembly: GCA_025200525.1. NCBI lineage: Eukaryota > Viridiplantae > Streptophyta > Magnoliopsida > Ericales > Theaceae > Camellia > Camellia lanceoleosa. The sequence continues at coordinate 101,014,525 of CM045760.1, forward strand.
CCAGAAACTTTGAGTATTCAAAAAAAACATACATTCGAAGGGACAAAGTTTTAAATCACAATAAATGAAGGAAGCGTACGAAGGGACGGGAAATTGTAATGATGACCAAAAAGCGTGTGCGTTTTGACACACGCGTTGGAATGAGGTTAACTACCGAATTTTAGTTTTGACTTTTCAAGTTCGAAACCAAACATGCCGACTAACTGGTGTTAGTGGGGTGTTTGGGGGCCAATTGTGGGAGCCGAATATCAGGCGATACAAATAGGGCGAATACACACTTGGAAAATCAAGATATATATTATATTTGGCCCCTCTTGTACGATCCAGATGCCGAATATCCTAATCGGCCATAAAACCAGTTGAGCGAGGAGCCGAGTGGGAATTGGCATACGATAGAAGGAGCCGGGTGAACAATCACACAGTGGATTAAGAGTGGGCCTGAATATAAATAGAGGAACATCAACCAAAGAAAGGTATGTGAGAGAAAACCCCAAGAAGCTTAAGACATAAGCAAACGTGAGACATATACTAACTCTCCGGCTATGGTGATCTCTGTCCAGGAGCTGTTTGGTAGAGATGATGATCGTGAAGGTCTGGGTTGAGCCGTCACTAGGTTCTTCGGAGTCGGACTGATTTTTTCCGGCGATGGTCAGGATTTGTATTTTCAATGTTACAGTGTGCTTGGTTGAGGTACTGGCATTGACCTGTTTTCGCCGTGGTTTCAACGGCTTGGTGTGAGCTCTCTTCCATGGCTGCTAGGGTGGTCTAGGAACGAGTTGAAAGAGACGAGTGGATACACGCGTTACAGCTGCATGGTGTGTGCCTCACGTTCTTTCTGGGCGAGTGATATTGATCGAGGTGATGCGGTTTTCCCGCCTACGCATGCTGGTTCTTTTTTTTGGGTTGATAAGTCATAAAATAAAAGACAAAAAACTTACACAACGACAAGGGGCATACCCCAGGCCCTAACCAAAACACTATACAAGAACCAAAAGCAAAACAAAAAGACTAAGCCATTCCAGAATTACCCAGAAAAAATTGACGAACAAACATATCTATCTGGACAAAATAAATAAAATAATCCATAAAACTAAACTAAAAAAACCATGCATAATAGAAAGTAACCAAAGTGTGTTCATGTGACGCATATAAATGTGATGAGGAACATGAACACACCCGATATCTAAGTAGCAAAAGTCTGATGGAAACATAAAATCATGAACACCTGTGTACATTCCACACGGGTAGGCAAAAATACCAACACACTCTAAAGAAAACGAACATAATGGAAAGTCAATCTTCACACACGAGGCGCATATAGCAGCTATCAACACAAACATATCCAGCTTCAAGCTTCAAGTGAATCCGAATTGAAGATCAAACCAGGCAGCACTATCCAAGATGCGAAACTGCTGCCAAACCATGTAACACAAACAGATTCTAGACATTGTAGTAGACCCTGTAATCCAGCAAAAACCAAACAAGATTAAATGATCATCAACAGAGTAATTTGCAAGACTCAGAGACAGGAAACATTTAACACCACACATATAATTGCTCACTACACTCAACCCACAATTATCTATGCTCACATCACTCGGAAAACAAAGCTCCATACACCTGCAAAATAAAAAGATACAGAGAATATGTAAAAGCATGTTAGTTCCTCTCAATGTGGCTAGTAATTTGGGTGTAATGGAGTGTTTATTCCTCACACGAAGCTCAACCCTCAGATTATTTGGCACACACTCAACATTCGGCTTTCCAGAACTCCAAGCACCTATATGAATAATAAACATTAGGAAACCCCACAATGTAGATTCTAACCTTCACTCAACCCACACTTTATGAATTCTCATTCCTCACATCAGCAGCAGCAAGCTTCAGCATAGTATGAGGCAATCTCCATGAACTAAGATACCATCTGTCAGTATGGTTAGTCTTTAAATTGGTAATATGCATTACCCTGAATCTAATCATATCCACAATCCACTTTATAACAACCTCTTCAGGTATCATATCCTTACTAAACACTCTATTATTCCTAACAACCTATAATTGGTACACAGTACAAGTAAATACAAGCTTGGTAATAATAGTCCCTAAAGAATTCCACGCATGCTGGTTCAGCTTGCAAGCTACACACTTTTGATGTTTTAGCTTGCATGGTAGGTGATGATGTCTGCTGCACATGGTTTTTGGGCAGCTGGAAGTGTGGGATTTGATGTAAGACAACGCGTAGGGCGCTGATGTAAATCACTGTGGCGTGATGTTTGATAATGACTTATTTTGAAAAGATGATTATAATTAATTTTTTAATAAAAAATTAATTATAAATATATTATAATCAATTTTTCTGTGAGAAAAGAAGTTGATAATAATCTGAAAATCATATTATTTATCACTTCTCAAAAGAGCCCAATATATAAAGTTTATATATTCGTTAATGGTGGGATCTCACTTGGTGGGGCCATCAGAAATTTTAGTGGAGTTGAAAGTGGGTGAATTTTGGCCCACGGTTTTGGGTTACAAAACCGGCAATTGGTCTTGGATTGATGATTTTTGACTTAAGGTGGGGCCACTCAATTTTTGTGTTTTGTTTTGAGTTGGTGTTGGGCTGTGGGTCCCGCGGGGCCTACGTAATTTGTTGATCAGGTTGTCTATTTGTTTGTTTTTGTCACAAAGTGTTGTGACGTGTTTAGTTTAGTTGTTTATTGAATTTTTTTTTTTATTATAAATTATCCATATATCTTTCCAACGTATTTTATCTATTACCTTTTTTATGATAGTCAGTACTTGGGAATAAATTAATATATGAATAATTTTAAATTTATTTTGATTTTATTTTTATTCAATTATTTGTATTTGTCCCTCCTTTCTTGGGGTGGGGGTGGGGGTGAGGATTTATTGTATTACTTGAATATACTCTTTGTAAACGTGTAAATTTTATCTTTAATTTATAACTTATCTACCCAAACAAAAAACAAAAAAAAAAGAGACATAATAAACAATAGGAACACCACGAATAAGCTGATTAATCAAACAAAGTTTGGGGAAGAAAGCAGAGCCTCTCTCTCTAGCATTTAGAGAGAGAAAGCTCCCCCCATGGTTTCTCGTGGTATCTGGTGATGTCCTAGCCAGTTGTAAACTCCTCCACCATTGGCTCTGTGTGTGAGTGAGTATGTTGGTGTTTGATTTTGTCTACTATGTTTGAGTTTGTTTTATTTTCATGGTGTTTTTTCACCATGAGAAACTGTTCCAACTGGTATTGTTGCTGGTCATATTTCTGGGCTACTGATGAGTGTTGAAGAGCTGGTCCTTATGGATTGTTCATGAGTTCCTTGCTGGTCATGGTCATCTACGAGTTACAGTTGTCGGGCTTGGATTATCTTTTGTTTCGGATTGGGGCTATTGGCTGGGCTTTTCTGTGTTTTAGAAAGAGAAGGACGAAGTTTATAGGTGTGCTATCTGGCCTGAGTTGCCTCGTCTCCGGCGTGAATTGCTTGGAGTGACAAGGGTCCCCTCGTGATATTTTCTGCTCTGGTTATGTTCCCTTCCGTCGTTGGTCACGCCGGCGTGATTGTGCGGTGTGTTGCTGCCTTGGTCTACTCCAGTAGTCTCACGTGAGTAGGCACTATAGTGCTACTCTGCGGGTTTATATCTAGAAGCAGATTTGTTTGCGGTTTGGGAGTCTAAACTACTCCGGCAATGGTTGGTGTTGGTGATAATTACAAATAACACACCAGAAAATATAAATAATAAAATTACAATTACTTATTATCAAGGCTAAGGTGTGGGAAACTCGCTCTCTTTAAGGAGATTCAAGCCCTCTGCGGTTAGGCAAAGCCTCACACCGGTGCAGCATAAAAACCTTGACTTGTCCCCCCAGGATACAACAGCCCGACTAAGTCGTATAGTTCACCAATACTGCACAATTGGTTGAACCCAAAACTTTATCACACACACCCTTTTTTATTTGCCTGATAATCATTCAAGACATAACAAGACAACCAAAACTTCTTCACCTCTTATATATCTCACAAGATAGGATGTGTGTATGAAATGTTTGTGTAGGTCTGGTGTTGGAGGAAACGCCGCAAGATCAATCGCACTATGAGTAACGATATTTTAAAGATATGATCTTAACTGATTATTTTGAGCCATGAAAGGCGATTTGTACCGACATTGTGTTTTGATCGAAATGAACGAAGTTCGTAAATGTTATATGACATGTGCAATGTAGACCTAATGTCGTTTCGTCTATATTATGATATGTTTGGGCCTGAGGCCATTTTATGGGCTCGAGGTCGTTCTGTATAATATGTGGGCCCGATGCCGTTCTGTTAATGACATGATAATATGTGATTGGACCTGAGGTCGTTCTGAACAGCTATTAATATGTAGGCCTGAGGACGTTGTGTACCTCATGTGAGCCTAAGGCCGTTCTATTTATGTAACGGGCCTAAAGGCATTCTTTTATGTAATGAGCCCAAGGCCGTTCTGTTTATATGATGGGCCTAAGGCCATTTCGTGTTATATTAGGCTTGAGGTCGTTCCGTATTATGATTATAGATATTATGGGAGCCTTATGCTCATTTATTTACACTACTTTACTGTATTATTACTCATTAAGCTTCGCTCACCCAATATTATGTATGCACATGTAGGCGATCCACAGTATGGAACCCATCCTTAGAGTCAGCTTCAGGAGCTATTTTGTGAACCTATCGAGTCACACCTCCGGGATGGAGTTTTGCATTTGACTCACATTACGCTTTCACTTTATTTTGTTTTTGCTACTTTGATCTTGGGATATATAAACGATATGTATAAATTTCCTATGGTATACTATCTTTGCATGGTCATGTAAATAATGTGTTATAGTGTAAGCATTATATTTTTGCACATATTGACAAAATTCAATGGACTTTTTCATTTGTTGTATGATTCCGCTTATGGCCCCATTATTATAATTACTCTGTATGGTTGTTTGAGGCCAAAGGTAATCAAGTGATTATTGGCCGGTTATGATCCAAACTTTTGGGGGCGGGTTTGGATCATGACATGGCCATTGATTATTTTACCAAGTGAGTCAAAGTAGCATCTTTCTCGGTACTCAAAGCCTCACATGTGGCCAAATTCATCAGAAACAATATCATTTATAGATGTGGTGTACCAAACAAAATAGTATCGGATCATGGTTCCCACTTCAACTGAGAGGTGGCAAACTTGCTAGAAAAATATGGTGTAACTTTTCATAAGTCATCACCATACTAGCCACAAACCAAAGGATGTTCATGCTGCAAATAAGAACGTTAAAACCATTTTGCAAAAGACACTTGGTAGATACAAGGATTGGCCTGACAAGTTGCCATTTGCATTATAGGGATATCAAACATCAATTAGAACTTCGACTAGGGCAACTTCTTATTCTCTAGTCTATAGGATGGAAGTTGTCCTACCCACTGAAACTAAGATCTTTTCACTGTCCATGTTGGCAGAATGTTGAATTGCGAAAGCTGAATGGCAAAAGAGCAGGTTTGTGGAATTGATGTTATTCGACAAGAGAAGATTGCAAGCATTGTATCATGTTCAAGGCTATTAATGAAGAATTGCCTGGGCATTTAACATGAAGGTACTGGTATCTTGAGACCCCTTGCCAAATGAATTTTTACATATTTCTAAATTAACCAAAATACCCTCATATAATTGACTAATCATCTTGCTTCCTAAAACTCGTCAATTTCATATTCAAATTCAAGTTAAAAATAATTGTATTTTACAGATTTAACAATATACGCATCAGGTGTGCACACACTACTAATATTTAAAAGTGAAACTAATATTAGCATAATAAATTTCTTTGTTACTAAGAGAATTGATAAAGGATTATCATCTAAAGAAGACCATTGGGTCATGAGGTAGAACTGGGTTTGTTGAAGAAAATTGAAAGGAGCCAGCCTCTTGAATGGATAGTCCAATTAGGACCTTTAACTAATCAAAATATCATATGCAAAAACAATTCCTTCACTCACAAAAGGCCAAAAAAAAAAAAAGTAGCCTAAACAATAAAGTAGTGAAAAAATGAAACATATATTATAAATTCAAATTTAAAGTTACAGGAGCCACACTTTATTTTTTGACAGATCCTGAGATAACTTTTTCAGGCTTTGTAATATTGTTTAACATTTGGACACAGAGAGATTCAATATCATAAAAATAACAATTTGGTAGAGTTAAATGTACACCCCCCATAGCATTACAAGCTTACATTAACTCCCTTGGGAGGGAAAAAAAAAAAAAGGTGGAAGAGGGAAAACACACCATCTCAAATTCAAAGGTGGGGAAGAAAACCACAGGGCTCCATTTGCAATAGAATAGCCCAAAGCTTCAAAAATTAATCACAAACCCTTCTGTGGGGCATTCAAGTCATTGTGGAATAAACATGAGTTGTGTGAACCATCCTCATGTCACTTACTTCCCACATTAAAACCTATTGTGGTGTAGAAAAACACATCACTTGGGCCATCATATCAGGGAGGACCAAAAAAAAATTAAAACATGAGTTTATTCATACTCATGTACTCCTCCATTTTGACTAGTGGATGAACCCAAACAAAAAAAACAAAAAAAAAGTATGTATTCCCCCATTAACGAAGGAATTTTTTTTTTTAATATATATATTTTGTAGTCTTTCCCAGTATAAAAATGGAACATAAATATTCCTATGAACACGGGGACTCCTTGAGGGGCTTATTTATTCAACTGTCCCTCTTCACAAAAAACTATCTTCGGGTTGGGGAGAAGCTGATTCATCATCGGCTTTGGGTCATTCTCCGAACCTGATTGAAGCCTTATCTGCAGATATTTCAATCATATAACAAAGAACAATTAGACCCTGAAACGTCTGCACTGTGTTATTTCTTTTCTTTTCTTTTGTTTTGGTAAAAAATGGAAGTAGAAATCAAAGCAGATATATCCCCAGGAGCAATAAAGTAACGAAAATCATCAGAAATTTGATTTGTCACAAAAGCTGAGAAACTCAAACCCCAATATTTGTTATGAAAGTGTAAACCAGCAATGTCGCCAATAAAAATTTCTGGTTAACCACTTGGAAACTTAGACTAAGGTAATTCTACAGCATAATTCTCAAAAAAATAGTTCAACAAAAACTCACAACCCCTGCCATACAAAATATCAGTGAAAAAGCAAAATGCTTCTTCCCTTTCTTGCAGCTAACAGGAATCGTTAATTAAAAATCTATAATTCTACATAATCTATTAAAGAAAAAACAATAACAAGTCAAATGAAGAAACACCATCTAGTTTTCCTTTAAACCTACTTACAAACAGGTTGCACCCCTAGCACCACAATTCTCCGTTATTACAATCTTATGATTCACTATTTATGTCTACATCAATGTAAATATATTTTGGAATAGAAATGATGGTTAATCATTCAATTTACATTTTACCATTCATGCAATTTTTTAAACAACCGGGTTGACGTATTCTAACCCCTTTTTACCCCATTTTTTTGGGTACAAATGTCATAATATCACTTCTAGGGGTGTTTAATATGAAAATAATCAATAACTAAAACATGATTTGTTATTATTTTGATGATAAATGATTTTATATGATCTAATTAGACCCAAGAGCTCCTTAACCTATGTTTCTCATTTTTTTCCTCCAAAAAAAAAATAAAATGTAAAAAGACATCTTCTAACAATGTTTAAAGCAAAAGGAACATGCACCCATGAATTTGTCTATTGTTACTTTTGGTGAAATAAATATGCTTTAATATGACATGGGTCGATCAATCAGGACAGTTGCACAACTATTTTTTACCTTCTTTTTTTTTAGCAATAAGCATCCACACCATTTTTTTACCTTCTAGGTTGTTAAATAAAATGTCGCCACTTACCCTTTCTTCTCATTATACTCTTTTAGGGCTTCTAAATCCTTTTTTTGAATGTGACAAGAGAATATATTATGGCTTTTAAATAATTTTAAGAGTGGTGGGATCTGGACATACATCTCTCTCTATGAAGATAATGATTTTTCCAATAGATGGTATAATTATAAAAGAACTATATGTAACATGTGCCAAAATCAATTTATTTTATTCTAGTTTTATATATATGATTGTTTAACTTCAATTTTTATACTTCATGTTGAATCCTATGGTTCTCGATTCGATTCAATTCATGGATTCACAAAATTAGGATTTCGATTTATGAAATGATTCTTAATTTGACAACTACTATTCCACAATTGTCATAGTTGAGCATTACAATGACAACAATCTTTCGATGTAGGAGGCCTTGTTGTGCAATACCTATGACATTAGCAAATTCCTCCAGGCATGTACAAGTTGAGTTGGTAGAAGGTAGAGCCTTATTGAATGCTTGACAAGTTGATAAACAACGCCTACTGTAGGTACAAGGTATATTTTCCATGTGACAAGTCACATACATTGCCACATCATCACCTCCATGAATATTGGTACCACGTGTTAGCCTCATGAGGTGTCACGTGTACCAATGATAGACTGCCATATATGTCTTCACACTCCCTCCATTGTTTAGCTATGTGGGTCGAGACTAACACACGCTATGCCTTAGTCTTGACCTTTGGAATTTATAGGAACAATCTCCAAGAAACACCATAGATAAGCTCACCCAAATGCACTCAGATTCTCCTAGGACCAAACTGTGCAATTCTCCACCTAAATACATTTTTTCCTCCCCATTCCGCTTAAATGGGTCTTTCCATTGGCTCACAGTACAATGGCACCCAATGCTTCCAAGCCATCCTAGGGCAAGGCATAAGGCTAGGGACCACCTTGGGGTTGTTGCCTCGCTCATGGGGCGCCCGAGGAATACCTTATGAGCATCATGTGAGATCTCTTAGGTAATGTGGCTTTGTGGTTTGAGTTGAGGGTTAATCAAGGTGTCCCCCACTCTCCCTTGACAAACTTGAGCATTGACCGATCTTGGAGACAAATAAGATGTTCTCCAAAATATAGATGGTGTGCTTTGTGTGTTCCCCACACTTGAGGAGGATGCTCTACCACCTTTGTAATATTTTGGCGGTTTGGTGGTGCCAATTTGAATATAATAATTAACTAGTAAAATATAATGGAATTATTTTTTAACTATTGGAGAAGTTCTACTTGAAAAAGGAAATCAACCAAGACCCCATTAGTAGCAACGAGCGAGAGTGGGTTGGGTGTTTGAAGAGAAACAAACACAAAGCTTCGTTCCTTAGCATCGTATTCACTTCTTTTTCGCCAAGCTTCATTCGATTTGTTGTGGATTGGACGATGGAAAAACCAGCAAGCTACAGCTTCAAAGCTTACCTTTTTATTAAAAAGAGAAATCACCCCATGGACGCCTTCGGCATCTAGGGGTCACAGGCCGACCATAGAACCATGCTCAATAAGTTGAACGCATTAGCTGTCCGCTCTCAGGTTGGGCAGTAAGTGTAGCACTCTAGAAAAAAATAAAAAAATAAAAAAAAAAATTCTTTCTCATCACTTGAGCGGTTTTGCGAAGCTTCCAGTATTTTTGCAAGTCTGAAATTTTGGAAGTTATTGATTTTCGCTCGAGCACAGGGTTGATCGCTCAAGCAGTGTGGTGTCTCTAACACTCAAGTGCAGGAGTGGTCATTCGAGCGGTCTATTCGGGATTCAGCATCTATAAAAAGCCCTTTTGATCCACTTTTCTTCATTCTTTCATGTTCTTTCTCTCTCATCTTCCTCACTTCCGCCATTTTTTAGGGTTTCAAGCTTGATTTTCATCTCTTTTTATTCATTTTTTTACCCCATGTTCCTTTTATAAAAATGTAGAGCATGCCAAGCGCTATCCATCCATCCAAGTGGATCGCATTTTCATCGAAGTTGGAATTTCGGGTTTCTTCTCTCCTGCTCCAGGTAGGGATTTCCTTACTTCTTTACAATATTTTCTTATAGATAGATGGGTGGTAGTTTGTGTATTGCATAAAAACCTCTTATTAAAGATATTTTCTCAAAAGCATGGAAAGTGAGTTAGGGTTTTCAAAATAATGGAATTAAATGTAAAATTGAGGTAGGTTACGGAAGTGTTGGGTTGTTAAAATATGATTTTGTGCCTCAAGGTAAAAAGCCCTAACTTTGGTCTAACCCTAATTATGGACTTACTTTAAAAATGAGTATTTGTTATAATTGACTTCAATTTCTTGAAATCAAGTGTGTGATTGGAAAAGACGAGTATAAGTGATGAGACTTAATTGTTGTGAAAATAATATTGGTATGTGAGGGTTATGTTTGGGAAGAATTGATTGTTAGAAATTGAATTAATAATGTTAGGGGAAGTGTAAGATTCTAATTGTGTTTTATAAGTGAATATAACGAATTTGTGTTAATTGTAGAGAAGTAAAGAATATTGTGGAAAAACAAATTGTAATTGTTTCTAAAAATAACTCCTGTGTTTGTTATGGAATGCGTTGTTAGTGAATTGTATAATGTAGTCAATGAACAATGTTGGTGGTTATCCATGAGTTGTAAGAACGAATAACATGATGAATTGATGGATTGTGATATTGAAATAAGGGTCCGTTTCCTTCCAGCTTGTGACCGATAAAGCGTGGCGCTTGACAGAGGTTCCGCATTCCTTCCAGAGTAGCACCCAAAAAAGCATGTGGTCTGGTGAGATGTGTTCAGGTTCCGCGATCGAGAAAAAATAGCTAGCAGCAAATCAAGTAATGCCAGTGGAAACATCTATATAGTGAGTAGTTTTGTGGTTTTTCATCATCTTTGGCCTTTACACAACGAGAGAGAGAGAGAGAGAGAGAGAGAGAGAGAGAGAGAGAGAACAAGTAGGCACTTTTCAACACTAGAATTTGGGTAACACATCTTTTGGAATGCAATTATTGGTTTTGTACAAAAATGGAGATAGAGGAAGCTTCCAAATAAGGAAGACAATGCAGTACGTTTTCGAATTAGTATTTTTAGATCAAGCCACAGTAAATAAGATAGTTTTTATCTTCTGCTCTTTTTGTCATGATCTTTAACAACTGCCTCCAAGCTCAATTGACAGAAGGTGACTAAGTGAAAATTGGGACTCTAGGGCACCGACAAGGGTGAAAGAGAACCTGAAATATTTCTTAACATTAGTTCTAAGGGAATTTTACTAATCGTAATTTATCTATATGTCGGTAAATACTGATCCACACAAGTTATAACTCTATTTAGGTCAGTCCTGCAAACTATTTTAAGAAACACGCCTGTGAAAAACATTCATCAAGTGGAAAGCCTTCATCACTGCAAAGAACTTTAAATTGGTTCTGCCATTGGTCTTGGCATTTTTCTATAAATATTCAAATCCAATTATATTCCTATTACCCTATTATAGATAGCAGTCCTTTGTTTTGAACAAAAAGAGGTATTCTAGTCATCTTAACCAATATTCCATTAGGTATTCAGGGCCCATCGAGGGATAGGCTTATGATTATGCAAAATTGATTGTTAAGCATTGGTAAAGACATATGTTCATAATCAATTTAGTGTTTGGATGTGGAATTCTAAAAGCATTAAAATTATAAAAAGCGATTATTTGACCATTTGGCTAAAATCCTTCAATTATGTAGATGCCAAAATGCCAACTTCACCCTTGGGTCAATTTAACATTGATTTATGAATCATTGATATCTATTGGTAAATATAAAATAATTATTAAAAACAAGAACCAAATAGAAAATTTAATTAAAAAAATATGCATGTGCTTTCACCAAGGTTTTAAAAGACAAGAACCATATTAACGCCGCACGTACGGTTGTGGTAGTTATCGCCACCGTTACCGCTTTTGCAAGTGTGATTGAGATTCACAGTGTATCGGCCAGTAGTGGTCACATAAATGTCAGAACGGTGCCGTAACGGCTGTTACGCATGCCACGCACGGTTCAATTGCTTTCAAAAAACGCAAAAAAAAAAAAAAAAAAATTGAAAATGGGAAAAGAGAGAAGAGAGATAGAGAGAGAAGAGGAAAGATGGAGGAACAAGAGATAGAGAGAGAGAAGAGGGAAGATGAAGAACATGTTATTGATTTGTTGAAGTTGTAAGACTTATCCTATTCTATTCAGCTACTACTACTCAACTATTTTATTTATGTGTGTCTATCTATATATTGTTTGAAAATAATAATAATAATAATAATAATAATAATAATAATAATAATAATAATAATAATAAATGTGGTCATTATCTATTTGGCTTGATTAATATATATATATTTAGGTTTTTGTTTATTCTCTTACTTTTATCATTGCTTATATATAATAGTTAGTGATTGATTTTTTTGTATAATATAAAGTCATTAATTATTAAAATAAAATTTAAAAAACTCAGTTTATAGTAATTTTAAAATATGAAATATATTGGATCAAACTTAAAAATTTATAAAAATTGAAATAAATATTGATCATGGAAAAAAAATGTGCGTATCGGTAAGTTTTTTTCAAATTGTGCAAAAAATAAAAAAATTCACGGTTCCGGTTATCGCAACCGTTAAGCTACAGCCTTTACACCCCGCAACCGCAAACGCACCACCGTTACGGCGACCGCAACCGCTTTTCTGAACCTTGGCTTTCACTGTACAAAAATGATTAAATAAGCATGGGTTTCAAACATATATGTGTAGGCTTTTTCTGCACGTATTACCACCATCTATGTAATAATCCACATAAGTTCCAAAAAAAAAAAAAAACTAACTGAATAAATAAATAAGATATCATTCATGTAAATACATTTTATTAAAAAAAATTGTATATTAATGATTTGTTTAAGTGTTTAAGTTGATAAAAAGGAGGGAAAAAAAAAAAAAAAAAAAAACTTAAAATTGGGCTTACTTGTTGTTGAAGCTTAATTCCACATATTGGCTAGAGACTAGAGTTCAAGTCTTGCTAACTCTTTATCCTTCCTCATTTTACCATTTAATGTGGGGTTGAAGTATAATATGGAATAAGGTAAAGGGAATAATTGGAATCATAGTGAAAAAATTCAAATGTGAAAAATCATGTTTGCCACCAAAAAGCAGCTTGGGAACTGCTTATGCCAAAATGTGGGTTTCCACACTTGGATCACATTTGGACAATGCTTAATTGGCGGTTGGGCCTGAAACCTGCTTCAAGGCTTAAAACACATGTGTCATTTAAAACACGTTTAAAATGCAGCATTTTCATTTGGGTCGTTTAAAACATGTGTCCTGTCCCACATCCACACGTTCTTCTGCAAACACCAAGAAAAAACATTACCAAAGGCTCATTACTCAGCTTGTAGGTTTTGAAGGTTGGATCTTAAATGCCATGTTCTCCCTACTATAACATGCAAATTTTCCTACTTTTTCCAACTTTCTAAGTTGTATCTGTGTATAGTTGCCAAGTGATGATTCAAATCAGACAAACATGAACAAACCTCCAAATGTAGAAGCATCACTTCTATACTTGCATAGGACAGAGCAAACTGGCCTTTAACACTGAAAATTAATTACTTTCTATAAATTTAAACTTGGCAGATGAAATGCAATATGACGAATATCTAAAGCATATTGTGAATAAATAACAAAGGTGATGGACAGAAGTAAAACCTGCAAATGGCATTACGTTGACTATATCAGATTTCTTTTCAGCCTTTGAGAGAAAACGGTATGGATTAAACTGGTTAGCATCACTTCCCCAACTGGAATCATCCATTTGCACCAACTGTACTGGCATGACTAGTATTGCTCCAGCTGGTATCATTACACCTGTTTTAAGATTGAAGTCTTCAACAAGAAAAGAGAAGGAAAAAAATTATCAACTGCCATATAAACAAATAGAGAAAACCAAAAATATAAACAGACATAGGACAATAAGCTGAGCACAACATCTGTATAGCATGCTAAGGAACAAATGAGTAGTCATGGACAAATATGAAAGACGCTACTACACAAGAAAACAAGAATGAAGTATTGATTCTAGAAATCTACAATGAAATTCAGCTATTCACAAAGCAAGAAAAAAACGTAAAATCTCATGGAATCATTTTTCTCTGATCTGCAAATTTTGTTTCATCAATCTGCAGTAAACACTTATTTTGTATGCATTTGTAATCTCCATTAGTTGCATCATCCTCTTTTATATCATTTTCCAACACCTATTGCAAACGAATCTTTTGCACATTAACCACCAAAGAATATTCAATCCCGATATTAATAATCATGTACTTCTAGCTAGTCATGAAGTTTAACAGCACCCACAGAAAAAAAAAAAAAAAAGAAAAAAAAGAAAAAGAAAAGTAGCACCTGAATGGTTCCAAACTTATGGCTCACCTTGTCAGACAAATAATGACAAATTTAGACACTTTAATAGCAAATTTTAACAAAACTTTTGTTTGCACAGATACATACTTCCTTTCCAAATCCTGGAGGGCAATTTCTACATTTTCTTATTCCAAAATTAGCCCTCAATCAATGGTATATTTAAATGTAAATTCCAACCAAAATGAGACACCTATTGGATTGCAAATCAAAATTCAAATACGAGTACACAACTGCAATCTTAAGAGAATGAAGTCAGAAGTGACATCTTTTCAAAATGTCTCCTTTTATTATGATCTACCAGTAACATAAAAGCAATAATGCTACAATGATCACATTTGATGTACCATGTGAGTTGTCATTGGTGTAATGGGTCCCATCACTTTCCATGCAATAATGACTACTCACATGATAAATCAAATGTGGTCTTGTAGCATTATCGAAATGAAAGAATCACAAATGCCTCTTTCTTTGTGCTCAAAAAAAGAAAGAATCACTAATAGATTAACAGTTTATTGAATCAATATTTTCTTTGGGCATTGACTCTGCTGGTTTACTCTATACCTTAGCCTAACAATAACGGTTTCATTAAATCAAATATCCTAATCCTAACTATTTGGCAAATTTCAACTATGTGTGTGAGTGTGTTTGTGAAGATGAATGGGTTTGCATGCAAACCAACCTTCAAGGCATTAGATTTCTTCTTTGATTTCCCATGGCTCAACACCCTTTGGGTGTCCCTCTCAGCCTCTTCCATATCAAATACACCCTTGGCATGGTAGCCTAAACCCACTGCCAGACACCCCACCCACGCACCACCTAGATAGTGCTATTGCTGTAAGGTGAATTTTAATGTGGGTTTTATCACCATAAACATTGCACTTTTCCAAGTCCATCAAGAAGGGTGATATATTTGTGTTCCCTAGAAATCTAGTTCATTTCCAAAAGAACAATGTTAACTCGCCGCCTTCAACAGCAAATTGCCCGATATCCAGGCCATTTCCACGACATTTTTAATCTCAACACCAATGTGTTAGCCAAGTGCTTCAGGTTGGTATCAAGGAGGTTGAGGAAATCAAGTTAAGGCTTGCACCCAAGTAAATAAGACACTAAAAATGTATTGGATTTGGGGGTCATTGTCGTTTTCCTAATTAATTGTCCATTGATAAAGATTCATAGGTTCAAGAAAATAATTAGTAGGTGGGTGGACATTTGAATTTCTTTTGTATATTAAATGTCAATCCATACAAAATGTTGCTACAAGTGAGATTTTTGTTTCATGCTTCCTGCTTCCTCTCAATCCTCAAAATAATGGACACGTATTCAATTTCTTTCATTGGTCCATATAAAGAATCACAAATAGATGAATCCACACAATTCTAATCCTTTCATCAGTCCCTATAAAGAAGCATAAATAGAGGAATTCTATTACTTTCAAAAAATGAAAAAACTTAATTGTAAGTGAATCCACAAAGCTTCCCCAGATTTAGGAAGAATATATATATATATATATATAACAAGTCGCAAATTTGCCAGAGAAATCTCTTAAATTTCTCTAACCCCAAATTTATTCACCAGAAATTAAGCAAAAGAGATAAAGGCCTCATTTGGGAAGTGGCTATTTTAGTAGGCTATTTGGCTTTTTGGCTATTTTAGTGACTATTTTAGTTTTTGTGTTTGGGAAGATGAGATGGATTTTATTTGAGTTGTTGTATTGAAAAATGTGTTGAAATGATGTTTAAAATTAAAATGACAAATTTATCCTCAAAAAAATATTTTTTTAAATTACTAGTAAGGGGTAAAATCGTAATTTACTACTCTTTGGTCCTACTGGCAGCTAGGTCAAATGTAGTCCTTTTTTTTTTTTTTTTTTTTTTTTTGAAAACCCATGCACAGTGCCGATTTTAGGCTATTTTCACAAATGAGGCTATTTTAGCCTCATTTTGTGCTTCCCAAACACCCCCAAAGAAAACACAAGAACTTCATTGAAGAATCAATATAATGCATGTGGGAGCAAATCAATCTCATATTCATACACCACTAAATGTGTACATATATATAAATGCATGTAGCGGAAGATCGAAAAGTAGACTTGTAAGGACCCACATTTCATGCCATAGTCATGTTCATGTGCATTTGCATAACCATGTTTTTGTTAAGTTGCATTCATGAATCTTGCCTTGTTTTGTACATATATGATTTGCCTAAGTATTATATGTATGCTTTGTTCCTTCTTTGCTGTCCCCAAGCCTAGGTCATGCCAAGCCTAGGTCATGTTAAGCCTAGGTCATGCCAAGCCTAGGTCATGTTAAGCCTAGGTCATGTCACTACAAGAAATTGCATTTTTCGTAACGCAACAAAATATGTTGCTAAAAGGGAAAATTCGTTGGCAAAGAGTTTTGCCGACACACAAAGCTACGTTGGCAACCCGTAGCCAAAAGTGAGTTGGCAAAAGTTTTTGCCGACGAAATTATGATTGCGTTGGTAAAAGTAATGCCTTTAGCGACGAACATAGTCGTCGCTAAAAGCCTCCATCTATCGTCGGCAATTTACCTTGCGTTGGTAAAAGTCATTCAAATATGATGATTGTGTGGCACTTTTCGCAACACAAATTTGCATGGGCAAAAAATATACTTTTAGCAACAACATATGCGTCGGCAAAAATAAACTTTTGGCGACACATTTACGTCGGTAAATGTTGCCATTTGCCGACGATTTGTTTGTCGCTAAAGCTTTACTTTTGGCAACGACAAATTGGCATTGGCAAAAAATACACTTCTACCAACACAATATGAGTGGGGAAAAGTAACTTTTAGCGACACATTTACATCGGTAAATGTTGCCATTTGCCAACGATTTAGTTGTCGATAAAGCTTTAGTTTTGCAACAACAAATTGGCATTGGCAAAAAATACACTTTTAGCAACACAATATGAGTGGGCAAAAATAAACTTTTAGCTACACATTTACCGACAAGTTATTTGTCGAGAAAGCTTCACTTTTTAACAACGACAAATTTGCAACGGCAAAAATAATTGAAACTCATTTATAATTTTTAAAAAGAATTATAGATTTACAAGAAGCATCCCTCAGGCAGCACTATAACAAACTAATAACATGGATATAAAATCACACAAAATATCCCCTCCATACCCTTCCAGCCAAAACACCAGCAGTTGCCCGAACTTACACCTAATGACAACCCCCATTAATGAAAACCTAATCTATTACAGATTGGACAAAAAGTCCTGCACCCTTCCAAACATCAACAACACGAGCAAGCATCCAACAACAACACAACAGCACCTCATCGTAACAAGCACCATCACAGCACCATCACCACAGCATCTCAGCAACATCACAAAGAACACCGGAAGAATAAGATCGACAAAGAACCGATTCAACACAGATCATCAAGAAGACAAAAACCATTTCGACTTAAGAAGGTAATGAGTAAAAGTGTCACATGAGTAGAAGTATCATATGAGTAGAAGTGTTAGTGCTTCTTGCATTAAGGTCTGGTTACTTGTTAGACAGATTTGCATTAGACATAAATTCAGCAAATAGGAAAACAAAAGCATGAAAGGAGTAGCCTACGCCACAAGGGTGGCTTGAGATACACACACAAGTCAACAGGGAATTTCCACACTGGCTCTTTAATTCCAACTCTAAATTCATAATCAAGCAGGGGCTTCTTTATGTGGACACTAGAAAACCATAATGAGAAATAAACTTTCTAAAAATTACCCCATTTAGAGACTGTAAAATATTCAAAATCTACCAAAATAAGTAATTCTAAACAAGTAATTGGCTGGATTACAGCCCAAGAAAAATCCACTAACCAACACACAAACTATAGCAAAGAAATCCCTAAAAATAAAATACATCCAGAACATTCTGAAGCTCCTAATAGGGAACTAACAAATTCTAATGAAGAATAAAATGAAGACTCATAAATAAACAAACTTCATACTAACTAGACAAACTTGACATTATTTGCTTGGGATTTGTCCTCTTCTACTTACTACTTCTGCATCACAATGTCACACATTCATGTGAATAATTGGGGCTTATGTTTTCAATGAAAGAACTGAGATTTCAACTATATTACACTGAAAATCAATTGTGAGAACAAGATGGAAAAATTTGTTACTAGCAACGTGGTCAAGCAAGACGAACTCAACACTGGAAACAGTTTTGAGGCATGAGAGTTAAATAATAGGAAGGCAATTTTAGCTCCTGAGACATTTACGTAAGATTTTTCTACAAAATTAGACCTCAGAACTTAAATCTGTTTTCTTATGTTGTAGAGCTTTTAAAAAAATTACCTTTGGATACTTCAGCTGGAGAGCTCCCAATCAAGCCACCCTCATTTGCAAACCGAGATAACATCGGTTCATACACCTACAATCCAAAGACAAAGCAACTACCATTAATTTTGAAGATATCTTATTTAGAATACTCCAAACAACCCTTTACTATTCATACTACAAGACTCGGTAATCTAGATAAAAATAACCATGTGTTCCTTTTTCATATAATGCAGACTCAGTCAAAGTAGTCAGACCTTTCATAAAAGAATGTATTGTGGAAACAATATGTGGCTTTTGCAGTCACAATTTATGTAAAAATTTCATTTTCTTGGAGAGATCATTAGGAGTGACATCATTCTCGACAGATAATACCAAGTAAAGGTTTCTCAGAGGCAAACACAAATATCTATATTTCATTATTTATTATTTCCAATTCTCTAAAGGCAAGAAAGCAGGCCCATTAATGGCTTTATTTTCTACTGATCTCAACAATCCCTCTGAGGATGTCATTGAAATTCCTAATGAGCTGTTAACTAAAGAATCTTCAGGCTCATGCCCAAGACAATTTTCCATTTTTGAGCTGTTAATTTCAACTTGCAAAATGAATTACTATCGAAAAAAGCAATAATGAGTTTTGATACTTAATCGGTTCTTGATTTCTTCTCTTCACTTTGGAGTCTTTGGAGATGACTTCGGGTCATCAAAGAGTCTGTCATGATCATGTCATAGTTACTCGCTTCCAATTTTGTATTGCTTCTTGAATCCAATTTGTTCAATATTTTCTTCCCATTGGTGAGGCCAGTGCGATTCTTTGGAGAATCTAGGCTAGAAGTTTTGATGAAAGAATTTGCATGTTGTTTATTACAAAAGAAATTAAATCAAGTAACAAAGTGCGCTATTGAACATCAACTGGACATGCTCATTTGTGTACTTCACTGCAGGTCTCATGACCTGTTATTGACCATCAAAGCGGACATGCTCAAATTTCACTCTCGATTCTATATTATAAGGGATTACAGCAAAATGTTAAAGAGTACCAGGCCTAACTCAAGCAAAGCTAGATACTTCTTCAATAACAGTTTATGCAATAAGTGTTATGCTTACTAAATCAAGTAACCAGTTTGAGCTACCTTAACTTTTATTGTGCAAAATATATAGTTCCCCAGGAAGCAAAAATTGCAAGAAGAGGAAATGACCTTATAGTAATATATCAAGTATAAACTTCTCATTCAACTATCATGAGAAATGAATAATCAGCATAACTAAGCAATATATCAAAATTATCAAGGTCTCAATGAAATCAAATATATTCCCAAATATGCTCCTGAAGCGCATTTTCAATAATCTGAATGACCCGAGAATAGAAGCTCCAACTTGAGCAAGAACTACCCAATTGGATCTTGAGTATCAAAGGCATACCTCGAGTTGTTCATGGAGCCGTTTACGAACTTCCATCTGCATTTGCAATGCTTGATAATCCCCATACTCTGTTTTCAAAATCGAGGAACAGTTCGTTTCAAGTTTTAAGCATAAGAAACGTAAAATAAAACTTTACAATGTAACTTTATATACAAGGGATAGGGCTAGAAATCCCTGCCAAGAATGTATTATACCAGGTAAAAAAAACACACCCGAAAAGAAAAGGGGGGGTTTGGTGGGGGACAAAACAAAACAAAAAAAAGAGGGAACAAGAAGAGGAAAAATGCATTATTTTTCACCTAGCCAAACAAGCAGAAATAAATTAAAAAGTAACACTGTAACACTATATATAAACAGATTTTCCACCAGATATTCTTACCATTAGACACAAAGGTAGTGGGATCCACAACAACAAAAACATATAGGACCCATGCCTCTGTGTCCAGGGGCTAAGAAAATCAAGTAAGAAATTTGTTTATTTATAGCATTTTTCTAACTTTATTACAAGAAGCAACTTTAACTTCAAACAGATGACGAAAGACAGAAACCAAAATGCTCATAGCAAGAAAGTTGATATTCAAGAACTAATACACAAAAGAATCAAGAATTCATAAAATTGATGACAGAATTTAGCAAGAATGTAACAAGTCTACACTTTTAATTCTTTCAATGATCATAAAGAGTTTCTTGACATCAATGGATCTCCTAACAAAAAATTTACATTGACCACTTCACTGTGTAAGAGAGAAGGTTGAGAAAGATAGTTAATTTCGACATACAGGGTAGTTTGTAGGTCAGTTATACAGGGTGTTGAACATGTTAGTGAGTGAGGTTTGTCAGCTGTGTGTTTGTAACAGTAGTTAGTTAGGGAACGTACTGAGGTGGAATTGGCAGGTGCATAAATAGAGAGGCTGTGTGTTTATATCAATTGAGCAAGAATGGAATAAATTAATCAACATCAACTTTAATTAAACATGTTGTACAAAGAGAAGGGAAGGTATCTTCCAGTACTCATCAAATTTTATCTCTCCCTCTCTATTTGTGTGAAATCTGTAACTTCTGTGATGAAATTAACAATCTATGGTAGAATAGACAGAATGATTCCACTGATGTGCCTCTTGAATCAGACATTGTATTGTTTCCATGGCCTACCAAGAAACCACCAGTTAAAAACACCCAGATTTTACGTCCCAAGAACTAAGTATGAATGAGCATATATGAGGGGAAAAAATAAGTATGAACTAAACAGGGGTCAGATTAAAGACACAAGAAGTGAACAGGATGAAATGCCCAGCCTTATGATCATTCTCTTCTTTTCTTTTCCTTTTTTCATATCCCACGCACTTGTTTTCAAATTAGTACATCACTCTACCAAACCACCTTTCCAGAATTATAATAAATCCCAAAACATGTCCTGTGGTGTGTCCAGAAATAGGACATGTGTCCTCGACGTGTCCTCCAACATGTCCACTAAAAAAATTAATATAAATGCCACATGGCATGTCCGACACATATCTGAGTGGTGTCTTTTCCGACATGTGTTGCACACTACTACGGCAACAAAAATGGAGTGTTTCATAGCATATAGAAATGAGAGCACACTATCGTGGGTTATTTTCAATATAAATTATAGACGACAGAAAACACCTCTTCAAAGCTATTTGCGAGTGTATATGTTACGATATATACATGAGTATTACCAATACATGAATGAGAATATTACTGAACAAGGTATATAAAATATTGCAACAAAAGAAAAAAAGCAACTTGACAGAATACTAATTGTTTGCAATCAATGCGACTTGAGTTTTTACTTTCTTGACACCAAAATAAATTTTCAAGGAAAAATAAATCCAAGTCAGCATGAAAAACAGATTAATGTAGATGAAACAAAGGTGGAGCATCTTAGTTGAAGAAAGCCACGAGAATGATCATAATGCAAGACATTTCATCTTTGATGAGAAAGTGCGGAGTGTTATAGGCGGGGTCCCAAGGGACACCTTTTTCATAGAAGGAATTCAGATTGTTATTATTTAAGGTTGTATTTGGATTTATGAAT